>OY365813.1:27830894-27898394 GCA_959347315.1 Bimastos eiseni | reverse complement strand
ACTACACACAGGGGCGTCTACTCCTCCAGTTAATAGAGCAACTTAATTCCCACCTTAGACATTGGAGCAACGTCCCCCCCCCAATTTTGACTTACATATGGACTAATATTATTCAAGGATGAATAATTGATTGAACTATGTTAATGGCAGACACTGACAATGTAGAATAGAACAGCAAATAATTAAAGATTTTAATGGTATAATACTTAAAAAATTAACTTCCCACAACTTCACCCCTGGATACACAATTACACACACACTCACACACACACACACACACACACACACACACACACACACACACACACACACACACACACATATATATATATATATATATATATATATATTTACATATATATGAGTGTGTGTGCATTTATACAAATATGCAAGGCTATACACTGCGTATTCACTGCAGCTCTGCCTACGTTGACCCCTTAGCTTGGAACTGTCTTCCACAATCCACGCATGCGCCTTGAACCACCAATGCATTCGCCATCCCTCTCACTTTCCCAGTTCCGGAGACGCCTTATACGACTTTCCAGTTCTCTGGTCCAGGCACAGACACGCATTGAGAGCGCTGCAGATCTTGAGCGACGCTATATAATTGTTTAATTACATCGAATTAAATCAGAGCATACATTACGGTACGCTTACTGTACGTTACATACCATTGTGTATATAGACCTACTATAGAGACCTTGAGCAAGTCCTTCGCGAACAATTGCTCTGCAGTACAACTGCAATTGCGCCGTCGAGGCGTGTGTATGCACTTCTGAGCAAAAAAGTTAGAAGAAGGGCGGTATCAAATTTCGGTAATAAATAAAAATATAAATTACATTACAGCTATTGCAATAAACGTGTTACGCACAGTCATGATATATCGTTGTCGTTGGGCGTCATACGACGATCTCATTCAACTTTTACAAAGCGTCTCATAGGAATTCATGACGCAACCGCCTCATCTTCTCACCTGGTCAGGTAGACCATGCGCACGTTTGGGCGGTGTCGCAGGAAACACAAAGAGGACCATATACAGGCATGTAGAGTTGTAGACATATTTGAGGAAAGAAGAAGACGGCGTATAATATATGTAGACATGGTTGCCGTCATGCGCATACTCGACCTTCTCTTAGGACGTTGGACAGGTTTTACGACACGCTGTGGGGCAATGGGGCGGTGTTCGAATGGGAAAACTCTGCAACAGAAACAGACAGGTTGAGACGATGGCAGACGTAAGGATTTCGGGTTAACAGACCGTCCAGTTATGAATACAGCCGTGTTTGCTATGGGCGCATATTTCTTCTGAGGGCTTCCTAAGAGGGTGAGGGCTCTCACGGCTTCCTACAATGAATATCCTCTATTTAGCCTTCAGAATTTATTACTGACCAATAAAAAAACTATGTGCACGCCCAAACAAGTAGCATTAACAGATGCATAGATATATAATATATATATATATATGCGCATCACAAATATTTACACAGATAGGCCTACATAAACACAAATACGCAAATGTGCACACACAAATATATATATTATAATATATATATTATAATATATATATTATAATATATATATATTATAATATATATATTATAATATATATATATTGTCATATATATATTATAATATATATATATAGTCATATATACATGGATCTAAACACAAAACCTGGGCTACATACGTAAACATAAACACATTTGCTTACAAAATATTTGCATACATAATACACCCTTACGTGTATAGTAAGATATTAGTCAGAAACAGAGACAGGAAGAGGAACAGAGACACATTGGCGATTGTGATTGACAACAGATAAGTTGTCTCAGACTTCCACTTATAACCTCAATGCACTAGAAAGCAACCTAAAATATATGTGGGAGAGAGGTGCCAGACCATATATGAGTGTTGGGAAGGGACCCACTGAGTCTTTAATTATGTATAACGTCAGATGAGAGCGCCATTGTGTAGAAAGATAGTCCTCGATATATCTCTACATCTCCATAGATGGTGAATTCCTCAATATAATTCACACCAAACTCCATGTAAGACGCTTCCACAAACCCGGAATTTCCACGCTCACCTTCCCGTACTCATTAGTACCTTGTTCACTGGACCGTATCCGATGCGTCAGTGTTCGCTACACGGTCCAGTGATTGCTTATTTTCTTGTTTTGAAGAATCTTCGGCGATGTAAGAATCGTAAACGGTTTCATTGCACACAGAGCAAAACAAAGTTGTTTATCATGTCACCGCCAAACAAAGAAGAGTATTTTGTCTGAGTTCTCAAGTATTTATTCAGGAACATAAACACACACTTACTTACTTGCTTACTCACTTGGGACTATATATTTTCTTAATAATAATAGGTCCTAATAGTACTTAATGATTGTCGTTTTTGGACGATAAAATTGCGCTAAAATTGTACCTAACTACAACTCACAACGATTTTCTGTGAAAAAGATAGAATTTATAGCTCAGTTCCACTAAGCTGCGTAGAGCGTTTCGTAAATAATTGCCGGGAAGAGAATTGCAAACAATATGTCCACTTGGTAAGCTCCGGGAAACAATAATTGGTAGTTCAAGTAGATTCAAATGTTTGCTGTTTAGTATGAACAGAGTATACTACCGACATTGTATTATCGTCTTTCCTGTTATTTGGAGGCGGTGTAAATGAGTGTGTAGAGGTACTAATGACAGGTTCAATGGTTGACAAACTACTTGAAGATATATCCTAAACCGTGTAAACGTTATCGTCTTCAAAGGCAAACATTAAAAGTGGACCTAGCTCCACGTCTTCAGGATGCACCACTTTAGTCGTCTATCTGATCTTGCTCCTTCCGCTTCCTTCGTTCCTGTCTGTCCCTTCGCCTCATTTACTTCCTATTCCTTCTCCTTAACCCTATATGTTCCTTCCACTTCTTCCTCTCTGTCCCCTTTCTCTTTTCCCACTCCTCCTTCACCCTCTATTTCTGCTCCTTTCCACTCTTATTCCTTTCCCTCCTTCTCTTTCCTCCTCTTCTGCCTCCTCTTCCTTCACCTGATTCCTCAGCTACTGCTCCTCGCTTTCCTCATTCCCATCCTCTTCTTTTCTTCTTCACATTCCTCCTTCTCTGTAAATAATACGCAGGAAAAAATCTGTATAAAAATCTAGGCATCAAGAGCTCATAACCTTTGTCAAGGAGAGAAAAACCATGGATCCAAGGATGGAATATCCCACTCACTTGCTTGGTCACTTCCATCTTCACCCAAATTTTCAGCCGCCCACTGTTCCTTCTCCTCGCTTCACATCTATTTTCCTCTTCATCTCCCACTCCTCTTCTTCTTTCACTCATCCTCCTCTTCCCCACTCATCCTCCTCTTCCCCACTCATCCTCCTCTTCCCCCACTCCTCCTCCTCTTCCCCCACTCATCCTCCTCTTCCCCCACTCATCCTCCTCTTCCCCCACTCCTCCTCCTCTTCCCCCACTCCTCCTCCTCTTCCCCCACTCCTCCTCCTCTTCCCCCACTCCTCCTCCTCTTCCCCCACTCATCCTCCTCTTCCCCCACTCCTCCTCCTCTTCCCCCACTCATCCTCCTCTTCCCCCACTCCTCCTCCTCTTCCCCCACTCATCCTCCTCTTCCCCACTCATCCTCCTCTTCCCCCACTCCTCCTCCTCTTCCCCCACTCATCCTCCTCTTCCCCCACTCATCCTCCTCTTCCCCCACTCCTCCTCCTCTTCCCCCACTCATCCTCCTCTTCCCCCACTCATCCTCCTCTTCCCCCACTCATCCTCCTCTTCCCCCACTCCTCCTCCTCTTCCCCCACTCCTCCTCCTCTTCCCCCACTCCTCCTCCTCTTCCCCCACTCCTCCTCCTCTTCCCCCACTCCTCCTCCTCTTCCCCCACTCCTCCTCCTCTTCCCCCACTCCTCCTCCTCTTCCCCCACTCCTCCTCCTCTTCCCCCTCTCGCCCTCCTATCTCCCTCCCGTTTCTGTCAACGTCACCGCCTCCATTCCAACCGATAACAATAACAATAATAATTTTATGAGGCCGGAGTCGTGGCGTTCAAACAGCGTAACGAGGATACAAAATCGAAGAAACAGACCTAGAATTTGACCTCTTACTGACGTGGTATGTTATAAGTAATATTCACACAAATAACACACCCGATTTCATAGCGCATTTTATCTGCCTCACCAAAGCGCGTTGCACCAATGAGTCATTGCTTGTGACCCAACCTTGAAGGTTGGATCACTCTACAAGTCCCCAAAGTCTTTTTTCTTTAGTCGCGGATGGGCTGGGACTTCTGCAAGGGACACTGCTGAGTATAGGTTAATTGAAGGGGCGCTATATAAATGCTGAGCATGAATTAATGAATCTATTTTCCAACCCACGGATGAGGCTGATAAGGATTGGTCTAGGAATAGGAATTGGGTTGAGGTTAGTTCCCGAAAATCCTTCTGGGGCTCTTTCCGAGATTGAGAATGGCGTCCAGAATGGCCGTGATTTTCCATTCGCATAAGTTATCAGGTGGATTATGGGATATTGATTGCTCTTACAAACTGAACTTTTTCAGTATAGCGCCAGGCATATATGCATTAATTAATATAAGCGAGAGTCATTCAACGAAGACTCCGGTGGTTTGGACATGCGGAGAGAGAGTGACAGTTGACTGAATGCCACACAAACCCACTATGTGCAAGATTCAAATGGGAAGAAAACAAATTCAGACGAAGACTACGCTGGATAGATAACATAAGCGAGGACATAACATCACCCAGACTAACACTAAGGCAAGCAATGGGCTTAACAAATGACCGAGGACAGTGGAGATTATTTATTCGTACCCATCACCGCCACTCGAAGCCATAACAAGAATTGGACCTCAGTTAACCTAACACACAACAATGAACTGAGGCGATGGACAATTTTATCAGAAATTACAGCTTGATCCGTGACACGTAAAAGTCAGATTGACTGCATCAGAAACTTGACTAAAATTTAATTGTTATCAATGTTGAACGCAAGTTATTATGTAGCCTCATCGGGCACTAAATATAGAAAGCATATGCAATGAATTACCGGGTGCATCGATTAACTCGCCATTCTCCGAATCAGTTAATAGGTCACAATTCGAACACCAGTCGCCTAACAGGCTGTAACATGCTATCTTGCTACATAGCGCGGGCATATATTAATTGCTGTGGGAGCGCTGATCCTAATTCTAACAGTTGATGGACTAATTGGTTGAAATCCTCCGCCAACATTAGTGTGTGTCAACTAGTTCCGCTGTGACCATGATAATTACATTGAATAAAAGAATATAAAAGTTTTAGAAGGGATACATTTTACACTCACAGCGTAGACCGGTTATATTGCATATAAATCGCCTCAGTTATTAATAGAACATCTCTGAGCTACATAAGTCAAATACCCTTCATCATTTAAAGTACCCTCTCCTATATGTATACTTAATTCCCTCGCTGAATTTTTTACACCCATCATGCACCTCTTCCGCACTCTCCCTTCAGGCATCTCAATTCAGGCTTTCCTTTTTTTACTTCATCCCTTCCCTCTTCGTTCGTTCGTTCATTCATTCATGCAGGGCTTGAAGTGGGAAAAAGAGGCACCGGTATGGTTACACGAACCATCCCCTCTCCTCCTCTTTGACCAGCAGAGGTGCCGGTATGGCATACCTTTTCATACCGTTCCACTTCAAGCCCTGCATTCATGCCATCTTCAATTAATATATATCAGTTAACTACTTGGTAAATTCCTTTCCTCCTGCCTTCCCTCCATAATTCATTCTTTATTTCTTCATTCATGCGATCCTCAATTAATTACTTCCTTTCTTTCTTCCTGCCTGCCTTACTTACTTCTTCCTTCCTTCATTCGTATATTAATTCATTCAATCCCTAACTAATTTATTAATTTACCAATTATCTCACTCCTTCTTTCCTTGTTTTTTCGCATACTTCCTTCCAACCTTCATTCGTTCATTGATAAATAAATCCTTAAGAAATTAATTAATTGATTCACTCTTCATTTCCTTCCTTCCTTCAATCACTCTACTTCTTTCCCTCATCCCACAAACTTTCCTTCCTTCCTTAAATCCCGCACATGATGCTGACTCCCATCAGCTGCATGAAGAGTGAAAACAAGGGAGCGAGAGCAAAACACGAAAGACAGAAGGAGATAGGAAGGACAACAGCCTAACATAATTACTATCTAATTACATCAACTGCGTCCAGTAATTGCTTATCATTAGCTTTATTGTCACCAGGATATTCTACGAAGTCGTCATTTTCATCAGGGTAGTCTTAATCGTCATCATCATCAGCATTATCATCAACATTACAGTTATCGGCATCATCATAACCAACATCATCATCACCATGACACGGTGGCCGATCGGTTAGAGCGGCTAGTCCACAACGTTCAGTGTGCGCTGAGCGAGCGGGTTTGAGTAGGAACCTTGAGCAAGTCCTTCACGCACAATTGCTCTGTAATATGACTGCAGTTGCGCCGTCGAGGCATGTGTACGCACCTCTCAGCCAAAAAAATGTTGGAAGACGGGCGGTATCAAATTTCGGTAATAAATAAATAAATTAATTAATTAATTAACTAATTAAAAAAATTATCACCCCTATAATCATCATCGCTATGATCATCGTTATTATACTTATCATTACTATAAAAATCATCACCACTGCATCATCACCACCACCACCACTAGTCCACCACCCATCGCCATCATCATAATCAACAACATCATAGTCGTCATCATCAACGCGCATTAGACGCGGGTGGGTTAGTAGCAAGTAATTAGAAACTAAATCACTGTTGAGAGACAGTTACAGCATATGGCGATGAGTAATCTATAGACTGACATCTATTGGTTTATTTATATTTGCAATCGAGGTATAGCAGCAGACTGGAGAAGGAAGAGGAGGAGGGAGGGAGGGAGGAAGAGGAGGAGGGAGGGAGGGAGGAAGAGGAGGAGAAGGAAGAAGGGAAGGAGGAGGAGGAGAAGTGAATATGCATAGAGTGATCTCGAACTCCGATTCCTTTCCCACGCACCCCTCCACAGCACGTGGTCTAACGGAGTCTAATGCCTTAGATGTTCCTCTGTTACATGTCAATCTTCGAATTCCACAGTTACTCATTTCTCACTAAATGAAGACAGACTAAGGATACGATTATAAATTACTGTCCACAGGATCTAATTGGTTTCCTTGAAGGGGCGCTACACAAATGAACTGGATTATACGTGTATAAATGTGTATGTGTGTGTGTGTTGTGTATGTGGGTGTGTGACAGAGAGGTACAATAACAGGCAGGCAGGCATACATACATACATACATACAACATACATACATACATACATACATACATACATACAACATACATACATACATACATACAACATACATACATACATACATACATACATACATACATACAACATACATACATACATACATACATACATACATACATACAACATACATACATACATACATACATACATACATACATACATACATACATACATACATATATACATATATACATACATACAAACAGAGACAGACAGACAGACAGAGACAGACAGACAGACAGACAGAGACAGACAGACAGAGACAGCCGGTTGACGTGTAGAGAGATTGCCAGTTGAGCGAATCCCACACAATACACTACATGTAAGATTCGATTGAAAAAGAAACAAAGGTTGACGAAGACTTCGCTCGATAGATAACATAAACGATGACATAACATGACTTAGACTAACACTTAGAGAAGCAGTGGACTTCACAAGTGATCGAGGACATTAGAGATATTTAATTTGTACCCGTCGCTGCCAAATGACAGGCGGCAGGAGCCGACGCTGGTGATGATGACTATTGTTGCTGCTATTGTTGTTGTCGTTGTTGTTGTCGGCGCTGTCACTATCGCTATTGTTGTTGTTGTGGTGGTGGTTGTTGTGGTCGGTGTTGTTATCATCATTATTATTATCATTATCATCGTCATTATATCCTGCATTTTGTTTAATACCCTTAATGGTAACAGTCTAACAGGGATGGGAGAAGATTGGACTCTATAAATATTATATACATATAATGTAGATATGATGTAGATACATCATTGTATTGGAAATTAGGAATTATATATTTCGGAGGAAATAACATCCTTCTGAGTGGCCATAATAATTGACCTCCTCTGTCTTTATAATAATATCCATCCCTTCGTTTGTCTGTGTCTGTCTGTCCGTCTTTCTGTCCGTCTGTCCGTCTGTCTGTCTGTCTGTCTGTCTGTTTGTCTGATGTTTTTCTGTCTGCGGTTAGACATAATTAAGCCAGGCATTTCTACCTAAAACCCACATGTATACGACGTCCGTGTATTCGCTTGCATCGCGATGTGCCTCTGCAGGTCTCTATCACTGAGTGTCTTCGCCATGTACGTGTGTGTGTCCTTGTGTGTATGTGCTAATGTTTGTGTGAGTTTGCGCACGGGTCAAATGAATTGATACTAATGATGATGATGATGATGATGATGATGATGATGATGATGATGAAGATAATTATGACGACTATGCTAAAGATGATAATGATGACGACAATGATGATGATGATCATGGTAATAATGATGAAAATGATGATGATAAAGATGCTTATAATGAAGATAATTATGATGATTATGATGTTGATGCTGATGACGTCGTCATCGTCATTGTTATAACTCGATTACGATGATATAGGTTGTTGCGCATAGAATGATTATTTCCGAAATCGCTTCACTGAATACCTCTGCGACAAAAGGTCTGTCTATAGATAGGCCTACGTCTGTCTGTTTGTGAATGTGTTAGTGTGCGTCTGTGCTTCTGCCTCTCTACCTGCTCGTATGTCTTTCTCTCCGTAAACAAGATCATTCATTAGGTTTTCTCTTCATTGAAAGGCCAAATTGATGTTCTTCGTAAGATAATGCTTAATAGGTCAATTATCCTTGTCATAGGCCTGCTCGTAATAAGGAAGGTCAGTAACTGTTGTTTGGGCCTATGGGTCACATGGCCTAACGTAGAAGTAGTATCACTATGACGGAACATCATTGCTCATATGTAAGTTCAAAAAGCACACATGATGATGATGACTATGTGTTACCTATATAATTAATTGTAAGCCCCCATTTATAGCACTCGAAATGGCACGTGATATGAGGGCAACGACATAGATGATGATGATGATGATGATGATGAATCAATGAAACTTGATATACATGTAGAGCCTCTTCAAGAAATCTACTCAAAGGCGCTCCTGCGCTAGCCACACAAGATGTTCAGAGTCTACGGGTCAAACGGCGCCGATGGTGATGTTGACCCTTAACTACCCTCACAATGGATATTAAATCTTTTAGGTGTTTTAATAGTGCGCACGCGCCAAAGGTTGCGCATGCGCACAGGTCTTCATTCGCTAAATTTAGTACGTGTTCGGCCGTAGAAGTAGGTCTAACAGTTTCGTTTGTATTGCGTGCGAACTATCGGCCGCATAAGATTTATTCTCAATTTATGCAGGCACTAATTAGGCCCTAGAAGTTGCTAATTACTGCAAGGCCTAATCATCGTAGCTATATGCAATAGGCCCTATACATAATTACCAAAACATTTCGGCTTTGTGCTTTGTATGCACTCTTAACATTGCGTTCAACAGCGTCAATTTTCGTCAACATTTTCACCCTCGCTGTTACTCATCAGGAAATTATGTGAGAAAGGAACAAAGGGCAAAAATTCTACGAACAGACGGATTTGGCCCATTTGGGAAAGCGGAACAACAACGTTTAACGAATAGATAATAGGAAATATCTTCGCAACGCTCGGTCTTTGGATCACCACTAACTTTTGATATTTATCGTAACAGACTACGCGGGAAAAATGCGTTTTCGGACAGTTTAACTGGACCGATGTAATCACAGAATAAATGAATCGGTTTAAAATCATAGTCTGATTCAGAATTCGGGTTCTTACGACGTTGTTTTGTCGTTTTTCAGCTGTTAGCGATGTCGTCACTGTTTTCACAACACCCTCTTTTCAACTCTGTCACGCTCGCCCGTAGCTATTGTTGTTGTGTGACCTGAGTCGTGCTTGTTCTGAAACTGAGTCACTCGTATACCAATGATAGAGCTGTCTATAGGCCTGCTTAGTGCTTACTCAAGTGGGAAGCTATACTAACTAAGCTGAGGATATGCACTTAGTCGCTCCCTTTTATCTCTGCTCGAAATATACTTAACTTATAAATCAAAATCAGTTTGATGCTTCTGCGGATAAAAATTCTTGTGTAACCGTCAACGATGATCACTTTTTGATGGCTTCATTTTGGGCGGCATAGCTTCATTCTTGGGCGTGTTGAAAAGATCCCGCTTTCACCGAATGCTGAGCTGGTCTATAATTATGTATAGAAGGACAGTGCGAGAACGAATGCCTTGATGTCTAATACAAGTTTATACAACAGGATAGGGACAGGCTCTTAGGTTGTAAAAGGCTTACAGATAAGCTCGTTGAGAAGTCTCCTCAATAACACGATGACCTGCTAACGAGCTAAGGGTGCTTTCCCACCGATAATTATCCCAATGATGGATTGCATGCATTCGGTTCGGGTTGCTCTTTCAACAGCATTGGTCGTTACGATATATCCTGGTAATTGAATTACAGTGATTTTGCTTCCTTGAGAATGTTGGGTGTTTGCTACGTTGTTTTTGCTCCTGATCACAAAATTCACCTTTAAATTATCCTATCACGTAGCCTACCGTTTTTGAAAAATTTGCATTTAAAAAAATTATTTTCACATATGCAGCTATGATATTTCGTTGGCATTATAATATGCTCCGTTCAACTGGCGCATGTCCAGGCATGCACTTAGGGCATGTTGCATAATGTTTGTGGTATAGTTGGTATGCATGAGAATTCTGGAAGGAAGCTGCCAGGAAATAAATAGCGCTATATAAGCCGCTTGCATACATGCAAATATGCTACTGAGGCAGTTGATATATATCAGTTTCTTTGTATTTTTTTTAAGCTTCACAACAATTGAGCCAGTTTTTTTATAATTCCTCTCCAATTTAACACCAACTCCCTTAGTCAATAACATATAATTTGTGACTATATATATATATATATATATATATTTATATATGGGTAGGTATATATATATATATATGTAAATATTTATATATATATACTGCTATTATGTATATTTAATACTGGTAAACAGTTATGTAGAAATGCTGTAAAACCTTATCGTTTTCTTCACTTGTGTGTTTCCATCCTAAAGTGCATGTACTTGTATATACATAAAACCTGAACTCCAGTTTACAATGTCAGTGCTACATAAACAATATGGTTCGCTGCCGATTTGTATATATAGTGTTATATTGGCTATCGATCCGCGAGTGATTGGCTATCGATGTAGAGACCCCTCCCCATTGAGACGGATCCAAATGCGTCACCTTCGGCGGAACTGTGCGCAATTTCTGAGTCGACAGTTTCATATTATTGACAGTTAAACGCATAGTCGATCAGCGAGTGTCAGTTGTCACAGAAAGATCCGTAATGAGTATAGACGCTACTCATGCCAATGCGATTCAACAAACACACACACACACACACACACACACACACACACACACACACACACACACACACACACACACACACACACACACACACACACACACACACACTTAACAAACATAATTATATATATATATATTACTATTATGTATTTAAATGCTAGTTATATTTGCTATTATATATTTAAATGAGATATATAATATGCTGCTATTGTGTATTTAGATGCAATATATATTATATATGTTATATTATATATATATATATTATATATATATTATATATAAGCGGGTACAACGCATGCGTACTGAGTCAAACGGATTTGGCAAACAATTTGCCTACGACCATCCTCAGAAACGTTTCTATACAATGTTTTTAAACGCATGTGTATAGTTACATAATACTTACGCATGTGCGTGTGTCATTTAGGTACCGGATATATATTCATTCATTCGTTCGTTCATTTTAGCATTTATTTAGCGCCCCATTAAGAAGTCAACTCGGAGACGCTCCCAGCCCAACCGCGGCGATACAAATCAGTCTTGTAAAACTAAGTCGTATCGATATAGAGATATAGAGATGTAGAGATAATAGATATTATTATTATATAGATTTATAGACATATCTACGTATAAGACCCATAAATATTATATCCGATAAACACACATAAACCCAGCACACCTATACAGCGCTCTTGAATAAGCGGGTGCCCTGCGCTTGGCTTTCCAGTGGCGCTTATAAGTTTGGAGATTACGTTTACGACTATAGAACACACCTACGCACACACACATACACACACAGTGTCACACACAAAAACAAAAAGAGAGATGTTAACAGGTGTATTTTAGGCTATCTTGATATCTTTAGTAGGCGGTATATAAATGCACGATTACATTACACATATAGACAAAATTGCGTGTGTGCACAGTGGAAGGGTGTGGGTTGGTTGGTGAGTGCGTCTAGTTGCTAGCTGCCGTTTGCCAATGAATAGAAAATCAGTGGAGAGGAAACGATTTTCGGATACTGAATAGGGCCTAGAGGATCCATGAATAATTATGTTCACTGGGAAAGGCAACGAAGACTTGGCTCGATTATATTACGTAGAGCATAGATTGAATATGCATGGAGTCTGTCTAGACGCTTGACCCATTGTAATTGAACAGTTGTATAGAGGCGCTCCAGACAGCTAGGCGTTAAATAGGAAGGTATTCAGTTCCTCCGCTGGTTGCGCTCTGCCAGTGCCAGTCCCAAGCTTGAAACCTGGATAAGGGAGGAGGGCGAAACTGAGCGGGGGAAAGGTGTTCCAACTGGAGGGACCCACATAAGCAAAGCTCAATGTTTGGACCGTAGCAGGGCGCATGCGGGCACCAGCAATAATCCACGGGCAGATGAGCGGAGAGGACACTCTGGTACAGAGAGCCAAATGGTATGTAGTTCCCTTTTATAGCGCAGTTTTAAAACCTCATGGCGATTGTCACGTGATGCCTGACTCAACCCTTTAACGACCAGGCTGTACTAAAATGTATGGGAAAACATATGCAGCTTGTCATTAAAGGGTTAAAGAAGACTTGTCTAATGCACCTCAGTTCTCGTTTGTACAGAAGAAACAGAGTAAGAAGACGAGGCGGAGGAGGAGGCCGTGACTGCCCTGCCTATATATCTGTCGGGTGCTAGCCTCAGATCCAAACCTCCGAACTTAGACGCCATCTGCAGGCGAACAGATTACTGCACACGTTGGGTCGCATGGGACGAACGTTCTATCGGATGCAAGTATACACACGGATAAATTATTATTATAATAAAAATAAAAGCAATACAATACAGATATACAACCATACAAACATACGCTTTAACGATACAGCTTTAGGCCTACATAAGGACAAACATGATCAGACAAACAAATACAAACAGTATGTTAAAACTAATGCAGGCATACACGCGGACAAATACAGGACAGATACAGGAAAGATACAGGACCGATGCAGACGGAAGGAAGAAGGGTGTTGGGCGAGTGAATACGATTCGTTGAAACAGGAAGCTATATGCATTCACCCAAAACCGTCGACTAAACTCACTTCCACTCTTAACCTTTCTTTACATAGGTCTTTTTTCGGTAGGGTGGTGGCTGGCCAGGAGGGGAATGGAAGAGAGGGGATGAAGATGGGAAGCTAGGAGGGGAGGTGAGTGGGAGATGGGGGAGGCCAGTGGTGAAGATATGGGAGTCGAGGGGAATGGAAAGCAGTGGAGAGAAAGGGAACAAACTCCACTATCCTAAGAACAGCAAACATCCAGTGCTAATACCAGATTAATAATACGAATCCACCCACTCATTTAAACTCTATAGTTGGCAGACAGTATCATTTAAACAGAGGAAACCCATAAAAAACAATGATAAAACAATAATTACATTCTGTCTTTTGAACGGAGACAACGCGACAGACTTCAAGCCGAAATTTATTTATCAAGCAAAGCTGAGCAATCACAACATTCTCAGACTACAGAAGCAGAACAAATTCTACGAAACTTTTCATTGGGTTTTCTCATGAGGCAGAGGTAAAGTATCATCACAAAAACCTCAAAATGTACTCGTAACTTCCAAACTCCCAGAGAACCACTCGGAAGCTAAGCGCAGAACGAGCGCAACGTCGAGTTAGAGGGGTTTTCCAAAGAGTAGTCAAAAGGAGGCACGACTCTGGTTACAGAGTAGGGACCTTTGGTTTACTGAATTCCAGGCTCGCCAACATAAATTTCGGGTCCTTTGACAGAGAAATTAAGGGTCATTTGGCATGCAAATTCAGGGCTTCTAGACAGAGATCTTCAGGACCATTTGGCAGAGAAACTTTGGGCTTGTTGTCAGAAAAATTACGGGCCTTTAGGCAGAACAGCCACGGACCTCTTAGTACTCGATAGCAAAAAACGAAGGGTTAGGCAATATTGAGATGTTTGCAGTTTGCAGTTTTGCTGTGAGTAATAATTACAATGCTTAACAAGACATAATCATAAATCTTGTTTAACTGATTATAACATTTTACACCAGTTCATTGCAGTCCCGACTCGGCCGCCTAAAAATTGTCGTGTACCTGGGCATTTATCGTCCCCCCACCTCAAATTCTCAGCGGGCCTGGCCAATTCAAGAATGGGAGTGTCATAACAATGCTTGATCAAACAAAGCTCGATTAGACAATACCAGCCAAACGATATTGCACTCAAAATTAACAATAATAATGACGATTTGTACAGCAAGGATCAAAGAGAAGCATCTGTACATGAGTTTAAAAAATCAACGAGTCATTTACTACTTTAAAAATATAGAGTTCAGCTGTTTCTGAATTCATTCATTCATTTTAGCATTTATATAGCGCCTCCTATCGAGAAGTATACTCGGAGGTACTCCCGGCCCAACTATGGCGATGCAAATCAGTGTCGGGCAACTTATAAAAGAAAGGTGTATTACTCCTTGGCAACTATGCCAGTCACATCTCTAACGGGAGTGTGTTCCAGGTAAAAGGGACAACTGAGACAGAGTGGTGAACTTGGTCGAGGTTATAACTGCATATATATAGACCTCAAGAAGAAACATTTACCAGTGAATGCAAACAGACACACAAAGATGTGGCGATATCGTATGACAGGTGGTGGTGGTGGGGGACACCCAATGAGAGGGGTAGGAAATACGGGGGGTACACAGGTATAACGTGTCCCCTCTCTGTAAAAGGTTCCCCTCGACCTCCGGGATCGCCGCACCTGCAGACGAGCATACATACAGAAATATATATATGCAGAGGCTCCACAGCATTCTACCAGGGCCTTACCGAGAAGGGGGCCAGCGGGGCCCAGGCGCAAATGTGGAAAGGGCGCAATGCACTATTTTCAGTATCGCCCTACATTCTACTGATGGGTGGGAATGTTGATCCATGCAAGAACTACAGCATGGGTACAGCGAGACAGGGAAGGAACAGTCTTAATACCTGGTAAAAGAATACGACATGTTACGTGGGAGACCACTGCAACATGAAGAGTATAGGTGACAGCTTCCCTCAAGTAGTTACTCTGTAAGGACTTCGAGCATGTCCTTCGCTCACAATTACTCAGCACCATCATCTTATGATACCTATCATACCCGATCATTAGATAGTGGTGCTACAAAAATGCATAGTAACAATAAGAGCAATTGTTATTATTTATTAGATGATATACATTCATTTAGAAAGAAAACAACCTGGCAAAAACACAGAAATGCCAGTGGACAATAAAAGCAGCAAGAATTGAGTAAAAACTAGCAAATATTTCTATTTAATGAGTGGGGAGTTGTCTTTGGGTGGGAGAATATGATTGTGTGCCAAGGAGAGATTGTCCACATTTCAGGTAAAAGAACTAATAATTAGGGCATAAACGAGTAGAAAATTTCTACAAAGTACCAAATCCGAGTATTTGGATGCACTATCTATAGTGGTAACTCTGGCCCTGTGATTACCATCTCCATAAGGAGCTGAAAAATTTGGCTTTCGTCACTTTCGCAAAATGAAAAATGAGCAAAACAAACCTTTGTACTTGTAATAACTACCAATAAGATCTTAAATCTAATTTTTAGAATGCAAAATGTTTATCAAAAATGTTTGAATTAAAATTTCTTTATCCTTAACTATTTGTGTGTGTAATACTTGCCGAGGCAAATACTTTCGAATAGTCCCGAAAAACGGGATATTTAGGCAAGGCGAATGTCCGAGGCGATTTCCGGTTATGCCCTGCTAATAATAATAATAAAATTGAGTGCCTCTGAGTAGATATTTTGAAGGGTGCTATATAAATGCTTGATAACATTACAATAATAACATCTTACAGCTCAGGTAAAAATACTAATAATAATACTAACAATAAAAATAATAATAACAATAATAATAATAACATCCTATAGCTAAACTAAGGAAGCCTTTCTTTTTGATATGCTGTGCATTCTGACAAAGCACACTTTGCTGGCCACCTACATTTAACACATTGACCGCTGAACTTTTGTATTTCTAAACACATGTAATAAGGGAACAACACATCCTAAGAGGTCAACGTGCTAAGATAAATTCAAAAGAATCTTGCCAATCAAAACAAAACCTCTTCAATCAAACTGCAGATTTCAACACGACAGAATTCAACACATCACTCGACTTGGGACAAAAAAAACAAAAAAAGCAATATACCGAACTCGAGGCAGATGTTTCACAGCACAAATTCAAATACACAGTTGAAATGAGTCAACAAAACCTTACGAACCAAACAAACACTGTTAATCAAATGGCTAAAGCGACATATTAAAAAATTAAAACCTTCTACAGCATCATTTGCGTGAACACAACAAGATAATTAGACACAGCTTCGGAATTCGATAGACCAAGCGCCGTAAACTAATCACAGCTCAGCGCGCTTCGGGCAAAATATACTCAAAATTTTTTTCTCTAAATCACGGCTTTCGATCACACAAGCAACACTCTGAAATTACAAAATCTTGTTCCATTGATGCAAAATGATATATGTAAGTTTTCCCTAATCCTCGCCGGCTCGAGCGAGCCGTGCGGTGCTTCGATCTTCGACGCCGGTTCTGTCCGGGAATCACAAGAACGGCTAATGCACGGCTTCTCTATTCGGTTGACTCGAGCCATGATGGCTTCTCGCAATTCGATGTCGCCAGGCTGATGTTGAATCGTGTCATGGCATCTTCTACGAGCAGGTGGTTGCCCGAGAGGTATACGGCGATGGCATCCTGCAGCAGGATCAGCTGCCTCCTCATCACCTTGATCTGGAAGAGAACATCAGAGCATTCATTTGGATGTAGCAGTAGAAGAACAAATAGTTGTAACTTAACGATACTGTGCGTTAATAAAGATCATTAGCGTCGCACCCCTCTTTTAGCAACAGACTTACATGCATACAGACGTTCCAATAAGACTTACAATTGCCTCTGCGTCTCCTGGCCTCTAAGTCTCATGTAGGTCTTGCTCCTAAGTATCTGTCTGACTTTAAAACATCTGTACATACATATATTATATACACTTACAGATGTTTGAAAGTAGGAGTTGCGTGGGGATTGATGAACAGTAATGACTCTAAAAGCAGTTGAACAATTATTAACTATAGAGAAGTAGTGTTATCAGTATCAGCCACCAGCATTAGAAACAGTAGTTAATAACTGTTGTTCGCGCTGTAAGATGGGAACCAAGTTCCGGAATTAATTTTCCTGCAGATTAAAACAAGGCCTTTTTGCATTTGATTAAAAAATAGATGACAATGAAACAATGTGTTTCTGTGTATTTGCTATCAAGCCAGTGAGGTTGTTGCATTTGATAACAAAACATATGAATTCAACCTGTCCTCCGTTTTCACTCGATTCTGCTACTTCCCACTCACTCTTCAAGCTTCAGAGTCTAATACACAACCAGAGGCAGCGAGCGATCTTGCTTGACAGGTGGGGGACGCCTAATGAGGAGTAGGAAATATGGGGGGGCGACACACGTGTAAATTACCCCTCTCTGTAAAGGGTCCCCCTCGATCCCTTCCCCCGGGATCGCCGTCCCTGTACACAACCCAATGACCACCATTATCACCGACTGCCAAAATAGCACCATGCTGTCTCTCCGGTTTGACCTCCCCGGATTTTGACCTGACACTGAAACGAAATATTGCTTAAGACCCAGAGCACACAACCAAACTGTGTTCTCTCACCCAAAGACAACTCCCAATTTATCCCCAGTTCACTTTACAAAAACATTTACTGGTTTGTTAGAAATTCTAGCAACTATCAGTTGTCAATGTCACTCATGTAAGCATAGATTTCTGCATTATGGCCGGTTCGTGTTATTTCTAATTAAACGAATATCTATCTATCATAATTGATTTGGGTCATGCACCCGTAAAAGAGCTAGTTTCCATGACGTGGCTTTTATGGGCGATGAGAAATTTTTGAAGGATGTACATTACATTAGTTCAAAACAAGGTATCACTGTCACCAATCAAATGAAAGATGACATCATTACAAGTTTGCATCTGCAGTTGAATCTGATTGATTGATTTATTTATTGAAACAAAGGTGAAAATAAGAGATAGAAGAACAATGGAGCTCACTTTGTTTTCGTCGAGCAACCTCATCTTGATGCTCAGATCCGAGCGCATTCTATCGAATTTCTCTCGATGAAGATCGAATTTCTGCTGCGACTCTTCGAGCCTCACTGGATCCTTGAGGACCATCTGTTGCTGGGTCTCAAAATCTGTCCGAAACGCATCATATTCGACCCTGTTGCCATAACGACCACTAAAATTTCTATAGAACATTTTATACCTGGGCTGCATAAATTCCATTAGCAAAGTATTCAGAAAAACCCCAGTGATGCCGCACACACCTAAAACACTGTATTTATCGTGCTTTTATCGTGCAATTTCTATTGCGTGTCTTTTCATCCAAGGCTGAGGAATTTTAAACAAAATCTGAGCAAGGTTAAACAAAGGTTGAGCATAGTTAAACAAAATCAGAGTAAGACTAAATAAAAGCTGAGATACGTTAAACAAAAATCAGAGCAAGGTTAAATAGCTGAGCATGGTTAACCAAAAGTTGAGCACGGTTAAACAAAAGCTGAGCAAGGCTAAACAAAAGCTGAGCAAAGTTGAACAAAGCTGAGCAAAGTTAAACAAAAACCGAACCAAGTTAATTAGAAGCCAAACAGGGCCAAACAAAAGCTGAAAACTCTTAAATAAAAGCCAAGCACGGTCAAAATAAATTCGACCAAGTCAGACCAAAGCCGAGAATTGTCAGAAGAGGTGAGCTACCTGGCAGTTTCATACTGCTTGACAGTGAGTAGAGTGTCTTCAATCGTTTTATCACAGAGGGTTCCGAGGCTCGATGTAAAGAACTCCAACGCACCTGTAATGATCAAAATGCACTGGTGAGACTTCACAACACAATCGTAACATTACCATGTAACACAAATCGGTCATAACACTCTGGAAGCAGCTACTGAAGGCGCCTCTCGCTAGACTACATCGTGAAGATAGAAAAGGTTCCCTGAAGGCAAATAATTTTTATTATTACTACAGCAGCAGTTTTCAACCAGTGGTACACACCAAGCATCGTATATATATTACACACACCCTTAGGTATGGTACATGTACCACTGGTACACCACGCCAGCTGTTGCCAAAAGGGTAGATGAGAAAAAAATTTAAAGAAATATTTTGTGCAGAAACAGATAATAATCACATATTTTGAAATGCATATTTCTGCATATTATAACAGTAGTATACTAAATATTGTTAACTAATTTTCTTGTTATTATGAAATAAAATACGAGAAGTTTCAACTAAATAACTTTTATTATTATAAAATACAAGAAGTTTCAACTAAATAACTTTTAAAAATTATTATCTTGTACAATGTACACTTTGTATTGTGTACTTAGCTGTACTGTATACACAGTGTACATTGTACAAGATAATAATTTTAATATAATAAATTTAGCAAAATTCATTAATAGTATTACAACCAATAGCACAGCGGTATTCCATCCCTTCTCTGTTGTTATATCCCCCAAAAAATTATTTTTATGCATACTCCCATCAGAAAAAAAACTTGTCAGAAACGTTCTTTGGTAATTTATTTAATTACAATGGATTATTAGAATTAGAATCGACACAAGCAATAAGAGACAGTCATAGACAGAGACCATGACACAGACCAAGACAGAGAAATAGATACATACAGAGAGACAGGCAGACAGACTACTTGAAAAATTGACTGCTGCACCAGAGGATAAAATGACACAAGCAAACAGTGACAGACATAGACACAGACAAAGAGAGAGAGAGTGAGACAGACAGACAGACAGAGATAGAGGGATAAAGAAAGGAGATGCCAATCATCTTAATTATACCAGAGCGACTGGAAACAACAACCAACACAACACCTGTGACGCTACCCTCACTCCAACAGTTGCCAGTCCAAATCCCAGACAAGCGAGGAGGGCGACTCCAATCATCTCAACTGGCTGTACTCACCGACCAGCATCTCGCCGCTCTTGAACATCGTCCTCTGTGACTCTGCGTTGCACGCAAACTCCTGGTGGAGTTCAGGCATCTTCTGCGAGAGGTCACAGAACGTGTCCGTGAGGTCACGCTGGCTCTGGACTACGCTCATGAAGTTGGAGGAGAGAGCTCGGACCTGTCGCAGAATCACCTGAAAGGCGCAATTGTGACACAGGCATTCACTCATTGTGTGGCATCAACATATTGTAATTGTAACTTAACAATTTTAAAAGCGCCGTTTTAAAGACCCAAGTCGGCAGCCAGGTAGTAAATAGGAAGGTCTTCAAGCGCTTCCAAAACTGATCATGGGAAAGAAATAGGAGCTCTGCTCCAAGGATAAAGCTGTTCCAACTGGAAGCTCCTTGCTTGGGCCATAGCAGTGTGCATGAGGGGCACCAGCAATAATCCACAGACAGATGAGTGAAGAAAAGCTAGTTAAGCATTTACATATTGCATTGTATTTGGAAACTTGTAATAATATTTACAAGTAATAATAATTAAAATAATAGTTTTTGCTTGATTTCAATTCAATAGACCGCAGCATGATTACAAGTACAGTATAACGGATGATGGTGAATTATTACAAACTGTTGGGAGCCATGCAAGGTGACATCACGTGTTCCAACCATTTCGCTTAATTGCACTAAGAGAATAAATGGCAATATTTTTAAATACATGTACCTGATACTTAACATAATACCAGTTACAACACTTGTAATAATACTAATTACTGCACATACCTTATATACTCAACATGATACCAGCAACAACATGTGTAATAATACCAATTAGAACACATACCTGATACTTTTAATAATACCAGTTAGAACACATACCTGATACTTTGCATGTGTGTCACGAAGGACTTCAATCTGCAGTTCCAATTCTGAGTCGATGGTTTTCGTGCCATGCCCCAAGCGTTCCATCACCTTCTGTTTAGTGCATTTGAGGGTCGTCAGGCTCCAATCTTTGAATGCCTTCACTGTGAAGGGCTTGGACATTGGAACGGCTGCGGCCACTGGCGGGGGCAACGCCCCCGGGGCCAGAGGACTTGATAGAATCGTGTTGAAAGTGGCTGAAAAACAGAATTTATTAGAGTGGTCATTTGGTTGGAATGCGCATTCGCTCATTTGGGATGTACATGAATGCTGAAATTCATTCAGGTGGAACCTTAATTCGTTCATGCTTGAAGTTTATTCGTTCATGTTGAACATTCATTCTGATGGAAAATCCGTTCGTTCGTGTAGGATGTTCATGAATGTTGAATATTGGTTCATGCTGAATCGTCACTTGAATGGAAAATTCACTAATTCATTCATCCTTCTTTTATTATATCATAAAATCATATTTACATCAATAAATTAACATGGATTTTAGTACCTATTTTGTCAAATTATAAGTATTACAATAGACTGCATCGAATTTTAAAATATCATGACTGATCATTACTTACAATAATTATTTGTAGCATAATAAATTACATTAAGGATCTGTCATTATGAATGGCATTCATTTATTGAGAGAATTTATATAGCACCCATCAAGATTCCTACCCGACCCGGCCGAAAAGGACAGACAAACCTGTAATTAATTAAATATTGAATAATTACAAATTATCATAAATAACAATGAATTGATCAATTTTCGTTTGCAAATCAGTCTAAAAAGAATTCACCTTGTCACATTGGTCATACTAAAAACACGTTTATGTCACCAAATGCTATAAAAATTCATATTGCTTACATTCTTTCTTCTCTCTTTACAGCTCCAAAGATGTCCGTTTTATGATCGCTTATTGTGATTGTTTTGTGATTGCACATTGCTTGATTGCTGATGATTTCCCACAGTGCATTTACAGGCGATTCAATAACAATAAGTTAATTGACCTTGCCTATTTAGAGGTTAGTTGGAATGAAGCTTCCAATATTGGTCATATCATAATACTTTTCTGTACAAATCTCTGGATATAAAGCATCAACCATAAGTATCTAATTGATTAATATAATCAGTGTTAATACTGCAAGCGATCGCTGCTCGTTAGTCCACATAATTAATTATAATAATCACTGCTTTTTCTATAAAAAAATTTTCAGAACGCATCTGTAGGCTATATTGTCGAAAGAAATTATGCTAAGTTCCTAGGACACAACTAGCACAATTATCACAGAGTATAGGCTACATTTAACTATAAATTTTTGAATGTAAAAATTGAAATTATAAAGTTTTATACCAAATTCCAGGGTTATTGCACAACTACAATTTTAACTTTTTAGTAATTTGAAAAAGGTGCCGGAACGCCATTCCAGCGCGGTCCGTAGGAACAAAAGCACTGATAATAATGATTAATTGTGGCAGATAGTAGTTTGGTTCATCACATTTTGTCTATTCAGAGATTAGTTGGTACAAATTTTCTCATATTAGTTATATCAAAATATGTTTCTGACATAAAAAACTCTGGGTCTAAAATGTCAGCCACGATAGTAGCTACGTAATTAACTTAATTAGCACTACTGCTTGTCCTCGTAATTAGTTATAAGGATTAATTCCGTATAAAATTCTGGATATAGTTTCAGCCAAGATAGTAGCTAATTAATAAATATAATAACCATTAATACTGCATGCGACAACCCCAATTGTCCTCATAACTAGTGATAATAGCAAAAAATTTTTAGCAGTCAACAGTCTTTCTCTGCGTCACCTTTTGCCGGAGATGACAGACCAGGAAGTGAGTCGGGCGGTTGCGGAGACTGGGACTCTGTCGTTGTCGTGGCCTCGGAACCGGACTGTGTCGGACTGACATCCCCATCATCCTGGTGTCCATCACTGACCGGGTGGTCAACAGGATGATGGTCATTCGCCTGCCTCCCATGGTCATTCAACTGGCCCTCGTGGTCATTCGCCTGCCTCCCATGGTCATTCAACTGGCCCTCGTGGTCATTCACTTGGCTCTCGTGATCGGTGTTGTTGTTGATGCTAGGTGGCACCTCACAATCAGTTGCCATTTCAAGTGACCTAGAATACAAGTCAAACGGTGGATAAAAGCAAAGATTTGTTGTTGTTTTCAAATCGACATAGTATGAACTAATGATGAAACATAATTACAGGAGTCGAATTTAACTGTCGGTAGCCATGCAGGGCGCCCATTATGCTATACATCCAATTTAACTAACACCGCCTCCTAGCGAAAGACGGACTGGTCAACGTTACGGGGAATATGAATATTGAACTCAGATATTCAGCTCTGCGCCCCAGCGTGTTCTCCATTACTCTAAGCCTCCCTCTAGAGGTTGGTTGCCAGAAATTCCGAGCAGCTTAGATGCCCAATGTCAAAGGTCATTTGGCTTAGGTGAAAATTTGACCATAGCAATCCATAGGATGTGGGCTAAGTAGGCGTCAGTGGCGCAGCATTGCAGGGACGATTACCATTCAAAGTAATAACTTGGCTTGTTTGTCTCAAATACACTGCAACTTCTTAGATTGTAAGAAAACGACTCATGAGATTTGTATGTGAGGGTCAAACTATCAAACTCTGCTAATTGAAATGCTGACAAAAGCTTGGCACATTGCAGAAAACATTATCTTAAACTTATCGTCGCGGTTACACCCTAAAACAGTCCATACAATTTCAAGAATTACTATAGCGCATTAAAAATACAGCAACAAATAATCAAGAAAGGACCGATAAATACGCGTCACAGTCGTATGGCTCTCAAAGCACACAAGAAGAATTAATTTATAAACGAAATCACAAATTAGCCGATCTAAAGCAAGTACCACAAAGGCCGACAGTAACGCCGCCGCGAGCTCAGTAATTTCTATAAATCAGAGCTAACACGTCACAATTTTACAAGCAATCGTTCGAATAAGTGCAAAAACATTACCAAGATCAAACAGAAAATTAAGATCTCCGCTTAAATTGCCAATTAAGGTAATTTGCTGGTGTAATTTAATTATCTACGGGAATTTGTGGCATTGCTTCCGCAAACACACTGCTAAAGCCACTGATCTCTATAAACATGGCCACGGCCGAAGTATATGGATTCATTTAGCCCTATATTAGCCGGCGGAATCTCTAGCGCAATACCTCTGTATGAAAATGTACATGTTTTGCAGTTTTTCTAATGCGACTCTAATTATGTCCTCGATCCTGCTAATTTTCAATTTCTCGATCGGGGAGATCCTTTAGCACTGTCAACCGTTTGAATTGACCCTCGTATCCAAACCACGCTTATTGTATAGGCCTATCCGTTTAATTAATCATAACATACAGCCAAAGATGGTAGAGTCGTAGACTAAGATATGACACTTCCTATCTCGCTGTGCATTTGCATTTGGTCTGTCTGGTAGTCAAAGCACAAAAGCCACTATACCATTCGCTTTGTGGCGCGAATAACGCCACGCCAGCCGCGCCACGTAGCGAATGGTGTGGTAGCTTAGCAACGACTATCGATTCCAAGGTAGGTGACGTGAACATTCAGATACACAGCGGAGATAAGAAGTGCCATATCTTAGTCTACGACTCTACCATCTTTGATACAGCTGTCAGAACGCAGCCATTTACAATATAAGTACAAGTATGTAGCTTAAGTGCTAAGTGTTAGATCGCTGAGAACTGATCTATCTGATTGGGCCGATGAACTTGTATACGTTTTATGCATCATCCTATTCCTAGGTAAACAATTTTTGCTGTCTTGTTCGGGAAGGCAAATGGATGGACTCGCGATCGCAGGTGCATTGTGTCAGATAGTTAGAGTCCTTGACCTGCACATCGGTCGCAGGACATGGCTCGAGTTATTGATGATGGCCTGGTAAAGTAGGCCTACTGTGTCCGCTTTGGTAGTCAGGACTCCGAACAACGGTGCTGCATCAGGGAGATAACGCTGGCACAGAAACTAGATTTATTTATAGACCCATAGTATTGTGGCGGACAGGCCACAAGGCTTGAATGAATGATTTATTTAAATAATCGGCTCGCCATAGCGTTGTTTTACGTATATTTTGAAACAGTGTTGCGTATAGGAAAGAAGACTGATCGGCGGTTTTTAATCGAGTGCATAGCTTGCAGACGCATGAATTGGCTTGAGTATAGCCTGACACGCGTTGCATTGCTATATATGTGGAGCAGTGGTTCGTACTGCTTCATACATAGAGTGGTTCTCGTACCGCTCCAGGGATCGTTGAGAGTTGCCATATAAATACGATCTCTAGTGACAGCCGCCCTCGCGGTCAGGCCGCTGCTTTTCGCTGATCTGGTGGGGTGGGCCCCTCTGCCGTCGATCGCAAGACGGACCGTGCCCTGATCGTAGGAGTCAACAGGCTGACAGAGGAAAGACCGATCGTGAGAAATGCTCACAGGTCTGGGTACCGTTCGAGAGTGCGTAAAGACCCGATCGAGAGACATATGGTCTTTCGATAAGTACTCTTGTTTGTTACCTACGTTGGTCATAGTTACTCCTACCGGTTTCCCGAGTATCAGAATATATCACGGTGTTGGCGGACAATTGGTGCATGACAAAATATACGTGTGCGGCCGTTTATGCCATAATTATACGGAAACAGACCGAGAGATACGTGTTGAGCAGAAGGCGTGATGGATAAGTGTCGGAGATGACATGACTAAGAGCTGTGCGACTTGTAGTGTCTAGGACGACAGAGTTTAGAGAGTTGAGAACAGTAATGTCTAGGAGTACAAGACGTTGAATTTAGCTACCGATAATTGTATAGGCCGAAATGGCTTATGGACTTGTTTCAAATATGTCTGAACCTCGTAACTTAAGAGAACGTTTGGTGTCCCTTATTGGCGATAATTTCAGAGTCACAAGATGCTGATTGATACGACGTCAGGTAGAGAAGAAGACGCTAGTAGCTTGGAAGGTAGAGAAGGCGAGAAAGACTCCTGCCGGTATGATTATGAACCCTATTTTGAGTACGGCCATCCTCAGAACGTTGCCCATCCGGCAACCGCGGAATAGGCAGAGTCAGACCTCGTGACTAATTCGAACGGAGTTAGTTTTCTTGGAGAAGAGGCCCATCCTTAATCTATATTGGTGAGAGCGATCATCCTGGTAGATATAGAGAGCAACCGTTTGGCATTGAGATTTGATAAGGAAGTGACTCGGGCGATTCCAGATGTGTTCGCAAGCTGGAGTCGACACCGTCCGTTAGCGTTAGGCAGGCGCTCGGGCGGCAGAACGCCACAGTATGCGAGTCAGTAATCATGATATTAATATTGATAATCGTAAGCTCGAAATTTCTAAAGCGTCGACAATAAAGAAGTCGCGAGAACCGGTTTATACACAGTCGAATAACCAAAGCAAACTCGATGGGCAGAATGTCCCAACGATTCAGTCTGACGGCCGTGTGATTGTGTGTTTATACAATTAAATAATCTACTGATTGAATTGCAGAAATGCGTTAGTTGTGGATTCACTTGCTGGCAGTTGCTGCATATGACCCCAGCAATCAACGAAATAATAACGAATTCGTGACTTCTTTGTTATATGCGAGAGTGGGCGGATATTCAACAGAGGGCGACAATGGCTGTCAATAATCGAATAAGAGAATTTACATTTTTTTAGTCGCCAGAGGATGACAATGCAAGGCGTTGGAAACAAGGGCTTTGAAATTTATTGCCTGCTCTTCAGATCATTCAGTTGATATCTATTCAACTAGGTATTGAACAGATCTCCCCTCCTCTCCCCTCCCCTCCCCTCTCCTCCTCCCCTTCCCGCCCCTCCTCTCCCGTCCCTATCCTCCCCTCTTCTGTAACAACAGCAACAGCAACAGCAGAAACAGCAACAGCAACAGCAGCAACAGCAACAGCAACAACAACAGCAGCACCAGCAACAGCAACAACAACAACGTTGTTTATTTATTTTGTTGTTGTAATAATAGACAATTTATATAGCGCCGTAGCTCAGCCGAGGCCGAAAGAAAGGGCGCTGAGACTTCATCCTGGGTTTGGAGGACAGGTGGGGAAAAAATGAAGTCTTGGGAGTGGACAGGTTGATAAAATGTAAATTCCACACATGGACACCGCAAAAAGGATGAACAGAGGGAAGCATTGTATATATTTCTAATAATTTATTAAATATTTATGAAATATTGAAGGGGTAAAGCAGATCCTTCCCATCCACCTGAAATTTTTGAAATTGTCACCCTAAATCTCCGTCTTTGTCCTCTATTCGCATTCCATCCCATGTCATCCTCACTCCATGCCCTTTTCCCCTCTTGCTTCACTTTCATCCATTAAGGAAGCCTTCGATAGTTTTATTATTATTATTTACGACTGACGCGATCCTTGAGGAAAGTTCTCTAACAAACAACCACATTACTCCTACACATCCTGTGTGAACTCTCTTGTCACGACGCTTCTAATCGCCCAGACACGTAGACCAAAATAACGGCGTCTGTGTATTCCTCTTCAGACCCTTCAAACTTGTGCAAACTGATCATACAACGCGTGCACAATTCAATACAAAGTTCCCGTAGACGCTTCAATCACAAGTCCACCCAAAGCAGTTCAGAGCTAGCGAGAAATCAGGTTGGTGCTCAGCGCTTGGCTTTCGCGGTCGCTTTGGGAATTTGGAGTTAATTGTCACGATTACTCTGCTGTAGATCACATCACATGTATGTTCAGACTGATTTTGCTTGGAGCACGCTCGGAGAAAACTCGAGAAGAGCTTTTCATTCTAAACGTAAGTCTCATCTCTTTAAGAACTCTTACCCAGATTCTCATTTTATCGTCAACCTTTTATTCCTCGACCAAAACGATACTCTCCTTAACAGCTACTCTGCCTCTGACCTTCCACGGACTACCATTTGGACAACCCTTCTGATTCGATGCAGCGCTTGTGAATAAACAGGTGCCCGGCGCTTGGCTTTCAAATGGCGCTTTAGAAGTTTGGAGATTATGATTACAAAGAATCACCGGTATAGCTCACGAGTAGGCTGTACTCGGTGGTACTCGGTGGTACTTGACGTGACCGAGGCGTGCACGCAGAAGTAGTGGACTTGTCGATAAGGGAATTGCTCAGACATTCGGAATTTGGGGCCATATAAAAGCCTATCTAAGTGCAGCGGTCTATGGCAACGACACCGCAGACTTCTGAAAGGTAGCACTTGCATAGAAAGACAAACTTTAATAGAATAGCTCTTGGTTTGTGGACCAGCCGATGCCGAGTATTCAGTCATAAGCCGTTGACATAGACGACCTTAACTGGCGTGTAGTCGCGAAAAAATCACCGTGAGGTCACTACGTAAGAATATTTGTGGTATACAGACAGCTGTCTCCAAGACCCTAGCGAGAACCCGTCGCCAAGGGAGACCCACCCATCCATGTGGAATAATTTACGTAGATACGAAAAGCACGAGAGGGGCTGCAAGGCGTGCTTGCATGTCGGTCTGAAATACCTTTTCGGGCGTCCCCGTGACAGGTGAGAGAATTTGTTGATTAATAATGCATTAGCAGCAGGCTACCGTAATCTCATTGATAATAATAGGCCTGTGGCGACGGTGTTTGAGTCATAGGCCTATATAGGCCTACCTGACAGAAGAACGTCAGACTCATTGCTGACCGGCATGGATAGTATACCACTTTTACAGTGTCGTGTAAAGATATTCTTCTATCCACGTCTGAATGGAGATGAGAAAATGTGAACACCTTGTTTTTAACGGAGTTTAACAGGGTCTGTAGTTTTAAAAACGCCAACATTAACGGATACGACTGCACGGCGTGATAGGTAAACGTAGAATATTCATAATTATGTATCGTATCTTTATATTTATATAGCGTCTCTCACAGAGTAACTGAGGGACTCTCAGCACGAAAAACCTCGGGTAAAAGAGTGAGAGACCGATTGAGAGAAGCCAGTCATTAGTTTAGTCCTTATTGTTGGAGGAAGGTCATTCCAAGCAGCTCTTGAAGATATGAACTAGTGGCTACAATATAAAACCCGAATCGTATCTACTATCTTTAGATTTATATAGCGCCACTCGCAGAATGACTATTCAGAGGCGCTCTTGGCACGGAAACCCCCAGTTAGGTGAGTTCGAATGATTATCAATATTTCTGTGAAAACACGACCGTTGTTAACCGATTTGTTGTTGATTCACAGAGGGAGTGTCGTCCAATGACTTGGCTGCGTCGAGCAATCGGAATGTCGTCAGAACGTTATGCTTCAACATAGTCGAACGCCACGCTAATGTCCAACAGCGGAACCACATGTCTCAGTTCTTTGTGCTGCGGTCCTATTGTGTGTCACATTTATTTCTGATTGAGCCGTCTTAAAATAGACGTTTCAACGTGGACATAACAACGGAAAGTAAACAAACAGTGTCGACAGTCTATTTTAGGAAATCTGGCCACGCCCGCGAATAGGAACTGCACTAAACATATCCTAAATAAAAGATACCGTCGACATGGCAACTAAAATAAAGGGATTTATTCGAAGCAACATATCCTAAAGAGCACTTAGAGAAGACACATCAGGTATGGTAATTACAAGACCGCTTTTGATATTCCTGAGGAATTTTATCCCAAACAACATAGCCTAGAGAAAAGACACGGCTACGAATATGGTTACTGCAAGACTGCTTTGGTAGGTCTATTCACGAGGAATTTATTCGAAACAATATATTCTAAAGATAAGACACAGTGGATGTGGTAAGATTAATACCGCTTTTGGTATTCCTGTGGAATTTTTCCGCAGCCGTGTCGTCAATCGTGCTCGCGTAGGTGAACTTTAAAAGCGTGTGGGAGTTTAAGCGACATGCCGAACAGCGATGCCTTTGTGTTTCTCCTGATAATACGATAATGGCCCCTGGTTCTGATTTACTCATGAAGTCCTCAAGTGACTGCTCGGACTCGACTTTGTGCCGCGCAACTGAAGCGCGAATGATCTGATCGTCTCGTGAAGTCTTCCTCCTCCCCGATCAAGTCTTGAGCCTGACTTTCGATACACGCTCCGAGTTACGTTACTATCACTCCAGAATGGTCGACGTATTTGTAAGGCAGATACCAAACGGATGTGACATTCGATTGAATGGGGCGCCATAAGGTTAGAGTTACTAACATTAAACTATAGGCAGCCAATGACGATTCAACTTCGAGATAATAGTCGACTTGTGACGCGCTGTTCACAGAAATAAGTTACTCATGTACGGAATCCTACAGTTGATAGGAAACTCGACAAGGAACAATGTTTCTAACGTGGCGATTAATTGGCATCGTCGTAGTATTGGTTTATTCCAGTACAAGTCGTCCGACCACGAAGACTATCTTCACACGCCACTCCTACACCGCCTCAGATAATGTATCGCACGCGAACGTTACTCCCACTTCCGAGTCCAACTTTGCAGTGACGTACGCTGGTGACGGTGTTTCCAGCATCGATGGACCAGAGACGAGTGTATCCTCTGGAACTGAAAAAGAAGAGGTGAATATATCCGCTAGTCAGGCGTTTCCAACGAGACCGAACTGGACGTGCTTTCTATCCTGTGACGATGCGCTCATCCCTAGTCAGATTCAAAACATGATAGACGAGCACGAGATCAAATTGATTGAGTACAGTCTCGTCTTTCCCAGATACAATGCCAGCCCTCTGATCTCCAACGCCACCGTCTACAAGGCCGAATCGTGGGCCCGAGCATCGACGCGTCACGGCCAGACCCTTCTATCCCTATCCTTTAACTACGGGATACTCTCTATGATGACCCTATCCGTGGGCACGGACTCCCTGACGATTCCTCTGATAGACCATCCGGAAGGCTGCATTGGGAAGCTCACGGAAACGGAACAGTTCGATCGGGTCATCTATCTGATGTTACGCGATTTCCAGGACCAGCCAGAAGTAACCGTAACCGGTGATGAGCGACTGTGTCACGAAGCCATCGTCAACAAAGAGGGTTACGCAGTCTTCGTTGACATGTGCTGTCACGAAGACGCGGCTACCTCCAAGGTCATCTGCGAGCAGGACGTCATCAACATCTGGCTTCGACTGCTGCAATTCCTCCTCTCTCTCATCCGCCTTGGCGTTCTCTTCTTCGGACCGCTTCTCTTCGTGTCGGCCGTCGTTTCCGCCTCCCGCAAGAACTTCCCCTACATCGTAAAGCTGAAGGAACCTCTTACAAAGACCGTCGTCCTAAAGCACGACGGAGTCCAAACAGAACCGAACATCGCTGCCAAACAGCACCTGGATCTACACAACACAGAGGGCTTTCCCAAACTGAAGGCGTCTGTTGCTGGTGATGTACCGCTCGGGAAACCGGTTCCCATAAGGATATCGCAGTACGACATCCTTGTAAGCTACAAGCGAACGCTAACAGAGAACAGCGTCCCAGTAGGTTTCTGGCGCGGCCTCTTCAACGCCGTCTTTCGGTGTACGATCCGCGACGTCGGTCCGTTCAGGGATTGTTGTCGTACGCCGATGTGCCGGACGCCCGCATGTGGGGTGGGGGTGGACACGAAGTGGATATCATTCTGGTCGAAGGTGGGGGTCGTCCTCATGGTTCTGCTCATCCCCAGTCCCTACTACCTCCGCCTCTTCGTCTTCTATAGGTTCGAGCACGACGAGGTTGCCGCCCGCAAGGAGGCGGCTGCCCGTCTCGGACTGAAGGAGTCGTTCAGCAACAATCCGCTGCACTACTTCACGCCCACCCACCCCATCTTCCTCGTCATCTACCTCGTCTATTTCGTCACCGCAGGTGTCATCGGGTTCACGACGCGACGAGATAAGGAAGGCGTCTTCCTGCGCATCATAGCTGGAGCCTTCGACGACCTTGACTCACTCCAGTGGACTACAGTTCTACACGTCATGGTCAGCAACATCATCTGGCCCTTCAAGCAATTCGGTGTCGTCGGGTGCGTTGTCATGTTAGTCTACTGGCCGGTGGTCATTCCCCTCTCCATTGTCCTCTACGCCTTGTACTGTCTCCCAACCGTCTACCTCACATTTCGGATGCTTTTCCACGCCCGGAACAGTTTCCTTCTGAGGACGACGAAGCGTGTCCGCGTCAGACCGTATCGTGCCAGGAAGCGACCAGACAACAGCATCAGACGCTTCGAGGTGGAAAGGTACATGAAGCGTGGCCGGCGTCACGGTGACGCGCATCTGTCAGATGGAGGGATACACGACGACTTAGACCTGGGGTACCTGGACGCACTGCCGACGAAGACTACCCTGCGACAGATATCCGAGTCGACGTCCGTGGGGTCCATAGTTACGAAGGGTACTGAAAGGACGTTCGGGAGATGGTGCGCGCTGGTGTTGGCATCGACGCTATGCGTGGCCGCCCTCTGTTCGACCCTGGTCGTCGTGTCGGAGTGTCTGGGATGCATCGTCGAGGTGGCCCTCTTCACCCTGATGGGGGTGATCGTGAACGCGGCCACTCTCCTCAAGTACGTCGCCCTCGTCATGCTGCTGGTCGTCTACAGCTACGACTGTTTCAACGATGTCCAAAAGAACTACCTCAAGCTGAACAAGGCCCTCTTCTCGGAGGTAAAGGGTCGGGTCAAGGACCTCGACAAGGTCACCAGCATGCCTTCAAACCTCCAGGAGAACAACGGGTTCAAGTCGCAGGAGCTAAGCGAGCAGGCCTTCTACGAGGAGCCGGACGACGTCGACGCGAGACCTCCAGGGTTCTGGCTAATCAACGATCTCGTGCTATTCATCGACAACGAAGACATGCCAAGGATTCCCCTCAAGCTCTTCGAAGAGGTCTGTCAGATCCGAGTGGCCGGCGTCCCCGGTCCGGTCTTCCGCGGTCAGCTGATGGCCCTCAAACGCTTCTCGAAGATAGTTCTCTTCGTCTTTTTCGTCTTCGTCGTTGTGCTGTCCTTCAGCGAGGCATACAAGGTGTCCTCCACCAACCAGATGCTGGCCACTCTCGCCGGCGGCTTTCTTCCGCTTATCCTTCGAACCCTCATGGGATCGGGCGACGACTCCGAGCTGGAACTCAACACGCTCAGCTTTCGAAGCAAGCTGGACGAGGTTATCAAGAACTTCCATCAGTACTGGCCGATCCACGACCTTCCCTTTGAGCTGGATCCAACTCCAGCGCCAGAGGAGGAGAGTGAACCACCACCGGAGGAACCCCTCAGGATAAAATCGTCCTCGGTCTATACGAAAGAGAACGGAAAACCGGCGACGGGTAAGAAGCCGTCTGGTGAGACTGAACCGGAGACTGACCATCCGCGTGGAGTGACCTTCAAGGCCGAAGATACGGACTCTGTCAAGGTGGATCTTACGATCGACCTTCCGCCATTGAACGGCGGTGTTCTGTTGAACTTCGTGTCCGAAACGTGAGACGCAAATAGAGAATCGTAACGTGGTGATTCTACAGTGCCGCAGCGGTCGAACTGTGTAGTCTGGAAAAGTTGTGTGCTGTTATTGGGTCGGTCCCTTTCCTATGCAGCTTCATGAGATTAAAGAAAGCAGGTGACTACATATGAAGGCAACATACACATGAAAAACTAATTGATGTCTCGAGGAGAGAGCATGTTGTTTAACGGAAGAAATTATGAAACTATATATAATGATGATGACTATGATCATGATTGATAATAACATGATTGTGATGATGATGATGATGATGATGATGATGATGATGATGATGATGATGATGATTATAACGATGACATTTATGATCATAATTGATAATTACTGATGATGATGACGATGACGATGATAACGAGGATGATTGACAATGACTGATAATGACGATGACAACGACGACGACAACTACGATTACGATGATACTCATGATGACTGATGAAAACGACGATTACGATGATCATGAATCATGATTGAATAGGACTTAGGATGATGACGACCATGACTGATGATGATGACAACAAAAAAGACGACGATGATCTATGATCGATAATTACTGATGATGATCACGACGAAGATGATGATGATGCTGCACAAAGAGCGGTATTGACAATGACAATAGCCACAAGAACAGGTGGTTAACAGTAGCAACAATTCGTTTCAATTGATATTTCAATGATAACAGCATAGGTCAGTTGTAATGTTATTTCTTCAGTTCGCAATAAGGGCTCGCGTGGGCACTCCACATGAAGGCCCATTTAGGGTCCTAACTACACCTAAAGGCCCATATGGAACCCTAGTCACGGCGCATGACTCCCATTGACTACATGTTGCTCTCTGGAACTTTGGTGACGCAGAGCAATGCATGACAGTATGGAGCGCACAGATGCTAAGGATAGATGCTTAGGATCCGAGTTCTATACCAGTATCCCCTGCATGGTTGACTGGTCCTTCTTTCACTAGACAGCGGGGCTGGTTAGATTAGATGTACAGCGTAATGGTCGCCCTGCGTGGCTGTCGACTGTCAAATTCGACCACTGTAATAACTTGTCGTCAATTCGTTCATACTGTACTTGTAATCACACAGCGGTTTGTCAGTTTGAAAATAAACGAAAATCTTTATCTACAGCTCCGTGGTCTGTTCAACTCCGTTGGAGTCTTATTCTGTTAGATGGTTCCACGCTTGTGCGTGGGCCCACCACTGGCGAATCTTTAAGCTTACTGTTCATGGTTTTGATAACTGATATAAATCATCTGTATGAAGTAACAGTTAACCTCATCTAAGCCCATGCATAGAGCGCCTCTGAGTAGGTACGTGAAGTGGCGCTATAGAAATGTTCGATTACATTACATTCTACCATCGGACTATGAATTGCAGTGGAATGACCTACAGCCACGTGTTCTCTCAGGGTTTTATTCTTGCAAGCTATTCAGGCTATTCTTATCTTGACACGTGAACCATAGGCCTACAGTTCAGATGGACAAACCAAGCGGTCGAACGTCTGGTATTTCAATTTTCCACCGGCTCTGATAAATACCGTGACGATTACATACGATCAAATCGCATCTTATCTTCAATCCACATTGATTCATTTCCAGGCACCGTCGAGTCTACAGGTGACGGCAAAAGATCTCACATTCAAACAGAACAACAACTGCATCCCATTGGCATTTAAGACCACGGCCCATTCCAACAGTCACCTAATTTTCATTTTACACCCTAGAGGTGGTGGCACAGTAATAAAAAGAAAAGCGCATTGCCATCATTATGTATACAACGCTTAAACGCCACTGCCCCCAGGCAACTTTTGATACGCCGAATTCTGTCGCCTTCTAGCACTCCCAGAATCCATTTGCATTCCCAAAATCATTTTTGCAACCCTTTAGTGATCGTACGTACCTGATGCAAACAACTCCACCACTGTATTCTGACCGTGCCAGTCCCAAGTATGGATAAGGAGGAGGGCGACACTAATGATCTTTGTATTCACACAGTGTCGTTGAATTTTAATCTAACTGCTTGAGATAAGCAATAATGAATGATCTCCATCGTGCAGGACAGACAGTAAATTCATATGTAGGCCTATTACTGTTGTCTTGTACAATTTCTGAATTTTGCCCTTTGGTTACAATAACAATTTTTGCCCAGCTGGCCAATAGATGCACAAATATGGCGGGAGTAAGAGAGCTCTGAAGTCTATAGGTGCAGCTACAAAGCAAGTTCATCTCTTGCTAGCTAGACAGAGTTTATTAATCGTTGGCGGCGTCAAGACGGTCGTAGCTTCAAGTGGTTTGTTTCGCCCACCTCAATTGTTTTATAATCCATCTGGTGTGTTTGCGGGTGTGTGCGTGTTGTTCGTACACGCAGGCACTCATTAACATACGCACACTCAATTGGTTATTACTTTCGCCGACTCTATGACCCGAAAAAGCCTTATCAGACGAGCATCGTATATACATCAGTGTCTAACTGTACATTTCCTTTCACAATAAGAACGAGCTACAGGCCTACGTATAAGCTCAATATTGATGTCCTGCTCTCCGTGCTTCCCTTCCTTCACTTTACTATCTCACGCACTGCTTCTGTCTCTCCGTCTGTTCTTTTTTCTCTACGTATGTACAACCAGGCCTCTAGAAAAGAAAAACGAAACGACTGGGACAATTAATAACATTTTATTGTATCATTTTGTGATAACCGACCTGGCTCGATGAAGCGAGTTTTACGTTCCATGTTAAACAGGACAGTTAAGTAGAAACGAATTAGTAAAGTAGGTCTAAGGATAAAGTAGACTGCCTGAAGTTGACCGAAGCTAGTTCGTCTTCGCTCATAACAGTTTATAATTAATTCTAACTAGTGTCGTCCATATTATTATTACTATGAATAATTCTAATTAGTATAATTTCTATTACTATAAATTCTAATTTATTATTATTATTATTATTAATATTACTATTAATAATATTAGTAGTAGTAGTATTATTGCCACTACTTCCACTACTACTACCACCACCAAAAAAACAATTGCTACGGTTACCACTCTGGCACAGCTACTACAGCGACTATTACTATCATCAGTGTAGAGGTTTTTGAATCCGCATCAAACACATCAACTCAAGAAATCGAAAGAAACATTGAGAGAGAGAGAAACATTGAGAGAGAGAGAAACATTGAGAGAGAGAGAAACATTGAGAGAGAGAGAAACATTGAGAGAGAGAGAAACATTGAGAGAGAGAGAAACATTGAGAGAGAGAGAAACATTGAGAGAGAGAAACATTGAGAGAGAGAAACATTGAGAGAGAGAAACATTGAGAGAGAGAAACATTGAGAGAGAGAGAGAGAGAGAGAGAGAGAGAGAGAGAGAGAGAGAGAGAGAGAAACATTGAGAGAGAGAGAGAGAGAAACATTGAGAGAGAGAGAGAGAGAAACATTGAGAGAGAGAGAGAGAGAGAAACATTGAGAGAGAGAGAGAGAGAAACATTGAGAGAGAGAGAGAGAGAAACATTGAGAGAGAGAGAGAGAAACATTGAGAGAGAGAGAGAGAAACATTGAGAGAGAGAGAGAGAAACATTGAGAGAGACAGACAGACAGACAGAGACAGAGACAGAGACAGAGACAGAGACAGAGACACATATATATATATATATATATATATATATATATATATATATATAGACAGAGAGAGAGAGAGAGAGAGATAGACAAGAGACAGAGACAGGGACAGAGACATTCTTCAGTGCAGGAGTTGCAGATTTGTTGGACAGCTTAGATGATGGTGAAACCTATCACAGCTTTTAAGAGGAAGCCACGAGAGATGGCCTATTAAGCATTAGGCTACAGGCTAATTTACAGACTAACACAGACTGTATGGTACTACTTCCCACTTAAATTCCTTATTATGTTAACTCAAGTTATGCCGTGTTAGAAACAGTAGACGCATCACAAAATAGAAACAACATTAAAATTAAAATTTCTGACCTACTGTAATAGGTAAACTACTGGCACTATTCACAGAGTATTGAATACATCTAATTTGAGTTGATCCAAATGAATCGCTTTCAATATAGACCTAACGCATCGAATAACACAGTGTGTGTGTGACATGGTTGCAGTCCATGCTACATCAGTGGCTGATCCAGAGAGGGGGGCCAGCGCCCCACCAGCTGAGTTTGTGCACCTGACTGTGGCCCATCTACATTTTAGTTCCTTCAGTTTTGACGAAACCATACATCCAACCTCTGACATGCCCCTCCTCTGTCCCTCCTTTTCAGCTTGCCTGGCCCATCCGTGCCTAAACCTCTGTCGGAAAAGTCCAGGGCCACAACTGCTACATTTGGATGTTGACACGCGACATCCAGGGGCGTAGACTTACGGGGGAGGGGGGCAGGAGGGTATGGTACCTTCCAAAATTTCAGGTCGAGGAGATGTGGCCGCTTATATCTCCACTAAATTTCATAATTATTTTATGAATGTTAGAAATTTCTGCAGTGTGTGCACTGTTGCATCATTTAGATGCATCCACGAGTTTGAGAATTGAAATTGTTTTCTATCGGACCTCCTCCAAACCCAAATTTTTGTCAACCTGCCCCCACCCAAAAAACCCAAGACAAAGTCTCCGCCTATGGCGACACTGCTTAAAGCGCAGCCTCAGGAACTTTACTAAGATCTTTCACATTCAAGAGGAAGTTTTGAGGCAGCTCGTTATTCGGACGAGTATCATTTGAAAGCGTCCTTTAGGTCTGCATTATGGTACCTTGGAAAACCGTATCTCAGAATCTCACTCTGTCAACCACTTAAATGTTCGCATCCTTGCAATGGGCTTCGCCGCAGCCGATCATGTAATCGAGTATTTATATAGCGTCCTTTCAAGATTTCTACTCAGATGTGCTCTCTGTACTGGCCTTAACGATGTTACAGTTCATATTGTGAAAGTAAAAATGATTACTACTAAAAACAAATGTATTAGCAAAATTATGCACAATATGCTGAAAAGAGCCACCAGTGGTTGGGTCCACGCACAAGCGTTAAACCAACCAACGGATTTCCGTCGACAGCTGACGGTGACAGATGGCTTGGATGTTCAGAGTCTCTGGACAAAGTTGCGTCGATGAGTAGCGCGATAACTGTCAAAGCCGATCACAGATACGGGACAGGGTCGACGATGTATCGCTGATGTACCCATACGATATAATATATCAACCTCACGTTGACAGTCCAGCAGGGTGCGATGTAAAAAAAGAAGCAGTGATGAGAAGGTTTCAGCTGATGAGAAGTTTTCGAAATCTGAAAAATTCTTCTTTATTTCAACACCCTTTTAGTAGAAAATGGTGGTCCAACCCCCACCGCCAAATCTGACACTGTACTACTCTAAGTTTCCTGAGAATTTCTGCGAATCTGATGAATTTCTCGCTGTATCAACGACCTGTAGCAGAAGCTGAACGGGTGCAAGTCCAACCTCTGACCCCCGGACAAATAGACCACATAAGTCGTCATACACGACAATCGGGAACGCTGTCACGCGGATAGTAATCGGAGGAAGAAGTGTCATAATGGGAGAGTTCGACAGGTTCGCGTGGAAATTCGTTTTCGATATCCGTAACCGATTTGCACACGGTCTGATTCCTTAGGCTGTTTGAGCTGGAGTACCCGTACAGAGGGTGGCCGCTGTCGGAAGAGCCGCCGCCAGGAGGGAAATCGACCAGCGGAGCAGAGCGTTCCTGTGGCTGTCCTCCAAACCGTACGCCACTGTGGTCACTATGAAGGCTGACCAGCGATGGTGAACTACTTGGTTGGTCACGTGTCTGTCGACAGGGCTTCAGCAGCGACGTAATAGTCGGCTAAAATAAATAACAAAGTAGAAGAAGAGTTAGGGGAATGATAAGGGTAAGGGCATACGGGTAATCTAATGTAATGTAAATCTTCAAAACTTTCTCAGCGCAATCAAAAGCCACGCCAGAGAGACAAGCTTATTTACCGGCACTAAAGGGTAAGGTCGGGGTGTAACAAGCGGGGTCAGAGGTCACCGCCCCCCATTTCAAAACTGGGGGACAGAGCCCCCCAGTTTTAGTGCTCAGTGCCCTCATGTGCCCCCATGTGCCCCCAAATCGGTTTTTTTTTCATGTTCCTCCAATGGTTTTTAAGATGACTTTTGTTAAGATAATTTGTGCCCCCATTTTCCAAATTTTTGGGGAATTCAGAAAATTATGTCCCCCACTTTTCAAAACCTTGTTACACCTATGATATGGGTAATGATAAGAGTAGTGGTAAGATGAAGGAGAAGGGGAAGGAGAAACAGAAGTAGGAAGAAAAGAAGGCGCAGGAGAATGAAGAGGAGGAGAAGGAGAAAAGCAGTTCCTTAAGCTAGCTAGCCCCGAGGCAGCCATGGGTATGCAGTTTTAGCGACTTCGTTTTCTTAACCTCGGTTTATGAGGGCGGGAGGCGAGTCCCCTCCCTCGCCGTCTCATCCCTCCACCAACGGTGTACGGTCAGTGTACTCATTACTGCCGCGTTGGTTAGGGTCGCAGGTATAGAGCAGCACAAATGGATTTTAATTCTAGCGGCAGCACTTTGTCCAGCTGCCTGTGTATCTCTGCCTCTCTACCTGTCTGTTCTTGTGTCTGTCTGCTGATGTCCCTGTATGTCTGTCTGTGTCTCTCTATGTATCTGTCTGACAGTCTGTCTGTCTCTATGTCTATCTCTATGTCCTGTCTGTCGGTCTGTCTGTCTGTCTGTCTGTCGGTCACTCCTGTCTTTCTGCCTGTTATATATCTTACGAGTATAATGACTAAATCTTACAAGCGGCGGTTGATCACCAGAGCAGTCGAAACCATGGTCGCTCATTTCCACTGCTTGAGGTGACTCTCGTCGACAGTACCGCGAACAGAGGATCCCCGATGATCCCGTTAACGGATCTTCGGTTTCCACTGGCCCTACAACACGAAAGCTCACCAGCCGTTAGTCACCGTTACACAATGCTCCACTTTCCTAAAAGGTCCTTTAAATGATAATAAAACGCGAATATATATATTCAGATGTTGTACTCGTAATTAAACATTTTTAATATTGTTCCCAACCCAAGTCGGCGGTAAACAGGAAGGTCTTCAAGCGCCTCCGAAACTGACCATGGCAAAATGAATAAATGAAACTTGATATAGCGCCTCTTCAGGAATCTACTCAGAGGCGCTCTTTGCGCTAGCCAACATGATGTTAAATGCCATTTCAATAACAGTTAAAACAGTTAGTAAAGCAGTGCTCGGCAAGTTAAAAGAGTCAGTAGTGGTTGGCTCAGGTACAAGCGTGGAACCATTCAACGAACTCTCGTCAACAGATGACTGATGGCCTAGACATATAGAGTGGTGGAAATAATTACTTCATCACCCTGTAAGAAGCTAAAAATCGATGTCATGCATTTAATGTCAGTTTTTTAAAATAATGCTACTCAAATTAATTATCTATTTTGTAAAGGAGCATAAACTCAATTATTCACTAATTTTCAAGAATGTCTATAGGTCGATACAAGTAGGAAATACGAAAAGTCACTGTTTCTACTCATTACGTCCTAATATTTCATTTTGCCTCCTATTGCTTTGATCACAGGGTGATTAAATAATTATCTCCACCACTGAATTTATCCAGATAGTATCAGTAGTCTCGGTATCTTTACTCAATTATCCTCATGTAACTTTTGACAACTGCTCAGTTGAAAAGGTACTCGTGAATAAGCTGGTGCCCTTTGCTTTAACCCCTTATCAACGAGCCGCATTGCTTCCTCCATACAGCTTACATGCAGACTCCCAGAACAGCTTGAAGTAATTTCAAGGTTATGCGTACGATTTTAAAAGTCTCCAAAGTATATCTTTAATTAATCACTCCGAATTTATAAAGCGCCCTTTCAGTAAGCGCTTCTGGCCCAGGTGGAGTAGAAGAACCATGCTATGAGAAGAGGAAGCCAGTTCAATACCGATGGACCGATCACGTTTATAATAACCTGCATAGTCGCCTTAGTTGGCGCTTTGACATCAAGCGATTCAGCGTCTTGGTAATGATTTCTGTTCAGGGATGGCGGGCATTAATTGGGCTGGCAACATTGACACCTCCTCATCCTCCTCAGAAGCCAGGCTAAGCGGAATAGAAAGAACCGTGCTATGAGAAGAAGGGTCCAAGAAGAGGAAGAGTGATTCTCCGGAAGAAGCCAGTTCAATACCGTTCGATCGACTCTTTTCCGGGATGTCGAGCACAGGGGTTCGCAGTATTGGCCTCTCCTCATCTTCAGCCCTCTCCTCAGCCACCTCCGCAGCCTCCTCCTCCTCCTGTTCGATGACCTCTAACATCTTCTCCGTCGGTTCCTTCCTGCGATGCACCCAAACGATCAACATGATGGCGAAGACGACGATCATGCAGACTCCCAGAACAGTTCCAGCGACGATTCCGGCAAGCGCTTCCAGGTGGTAGACTGAAACGGAAGAAGAAATCGGGTCAGGGCTATAGCCGAAACAAGGTTGCATTGAGGAACTTCTTGTTCTTGCTAACTCCGAAGGGATTTGGACCCCAAATAGATCTGGATTCAAATAGACCTAGATCCAAAAAGATTTCGACAAAAAATGATCTTGATCAAAAAGGATCTGCACCTATGACAACAAGATCCAAAAAGACTTTGACAGAAAATGATCTTGATCGAAAAGGATCTGGACCTATGACAACAGGATCCAAAAAGATCTTGACCCAAAAGGATCTTGATCAAAAACGATCTGGACCTATGACAACAGGATCCAAAAAGACAATGACCCAAAAGGATCTTGATCAAAAAGGATCTGAACCTATGACAACAGGATCCAAAAAGATCCTGACCCAAAAGGATCATCTTGGCTTAAAAGAATCTGAACCCGAAAAGATCTTGAGCCCATCAAAATTCTAGACCCCACAGGATCATGACCTAGAGAATTCGACCCAAAAGGATCTTGATCAAAAAGGATCTGGACCTATGACAACAGGATCCAAAAAGACCCTGACCCGAAAGGATCTTGGCTCAAAAGGATCTGAACCCGAAAAGATCTTGAGCCCATAAAAATTCTAGTCCCCACAGGATCATGACCTAAAGAATACGACACAAAAGGATCTAGACCTAAAGCAACAGCATCCAAAAGAGATACTGACCCAAAACGATATGCACTCAAAAACATATGGATTCAGAATGTGCTAGACCCAAAATGATCTTAGCCCAAAATGAATTATCTAGATGCAAAAGGTTCTTGACCCCAAAGCATATGGTGTTGGACCCAAAAGGATCTTGACCCAAAATGATCTTGCTCCAGAATGATCTTGCTCCAGAATGATCTGGACCTAAAACGAAAGTATCCAAAAAGATCTTGACCCAAAAGGATCCTGACTCAAAAATATCTGAACCCGAACAGATCTTAAGCCCCCAAAATTCTTGATCCAACAAGGCCTTGACCTAGAACATATGCCCCAAAAGGATCTGGACCGAAAACAACAGGATCCAAAAAAAACTCTCGACTCAAAATGATATGCACTCAAAAGCATATGGGATTCACTATGATGCTCACCCAAAGAATCTTGACCCAATCTGATCTTGACCCAATAAGATCTTACCGAAAAGCGTAATATTTATGGACACAAAAGTATCTGGACTTACCTGTGGATGTTGTAGCCGTTGGTGCTGGAAGTGATGTCGGAGGTGTTGTAGTGGGTTGCGATGGAGGGCTGAACGTTTCACAGTTGATCCAGTAAGGCTTGCGAGTAAAGTTCCACTGGGCCACCTCGTTTATGTAGATACAGCTGAAAATATCCCAGTCACCATCGCTGCAGTCCACGCGACACGTCGTTCCCAGGTAGCTTCCGAATGATCCTCCGCATGGCTTGCACCTGCCCCAACAGTGGTTGCCTTCGACGATTAGCAGTTTGGGACAGGCTGAAGCAGTAAATTGAGATATAGGCTGTGCAATTGCAATGGAAAGGTGATATTGATGACGACGACGACAATAATAATAGTAATAGTAATAGTAATAGTAATAATAATAATAATAATAATAATAATAATAATAATAAATAACAATAATAATATTAATAATAATAATAATTTATAATACGAATGGTACGTTAAAGTGAGGTCAGGTGAATTATGGTTTAGATCACAAGGTCCAGGTACATTATATTAAAGCATGGTGATGAAAGTATGACTCAGGTGATTGGTAAACAAGGTTTTCATTCATTCATTAGCAGATTTATATAGCACCCCTTCAAAGGTTGATCTACTACTCGGGAGCGCTCCCGACATAAGCACGGCTGAAAAGAACAGGTTTAAGGAGAGCCTAAAAAGAGTCAGAGGGTGCCCTGGGGGACAAACGCAACGCCAACGCGAGCTTGTTCCAGTGCGACGGGGTCAAGGAATGATTAGAGTATGGTAATGAAAGGCAAACCATGGTAGGCGCAGATCATGCATGTAAGCTGCATAAATGGCATCTCACACTCATCAGCGCTCTTGAATAAGCTGGTGCCCCGCGCCTGGCCTTCCAGTGGCGCTTTAGAAATTTGCTGATTGCGATACCAAATAGCGACCTCTATTACTTTATTTGCACTCCTTGCCTTCTCCTTCAATTCCTTGCCTTCTCCTTCAATTCCTTGCCTTCTCCTTCAATTCCTTGCCTTCTCCTTCAATTCCTTGCCTTCTCCTTCAATTCCTTGCCTTCTCCTTCAATTCCTTGCCTTCTCCTTCAATTCCTTGCCTTCTCCAATTCCTTGCCTTCTCCTTCAATTCCTTGCCTTCTCCGCCATACTTTGTTTTCTTACTTGCGATCTCTGCCTTGCCCTGAACAACAACGCAAAACAATGAGTGTGTGAAAAGCATCAGCCTTAGTATGAAAAAGGTATTGAAGCTAATGTAATTATATTGTAACTGTATCTTATTTAAGCATTTATAGAGCGCCTCTATAGCATGGTGAACCGTTCAGAAGCGCTGCCAGTGCGCATGGAGTTCCGAGAAAGGAGGTTTTGAGAAAAGCAAAAGAAGATGAGAGACTGTCAGATAGAATTTTAGAGCGAGCATATGAAAATATGTGATAGAACATTTATATAGCACCCCTTTAAGAATACCGACCGTAGTCCTGTGTGTCGTAGAGTGACGCGATGCAGGACATTGGATCCTGACAGTTTCTGTGCGCGGCCACTCTCGCTCTCTCTGCATCCGCTCCATCGATGCATTGGGTACAAGGCTGGCAGAACCTCTGGTGCGGATCGCAGTAGTGCCTGCAAGTACTGCATATGATTAGACGAAGCTTAACGAGTTGAAGGAAGTCATGAGGCAGAGGCCTTCCAATTTTATTGCATGAAATTATTTTTAAAAGATAAATATGAATGATCGTAACGTACCCTACCTTCAATATATCCTTCTACTCCTCTTTCTCAATCTTCTTCTCTTCTATCTCATCCGTCTCCTCCTCCTTCTCCTACTCCATTTTCTCCTTTTCCTTCTCGCCCTTCCTCTTCTCCTCCTCCATCTTGTCGTTCTCTTCCTTCTCCCCTCCTCTTCTATCTTTTCCTTCTCTTCCTTTTCCTCGTTGTCCATCTTCTGTTTCTCCTCCTTTTACTTCTTTTCCTCCTCATCCTCCATCTTCTCCTTCTCCTCCTCTTCCTCCTCCTCATCCTCATCCTCTCCATCTGCTACTTCTCCTTTTTCTTCTCTTCCTTCTCCTCCTCCTCCTCCATCTTATCTTTCTCATCCTTATCTACCCTTTCCTCCTCCTCCTCCTCCTCCTCCTCCTTTATCTTCTATTCTCCTTCTTTACCCCTCTTCCTCCTACTCCTCCTTCTTTTACTTCTCTTCCTTCTTCTACTCATTCTCCTCCTCCCTCCCTTCCCCTTCTTCTCCCTTCCCCCTCCATATAGACAATTATTTTGAAGGGCATTCCAGCTCTGATCAAAAGTCAAAACAATGTAAGGCCGAACATGGAAATAGATAGGACTTAAAACTGACCAAGTTGGACAATCTGTCGGTGAAGAACACGGAATCCTGTCACATTCAATGCTGTTTACAATCTGTAATGTAATACGTCGTGTCATCAGATCGGTCGTAATCACGGGGTTCATCATCAACATCGTCATCATCATTATCATTAGACAGACAGACAGACACACATACAACCAGACAGAATGAAATGCACACAGACATAGAGAGCCGTGAGACAGTCAAATTGAGAGAAAGACAGACAGACAGACAGAGACACAGACCAACAAACAGATTGACAGGCCGAGAGACAAGAGCTGGATATACAAACAGACAAGCAGGAATAGAAACAGAATGACAACCGGTAACAAATGGAATGAGACACAAAGAGAGACGGATACAGGCAGACAAAGACATAATTTTTGAAGCAGACAGACAGACAGGTGCAACAAGTTTACCTACATTGCTTGCCAGATAGATTTCCGGAATGATTAACGTCATCGCTGTATAGAAGAATACAATGGATGCCATGACAACCGTTAGCGCACTTCGTTACCATGGGAACATTTATCGTTCGTGTTCATTGCAACCTAGGTCGCCAAGAGCGGTCTTACGCCAACTGTACAAAAGTAAGATGAAATGCTATGTTATGACCTCATTGAAGTTATCTATCCAGCTCTGGTCTGGCAGTCCCTGCTGGGCCTCGTCTTTGCCTATTTACGCCACCTCTGCAGCCTTATACCTCGAGTGCAACGGTCCTCCCTCTCTCGAACATCACCAATGCCTGCAGTCCAGCAAGTGTTTGGCCCCTCGCTCTGGAATGAGCACCGGATTAGTTGGAGTGAACTAGCGCCGAGTTCATATTCGCACTGAATGAATGAATGGGTGAATCACTGGGTGAATGAATTCATGAGAGCAATAATGAAATAATGAATGAATGATAAATGAGATGAATTACATTATGAATTAGTGAACGAGTGAATGACAGAATGGGTGAATGAGTGAGTATATGAATGCGTGAATGAATGAGGAAATGAACGAGTTAATGAATGGGTAAATGAATGAAGGAGTGAACGTATGAATGAATGAATTGGTTAACTAGTGAGTGAATGAATGCATGAAATAGTGAAATAATGAATGGTCGAATGAATGAGTAAGTGAATGTGAGATGATTGAATGGATGGACGAATGAATGGCTAAATGGCTGGCTGACCTAATAAATAAATAAAGCATATAATGTGGAGCAGCACGGCGTGGTATTGCTACCTCTTATTATATACCTTCGACAGAGTTGATAAAAGTTATCGGTACCTCATCAAGTCAAAGCTATACACATTGTGAAGGTAGCAGAAGAATTCACTAGAGGCTCATAACCGAAAGAGATTAACTTACCTGGTATGGTCAAAACGAAAATAACAACAGTTGATTAACTTATAAATAATCCTCCATGTTCCATTACAAACTCATCAGGTCTATGAACTCAAGTAGTTAGACTTCCTCCTTTTCACTGACGTAGTCGTTCGCTTTAAGCCTACAGGCCAGCCACAGCTTCCTAGGCAGACACCTGCGACGTCTACAGGTCGTGTTGGTTAGGCTTGCCTTGGCTGTAAGGCGTTCGGTAAGCCCAGCACAGGACATCTTCATGGGCCGTTGAAGCCAATGGATATACCTGCACAGGTAGCGAAGAAGTGGCACACAGAATATAATATATAATATGCGTCTAAATTAGACACCATCTATATATGTATAATATATATATATATATATATATTATATATATATATTTACGAGTATATAGGCCCTAACGTATAATTTGCATAAGCATTTATCTTTATGGCTGGCTACACACTAGAGCTATTCTAATTCCTAGCTTCCTATTATCTATAACTGATGACGATGTTTGGCGACTTTTCAAGTACTTGACTCAGCAATACACGCACGCACGCACGCATATGATATAATTTAGCATTTATATAGCTCCTCCAGATTATCTACTCAGACAACTATTGAACAATAGACAGTCCTGTGTTACTAGCGCATCGCATTGCAGACGAGTAATTTCGATTTCTGTAATAATAATTGTCATCATTCGATCATACTGTACTTCTACTGCGATTTGTCAGTCTCAAACAGAAATTATTACTATTAGTGTAATTGATAAAATCAGGATTTGATTGGTTACACATACAGAAATGTTCTCCGTAAAACCTTATGGTCGTGTCCTAATGTTGCTCTATAAACGCCAACAATACAACACAGTACAACTGTTATTTGATATTGCCCTTCTTACTGTTTAGTTCAGAAGTGCACACACTGAATCCTGAACTATAGTTGCTAAAATTATCATAGGACAAAAGTCACGTTAGGGAGATCAGCTTACACCGAGGCTATACCTCTTGTTTCTTTCCGGCGCCAGGTTGAAATCAGGGTGTCAAGTCAAGGAGACAGCATGGTGTCTCCTTGCCTTGGTTGTGACGAGGGTTGCCATGACGATAGAAATCTCTGGCTCTTCGGCTGAGCACTCGCGGGGCTGTAAACGACGTTTTGAAAAAGGAACTGCACTGGATTTAGTTGCAGCAAAACAGTTTGGATGCAAATAATACCCTATAGTTAGTTTATTCCAGGCCTACATAGCAAATACATATCGATTCGTATGAATAAAATCGACGATTGTTGTTTTAGTCATAAAAAATATGTAATCTGTTGATTACCAACATCGTTTCCCATACAAGCTTTAAAGTCTAATGTCGTTCATTTTATTTTGACATTTAATGTCATCTTAAGGCAAATGTTGGAGAGGTTTTGCGACGAGGTAGTCGCGCATCCTTAGACACGACTTCAGACTTTAAGTGTCCCCGCTAATAGGCCATATCGGTTAATAAATAGGCCGCCATACGGGTCTACAGTGCTTTCACTGGCTCCCTATCCACCAGTGCTTGCATAACCACTAATCATAGAGGTCCAAGACCGGTATGTTGGCGGCCGGCTGCCCAGACAGAAAACACCTATGGAGCGACTATAAACACGTTTTTCATAGCCTTCGGGTCCGCAAGTTGTCGCGGTTTTGTTGTTTAAAGCTCTGAATCACCAAAAGAGCAACTGAAACAAGAACATGGCGTACTGTAGACCCTTTTGTAACTGATTTTTTTAAAACAGCGGAACAATGGTAAATTATGTGTAGGTTAGGGTACTACTAGGGACTTGTTTAACTCCGGGATGACTAAGAAACCAGTGGCATGGAAGATTAAAGGGGGTACAGTATAGCCGTAGTGTGCAGAGGACATGCAACTGTGCTCATGATATGGTGATCTCCAGAGTCATAGAATTTTAGACAATCATTCAATGAACCATCTTTAGGCCTATACAATAGTCTCGTTCTAAGAGAACAACAGCGTAACGTTCAAGGTTTAAATAGAAGAAGCACAATATTTCTAAGAAAGCAAACAGGGATAAAGATAGTATTCAAACGACAATCACTCAACGTTATTCAGAAATCAAGCACGGCACAGCACAAAGACGCGAAAGACGAACTGGACCGTCAGCGACTCGACTTCTATCAATATATCCCCAAGCTCTGCTTTCTCACAGATTTTTAAAAGTCAGACACTAAATACAAACAGTTCAGCGGTAGGCGATAAGAGGACGAGTAATCTTCGAGTATACGCACCTAAAGCAACGTTTATATCAACGCCACTGATCCAGATGTTCGTCGTTGGTGACTTTAGCTGGATATCCACGCTCTAGAGGGGTTGGTTGATTGTTGAGGAGGACGAGGAGGAGGAGGACGTGGAGGAGGCGGAGGAAGTCGTAGGGAACGACTATGGAGTAGGGGTAAGGACAAGGGTGACGATGAGAAGAGGGTGAGGAGTGTGAAAAGGAGGATGGGGTGAGAGGAGGAAGCGGTTAGGATAGGGTGAGAAGTAGAGGAAGGGAAGAATGTTTTGAAAAGGTGAGTGAGTGAGAACAAAGAGTGAATAGAAATTAGAGAAGACGGAGAAAGAGAAGAGGAATTATAGATGAGGAGGAGGGATTGCTGCAGAGTCCACTCGGGCCAGTCAGGAACGACAGGCTGCAGATGCTGCAAGAACAGTTAAGCCTCCCCACAGCTTCGTCCTCAATCAAGGAGTCCCATTCCTCTACTTCTAACGTTTTATGGCACTCCCCTATGTGTTGCGTTATATGCCTAATTCTATCTGCCAAGCATGACGAGTGTTAAACGTTACAAGCCCTTTGGCTATGACTTGACGAGTATATTTCATTTCATACCTGAGTTTCCTCAGTCTAGAGCGCTTCGATAAATGTTGTCAGCTGGCTGTGTCGTTGGCAAACCTCTCCCGTTGATAACGCCTCCTCCAAATGACCTTTCTCCTCTAATCGCAAATGCACGTGTGATAATCATGCGTCTCTAGCCGCACCCTTTTCCGGAAAGTGAATCTCCACGTGTGCAGTTATATAGCGCATTTATTTGATGGTGCATATCAGCTATAATGTTACCAATTGTTAGTCTTGGCTGAGTGACTTTGTTCATCAGTTTCCTTTGGATTCTCAACAATTGCCTGATGTCGCCGTTTAGAATGTTTGTAATACTGACTCAGTAGGCCTACATCAGTAGCCACGTAGTCAAGTCATGGAAATAGCATTGCATCTTATCTATAACGTCACTCATAGGCGCCGGCACCATGTGTCTTGCAGGGGCCCATGCCTCTGCACTTTCTAAAACTCAATAGCACGAGGGACACACATGCTTTCAAAATTGACATAATTATATGGATTTTTAAAAATTATTTACTAGTCAGCTGATATCAGACGGCGCAGAAACTCCACTTGTCATTTTAGATGCGATTTTACTTTTCAAATTGACGCAAGCAAAAAGTTTTGACCTGCGTATTAGACCACGCTAGCTCTAAGTCCTTTGCACTAAAGACACGTAATCATCAATAAGGGCGCGCACAAATGTTCGACTATAAGAAGAACTCGCACAAAGGGGGCGCCTCATAGGGCACACCAGCCAATAAGAGTGACGCTCGAAAGGGCTACACCCATACACACATACACACATACACACATACACACATACACACAGACACACACACACACATACACACAGACACACAGACACACATACACACAGACACACATACACATACACATACATACATACATACATACATACATACATACATGCATACATGCATACATGCATACATGCATACATGCATACATGCGTACATGCATACATGCATACATGCATACATACATACATACATACATACATACATACATACATACATACATACATACATACATACATACATACATACATACATACATACATACATACAACGACAACGTCCAACGACAGATGGACCCGTGGCCCCATTAACCACCAGTCTGACCGGCGCCTCAATACCCCTGCACCTGCTTTCTACTGACCCCCAGCGCACAGAGAGATCGTCCTCCCTTCAAAGTCAGTTCTTTGCCGCCTGTATCAATTAAGAAAGCATCGGACTTAATGCGAACCGGAGCACGCCGAGAATTGACGGAGACTCTTGCACCGGGTGCGGTAGGATTTGATGCCTCCGGATGTAATGTAACCGAAAGTAAGTTTACCGTCTTTAAGATATCTACTCAGAAGCTGAGCTGACCTAAATGATTTTAAATGTCATTTCGTAAACGAATAAAATACACAAGTTAGCAAAACAATGCATAGTAAGCTGAGTGAGTCGTCAGTGGTGAGCCCTACACAAGCGTCGAACCAACCAACCCATTGATAGTTGTTATTTGTCTTCAATAAACTGATCGACTTCAATTGACATCTCTGGACAACCCATCAGATGTGCCGCAGCGCTCTTGAATAAGCCGCTTCCCTATACACTTTAGCGCCGCAGGAATTCCGAAGCTACGATTATTGGTACAATACGTCTGCCGTCATTTAGCGGAAGATAGGTGCAAGCGCCCTCTAGCGAATTCCTCTCACATGTACTTCTTTTATTAGACTGGTTGGCTTCCAGGAGGTTACACACACCCCACCCTTCCTTCGAACATTCGCCTGTCATGACCCCATCAGGAATTCGGTGTCATCGCTGCATAAGGGCCCCATATACAACTGGATCGGAAGCAGATGAGCATGGAGTACCTAGAAATTCTCACGACTACTTCCGTCCGTTGCGATGGGGCGCTTTCGCTGTTTGCCGGACATTCGCACGGAGTGGGGTAAGATTTATCAAATTTCTGTCAGCGTTTGTGTAATGTCGTCTTCGGTGTAATGTAATGAGTTGTATGGTTTACCGGTGTTGTGTAATTTTGTGACGTAACAGTTCACGCTGTAGCTAAGTCGGAAACTCTACCCTCGGATATCCAGCTGAGTCCAATGAACCGGGTTCACGACGAAATCCAGTTTCAGTCTTCCAGATCCGGTTTGTTTTCGAGACTGTTTCGATTACATGCTGCAGATGAAACAGTGCTACATAAACTCCGATAAAGATCAGCAGATGATGCGCCTTCAGTTTCCAAGTGTTAGTCAATATTCGTCCGCTCTGCCTTTCCCTCATTCAATCCTTACTTATAATTATCTGCTTTCCAATCTTATAACCACTCCTCCATCTATCCATTTCACTATTCCTTTCTACACTCATTCCTTCCTTCCTTCCTTCCTTCTAACTTGCCATCCAAGCTTCCTTCCTCCCTCCCTACCTACCTACCTTCCTTCTATCCTTCCATCCTTTCTTCCTACCTTCTTCCATCTTTCCATCTTTTCATCCTCCCTCCCCTCCTCCCTCCTTCTTTCCATCTATTCTTCCCTCCTCCCTTCTTCCTTTCTTACCTCCCTCCAGTCATCTCTATCTACCTTCCTCAGTACATCCATTAATTACTTACTATCATTTTCAATTACTCTCTCCCTCCCTGCCTCCCTTCGTTCATCCTCCCATCTTTCCTTCCTCTCGTCTTGCTTCATCCATTCTTTATTCCTCTCCTGTTCTTCTCTCATCAACACTTTGCCTCTACCATCAGGGGTCTCCACATAAACTTTCCGTCTCCAGCCCACAACCTTCTCTGTCTGTCTGTCTCTGTCTGTCTCTGTCTGTCTCTGTCTGTCTCTGTCTGTCTCTGTCTGTCTCTGTCTGTCTCTGTCTGTCTCTGTCTGTCTCTGTCTGTCTCTGTCTGTCTCTGTCTGTCTCTGTCTGTCTCTTTCTGTCTCTTTCTGTCTCTTTCTGTCTCTCTCTGTCTCTGTCTGTCTCTGTCTGTCTCTTTCTGTCTCTCTCTGTCTCTCTGTCGCCTTCTCTCTCTCTTGAGGTCCCCTCTACATCAACACCCCATTAACCAACCCAGTACTTCCACCCAATGGGGTCACAATCGCCCGGGGGCCTTGCCCTATCGCGTGACGCGTCTTCTGTCACCCAGGGCGTATCCACCAATCTAGGGTCCTTGCCCAGCCACTCTACCTTGTAACCCCCTCGCTCAGCCTCCAATCTCAATAAACAGAAGGAGGAGTGATCACTTCCACCAGAGTACTCCACTGCCAAACTCCGCCACTGCCAATTGTCCAGCAGTGTCTGTCCCAAGCCAGGACAAGGGAGGAGGGCGACGCTAATGATCTCTGTTATCACGCAGTGTTTTTAAACTGCAAACACTACCAGTCCAACTGCACAAAATAAGACGTCCACATTATAATTATTATTACGGCCTGACTTAATAAGAACAATACTCATAATACGTTCAATGTATTAAATACATCGTATAGGTGTGTTCGTATATCTAAATGCATGATATCATTAGATATACTCTATTCTATAATATGAATATATGAACCAATGACGATGATGCTGTGGATGGCGATGAAGTAAGTTAATCAGTAATTGATTTTTTCACAACATCTATCCGTCTCTCTGCCTCTCTTTGAGCTTCCTTTGTATGTCCGTCTATCTGTCTCTTTGCTTGTCCATATACATGTATATTTGTGCAGCTGCCTGTCTTTCTGTCTGTTCGTTTATCTATCTATGTATCTTATAATAATAGAATCTCGTCTGTTTAATCTCTACCCCAATTGTTTGGCATAAACGAGGGGTGCGTCTGTCTGGGTGTGCGTGACTGTTGGAGGGGAGGGCAGAGAAGAAGGCGAGGGGTTTCTTGCTGAGCCCCTGGGTGACTCCATCGCAGGGTACAAGGCGTGTGGTCCGCGTTTCCGGCCCCTCTTCCGTTGCTCCTAGCAACGGGTTGAAAGGTTCGTCGGGGTATCGATAGATGTCACCACTTGAATGCGCTCGGTTAGGGAAGAGGGGTAAGAGGCGCTTCGTATCTATGTGTTTGTCTGCTGTATGCGTCCGTCTGTCTACATGTCTCTGTGAAGCTCACTCAGTCCATGCTCCAGTGTCTGCATTGTCCGTCTACTTGCACTACGCCTAATGCTGCTGCTGCTGCTGCTGCTGCTGCTGTTAATGATGATGTTAATGATGAAGTTAATGATGATGTTAATGATGATGTTAATGATGATGTTAATGATGAAGTTAATGATGATGCTAATGATGATGACGGCGATGTGATGGTAATGATGACAGTCATGATTATGATGATGGTGATGTAGGTGATAATGATTGTGTTGATGATCGTAATGATGATCATTAGATAACAATGATGATGATTAAATAGTGATGATGACGATGACGACGAGGATCAAAATGATAATGATGATGATGCCGACGGCGACAAAGACGACGACGATGACGACGACGATGATGGATCTAAAGAAGAACAGGGCCAAGAGCAAAAAACGAAAGCCAGTGTACGAACGAGAAGATGAATTCGAGCCAAGGGTTGGAGGTTAAAGTTCATCCGGGTGTAAAACCGATAACGGTCGGTAAAACTCGACTTCGCCACTAAGTAGCAGTCTTAACACTATAGCTTATAACGGAGAGACGCAGTTATCGCCCTCTCTGCCTCCATCTATCTTCCTCTGCCTCTGTACCTCTGTATCTCTCTACGCTTGTGTCCTGGTCCCTCTCTGTCTCCCTCTGTCTGTCTGTCTGTCTGTCTGTCTCTATCTCTCTCTCACTCAGACAGACAGACAGAGGCAGAGGCAGAGAGGCATACAGATAGAAACAAATACACACACACACACACACACACAGATAAAGAGACAGACTGTCAGACAGACACACAGACAGACAAACAGACAGAGACATATTGCGTGCAATGTTGTATGCTGTGCTAATAACCGATGCTATCGCTGCAAACAACTGCTATGCTATGCCAGGAAAGATATAATAAGAGGTTTATGGAACTCATCATGGTCTCAGAGGAAGGTTTCGTTTCGTTTGCGTTCTTCCTATGTATCGTTTAGTCTGCCTGTATATTGCTGTCGGAATAGCCGTGCGTGTAGTCAGTCTTTCTGTCTGTGTGTGTGTGCATCTAGCTGTCTGTCTGTTTGTCCGCCTGTCTGCCTCTGTTTCTTTCTTTCTTTCTGTCTGTTGTTGTCTGTCACAAATCCTAAGTGGAATGTGAAGAATTGGAAATATCTTTGGTTTTTCCAGCTAGTGCGATGATCGTCTTCAAGAGAGAGAGCGGACTCTCTTCGTGATTGTTTATGTTTTCAACAGCTGCTGAGGCTGATGCTTACGAGGATGGTGATGAAGAGGATGAGGAGGAGAGGAGGAGGAGGAGAAGGAGGAAGAAGAGAATACGAGAGGAAGTGGGAGGAGGAGAGTGTTGAGAAGGAGGAAAAAGAGAATGCGAGAGAGAATGCGAGAGGAAGGAGGTGAGTGCGGAGTAGTAGGAAGAAGAGAATACGAGAGGGATTGGGAGGAGAATAATGTGGAGGAGGAAGAAGAAGAGAATACGGACGGTGAGTGGGAGGAGCAGAAGAAAGAGGAGGAAGAAGACGAGAGGCAAGAGGAGGAAGTAGAGTTGAAGAAAGAGGAGAAGGAGGAGGTGGTTATGGAGGATGAGTGGAGAGGGAGTGGGAGAGGGGAAGACAAGGAAGAGGAGGAGGACGTGTAGAAGGAGAGGAGGATTAGTAAGAATAGAGTCATGTGTATCGCCGCAAGATGCGAGGATGATACGTTGATTTGCACGAGTGAGATGCAGTGTTTATTTGTGGTAAGGCATAAGCGATTCCAATCGCTCGACTAAGAGGCACGGATCCATATGTCTCAGTTACTGTATGTCTCTTTCTCTTTCTCCACTCTGTGTATCTCTCAGCGACTGTGTCCCTGTCCCTTTGTCACTCTCTGCCTCTATGCCTGTCTATCTGTCTGTTTCTGTCTCTGTCTCACTCTGTCTCTGTCTGTCTCTCTGTCTCTTTGTAACTCTGAATATCTCTGCGCTTGTGTAATTGTCCCTCCCTATCTCTGTTTCTGTCTCTGTCTAAGACAACAGACAAACAGTCAGACAGACAGACAGATGCACATGTTAATAGACAAACAGAACGACAGACAGAGTGACAGACAGATACTTCAATTTTTTTCTGCCCTAATAATCATTTCAAATCAGGCGTCTGCCAAAATCCGAGCCTAACACAGAACCGCCCAAGTGTCTGACATCATTAGATAATATCCTCAATTGTGTCTGTCATTAACGAGGACACAATCAGATATCACCCACAGACGTGGAGCATGGTGATGGTGGTCGATCGGTTAGAGCGGTCGGCCCGTAACGCTCAGTGTGTCCTGAGCGAGCGGGTTCGACCCTCGGCCGAGGTGTCACTGTGTAGGGACCTTGAGCAACTCCTTCGCGCACAATTGTTCTGCATTACAACTGCAGTTGCGTCGTCGAGAAGCGTATGCGCCTTCGTGGGCGACTTGTGTTAAAGCGCGTTATAAATGCCTAGTTGTATTGCATTGCATTGTGTAGACGTCTGACCACGCGTCGCACCAAACACCGCACGCCTTCGAACTAGAAACCCGCGCCGCCTAACGGGCGTTAATGGAACCACAACCCGCTAGGTTTGAAGCCCACCAGGTGGCAAGCGTCAAGCTCATCGGCCGTGGGAGCCCGCTCGCCGGCCTGCCGCCTGGCGGTACCTCGACTCCTAAGTGGCCCGGTATCGCACGGCTCTTCGGGGTTGCATCTCCCATTTTTTTTGCGGCGTAGAGGTAAGGCATTGAACGTAGCCTACTGCGCCGTGGGGTACGAGACTACGAGTTGCTTGGGCGAACTTTCCCATGGATGTTGGAGGCGATTAGCGTGGCCTTTCGTGGCCGAGCGTGGAAAAGGTGAAGAAGTGTTTTTGCGTAATGGAAAGATAGAGAGGTTCCTAGGCTTAGGGCGCCGTGGAGGGAGGAGACTGTAACAGCCGCTGTTACTGCCTCCGTCGGTGTGATTGGGATGCTCGACGTTCGATCGACTACGCTAGATTTCTGCCTGCAGGTATTTACGTTCTTAATTAGTTTGTTAAAGAATGATCGAACGAAAGAAAAAGTGATGAACGAACGAACGAATGAACGAACGAACGAACGAATGAACGAACGAATGAATGAACGATGAATGAATGAACGAACGAACGAACGAATGAATGAATTAACGATGAATGAATGAACGAACGAACGAACGAACGAACGAACGAATGAACGAACGAACGAACGAACGAATGAATGAATGAATGAACGATGAATGAATGAACGATAAATGAATGAATGAACGAATGAATGAACGAACGAACGAATGAATGAATGAACGATGAATGAATGAATGAATGAACGAACGAACGAATGAATGAATAAACAGATGAATGAACAAGAACAAAAGAGCGAACGTGTGACGGTATGAGTGAACGAAGGAATGAATGAACGAACGAATGAATTAAGGAATGAAAGAGCACACACACACACGCACACACACATATATATACAATGTGTATATATATATACCCGATATATATATATATACCCGATATATATATATATATATATATATATATATATATCGGGTCCTGTCATCAAAGGATCTGCCGTTGTTAGCTTATCAAAACAATCTATATCCCACGGTTTGGTCACCAGAGTCAGACAAGCCACGTGGGGCGGTTACGGAAACACAATTTCCGCTAGATTCAGTATGGGTTCCATATTATAGGGAAACCTGGATCATCAAGAAACCTCCGCCCTTTATATTAACATTCATGACGACTTTATTAACATTGATGATGTCATTAATTTAAGTGGTATCAGTCAAACGTTCGTCTGTGTAATATCCGATATGGCTGGTGGAGCGAGGGGTGGCCTGCTAAGAAGAGGGCCGGGGTGTGACGGGGTGGCCTGCTGAAAAGAGGGCTGGGGTGTGACGGGGCGGCCCTTGGGCCTTCGGGTCAGGTAGACACGGTATTATCGGGGCCACAATGGTGTTCATTACATAGGGTGCAAACATCTGCCCAATGCTGTTGTTGGGTCACTCACTCACTCACTCACTCACTCACTCACTCACTCACTCACTCACTCACTCACTCACTCACTCACTCACTCACTCACTCACTCACTCACTCACTCACTCACTCACTCACTCACTCACTCACTCACTCACTCACTCACTCACTCACTCACTCACTCACTCACTCACTCACTCACTCACTCACTCACTCACTCACTCACTCACTCACTCACTCACTCACTCACTCACTCACTCACTCACTCACTCACTCACTCACTCACTCACTCACTCACTCACTCACTCACTCACTCACTCACTCACTCACTCACTCACTCACTCACTCACTCACTCACTCACTCACTCACTCACTCACTCACTCACTCACTCACTCACTCACTCACTCACTCACTCACTCACTCACTCACTCACTCACTCACTCACTCACTCACTCACTCACTCACTCACTCACTCACTCACTCACTCACTCACTCACTCACTCACTCACTCACTCACTCACTCACTCACTCACTCACTCCTCTTCCCTTCTTATTTTCCTCTTCATCATCCCATCCTTCTCCATTATCTCCTCCTCCTTCTCCGCTACCTACCACATCTCCTCTCTCCCTCTCCTTCTCCTTCGTCGTGCTCTCTTCACCCTCCGCTGCAGCAGCAGCTGCCCCTAACGACCAACGTCTTGCCTACCTGGCTATAGCTGCCGCGCAGAAGGCAGAACCTATCCATGAACAGTCCAACCTAGAATCCTCGAATTCCCAGCAACATCTTCAAAGCGTCTTTTGGTCATAAATCACTTCCTCCTTCACGGTCCAGTCTCGCCCTTCCTGCCTAAGCTCGAAGTTGACCTTATGACCCCAAGCAAAGGAACGGCAGAGGTACGGATGGCCGAGGGGTGGGAGAGAGGGAGGGAGGGAGGGTGTTCTCATTCTGACGTCGTCAATACGGGTTCCTTTCGTCAATTATGCCCGACATACGATCGAAGATGGTTAATAGCATCGGCCAAAGTCAAAGGTCGAGGCACCGGACCAACGCACCGATTAGAGTAAGCAGGCGTACGCGCTTAATGCACCGGGCAGGGTAAGTATTTGGCGTAGAGTTTTCAATTGTTTTCCTATTGTACGAACAAATAAATAAACAAAAAACGTTTTATTGCAATGAATTTTACATACATAAAATAGTGGTGGAAATTATTATTGCATCACCCTGTGATAAAAACTAGAGATAATACAACGAAATATTAGGTCGTAGAAACAGTCGAAGAAACAGTAAATGTTTCTTATTTTCTTCCTTAATACGACCAAAAGAAATTTCTAAAAATATGTAAATACTGATTTTATGCTGGTTTAGAACATAATTTGCGTGATATTAATAATAAAAAAACTGACCTTAAATGTGCTAAACCGGTTTTGAGTTTTTTGCTGGGTGATGCAGAAATTATTGCCACGACTACAAACATTGGCCTATGCCAATATTACGCAGAAGACGTTGATCAAAGGGAGGTCAAGAAGGAATAATTATTATCCCGCTGTTATAATAGGGTCACCAAATTTTATCATCTGGCTACATTGGGAATGGTGGCAAGCGGAGTAAATTACTTCAAGTTTAATTAGTTAATTAAGAGAATGCTCCCAGGTAGACTATAAAGCTTGGCTTTGACAAGGCATAATTGCATAATCACATGCCTATAGAGTAATGGTGAACACACTGGGGCGCAGAGCTGAGGAACTTAGTTCGATACCTGTATCCCGCCGTAAGGTTGACTAGTCCTTCCTTCGCTAGGCTGCGGCGTTTGGTAGACATGATATGTATAACGTAATGGACGTCCTTGCATGGCAGCCGACGGTTAATTCGACTCCTGCAATAACTTGTAATCATTCATACTGTGTTTAGAATTATACTGCGCTTTGTCAGTTTTAAATTCAACGAATATTACAATCATTATTAATTATTATTATCATCATTAAAATTGTTATTATTAGTATTATTGTTATTATTATTATTAAAATTATTATTATTATTATTATTATTATTATTATTATTATCATTGTTCTATCGACTGTGTGAGATTTTTCCGTGGTATACATGGATTTGAAGTCCTTTTCTCACGCCAGCTGGTCAAGAGAATACGTTGGACATCTGCCAACAGCACTCACTGTCTGCCGTCAGGAACAGTTTATATCTCGACTTTTACGACAACAGGATGATAGCGAGAGTATTTGGACGCATAAGGGTGTCAGAGAGGCCTTGGGGAAGTTGGGGAGTGTGTTAGTTTTTGGAGGTGTCAGGGTCTCAAGAAAGGGGCTCATGACTTGGAGGAGTTTAGGGCGGATTGAGGGAGGCAGTCAACGATGCGGATGGGTGCAGTACGGAGCGCTGAAGAATGAGGAAAAGGTGCACAAGAGGAAGAGGAGAAGGAGACATACGTAGGGAGAGTGACAGAGAGAGAGACAGAGAGACAGGGAGAGTGAGAGAGACACAGACAGACAGAGACAGACCGACAGACAGACAAACAGACAGACAGACAGACATGCCCGAATGAATGCATACATACATATACCGGCACCGTATTTATCACTCCATAGGCCAACAAGGCTCCGGTCTAGTGGCAGTAAAAGTAGAATTTAAATGTTTTAAATGTGAAGGTAAATGATAGTGAACTAAAAGAAATGTTCAATCACTGTTTTATACTGTTATTTAGGTTTAAATACACTCATTAAGTTAAAATACGTTTTATTTATTTTCATTTTCTGTCTGTCTATCTGGCTGTCTGTTTATCTGTCTGTCAGACTGGTAGGGCTGGTTTCTCTTCCTATTCTAAATTCTGTTAAAATGTGTGGATTTCAATGTGCGATTTAAATTTTGGGAGGGGCAGCATAGAGTGTTTGGCCTGGGGCGGCAAATTGTCAAATCCACCCTGACATACATACACACATACATACATACATACATACATACATACACACATACACACATACATACATATATACAAACATACATACATGCATACATACAAATACATACATACAAATACATACATACATACATACATACATACATATATACAAACATACATACATACACACATACATACATATATACAAACATACATACATACATACATACATACAAATACATACATACATACATACATACACACGTACATACATATATACAAACATACATACATACACACATACATACATACATACATACACACACACATACATACATACATACACACATACATACATACATACATACAAATACATACATACATCGGATGTGTTCTTCCGTGTTCTTGAAGGCCATCTGACCGTTGGTCCCTGTCTCTCTGCGCCTGTGCCTGTCTGTCTGTCTGAGTGTCTGTCTGAGTCTGCATCTCTGTCTTTCTCTATATCTGTATGTCTGTCTCTCTCCCCCTCTCGCTCTCTGTTTCTCTTTCTGTCTGTCTGTCTACCTCTATCTCTTCCAGTTAACCATATGTCGATTGCATTTCGATGTTATGACACCGTTAGATAGGGTCGATCAGCGATGCCAAGATTTCCCACGACCTCTGTAAACAAACGATGGATAGGATGGAAAGAAGGAAGAACTGGAAGGATGGAAGGATGATATGTACACGCATAGATACAGACGAACAAACATAAAACGAGATATCTAGACGATAAAACACACATCCATGCACAACTACACATAAACAGACAGACAAACAGACAGACAGTCAGATAAGCATGGGTACAAATCTCTGTCTTTCTCCTTCCTAGGTATGCATTACGCTTCGATGACTCTAAGAACGTCAGATTCAGTCGACATGCCTCGTGGCTTAACTCCCAAAAGAACCGCGAACAGGACCTCAACGCACGCCACGTCACTTCCGTTTTCTCTTTCCTTCTCCCTCCTACTTCTATTCTTCCTCTCCTTCCTCGCTTCCTATTCGTTCGCTGCATCCGTCACCGTCACGTTTGACCTCCTGGAAGAGAGTCCCGCTTCAACTATCGTCGGCAACCTGTCCGGTGAATCGAAGATCCTGGGGCTGTTCCAGTACGCGCCTCCTGTCTTTTCCCCACCTCGCTACAGCCTCCTATCGCAGGACCCGACGGGACACCAGCGCCTCTTCAGTCTCACGGAACCCCACGGGCAGCTGTCGACTAGGGAGCCAGTGGACCGAGAAGACCTGTGCCCCGAGCCGGAAACAACCTCATCCTGCGAGATCGAGCTGGACGTCGCGGTCCACTCCAGCGGCACCCTCTTGCACACGGTCAGGGTCGTGGTCCGAGTCGTCGATCTTAACGACCACTCCCCGAGCTTCGTCAAGGACAAGGTTCTGATAACGATCTCGGAGTCTGACCCGGTCGGGACCGAGCTCTCGCTTCCGGAGGCGTACGATCCCGACTCGGGAATCTTCGGCATCCGTGACTTCGGATTAGTGGAGGACGGCGTTCCGGCAGGAACCGGCGACGGAACTACGTTTCGCTTACGAACGGAACGGACCGTCGACGGAACGACGGAACTTCGCCTGGTTCTTCTGCGGAATCTGAACCGCGAGGAGGTGGAACGATACCAGCTCCGAGTCCTGGCCAGGGACGGCGGGAACCCGGTGCGCACTGGATTCCTACTCGTCGATATCATGGTAGTGGACGTCAATGATAATTCGCCTCAATTTGTGGAACCAGTCGTGGACATCTCCATTGAGGAGAACCTCCCAAACGGAACGATCATTGGAATCGTCAAAGCAGTGGACAGGGACACGGGGTCAAACGGGGTCGTCACCTTCGCCTTCACCCGCGGAACCCAGATGGCAGTCGCGGGGGTGTTTAGCGTGGGGGTGGATTCTGGGGAGATACGAGTTGTGGGACCGGTGGACTTTGAGCGGCGGGCAAGGTACTCCCTTAGGATTGTGGCAAGGGACCAAGGCACCAACCCCCTCTCGTCCCACGCCGTCGTCACCGTTCGCCTGACCGACGTCAACGACAACGCTCCCATGATCTCAGTCAGCCCTCTGACCCGATCAGGGGCGCCCGAGGTGAGGGAGAACGCCATGGAAGGCACCTTCGCAGCCCACGTGTCCGTGTCGGACCCAGACACAGGACCTGGGGGAGAGTGGAACTGCAGTCTCTCCGGAGATCCCGGCTTCCGCTTGGAGCGCCTACCGGAAGTCAACCAGAACGAGTTCAAGCTGGTGACGTCGTCTGTGTTCGATCGTGAGGTGACGCAGCTGCACCACGTGACGCTGAAGTGCGCCGACCACGGACTTCCGGCGATGACGAGTCAAACGGAAATCCACGTCCGGATACTCGACGAGAACGACGAGGCGCCGCAGTTTCGACTTCCGGTCTACTCGGCCTCGGTTATCGAGAACAACGACGTCGGCCAATTCGTCGCCGAAGTCACGGCCTTTGACCGAGATCTTGGGGTCAACGGCGAGATCTCGTACGCAATCTCAAGCGACAAGACTTCCCATGGCGTACTTCCGTTTACCATAGACGCAAGGCTTGGTCGGATATATGCTAACCGTGCACTCGATAGAGAAGTCAGGGAGAGCTATGAGTTTCAGGTCATCGCGAGCGACGCTGGACTTCCGGTTCGCTCGGCGTCGGTCAACTTCTGGCTGAACGTGACGGACGTCAACGACGAACCGCCTCAGTTCTCGCACCGGATGTTCACCTTCGGAACGTACGAGAACCAGCCGAACGGAACGGAAGTGGGAACCGTGACGGCGGTCGACCTTGACGGTGCTCCGCACAACGTAGTCCGCTACGAGATCGTCGGAGGGTCCACGGACGCGTTCCGGATCAATTCCTTGACCGGAAAGATCACGTCGCTGAGGCCACTGGACCGCGAAGACTTTCCGGTCTACCTGCTGAACGTGACCGGCGCCAATCCAGGCACCTCTCTTCGGGGCGACACCCAGGTGAGAGTAATAGTGGCCGATCGCAACGACAACACCCCTCGTATCAGATATCCCACCGCCGGAAACGGCTCCGTTCAGATCTCGAGCCGCGCGAGAATCGGTGACATCATCACCGCCGTTGTGGCCTCCGACGATGACGTCGGCTCCAACGCCGCTCTTCGTTACGTCATCGCAGCCGGAAGTGACGCCGCCTCCTCTGAACTGTTCGCCGTTGATCTACTAACCGGGATAGTGACGGTCTGTCGAGACTTAACGGACCACGCCGATCGGTCGTTCCCTCTGGGGGTTGTCGTGCACGATGAAGGCCAGCCTCGAAGGTCCGCCTCGGCTTCCCTACTCGTTACCGTCAACAGCTCCCTGGAGGCCGCCTCCTCTACCTCCTCGGGATGGGGCCAGAGGGGTGCGGTTCCACTCTCGACACTTACGATGATAGCGGCCTCAGCAGGGGCCTCCTGTATCGTCGTTCTAATCGCTGTTGTCTGGTTTCTGGTTCTGCGACGCCGGCGTGACAGACCGGATGTGGATAAGATGCTAGAGGATCGTGGTACATCGATGCGGAACGAAAACCGTCCTCCGGACGTGAAGTCCAATTTGTTCCAGTTGGATGCGGCCGACTCGAAGCCGCTGCGGAGCGACAAAACGACGGTCGACAGCAAGAACAGAAAGAATTCAAACAAGAACAGGAAGAACTCGAACAAAAATAGGAAGAACCTGAGCAAGAACGAGGATGGGGTGCAGGGAAAACAAATAGCCTGGTTGGCGACGTATGAAGATAATCTACTGCAGGTAAGCATTCAATACGGGTAATGCAGAGGTTAAAGGTGTACTGGCATAAGTGAGATATAGTCTGTGCCAGAAATTGTATTGTATCTTTATATTCATATAGCGCCTCTCACAGAATAACTATTCAGAGGCTCTCTCAGCACAGAAAGAGCGAGAAGCCGATGGAGATAATGCAGTGATTAGTGGGGTCCTTAATGATGGAGTGAGGTTATACCAGGCAGATGGACCCACAACATAAGTTGAAGCAGTAGTTCAAAGAGTTACAATTTCATGTGTGCGTCTTCAAATACGACAATATTTTTGTAGGGATGCAACCATTGGTCAAATATTTCACAGAGGTGCGGGCGTGAAATAAACTGGAAACCTGTTTCAGGGTAAGCGCACACAAACATTTTCCAGAGTTGAAGGGCATAGAAAAAACTGGGAACCTCACTTAAGGTAAGTGCGCAAAAGAAGACATGTAGTAATGGATATCAACTAAAGAAGACATAAAATTTATAATGCTTGCAAGAGAAAGAAAAAGAAAACAATAAAATTACTTCTTTTGAAGACGTACAAGCAGAAGAACAACAAGATGGCCGACCCTTGCCCTCCAGCCACGTCGTCGTTGCCTAGTAACCGGAATCTGCCTCCTCCTCCTCCACCCCCTCCTCCTCCTGTTTCATCGCATCCGTCAAGATACCTGAGAAGAAGCGAAGAAGATGGGAACGAGGAAAGATTCAGAGGAGGGTCGCTTGGTACTTCTCACCCCAACCGACCATCGTATGCTGAGGGTCCGCATCTGGTGCCATGTGGCTGCTGCAACAGGCAAAGGCATCACGTCACACAGACGCCATCTCAGGTATGTGTGTGTGTTTGTATATGAATCGACTGTGTATAAAAGCAATGACATTGAGACATGCGTCAGATTTCCAACAAACTCTGCTTTATACACAAAGTCGGTCGTTCAATGAAGACTCAGACTTTTGTGGTTTGGCCATGTAGAGAGGGAATGCCAATTGACTGAATCGCCATCGATGTTATGTGTTTGGTCTGGAAGAAGGAGTAGATCGACGCTAATGATCCAATTGTTATCACACGTTGTCGTTAAACTGGTGCTTCTGATCGTTTGGATCGAGAACAGTTGTTGTTGTACAATACTAGGTTAATTGTCACTTTGATGTATTGGGTCGGAACAATTCGCTTTATTCTATCAACTACCGTAACAGTGTCTGACGCATGGCACTACAAGTATCGGATATCATCAGAGTTAAATTGATTGGTAGTCAATCTAAAGGTGCTAGTACAGTACTGTATTGATGGCGGAATTAGATATAAGCCTACCGGTCACAGGTGGCTGCAGTGGGCTATTGCTAAGCGTCTTTCAACAATTAAGTACTGCTAAGTTGTATGACTATAATAGTTCTCCGTTTGTAATTCGTGTGTGCAATTCTGAGTTTCCGAATAAGGGCAATATAAAATATAATGAATATTGATTGCTTGTTGTCTCTATCGAGCACCACACCACGTCTCTGGAACGACCTGTTCCTGAATTCCGCACTGTTTCTGGTCGTTCACCATCATTGCCAGTCACTCGCCATCATCTATCTATCTCAGGCTTCTCTATCCATCACCCTTCTGGTTTACCATTCGAAACTTAAGTCTCACCTTTTAAAGAGCTCTTTCCCAGACTCACTTGATCGTCCACCCTCCGATTCTCAATCAAAACAGCACCAGCCTTAACAGCGACTCTGCCTCCTCTGACCCTCAGAAAACTCAGCCCTGGCCTTCCTGGGACTACCCTCTCGACAACCCCCTCCGATTCAACGCAGCGCTTGTGAATAAGCGCATTCATTCATTCAATCAATTAAACATTCATTCATTCGTTGCTCTTGGCTCAAAGTGGCGCTTTAGAAGCTTGGAGATTACGATACGGTTACTATACGATTACGATAACGAAACGATTACGATTGCGTATTGTATTCTGCATCCTTCATGCCGCCACTCACGTATTGTTGTTTCTGTTAGTCGCCAGATGGCAGCTGTCTCGCGGCTCCGTTGACCGATCGCTTGTCTGACGAGGGCTCAGTAACAGACAGCGGAAGAGGCCAGAGCGAGGATGGAAGACACATGACCTCATCCGTGGCATCTACCCTGCGCCAAGGTAATAAACGGTTGATTAACGAAGAAGATAATGTTGTTTAGGTATGGACAAGAGATGGTTTAAATTGGAATTGAGCCTCGTTAGATTTGATGAGAGCTATATGAATGCTGTCAATGAATGAATGAATGAATGAATGAATGAATGAATGAATGAATGAATGAATGAATGAATGAATGAATGAATGATATAGATAATTTATGACGATGATTAATATATGAATGACTAAATATATTAATAGATGAACAATTAATTGAACGAATGAATGAATGAATGAATGAATGAATGAATGAATGAAGAAATAAATATATGAATAAACCAATGACAAAACGATGCATAAATGAATTA
>OY365813.1:27818394-27820894 GCA_959347315.1 Bimastos eiseni | reverse complement strand
AGAGAGATAGAAAGAGAGAGAGAAGGAGAGAGAGAGAGAGACAGCGGGAGAGAGAAGGAGAGAGAGAGAGAGAGACAGCGGGAGAGAGAAGGAGAGAGAGAGAGAGAGAGAGAGAGAGAGAGAGAGACAGCGGGAGAGAGACGGAGAGAGAGAGAGAGAGAGAGAGAGAGAGAGAGAGAGAGAGAGAAAGAGAGAGAGAGAGAGAGGGATAGAAATATAGATTTCTACGCTCCAATTATCTACTAGAGAAATGTCATCTGTGAATAAACACTGTTGCACAAATCCGCTCATAATTCCTCGTTTTCCGAGCCCAGCTTCCGTCCTCGCAAAAACCACCCACGTGCATTAATTAATCAATTAGTCTGGAACGTGTAATCACCGGCTAATTAACCCCGCGCCACAGCGACTCTTCCCCGTCTCTTTCATGTCGTCATGCAGCCGACTCGTGCCTTCCGCAGCACGAGAGCATGAGAGTCACTCGTATATATATATATATATATATATATATATATATATATATATATATATTGGCTACGGTTACTCGTCAGTATAACGTTCCTGTTCAATAATGTTGAGGCAACGAGCGTCTCAATTGGCAATAAACTCGATCCCAGGCAACAAGGAACATCATTAACCCTAACGAACGTCTTGTGAAGAGCGGGCATAAATTAACAATGCCCGGGCAGATTATGCCCTACCCAATAAATTATACGACACCCTAGCTGACTGCGCCGTTCGTCCATATATAATGTGACACCAGGGAAAGAGGTAAGGCGCGGTAATAAGTTATCCGGAACCCGGGTAAGATGTGCACGTCGGGAAATGAATTATGCAGCAACAAGATTAATCTTGATAATGATGTGGACCATTATGCGAGGGTCAATGGTAATAAAAAAATGTATCTATTGTTATCATTATTAACGCTAATGCTGGTAGGTTTTATCATCGTTGTTATTGATGATATTATTATTACTATTATTGCTATTTTTGTTATTTCTATTATTATTATCATCATCATCATTATCATTAGCTTTAATTCTATCATAATTATTATTTATAATATACAACTATAATTGTTATCAACATTATAAATATTATTATTATTGTCATTATTATTGTTATCAGCTTCATCATCATTATGGTAGGATTATACAATCTACAATTATTACTATTGATGTCAAGTATAAATTATATTAATATTTCGTTCCTTGACTCCGAAATCGCGCATCGGTCGAAGAATGTAGGTCAAAATGAGAATTAAATTTCCACCCGCTCCTCCCATTCGCCCACTCTACCGCAGAGCTGTGCACCACCGTTTCCTCGCCCTCGTCACAGCTCTGTGCGCCAACAGCTACCGCCGCAGCTGTAGCGAGATTTTCCGACAATCGCACGTGGTGGCGTACGATCGAAAACAATCTTCTGCCACGTGTTTACAATCTAAAACCGTATCAGCGTTAACTCTGACCAAAGGAGAACAGACAACCCATATCGAATCTTAGTAATTTCAGCTTAACGACACTGTGTGATGACAGGAATCATTAGGATCACCCCCCTTTATACAGGCTTGAGGCTAGCACTGTCAAAGTTCAAGCAGTGGGGTGTTCCCAATACCACATCTTATTCCACCACGTGCGACTTATACGCGTCGATATCATAATGCTGTGGACCATCGATCTGTAACAGTCTGGCGTGCGCTAAGCGATTGGAGTTGTATCGCTGAGCGCACGGTCGCCATTTTGTTGCTAGTAGCTCGCGCCGTCGGCCATGTCAAGAAGGCATTTGCGGAGGCGGCCTGCTGGAAGGAGATGACGGTAAGTGGATGGAGATAGGGAGGAGATTTCCTTTAGCAGTGGACCAGGTAAGAACTGCCTCTGCCACGTGTCAAGGCGACTGCAGCGCTATTATTTGGTGACAGCGGCGGAATGTGTCATTATTGCGAGGCAGGTAACGCAGGTGTTAGACGCGGAATGGATGGCAAATTGGATGCTATGCAGCGCCGACCTTGGCTGGGGTTGCTGAAGATGTACTGCGTGTGAGATTGCGCTGTGATGCTAACGCTTTGAGACGTAAGTCGCTGAATGTTTTTAACCAATAAATACATATATACATACATAAATAAAGAAATGCACAAATAAATACACTCGCGAATACATAAATATTCATACTGTTGTAGAGTATAAGAAGATACAGAAAAGGACATGGATGAGGTGGAAAGTAAGAGGAGAAAGAGGAGGAGTAGGAGGAAGAGGTGGAGAAAGAGGAGAAGGTGGAATGGAGGAGAAGGAGGAGGAGGTGGATTAAGAGGAACAGGAGGGAGAGGAGAACGAGAAGGAGAAAGAGGAAGACGAATGAGAGGCGGAGAGGGAGGAAGATACAATTGAGGAGGAATAGGAAAGAGAAGTTGATTGTGAACACGACAGTATACAGAAGCGCATTGCATGAGTAAGACGCATCGTTGGTTATGTCAATAGAACGCATTTGTTAGCGTTTGTTGGCTGAT
>OY365813.1:27700963-27818194 GCA_959347315.1 Bimastos eiseni | reverse complement strand
TGATCAATGAGTGAACAAATGAATGTGTGAACGGGTGAATGAATGACCGGACGATTCGATGAATGAATCGAATGAATTAATGAACGGAATATGAATTGACAAATGAACTGATGGATAATTGATGAATGAAGTGAATGCTTTTGTTCTCAAACGTCTTTTCATATCTTCTGCCGTCAGAAACAGTTAGCTAAAACGATGAAATCGATTCAGTTATTGTTAAGGGTATTATATCCGCATCGTGACATACAGAAGGGGACGAGGAGGAGGAGGAGGAAGAGGAGGAATAGGAAGAGGAGGAGGAAGAGGAGAGGGGGGAGAGAAAAGGAGGAGAGGAGGAGGAGGAGGAGGAAGAGGAGGAAGAGGAGGAAGAGGAGGAAGAGGAGGAGAAGGAGGAGGAAGAGGAGAGGAGGAGGAGGAGGAGGAGGAAGAGGAGGATGAGGAGGAAGAGGAGGAAGAGGAGGAGAAGAGGAGAAGAGGAGGAGGAGGAGGAGGAAGAGGAGGAGGAAGAGGAGGAAGAGGAGGAAGAGGAGGAAGAGGAGGAAGAGGAGGAAGAGGAGGAGAGGAAGAGGAGGAAGAGGAGGAAGAGGAGGAAGAGGAGGAAGAGGAGAGGAGGAAGAGGAGGAAGAGGAAGAGGAGGAGGAAGAGGAGAAAAAGGAGGAGAAGGAGGAGGAGGGAAAAGGAGGAGGAGGAGGAGGAGGAGAAGAGGAGGAGGAGGAGGAGGAGGAGGAGGAGGAAGAGGAGGAGGAGGAGGAGGAGGAGGAGGAGGAGGAAGAGAAGGAGGAGGAGGAGGAGGAGAGGAGGAAGAGGAGGAGAGGAGGAGGAAGTGGAGCACATATATAAATTCACATTATCGTATATATATGTATTTATTTGGATTAATAAACTGCATATATATATGTATATATATATATATATAAATGTATGCATCTGGTATCGTGACACTGAATTTATATATATAATATATATTATATATATATATATATTACTGCATGGGATACACAAATACATATACACAAACAATGATATATATATTGATATATATATATATATATATGCATCTGATATGAATATACGAATTCGTCTGATATGTGACGCTGTATCATCGTGTGACGTATACACTGTCGCAGTGACGTATAATTCAATCAGTTTTCCGGTCGTGTTATAATATCATCCGGGTGTTCGTCCCTAGAAATCCAATAACCATTTTGGCTTTGGCATTGTGAGGTTCTGTTGCGATGCATCGGTGATTAGTTCGACCGCCGAATGAAACACTAGAACGACGCACACGGTCAAAGAAAGACACGGAATGAGACATACAAGGGAACGGACAATGGGAGGCCAATGTAAGCGTGCAGTTGTGCATACTGATCATCGTACTTAACATCACATTTCTAAATCATATATATATAATGCATAAATGCATTACATTTATATATACATTATATGTATATATGTACATATATATATATATACATTATATGTATATATGTACATATATATATATATATATTTAAGTAGTGTCTATGTATAAAGGCCACGACCAATATGTATAATATGAGTAGGATGTATTGCAGATGTGTTTTAAGTAGTCTGCATATATTATTATTACTATATTATTGTATGTTTTTCTCTGTCTGTCTGTTTCTGTCTGTCTCTGTCTCTGTCTGTCTGTCTGTCTCTCTCTCTCTCCCTGTCTCTCGCACTTCCTCTCTTTCTCTCTGTCTGTCTGTCTGTCTTGCTCTGTCTGTCTGTCTCTCTCTCCTCTCTGCATGTATATGTACACATACATTTAATGGAATGTCTATATATATATACAGACAGACAGACATACATGCATACGTACAGAGAGCACACGAACAGTCAGACAGACAGGAATGCAGAGAGACAGATAGATGGACCTAATTTATGATAGGAAACATGAATGCTTGTACACTACATCCTCTCTTACAATTTCGTATATAAAGGCTCCGCTTACAACTGTATACTTACGAAACTCGCAAATACTAAAATATTAATTTCTAAATCGGTTCATCAGCAGATGGTGTGTCCATAAAGAGTACGACAGCGACGCAGACTGAGAGAGAGAGACTGAGACCGAGACAGACAGACAGCATGCAGGCAGGCAGGCAGACAGGCAGGTAGGCAGGCAGGCAGGCAGGCAGGCAGGCAGGCGGCCGGGCGAACGGACGGACGGACGGACGGACGGACGGATAGATAGATAGATAGATAGATAGATAGATAGATAGATAGATAGATAGATAGATAGATAGATAGATAGATAGATAGACAGAGACAGAGAGACAGAGAGACAGAGAGAGGGACAGAGAGAGAGAGAACAAAAGGGCGAACACAGGGAGAGATCAAAAACGACGCAGACTCACTATTTCATTCGTTCATTCTTTGAGTCGTCAACAGAGATTTGCTCAACCATTTGCGCGCATTAATAAATCACAAGATCATTTCCTTTACTAATTTCGTCCCTGTTCAACTGCTCGACCCAACATCACTCCATCCCTCCATTCGTCCGTCCGTCCGTCCGTCCGTCCGTCCGTCCCGTCCATCCATCCCACGCAATAATAATATCACAGTGTAAACGCCCTCATCCATCTGAATGGGTTATTTATTGAACAGGTGGGCGACTCATTACGTCTGCGCAAGACGATCTTCATTTTTATTTCAGAAACACAATCCATAACACCCACCTAAAAATCCACCCAAACACACACACAAATCCACCCAAACATACCCCTAAACACCAGACCAGGTCAATGTCCACAAACGTGAAAACACCCACTTCACCCTTTTGGATCAATTTTCCAACCCCCAATAGTTGACGCCAATGCACCCGTACACTAATTCCACTTTACCTATCCCAACTCGCCAATTCCACCTACCCAATTCTACCTCTCAAATTCCATTTCGCCAACTCCAGCTCGCCAATTAAACCTTCCCAATTCCACATACCCAATTCCACATACCCAATTCCACATACCCATGACCTATTTCACCGCATTCCACCTCATCTATTCCACCGGTCCACCCACCCATAACCTACCTCACCCCATTCTACCTACCCATAACCTACCTCACCCCATTCTACCTTCCCAAAATCTACTTCACCCCATTCACTCAGAAACATTTCCACCCAGCCATTCCATCGTTCCAACAACCCTCTCCGTCCCACGGCTGCAGTCACACACAAAGATCCCACGGGAGCTATGTCGTCCAATTATTCCCACCACACCTACCCACCACACACCGTTTCTCGTCTCTCTCCATTAGTATTCTCACGCCTTCCATACCCGGATGATGCTAGTGCGCATGCCCGCAAATCTAGCCCAGCCCAATGCCATGTAGCGGCGCGAAACACGGTGCCGCCTATCGATCGTTGGTGATCAGGCGCAGTAGCGCCGCGTGTTGACCGCTGACCGAACTAAACGACCAAGGAAAGGGGAATGAGGAAGAGTGGATGGGAAGAGTGGAGGATGGGGGAAGGGTGGGGTGGGGGAAAGATGGAGGAGGGGAAGGGTGGAAGGAGCAAGCCCACGGTGGAACACCACTGCAGCACACCAGAGTAGTCGGTTCTTTCCGTTTTCTTGCCTGCATTCTTTTACGACTGTCTGTTCGTCTGTCTGTCTGTTTGTCACTATGTGTGTGTGTCTGCCTGACTAACTGCGATTCTGTACTATCTATCTATCTATCTATCTATCTATCTATCTATCTATCTATCTATCTATCTATCTATCTATCTATCTATCTATCTATCTATCTATCTATCTATCTATCTATCTATCTATCTAGCTAGTTAGCTAGCTAGCTAGCTAGCTAACTAGCTATCTATCCATCCTTCCATCCATCCATCCATCCATCCATCCATCCATCCATCCATCCATTCATCCGACTGTTTGTTCCTCTGTCTGTCTGCTTGTCAATCTGTTTCTCTCTCTGTATGTCTGCCTGTGAGTCTGTATGTATCAATTTGTCTGTCTGTTTGCCTATCTGTCTGACTGTCTGTCTTGCTGAATATTTGTCTGTTCGAGCATCTGCCTGTCTCTATGCGCGTTTGTCTGTCTGCATATCTGTCTGTCAGTTTCTCTTTTTTTCTCCAAACAACCTAGCAAGTCTGTATAATTAGCTGAATAATTAGTTGACACAATTGCATAATAGTCATTCATATGCATGAGTGGCACATTGATTACTATGTATATATATATATATATATTTGTGTGTGTGTGTGTGTTTGTGTGTGTAGGGCCTATTTTTGTCCATGTGTGTTTGTACAAATACAATGATTGCTACGTCGTGTGCCTGCGTGCGTGGCTGTGTCCCGATGTGGCTTCGATTGTTCCCTTGTGTTCCGTTCCTTATTAAAACCTATTCTAGTCGTGGTTTCGTCGGTTGTGTTGTCCATGAATGGAGACGAGGAGACCTCCTTCGTTTCTCGTTCGGCTCAAGCGCAGAGCAAATAGCAGGACGACGTTGAGCAGATGTTCTGTGGAGCGATCAGTCGACCAGCTGCAAGGAGACTTTGATGATACCACGGATTTAGACGAAGCAGTCGCGCGCTCTGCCTCTCTGGCCTCTCTGTCTATCTGTCTGTCTGTCTGTCTGGCTGTCAGTCTGACTGTCCCTCCATCTGTATGTCTCTCTGTTTGCCTGTCTCTCTGCGTGTGGGCTTATCCGTCCGTCCGTCCATCTGTCTATCTATCTATCTATCTATCTATCTATCAATCTGTCTCTCTGTCTGTTTCTCTGTCTGTCTGTCTGTCTGTCTAGTCTAGTCTAGTGGCTCTAGTCTAGTCTATCAATCAATCCATCCATCCACCCGTCCGTTCGTCTTTTTGTCTGCCTGCCTGTCTGTGTCCGTCTGTCTGTCTGTCGATGTCTCCCTTAAGGGCCCTGTCATTCGTGGGAGTTCGGCAAAGAAGGATTGGAAATAAATAATTACATTAGGACATCTTATTTTCTTAGCGTCGTCGTTTGGTCAATTCATCGTAACTGTGTTCATGAGAATATGTATTAAGTACTTAGTATATGGTACTTATACAATGTGTACAAATACATGCAATCTTATTAATAAATAATTTTTTCCTATATGGCTTATACAACATAGTCAAGTTATTCAAATTTAAGCTTTCAGTTACTGGATGCGTAGTTTCCCGGTGAACAGTTACACATTCGATATAATATGATATTAAAGTCTTCTCCTGATTTTTCGGTCTCTGTTCAGAAGATTTTGAGATCCGAGAATCCGAGGTCAATTTGTTTGTATTCTTTGCAGTCATTCAAAGACGTCATCATAATCACGAAATCTATAAAGAATAATCATGGCTATAGTGATAATAATAATGATGACGGTGATGGTGACGACAACAACAACAACAACAACAATGATAATAATAATTTAATAATAATAATAGTAATAATAATAATAATAATATTTCTTATGCTTATTAATATTCTAGTGACTCTGAGGGATCATGCATGCCTCGGGACAACCATTACAACTACTAATATAATTACAACACTCTATGTTATAAGACAGCGCCACATCATATTAAGTGTCACCATCTCTTTCTCTTCTGACAGTATCATCATCATCAACTCCGTCATGACACCTGTATGATTCTCCATGGACCAAGCATCTGACGTGGCCACCAACTCCTCCTCTTCCTCCTCATCCTCAGCAACAACGTCCCACCGGAGGGAGCCACCATCCACCGCCTCGCCGCTCTCCCTTGGAGGGCTGCAGCTTCTCTCGCCCTGGGACCAGCCTGGGCTCGGGTGGCTAGCGCTGGTCGCGGTGCCCGGGTCTTTGGCCGGCGTCGTCCTCAACGCTATCGTCCTGGTGGAGGTTGGTAATTTTTTATTATTTACGTTCATTCCATTTTTACCCAATTGCTCCCTTTCTTTATCGATTCATTCCTATTCTCTCTCTTCCTCATCCTCTTTCCCTTTCTACTCTTTGTCACTGATCCCTATTAATCCTCTTCTTACTAATCATAATCACCTATCTCTTTCTGTGTTCTTCGTCATCCACTTCTAACTTTGTAAAGGGTTGTCAGAGAGTTAGCGTGACATATCCTGTTCTTCACCATCCCTCATATTTCCGTATCTTTTTCTGGTTTTAATGTTACCACTCATTGTTTGATCTGTCAAACATATAACCGATTAACCGCATTTGATTCTGCTCATCTACTTACTATGACTGATGATTGAAAATAAAAATTGGCTTGAATTTAATTGAAATTAAAATTGAGGTGTTGGTCGAGAGGGGACGATTGACGAGACATCATCCCTACTTGGCGTCGCTCGCCGTCTGCGATGGGCTCAACGCCGCTTGCGCACTGCCCCTCAACATCGCAAAGTCACTCGTCGGTAAGACAACATTTATACATAATATGTCTAATGTAATCAATTATATCTAACGAGTACATGGTTAACTAGCTATGTTTCTTTGTTCTTCTCTCACGCTCCCACTTACCAATAACACCCACCTGCTGCTTGCGCTACTAAATGAGTATGTGTGGGCCCAGCCAGGGGCAAACCCCCGGTCCCAAGTTCCATGAGGGCAAGATATTATCTCCCTCCCACCCCCCGAAGACACAAAAAATGTTCTCCCCTACCTGAAATTGGAGGCATTTGCCTCCGGACCCCCCTATCTGGACGCCCCTGGGCCCCGCTAGCGGGACTTTTATATGTGTCTTAGGGGCCTCTTTCTCTTCTTCCCAGTGATCCTCCGCTGATATTCTCATTGTAATCCCCACAACATTGTAATCTATTTGCTTGTGTATGGTATTATATTGGGTTGGAGTTAATCAATAAAATTGTTGGTAATGTATTGCAATTCAATCATTGGTTCGTTACGAGAATCTATATAGCACCTCCTCAAGCGTTTGTCTGTCTGTCCGTCTGTAAGTAAGTAAGTACACTTTTTAATCAAACGTCTGCGCACGGACGACATGTGCAGAAACATTTGCAATTACGATGGAAAACACTACAGTAAATACAGTCTAGCATTAAGAATAAAAATTTAAAAAATACCTGATAACAACTTTCTGTCTGTCCGTCCGTCTATCTGCTTGTCTCTCTTTTCGTCTGTCTGTCTCTCTGTCTGTGCGTCTGTCTATATATCTGTCTGTATGTAAGTCTGTCTGCTTGCCTCTTTCGCTTTCGCTCTCGTTTTCCGGATATCGAAGCCCGTATAGTGTCGCTTCAATCGCATAACGTCACGAAGCCATGCGTACTACAGGTGACTGATACGCTGACGGCCATTACGCAATTGAAACTATAGAGAGAGGAAGCAGGGTTTTTAAACTTTCTGAACGCTTACACGATCAACGTATGCCAGTTGTAAGACGATAGAAGCAGGACGAGGAAGAGGATGACGGGAGGAGGAGAATGAGGAGGAGGAGGTGGTGGCTATACAATTAAGCAATACAACTGTATTTGGATAATCCGTTGGTTAGTTTCACGCTTGTGCGTGGGCCCATTTTTAATGACTCCATTCAGCTTACCCTGCATAGTTTTGCTAACAGACATATTTTGCTACAGTTCAGTATGACACTTAACGTCGTTTCGGCCAGCTCAGAGAGCGGCGCCTCTAAGTAGAGGGGTGCTAAATAAATGATCAATTACATTACATTACATTAATACAATGCAACCGTAACTGATGCAATGCAACCGCATTTTTATATCGCAGTCTCAAAAACGCTCTAAGATCCACACGCAACCATACAATGGAAACTCGTTTCGCAATTATACCGAAGGTCCCTCCTATACACAGTACATGTAACCGCCTTGGATGGGGTTCGAACTTCGAACCCTTACTCTCCGCGCTACAGGCTACCGCTCTAACCAATCGGCCATCTGGTGTTCGTTTATCTCAATCCGTTCGTGCATTCCCGTCCATTTCCGCCCATTTCCGTCCAATGTCTACTGCTTTACAACCCACACAGGCGCTCATAGAACAGCATCTGGCGAAGACAGACACCTGCATTCTCGTATACGTTATCACGGAATATATATATATATATATATATATATATATATAATATATATAATATATATAATATATATAATATATATATAATATAATATATATATATATAATATATATACACTGGTATACGTACGATGCACATTATTGCATGTATTCTCTGCCTTCTTCCAATTCCTTCTTTCTCCTTTTTTCCATTACCGCCTCTTTCAGTCACTTCCTTCTTTCCCACCTCCTCCTCCTCGTCGTCGTTTTAATACATGCTACTCTGCATCTTTGGTGATCTCGTCTTTCTCCTATTCTTCTTAGCAGCTCTCTCTGTCTCTGTCTCTCTGTCTCTCTCACTGTCTCTGTCTCTGTCTGTCTGTCTCTCTCTCCCTCTTAATCTCTGTCTCTCTTTATCTCTTTCTCTTTCTCTCACTGTCTCTGTCTCTCTGTCTGTTTCTTTCTTTCTCACTCAATCTCTCTCTCTCTTTCTCTCCGTCTTTCTCTCTATCTATATCTCTCTCCCTTCTCTCTTTCCTCTCTATATCTCTCTCCCTTCTCTCTTTCCTCTCTATATCTCTCTCTCTGACTATCTCACTCCCGATGTCGGTCTCTCTCTCTTTCTCTCCCTCCCTCTTCATCCCTCTCTCTCTCTCTCTCTCTCTCTCTTGTTAGTACCCCTCTCCATCGTCCTCTTGTCTCTGCCTCTGTCTTTGCCTCTGTCTCCTCCTCTGCATCCGTCTCCGTCTGTCTCTCTCTGTTAATATTCCCTCTCCACCATCCCTCTGTCACGACAATTCTCTTCACCATCCAACATTAAGCTCCATCTCTTCCTCCTTCTAAAGATGCAGCCACGGCGCATCTTTCTGCTAAGTAAATGCCTGACGTCACGCATCGTTGCCATTGGCAACAACACCGCAACACATAGGCTTCATTGGCCACATTTGGCATCATTAATTCCCTCAGCCTCTGCAGGTGTCATTCATTGTCCATCCCACTCACCTCTCACTCTTCTAATCATCACTACTCGTCCTCTATAATACTCATCTTCTATAACAATACTAAATTAATAAAATTAAATACATAAATTAAACATTGACGGGGCCGTAAAGCAGAGGAATTGAGTTCGAGACCCGTATCCACCGTCAGGTTGACTAGTCCTTCCTTCGCTAGGCGGTGGCGTTGGCATTTTTTAATAATAAAAATAATAATAATTATTATTATTATTACTATTATTTTTATTATTATTATTATTATTATTATTATTATTATTATTATTATTATTATGTAAACATGAAGAAATCTTATTGTGTTCGCAAATAGAATCGTTATCTGTATTTTCCATTTCTTCACTTGTTCCACGACTATCTGCCTCATCCTTATCTTCTATCATTACAATCGTAATCGTAATCTCCAAACTTCTAAAGCGCCATTCGAAAGCCAATCGCAGGGCACCAGCTTATTCACGAGCGCTAAACATTGGAAGTCGTATAGCCAGGAAAAAACTGGAACGGAGAGTTGAATTGCTAGCGCCTTGGCCTTGTCAACGGTTGCACTAGAAGACCCTTAGAGAACACGCTAAGGCGCTGCATGGGGTGACTGCAAAGAGACGAAGAAAAAATCCTCGGCATACTCATACTCACGTAATCAAGTGCAGTGGATTGCTCTGCTCCAAGCAGACCGTGTGAGTGTATTTGTGTGTGTGTATTTGTGTGGGTGTGCTTGTGTGTGTGTGCGTTTGTGACCGTGTGTGCGTGCATACGTATGTGTGTTTGTGACTACGTTTATGTGTGCGTGTTAGTCTGGCTCCGTTATTGATCTGTACCCCGGGCGTCAACAGATGATGGCGTACGATTATACATGCCAACGGCGAAAGGATCGTTAGGCAGGCACAGACAGACAGACAGAAAGACAGATAGACAGACAGACCCACACACACATACATACAGAAAAAATCACATCCGAACAGACAGACACACAGATGGACTGCTTACAGATAGACAGACGGAAGCAGGCCAATAGTGACATAGGCAGACAGATGTACGCCTATACGGACAGACGGACACGACGGTCCATGACTTTAATTATGACTTTGAGTCTTTGACTATGACTTTGACAATGACTTTGACAATGACTTTGACAATGACTTTGACAATGTCGATGAAAATGACTTTGACTATGATTTGACAATGTCGATGAAAATGAGTTTGACTATGACTTTGGCAATGTCAATGAAAATGACTTTTACTATGATTTTGACTATGACTTTGACAATGTCGATGAAAATGACTTTGACTATGATGATGATGGTGGTGGTGGTGGTGGGGGTGGTGATGATGATGTTGATGATGATGAGCAAGAGGAAGAGTGTGCTTGTGTAGATAAGAACGCAAATGAGGTCCTCTACCGAAATAGAAAACCTGTTTTTGGATGTTGGACTGGAATTAGAATCCGGATATTCTAAATTCAACGGTGGAGAAGAGTTGGTGGTGCTAACTCTAGTTTAATGACACTGCGTGATAAGAAAGATCATTAGCGTCGCCTTCCATATTTGTCCTGGCTTGGGACTGGCACCGTCAGAATGAAAACAGTGGTGGTTGGTTAGTTGCAATTTAACGGTACTGTGCACATGTGATAACAAAGATCACTAGCGTCGCCCTCCTCCTTCATCCAGGATTGGGACTGGCACTGCTGAGTGCAAACAGTGGAGGAGTTCTGGAGAAGCGTGTGTTCCTATTTTCCCAGAGAGTCTTTTATGGTCGTCCATTAATCTATTATGCTGTAGTCGTGTCCTTAGAAATCGGCTTAGACGTTGGCCGATGAGAGGTAAGCGCTGAGGGCAAAGACCGGCGTTGGACAAGACTCAGGGTGATGGAGAGATGGATGGAGAGGAACAGGGAGAGGGATTGAGAATGGGAGAGAGAGAGATTGACTTAGTAGATGGTGAGGTGGATGGATGGACGGATGGATGGATCAAACGATGTATGTATGTATCAAATGATGGGACGATGGAGGAAAAAAAGAATGGATGGATGAATGGATGGATTAAATCTTATATGTATGCATTAAATGGTGGATTGATGGATAGAAAGAAGAAAGGATGGATGGATGGGTGGATGGATAGATGGATTGATAGATGGGTGGTAAAGTCCGAAAATTGTGTAGCCTCTGATTTGTTACAAAGTTTCGTGTAAAAATAAAGAGAAGAATTGCTATGGAAGAGATGGAATTTATAAATTAAAGAAATCAATTAGAAGAAAGCTCAATAGGACGAATTAAAAGGTGTATGATACGAGAGTGTGGTGCCATACGGATCGGCACTAAGGACCACGAGGAAGAAATAAGACATCAAAGAATTGGAGGTCTTCGAGATCAGTGGATATGGCGAATATCATTCAAATCACTTTGTAAATAAACATAAAATCAGTCATCTACATATTTTCAGGAATGTCTGTTGGTCGATTCATGGAAGAAAAAAGGAATTTTTCATTGTTTCTACTCATTACGCTTTAATATAACCTCGTTGTAACGCCTCTAGCTTTGATCACAGGGTGTTGCAATAATTATTTCCTACACTGTACTAAAAATGGTGGACAAAAAGATCCCTGATAGGAATAATCAGAATCCGACAGAAATAATGGTTTGGACACATGAAGAGGGGAGACTATCTCCTTTGGAAGAATAATTGAGAGAAGAATGGGGTGTTGTTATTGGATGATGCTGAAGGGTGGAGGTAAGTTGAAGGTAAGAGGCGGAAAACGTGACGAATGATGACGTTGGACGTACTAACATCTGGTTAGGAGGGTAGAGAAAGAAATGAGGAAGAGGGTGATAGAGAGTCGGAGAGAAGTTGTTAGGTATGTAGAGTTTGGTTCATTAGTGGTAAACTGGTCAAATGAATGAATCACTGGCATTGATGAAAAAGAAGAGGAATAAGAAAATGAACGAAACGACGAAATAAGGAAGATGAAGAGAGGAGAGAGGGACTGGACGACAGATGAAGCGGTGGGATGAGGATAGGAACGAGGACATGGAGAGATACAGATGCAGAGGGAAGAGTGAGACAGAGAGTGGGAGAGATGGAGGCGGAGGTAGAGACAGGGGCAGAGGTAGAGACAGGGGCAGAGGAAGAGGCAGAGACAGAGGCAGAGGCGGAGACAGAGGCAGAGGTAGGATCAGGGACAGGAACATGGGCAGAGGCGGAGGAAAGGGCAGAGACGGAGGCAGAGGCAAGTGCAGTGGCATAGGCAGAGAGAGGCATAGACAAAGACAGAAGTAGAGGCATAGACAGAGACAGAGGCAGACGGGGCAGAAGAAGAGATAGAGCGACACAAAAACAGAGACAGAGGCAAACTAAGAGGGAGAGACAGCGACAGCAGAGGCAAAGTTACCGATACATAAACGGACTCATATTCGAAGACAGAGACAGAATCTTCTGCAACAAACAATGACAGTCCGATTCTTCATAAAACACGCACCTGCAGAGGCGGCAAACAAACGCTGCATCACGAGAGAAGAGCATTCATAAAGCGACGGTGCACACGAGAGGCCTTAAAAGCGAGCGTGCAATCGACAAGATAGAAACGAGTGGACTCTGCCGAGGACAGGGAACCAGCTTGAAAAGCTATTAACGAAACAACCACTCCATTAGTCGTTCTTCGGTCATTTCTACCCTTCTGTCTTCCGCCCAGTTTTCAGCCAACAACAAAAGTCAATTGTTTCGAGTTCACTCTGGGACCAATCGTAGGTTTACTCACTCCGCTGCAGCAGTTCTCGACATAAATTGTCGGTCCAATGGCTGTGTTTTACTTAAATATACTTGTTCAATGGTTGTCTTTGACAAAAATTAGTGGTCCAATGGCAGTCTTTGACCTAAATACTTATCCAATGGTTGTCTCGGACATCAATAATTTGTCCAATGGCCGTCTTTGACATTAAGAATCTGTTCAATGGCTGTCCTTAATCTAAATATTCGGTCCAATGGCTGTCCTTGACCTAAATAATTGGTCCAATGGCCGTCTTAGACATCAATAATCGGTCCAACGGCAGTCCTTGACATAAATAATCAGTCCAATGACAGTCCTTGACCTAAATAATCTTCTAATGGCTGTCCTTGGCAGAGATTTCCTGCCCTGTTTAGCTGACAGAATCTGACAGAGATCCATCGATTGTCACAGGCTGTCAGTGTCGTCTAGATTCTACTAATCATCTGACGTGCGTGTCAACCGGTCAAAGAGCGTCGTTGCTGACGACGTCGAACGTGGTCTGACCGTGCAGCCGATGCGCGCGCAGAGCTAATGGAACGGACGCTAATTGGCAAGACAACCAGCGGATTTCGGATAAGACCTGACGACGCACGTATGGAGAGAAAAAACTGGGAAATGGGATTGGTTGAGGAGGTGGAAGAGGAGGATGAAGAGTAGAGTGCATGCGACCGGCCGTTTAGCGTCGTGTGAAGATGGATATAAAGAATTCTGTTAGAACTTTGAAGGTCGGTTCTCTGAGGGCTCGTGTCGTCGTGTGGAATAGATGAACGGAAGAGCGGAGGAAGACAGGAGATCGAGTAAAGGAGAATTGTAAGACGGATGAAAACAGAAAGACGGCGGATAATTGTAAAATCGAGGAGAATTATAGGAGAGAGGAGAATTGCAAGAGCAGAGGAGAATTGTAAGACGGAAGAGACGAGAACTGGATGAGAGGGAGAGAAGAGGGTGCAAAATACATGGAGTAGACTGTGGAAGGCAGAGGAAGATGTCGAAGAGGATTCTTGTGTAATGGAAAGCGACTGGCAGCCTCAACGGAGAAATGCATTTGTGACATATATCGTCTTGAGGTGGCGCTTCGCGGCGCTAGGTGGAGTCGCTTGCCGCTGTCCAAAACAGATGGCTAGAGCTGGATTAAGTGGAAGACATAGCGTTAAAGGGTTGCTCAAACAGACAGCAAGAGATCCAGGCAGTTAAACAGACAGAGTGACAGATAGGCAGGCAGGCAGACAGACAGACAGATAGATAGATAGATAGACATGGAATGAATGAATCAATGAAACATGATATAGCGCCTCTTTAAGAAATCCACTACTAGACGCTCTCTGCGCTAGCCTACGCGATGTCAATTGTCATTTCTAAAGACCATCAGAGCAATTAGCGAAACGGTGCACAGTAAGAGTCTCTGGACCAAACTGCGCCGAAAGGGTAGAGCGACCATGCACTATTATGACAGACCAAGAGCGATTCGCAGAGACGGGGACGATAGAGGAAGAAAAGCAGTCAGACAGAGAGGCAGAGGCAGAGGCAGAGGCAGAGAGCCGGAGAGGCAGACAGATAGGCACGCAACCTCGAGGTTCACTCATTCCTGGTACTTGTCCACGCTTCTCATTCATTCACTTTATTCGTCGAGTGTATCAGATCATCGCTCAATCTCACTCTTGTTCTTTAATTCACTTTTGTTCTTTAATTCACTTTTGTTCTTTAATTCACTTTTGTTCTTTAATTCACTTTTGTTCTTTAATTCACTTTTGTTCTTTAATTCACTGTCGTTCGTTTGCGCGATACGACCGTCAACTCACTCTCACACACTCATCTCTAAAATCGGATCGGTGTTCGCAGATGTAATGTATATATATATATATATATATATATATATATATATATATATATATATATATATATATATATATATATATAGAGAGAGAGAGAGAGAGAGAGAGAGAGACAGACAGACAGACAGACAGACAGACAGACAGAGACAGAGACAGAGAGACAGAGACAGAGAGACAGACAAAGACAGAGACAGACAGAGAGACAGAGATTGAGAGAGAGAGAACTCATCATCATGTGCATATTGCAACGACCCGAGAGAGAGACAGAGAGACAGACAGAGAGACAGAGAGACAGACAGACAGACAGACAGAGACAGACAGACAGAGACCGAGACAGAGACAGCGAAAGAGAAAGAGACAGCCAGGCAGATAGAGACAAAGAACTCATCATCATAGTATATACATATATATATATATTTATTATTTGTAACGATCCGGATAATAAAGTCTATTGGTGCTATGCATACTATATCTGTTTACACATTCTCTGTATATATAAAGAAGATTCTGTACGTCTGTCTATCCGGCTATGAATTTGCACAGTTTTACAGCTATTGACTCGAAACATTCGCAGTTGGCTCGGGGAAAACCTTGGACACGCAGTCGAGGGGTTGGTGAATCACGCGGCCGCCGTCTTCCTGGTCTCCAGGACAAAAAGCCTGTCTCAGGACTATTACCCCAGGGTGTCCACAAAGAAGCAAAGTTTCCTTCTCATTTTACAGAGGCATGTCGACGAAACCTCTGATCCACATTTGCCGACATGTGCATGTGATATCTGTCTGCCACACCTGTTGTTCTTTTACACCGTCATTAATGAAAGAACGATATGGGAGATATCGTACGGGTACCAGGTATACAGTAGTTGGCCATCGTTTGCACAGTCAGTCAGGTGGGTGTGCACTTTGCACGCATCAGTGTCTACACACAATTCCGTTTATGCATTTTCACACTCTTACAGTTATTCACTCAAAACCTTCGCCGTTCGCTCGGGAGACACCTGGGACACCCAGTAGAGGGTTTGTTGAACCCGCGGCCGCCGTTTTCCTGCTCTCCATGGCCAAAAACCTGTCTCAACCCATGCAACACCGGGTTCCCCAGGTAGTGTACAATGATAAAGACTGGCATCACACCAAGACATGCCACAAACGCCTCATTGTGGTTGGGCGGAATTCCCCGCCGCGGAACAGCGATAGACACCGTTGGAACGAAAGTCTTATACTGCACACAACTAACGCTGGGTAAGGCCTACTGCATGGCATCGAAAAGTGAACCATATAAGAGGCACAAAACTTTTAACCAGACGGCGGATTTACTGTTAACGACGTCCGGATAGCAAGATTTAACAACTCAGTAATTATAGACGGTTTAACTAGACATCTAACGATCGCTCAGATCGGAAGAAAACGTCAAACGCCCTGATCATTATTCAACCACGGTATAGAAACTGAACACTCGCGGCACTGTTGAGCTCTCCCTTTAAGCATAAAGTGCGACGTTATAATTAACTTACGTCGATCCATCTGCCGAGACATTTGAGGAATGGTGCAACAGTGTGTTGCAATATTCAGCACCGCTGAAAAGAACAGTTTTAAGGCGAGTATAAAAAAACTCTGAGTGGACCCTGTGTGACAAGCGCAACGCCAACGGGAGCCTGTTCTAGAGTGAGGAACCAACCGCTGAGAAGGCACGATTTTGCCCAGTAGTTAAGTATGTATACATAAATTTATTTATATATATAATATATGTATATAATATGTATATAATATATATATATGTGTGTGCATGTGAGCACCCGATTCAATTTGTTCCTTCTTCTGTTCAGAAGTGCGTCTTCATATTTCCTCTCGGTTGAGAGCAGCTTCTTCTATGGACATAATGATATATACTCTTCGGCAAAGAGCCGTCACCGAACGTGACGTCGCACGCGTCGCAAGCGTGCTGGAGACCGGACGTGTAGAGGAGGGCTAAGGGACAGACGCATACAGACACAGACAGACAGAGATACGGGCACAGTAATCCGACCGGAAATCGATAGCTTCGGTCCTATGACGGCAGGCGGTTATTCGACGCTGTCTCCTTCCGCCGATGAGATGTTGGACTCATGCGCGGAGGAAGTAGTCCCCGTCGAAGAATCCACTTTAATGCCATTCCATCTGTCTCGATATGTGTACGTGTCGAGATGGATTGAGATGGATGGAAGCGTGGATAATAATAATGACAAAGATGATGAAAACGATGTGGATGATGATGATTGTGGTGGTTGTGGTTTTAGCAGTAGTGGTAGTGCCCTTCTGTCCTTCTGTATGTCAATGAAGAGATAAGTAGACTGACATTTTCAACTGACAGCCTGCCTGCCTGTGTGCCTGTCTGTCTGCCTGTCTCTCTTTGTCTTCGAAGAGATGGGTGGTAGAATGCGACATTAACAAGTAACCGCGTGCCTGGCTCTCTGTCAGTCAGCCCTTCTGCCTGCCTGTCTGCCTGTTCGCCTGACTGTCTGTCTGTTTGCCTGCCCTCCTGCTATGTCTGTCTGCCATCCTGCCAACCTGTCTGTCTGCCCTTCTACCCGACTGCCGTCTTGTTTATCTGTCTATCTGCACTCCTGCCTGTCTGTCTACCTCCCTTCCTGTCTGTCTACCTCCTGCCAGCCTGTCTGTCTGTTTGTCCGTTTCTTTCTCTACCAAGACATAAGTAGAATGTGACATTTTCAAGTGACCACAAGCCTGTCTGTCTGTATGTCCATCCGTCGGTCTGTCTATGTTCAACAGGCGACCTAGCATCCTCCCTGCAAGTGGGCCACGCATGGTTCTGCCTCGACACCACATTTCGCACGGTCGCCCTGCTTCACCTGACCGCCTCATCCCTCGACTTCTACCTGGAACTCAATGGCACCGTCTGGTATCTATCAGCCCAGAAGCGCCGACATACATTGCTTAAGCTGTTGGTCTGCTGGACGGTTTCGCTCGTACTGTCGCTGCCACCCCACTTCTGGTACCATTCGGTGGTCGCCTACAACTCGCTGTCGGGTCTCCGGAAACTGATCCTCTGCGTCTTCGTTCTGTCCTTCGTCTTTCCGCTGGTGGCTCAAGGACTCGCCTACGGAGTCCTCCTCCGATCGTGGATGGCCACCAGGCGCGAGTTCGTCAAGTTCGAGACCGACTTGCGAGGACGCGGCTGGCCGAACGAGACACGCAAGGCCCTGACGCGAACTGAGTCCGGCCTCAGCCGTCGTGGAAGCCACCGACGTCAGCCCAGCTACCGCGGAGCCGGAGCTAGGCGCGCCAAGGGGCAACCCTCGGGGAAGATGTCACCGCAGCTCGATCGCCATCCATCTCTGCGGTACAGCATAAAACGTCGAAGGAGTGGGGCTTCGGTGGTCATCGATCCGGTGCCACCCGTTGCGTTGTCAGCCATGGAAACGCGAGCTGTGGAGCCGGAGAAGACCGATAGAAACGTTCTCCTCGACCCCACTGTCATCGAGAGACGATTGGTCGAGGTGGCGGCCAGCCGCACGGAGGAGTCCGCGGTCACGACTAGTGATCAGGAGACGACTGGTCTCCTACCCGTGCAGGATCAGTTTCTCACGGAGTACAGGGGTCTTGAATCCCAGCGGTCTTCGCGCTCGTCAAAGTCGGGCTCGGACTCGCCGAAGATCGATCGACACCCGTCGCTGCGCTTCAGCACGCGGCGTAGGAACGTCGACTCGAGCCGAAAAAACAGCTCACGCAACAGTCTAGAGCCCGCGGTGGCCGATCCCTACCTGTTACTCAGCGGACTCCAGGTGAGCCACAAGAAGCTGAGTGCTCAGGTGTCGTTTCCCGAATCGTTCTCCTGGCAGGATCAGAACCTTTACCTTCCGCACGGAAAGGCGCACCTAAGTAGCGGCGAGGAGCTTCAGGCTCCGAAGGTTACGAGAAAGAGAGGAGGTTCCGCTCGACGGAGCGCCAACCGGAAGGAGATAAAGCGATCGCAGACGTCGCCGAAGCTCGACCGTCATCCCTCGCTTCGCTTCAGCACAAAACATAAGCCGACGGAAAAGGGTCGAAAGAAAACCACGGCCAGCACGTTATCCATTCCAACGCAAGGGAACCTCGGAGGGGCCGTCAGTGACTTTTGCCGACGGAAGACAAGCAGCACGCTGTCAATAGCCCATCGGAATTCTGAGCAGCTACGACCGTCACGAAGCACTGGCGGCAGCAACGTCTCCATCGGAACCTGTCACGACCTCCAGGCCAGCCTTAGCTCCAACTCGATCAAGAACAAGAACCTTCCGTCGTCATCGGTTGCACAGCAGGGCACTCCGAGAACCCCTTGCTCGTTCCACACGGCAGACGACAAGCTCGCAGTTCAGGACGTCGCAAAGAACCTCACCAACTCCTGTCATCACCACCACCAGAACCTGGCACGCGTTGCCGTTTCCGATCGGGACCTGACCGTTAGACGAGGAGGAGGCGGAACAGGAGGGGACGACCCTAGCAACGCCCTTTCTGCGCCCGATGCTGGACCGTCGGGGAAGAGACGACGATCGGCCGAAGACCCGGCGTCGTCTAACCGCAGCAGCTTTCGACGGAGACAGTTCCAGCGGGACACAAACCACGCCGTCGAGGACTGGCTGTCACTCGAGGCGTCGTCTAGAAAGCCCGCCCCCGCTGGACAGCAGAGGGCGCTGCTGAGTCCTATCGAAGACGCCGACGGCGGTCAGCGAACGACGGCAACGGTACTCTACTCCGCAGATGTCGGGCACAATCGCGAGATGTCGCCGCGGTCGTTCTTCCGCCGGAACGTCGGTGATTTCGCGCTGGTGAGCGGTGCCGCCGGTGTGACGGTCCTGCTGAGCCTGCCGTGGGCCATTGCCGCCCTGACCGTTGGGTTCTGCACGGGGTGTGGAGACGAGTCCGGAGCTCGCTTTCCCGAACTGCTCTTCTTCTTGCAATGCTTGTCGTCGCTGGTGGTGATCGCACGACCAATCGTCTACCACGCGGCACACGTAGGCTTTCGACGGGCCTTTAGAGGCCTAATGGTTCACTTGAGGGTTATGAGACACACCTGAAGCCTGTATCGTGTTCACTGAAGATGTGGTGTCTAAAGATTTCAGAGATTTATCTAGCGTGACCAGTGAGATTCGGAAGACCTGGCTTAGCGGATGCTTGGCGTTGATCTCAGCAAGTATCACTCAGCCGTAAACGATGTTCAGACGCTGGGTCGCTGCAATGTGACCGAAAGATTTTTCAAATCATCGAATCTCTCGCCCTAAAGAGTGGCACGTAACTTTTATCACACAGTCAGGCCCTCGTTAATGAAAGGCAGTAATAGAAGTAGCGCTGTACCGAATAGGTGAGTTTCACTACTCGACCGATAACGAATAATTGGACCAACTATTCGGCTACGAATACGAATACGAATACGAATACGAATAGTACACAAAATAGGCCTACCGGCAGCATTCGCTTATTGCAGTTGCTTAATTCCCTGAATTAACCAACTGTATTTTGAATTTAATGTAATATTTACTGATAAGCTAAACTAACAGTTGACCTGCTCATGGCGCAAACCCTGAACTTTGACGTTCAGTCACTGTACACAAAGAACGAGACCATTGACACTGCGATACGGCGGTCCAGACTGTAGGCAACGTGACTACTATTCATATTCGGTCTGACCGCTACTATTCTGCCGAATACCAAAAGCTATTTGGCGCACTATTCGAAAGAATACGAAGCGAATGTTCGGTACAGCCCTGCCTATAAATGGTATTCAGACGTTTGTCACGCCCGAAATATGATTGGAGAATTGCTTTTCCATCTCTGAACTCTCAAGTTTGCCAGGTCCATTAAGTTGTTTTTTAAATCCGCTAGATTCTGTTTGAATAATTATATCCTGCTGTTCAATTGTTATCTTAATTAATTAAAGCTTTACCACTTCACATTTTCACTGAAACTCGTTAAAATTGACCGCTCACAACGGACTCAGGAGGAGTGACAAAGGTGATTAAAGGATTTCTTTAAATATTTTTGAAAATAGATGACCGTTGGTGCGAACAAAAATTTTAAGAAACGGATCAAGAAAAATGTTCCGTCAAGTAGGCCCAAATAAAACAGTTAAAATATAAATATAAGTATATATAAGTACAAATGTCATAGTATAATCTTGTATTGTTGCGAGCAGAATGTGGCATATTAAAATTACTTTAGACTAGTTTAGTCGTAAATACTGTGTATTATAATTCGTCATTTAAACAGCTATTTTTTCACTTTTGTTGTGTCGTTCACGTGTTGTGAGGTTCGTAGAAATTTAAAAGACATTAGTCTACTTTGTACATTTTATGTGCTCTGGTCTATCAATTATTTAATAGATCTTGATGTATATCATGACGAATGCTACTTTTTAAATCGTGTATGTTTAACTTGTGAAAGACAGAATTAAACACGAATATATTCTGGCAAAAATAACATACTGCTTATTGATTTCAACGGCCTCCGCCATCCGCCAGATCACCGATGTCTACATTTGAACATTTCCTGTCTCTTACCTATTTCCATTTTGTTTCAATGTGATTTAATTCATGAAGTTATATTTGTGTTAGACCAGGGCCGCCGACAGAAATGCCGGTCCCCATGGCAGAGTAGTCACAGGAATCCTGGACTTTAGGCAGAGCAATCACGGGCCTCTGAACTATCATTAGACTCAATGAGAGGAATTGAGTTCGGAGCTTTGGGACTGGTCCGGGCCCATAAAAAATCGCCGGACCCATGGACATCTGTCTTGTTGCCTCTGACCCCCCTCCCCTCTCGGCGGGCCTGTGTTAGAGCTGAATAGTGCAGTTTTTAGCGTCATGAGCTCCTAATCCTTGCCAATGCATGAAGTTGGGTTCGAGATTTCTGCTCTACCCGTCGACATAACAACGATGAATAAAATGACCATACACTGTCGGTGTGAGGATGAGACAGCAAGAAACGGAACTGACCGGCCACCCGCTCGCAAACGCCGAAGCTAAGAAAACTAAGTTGCTAATACTTCATAACGGTGTCGGCATCTTAGGCTAGCTGTTCAATGTATTGCTCTTTTTCTTCAACAACAGTGCATGCGCCGTTGTTGAGACTATTACTCAGACTGATTAACTCGTTAACGGACAGTTTCTTTCAACGGACTCTCGGCCGCCCTTCAATCTCTGCCGGTGGCGTCGCTAGAATTAGAGGCCAGAGGAGGCAGATTGGGTATGATGAGGGGCTACTGTATCTCCTCTTCAACCCCAAGTTATTTTTAAAATAACGCTGTAACAATAATCATTTTTGGTGACGATGCCGTCATAATAATGCAAAAGTGGTACTATGCAAAGCGGGAAGTCACCGGCTAGATCATGCATACAGTATACTAGGATAGTGCAAGCTTATGCAACGAGAATCACGCAGGAAATTTCTGCCGCCAAAGAATGATTTTAGCAAGCAACCAGCAGTCTCTGCGGTAACGCTGTCAATGCCTCGTGGCTCATGTTATATTTCAACGGAAATTGAATTCTCGGCATGTCCGTAAAGAGCGGAGCCACGTTGGGACATTAAAGTTCAGAGGGTCCCTCTAGCGATGAGGAATCGCAATCGTGGACTTAACATTTATAGAACGCCACTCAAAGACAATCGCAGGGCACCAGCTTATTTACGAGTACTGCATCGCATCAGAGGCGTTGTCAAGGAAATGATATGAAGGGGAGAATCGAGTTCGGTTACCATAGCTACCGGAGAGAAGAGGCAGAGCAATATCAAAATACAGCTACATTGTATTGTGTATTACTTAATTACTTATTTATAAACCGACAGGTGTACACGCTAAGGTGATTTGGTGGCTATAAACCAGGCACGAATAATAATTAAACTCGCCGGCTATGATCGAAAGGTTGATTTAAATGTACATATGCGCAATTGTAATCTAAACATTTCTACAGCTCCCACAAAAGCGAAGTCGAGAGAACCAGCTTATTCACAGGCGCATAGTAATCACCAAACTTTTGAAGCGCCACCAGCAAACCAAGCGCACTGCACCGGTTTATTCACGAGCGCTGCGTCCTTTGCTGTGTCTGATAGGCATATGTATTTTGATCAGCGCAACCTGAAAGGAAATGTGGAGATCTATGTTAGAAGAATGGTTACTCATCAAATATCCGTCTATACGTTTCGCTCTTATACACAAATGTCGCCCCAATTTTAATTTAACACCGTCACTACTCGGTTTCTCACAGTGCCAGTCCCAAGCCTTGATAAAATCGTAAAAGAGGAGAGCGACTCTAACTCAAATGATAGGCCTATCACACAGCGTTGTAAAACTACAACTAACCAATTGACATTTTTATTCTAAATTAAAATATGATGTTTTAAATCTTCTAAGGCATTTTTCGTTTTGCAGACTTAGTTATTCGTCAATTTTCGTTCATATCTAAAAATTAATGAATGAACTTGCTATGTCAACAAAATGTGAAAATTCTGGCTCCTTATTATCGCCCAAAAACTGGGGACACGACGTTACATACTCCTGCATATTATTTAAGTTTTCTAACAAACTAACAATTTTCGGTTTTCATTTGGATAAAAGAATTATTTGTGATAATTTTTCACAAAACCAGTCAGTAGTCGCATTTTATGAAATGCTACATTATGGCATTTTAGTGGGAAAATCCATTATTCATAACTTTTGACATTTTACACTATGATTAAAAAAAATTAATAAACATATATCATTGATTGCTTTTGCAATAAAATGCTAAATATTTTTAATGATTACTTATTGGAACCTACGCTTGTTTCAAATTAGAATTTCTGCATTTTTATGAAATTTACGATGATTTTGTAGGTTTGTTGCATCATTTTCCCATGTTTGCACCGCTACAATTATTGGTACCGCCTGCAAGCTTAACATCTCTAGCCGTATTGTATATTCGAAATGGACTAGCTTTTAATTTAAGCCAATCATAGCTTGAGTGGAAGGTAACATGCAAAGAAATGCCATGCCACGGAAAAATGACCAAATAATCCCACGAGCTTAGGAAGCGATTTTCTCAGAAGACAACGCGAATATAGTACGATTTTAAATTGACATAACTTTTCTCTGGTATAAGATATAAGAGTAACGGAAGCAGTTCTGAAAAGCTAATAAGAAGCTCTATAATGTTGCATGAAAAAACCCATTTTTCAAATTTCGAAATATGTGAATGATTTCGTACTGAGCCGTCACATTTTATAATGCGTCGTTTTGGGCCATCTACTTCCTAAGCCTTGACAACGCCGGAGCTAATTTTGCGCATACGCAAATACTCTACGATCCTCTTCCGTTTTGACTTGGGTTGTGGTGCAAGGCTAGTGGTACAAGGTGTAATTTGTGGAACATGCTTAAATCTTTTGTATATTATTGATAACGCATTATATACTATATTACTAAACGCACAGAATAATTTTAGAGATTTGAAAGAATGAAGAGATTTCGATTAACGCAGTAGCTGTCGATATTAATGCAAATCAGGTTTTAATTTGCGACACGTGGTTAAGTCCATGTTGCTTTCATAAGTGATTTGCCGTGCAACAGGTATTAGTTATTTTTACGGTATAGGTATAAATGCAGTGCTACTCAAATCTTGGAACTGTAGCGATTGTTGTAAAGCTTTAAGTCTACTGCAGTGCTTTGTCTCTCTTTCATGGAGTAGGAAAAAACGCACTGAGACAGGAGTCTTTAGAATTGCATCATTAGAACTGTGTCGAGCCTTGTCTGAAGTGCTTGTGTATCACTTGCATACCACTTTTCGTATTGGCTCGTAGAACAATTACCCTACCAATCTGCTTACCCCATCTTGCCAGTCTTTTGTGGCAAGATGGACAGAAAGAATTGGTAACAGAATTAATGTTCTATTTTTTTCTAGGCTATGAAACGCAGTTGAACCAGATGTAATACCATTTGAAGGGTTACATTTATTTACATTTCAAATCAAGAAACAATAGTTGTAGGATGTTTTAGAAGATGAGACTATGCCCCCTGTTTTGAATTCAAAAGAGCAGGCTTTCAAAGTGTTTGTTAAATGTATGCAAGTCATCCATCCTTCGTAAGCTCTTACATTTGTTGTTCAGCTGTAAAGTAATGTGTGAGCCTTGTCGGAAGTGATTGAAAATTCACTTTCATTTCACTTTTGGGAACTGGCTCACAGAGTAATGACCAATCAGCTTACCCCGCTTTGGTACTTTAGTTACCAAAGAGGACAGAACTGTTGGTGACACAATGGGTGCGTAGCGAATTGCTGAAACCCGAATCTGATTTCCGCCGTATCCCCGAAAACGAAGCTGAATAGATTAAACTGATTCTGCTTAAATGGAAGCTGGATCGATGAAAAGAATTTATGCAGAAGCTGGATTGATGAATGAATTGCACTGTTTTGAGTCAGTTCAGCATTTTTAATAGTACTTTGCTGTTTTTGGGAATCGGGCTTTTTGGCCTTTTCCGCATTTTTCGGGGATTCGGGTTTGGATGATTCAGGTTGATCCCGACACAGTTTGCCTCTTGGCAGGTTTTTGTAGTGGACTATTTCTGCATAATGCTTCTTGAGTTTGGAAACAGAAAATTTGTAAAGTGGGGGTGGTAATTCACTTGCAAGCAAGATGTTGCATGCGGAAGAAAATTCCAGAAGTCACTGTCAATGATCTAGACAGCCTTTTAGTGATATAACAGACTAGTATGATCTTGTGTTTCACAATGTTTTATGTTAAACTAGTTTACACCAAACTTGCTTGTTGTGCAGAACTGGATGGTGAGTCTGTGCCTGAAGTACTTGCCTGTCCAGATGCAACCCACTGCTCATACTGGCTCACAGAAAAACTCTTGCACCAATCTGCTTACCCCATTCTAGTATTTTCTTACTAGAATGGACAGAATCAATTGGTGACAATATTTTTGAAGTGTTGCAAGAATTGGAGGTTCATTTCGTATATACATGTACCAGTATACATAATACATGGATGACAGGGCAATCATTTCAGGAATTTATATAGCACCTCTTCAAGTGAAACTACTCTCAGGTGTTCCCTGTATACATGTATTTATAATACAGCAATCATTTCAAGAATTTAGGCAGCACATCTTCAAGCAAAAATACCCCAGGGTATTCTCAAATCAGCCATGGCTAAAAAGAAATTATATAACTTTACAAAAGGTAAATAATTAGTTTTTCAGCACTGGATGTTTGAAGTTTTGTACGACAATGCGATTGTTAAATGATACCGATTAGCCTCACAAGGTTGATTTGGCCTCCTACTCCCTAGCTATGACTATAAAAGTAACAGCAGGATGAATGGTTGCCTTGCAGGCTGCCATACAATTAAATTCAACTGTTAAACTTGTCACATCTGTTACTACTACATGTAGCAAACTTAATGTGTACTTTTCAGTTTGAAGTAATAACAGAATATTTTTTATTATCAAGAATCAATTTCATACTTTTAAGGAAATCTTCACATTAACATGAACTTTGATTTTTTGGGGGCATGGTTCTTAATGTGTACTTTTCAGTTTGAAGTAATAACAGAATATTATTTTTATTATCAAGAATCAATTTCATACTTTTAAGGAAATCTTCACATTACATTAACATGAACTTTGATTTTTTGGGGGCATGGTTCTTAATGTGTACTTTTCAGTTTGAAGTAATAACAGAATATTATTTTTATTATCAAGAATCAATAACTTTAAGGAAATCTTGACATTAATATGAACTTTGATTTTTTGGGAACATGATTTGTGTTTGGTTACAAATAATGATGACATTATGTGACGGGCGGTCATAACATTATTATGCTGATTGTCACATTTGGCTGAAGATTGTAACACACTTGTCCATCAAAATATTCTTTTACTAGACAAGGTTTTAAATGACATTTGCCGGAAACAAACTGGTGTATTTCAGACAACTCGCGTGTTTCAGGACCAAACCAAGTACATATCGGACTACCAACAAAGTCATTTCTGCCCTGGGTAGCATCACTTGTGCTTCACAGTGAGAAGACAGAACTAGGCTATTCACTCACTGCCCTAGTAAAACCTAGGCTATGAAAATTACAGAATCAGGGTAACTGGTACATCGAATTTACAAATACAGCCAACTGCTTTCCAAAAGTGTCTTTTCCAGCAACCAGTCCAAGTTTTCCAGTCCAATTGTATCCACAATTACTAGCTTCAACATGGATCAGCATCAATCCATGAAAACCCTTCTACATCAGAGATTAACTCCACATAAACCAAATATAACACAAAATTATCATACGCTAGTGAATAGCTTTCTAAACCACTTCAAACAATAAACCAACCTTAACTACATGTATAAGGAAAATTAAGCAATAATTTTCCTGCAATCATAACACCTAATACATTGCATTGAAATTTTATTCCATGGCATCATTTCAGGTGTAAAAACAGCTTAATTTTCCTGCAATTGTAACATGAATTAATACATTGTATTAAAAATTTATTCCATGGTATCATTTGAGATGTAAAAACAGCTTAGTCGTGTTTGCTTTTTAAAAGCGGCTCAATGCATTCATTAACAGGTTATTTAATCAAAACATTTATAAACACAGAACAAAACCATGGTGGCAGTACCTTGAAAATTCAATTTTTGGATTAAAATGAAAAATCTCACATCAATCAAAGAAATAGTATGCACATTACCAACAGAAGATCATAACAATCAAAGTAGAAAAGAAGGGAGGGAGGACTACTGCTCACTGGGGCAGTGCACATAAAACGGCAAACAGATACTGGATGTAGTTTCAATTTTTTCTTTCTTTCACACATCTAGTCTAGCAAACCAACCCAAACGTGCAATCCACAGCACTGCACGGTTAAACCTAGACTGCAGTACAAAATACTTAACAAAAAAGGCAACTGTCAATTCATTTGGCAATCAGCTGGGGCCAAGCGACTGTCTTGTCCGATACCTACGCTTTACCGGATTAAAGCCATTCGTCAATTTTGAGTCTACATCTTTGAGTTCTGTTTGCTTGCTCTGTCCCTCGTGGTCTATATCGCTGCAGTTCCCACCCGGTGGTACAGATTCTTTTCCGCCTTTCGCGTACCTAAGTCGCTTTTTTGAGCGTATGTTCGAAGAATCGGAGCGGACTCTCCTTCTCTTTCGATGTGGCAGATTAGGCGGCAGGATAGCAGGGCGAGAACAGAGCCTTTCAGATGGATCGGAAGGGTCGCTATCACTGGGTTCTGAAGGTGGAGAGCGCCCTTCAGTTGCACAGTTCGTCGCTTCAGTTTTATCTGTCCTGTTAGCAATGCACGTTTCATCTGCAACCGGATGTTTCTCGTGCAAGCTGCCATTTCGCTTTGCTGTGTCTACCTTTTCAAGGTCTTGCTTTGACTGCTGAAAAAACCTATCCATTGTTGGCTGATTCTTTAAAACACCATTTTCTTTAAAGTGAATGGGAGCGCCCGACTGCTGCCCATCAACTTTGACACTTCTGTGATCGCGTTTTACTCCAAACCTTCGAGTCGACTTGCGCTTTGTGGATGATAGCGACGTCCGTCTTTTCCCATTTGGCCGTGTATTTTTCAGTGGCACACATTTTTTACGTTCTAGCAAACTGTTTTTCAGTTCTGTTGAAACTCTAGAGTGTTCTAGTCTAGAGATTTGAAGAATGCAAGCTACTTTCTGAATTTCTTCGACGGCATTGCTGTTCAGCAAAGTCTCATGTCGCTTCTCTTTACAACATTTGTCATTTTGTGACGATTTGATCAGATGTTCGCTACTGGGACTGGTTGATCCGTTGTCTAGATGTGAAGGGTCAAGACTGCTGAAATTACGAGACCTGTGTGGAGAGGCAGTGGATCTGCACAGTTCTACATCACTCGATCCAAGAGGCTGGAGGGCAGAAGACGAGCGCGGTTCGATATCGTTACTTACACAGAACCATTCGGCATCTTGCCTATTGGATTCACACTTAACGTTATTTTGTACGAATTCCGTAGGATGTTCCACACTATCAGTACTGTTGCATTCAGCATTTGGATTTCTGCCTCCTTCATTATCCTTATATGTTGTATCGAAAGAATCTGGTTTACTCTGCACAGATTCTTCAAGAACTTCCAGTTTCACAGCTTCTTCTAATGTGCAATCACCCACTTCTTTTTCATGGCACATCTGGCTCATGCCATCTGATTCTTCCTTTCTTAAGGCAAACGTGTCCGGACTGCTTATATCACTGCAGTTCACTATTCTTCTAAAAGTTTGTGTATCCTCCATCTGTTTTTCCTCGCAAACTGACACACTGTTCTTTTCAGCTTGTATCACACGAACTTTCGGTGGCCTGCCCCTACGCCTCTTCTGTGGCACGATTGGTTGTTCAGCAACGATACCGGGCTCTCCGTAAGTATCGATCTTCGCCACTTCTGGAGCATTGGTTACATCTGAATGGGAATTATGGCTTGTCTTTAGGGCACATGGCGTCAGCTTTGTAGGGGAATGTGGACCATTGTCATCCATCTCAGCAGAACAAGTTTCTTGTTTTGTAGATACAAGTTTATCGTTAGACAGGTCTGGCTTTACGGAGTCGATATTCAGAACGAAGCTACCCAACATATCACTACTTACGTCGCACACACTCGCATTTTCATTGTCCATTTTCCATACATTTTCCCCAGAAGTTCTTTCCAAGCCCATGCCAGATTTGGGTCGCCGACCTCTACGCCTCTTTGGTAGCCAACCTGCGAGTTCTAAGGACAACTCGACCTGCTTCTCGGGAGAGGTGGAGTTGCTACCCTGTGATCTGCGTCGCGATGAGAGCATCCAAGAGAAGCTCTTGTAGGTCGGTTTCGCATAGGGGTTTTCTGTCGGCTTCTTAAGCTTTGGCTTCACCGGGGTCAGATTCAACAGTGTGCCGGGCGTTCTTACGACTGGAGTTAACCTCTGCAAACTGCCCGGAGTCTTCACATCCGTTTCGTTTGCGTTTTCAAAATAATCCGCCGTTTTGAGGACTTTCTCCGGCTGGTCGTATATGCTCGGTGTTTGCTTGTGGGCGGTGCTGATAGACTTGTACTCCCGGCCGTTGGGCCGTAGCTTCTCCTTGCGCAGAATTTTTGATTGCTGGAGGAAGACCTGCATCTTCACTCGATGGAGTTGAGTTCGAAGTTTCTCTCGTTTCGTCACCATGTAGCAAAGATTTCGTACCTACAGATTAAGAAATACACTCTCTATTCATTGGTATAAATTAAACCACACAGCCAAACACTTTGTACAGAGCCTGATGCAAATGACACCATTCATATCAATGATGGGCTAACACCCACAAAAGAAATTTCTTTAGAATGTGAAAACAATTGTCGACAATTTCTTCTGCGGACAACCCCAGCTGAGCATACAATGCACATGCCAAAATATTCTGTCCTTAGCCGAATTTCATGGTTGTGATTAAGCATGTATGAAGACACTCTTAAATCGCCCTTCAAATAACCCATAAAATTTATAGGGGTATATCCTTATCTACAACTCAATTCAAAGTGGTCCTAGATTATGCTGTCCCCTCCAGTTCTTTGTGGGCCTATTCATTGCAGTCCACAAGGCCTTATTTGGTGGGGCCCTGCACACAAAAATCTTATTCCATGCCTCCAGACTGCAACCGATGTTTCCAATTGTTATTTATGAGCACCAAGTTAATTGTGTGATCTACACAAGGAATCCAAAAGATTGTCCAGAGCCTCATAATTTTTACAAAGATTTCTTTTGTATCAGAGTAGTATATCACAGAAATATGGTAGTTCAGTTGAGTCATAAAAGAACCCTAATGACATCATGGAATTTTCTACATAACTATGCCAAACTCAATAACCAACACAAACAAGTCAACATGTTGACTTATATGCTATAGAAAGAATTCTTATACACCACATGACATTCAAATACTCAACTTTACACCCTTACTACTATGCTCAACTTACTGCCATGCTCAACCTACTACTATGCTCAACTTACCAACATACTACTGTGCTCAACTTTCCACCCATCAGCAACTACCTATTTCAATCATCAATAACCTCAAAAACTCACCTTTACCTGGCATTAAACTTTATTTACTCACCCTTTCCAAGTCCTGACGCAAGTGAATGAACATTTTCAGGCGTGCTACCATCGTGTCCTCTTGCTGTTTCAGTAACAAATCGCCTTCCTCCACTTTCGGTGTCAGCAGAGCTTTATTGAAGTTACACTGCAAGTAAAAAAGTCAGCAGGACACTTTGCAAATATGTTTCCTGCACAAATTACAAAGCTACATAAGAATGGTCCAATATAAGATGAAACATGAATGACTCGAGTTGAGATATATGTATAATGTGTAGGACCCACACACATCTACAGCTCGCAAAGTTCAACCGAGGTGAACATAGAACGCCAGTATATAAAGGCGAAATAGTTCTGCAACAGCAAGCCAGCATTTCTTGTATTGACATAATTATAGATAAACTGCAGGAGCTAGAAAAGTGTATCACTAGCTGTAACAATCTAAGTGATAACAGTTGCTCACCTTTCTCTTCAGCATCCAGTAGCAGTAAATGAAATCGACGGTTCGTTTGTCCGTCTTTATGACGTCTGCCACCTTCTTCAGATCAACATAGGTGTGAAACTCCTCGGCCAATATCTGCAGTCTAAACAGCAAGGAAAGCACTTGAATACAATGCTGTGACATGAACAGTGTTTAAGCAATTTTACAGACACCACGTGGATCAGTAGTGTACCATATAAACCAATGTCAGGTATTATGATGAAATACACCGACTACATGGACATTTGGCGAAAAAAACTTACACATGGTACATAAAAAGAGCTTTATGCTACCACAAAACCCCCTTATCTGCATTCTACTCACTACTGAAAACTGCTGTCTTTAGCCGCGATTGGACCAGGAGTGAATCTGAGTAGGTATCTTGAAGAGGCGCTATATTAAGTGCCATTGATTGATAAGGATACAATGTTTAGGATTGTGATCACATATGTACAGGTGGACCACTGTAGCCAATCAATCATAGTGGACAGTGCATGTTCGATCTTCCTCCTCTGAGATTATTACCCGTCTGGGGACCTCAAGCAAGTCATCACTCACAATTGTTTACTGCCATCCACTGAGAGGGGTTAAAGGTGAACCGTACGGGGTCAATTTCCGCAACCCTCCGGAAGGTTGACTCGGCCCTTCCATTCACCGGGTAGTATATGAGCAGTATGATAGATGATGCCTTGCATGGCTACCATACAGTGAAATATGACTCCTGTAATGACTTTTAATCATCCATTCATACTATGACTTGCAGTCAAAAATGTTTTTCAGTTTGAAATCAAATGAAAATTAGTATTAACTTCAGTGATAATCAACAATAAGCATGAATATACCTTGTTGATGTTTGGTCATAACACAGTAATGCTGAATTTAATTGGAGGATTTATGTGGCGCCCCATCACCTACCAAGGAGCACTCCCAACTCAATGCCGGCTAAATAGGACACTCTTAAGGTTGGCATTGAATATTATTAATAATTATAATAATAGCAGATTTTTTACTCACACTAATGTATTTAATTCATGGGGCAAGAATCTTGCACAACACTTACCTACGCGATCTCTCAGCATTTCGTTCTTCTTCCGTCATCTCGTTTGCCTTCTTTGGTGTAGAAGTTGGGGTCTTTCTCGGAGACCCGTCAGAGTCGTGCCTCTTGGAATGAGCGGGGCAGTAACCCTAAAGCCACCACAACGAATTCGTCATGAAGAGTCATGAGCAATGTTCCCTGTAATGCTTTTGAAATTATGTGCACATGAATTTTGTGTGTGCAACATTTTATAAATGGTTGACACTTTTGCATACAGGCCCCAGCTGTTTGAAATGATAGTTAAATTAAGACCATAATCTAAAAGTCTATGGCAATAAGATCTGATAACCTAAAAAAAACTTGGCTTTCTATTCCCTAGGTAGCATCAATAAAAATGAGCAGGAGAGAAGGCCGCCTTGCATGGCTGACACACAGTTAAATTAGACTTCTGATGAACTTCTTATCATGTTTTACTATGGTGTTGTGTAATCCGGTTTCAATTAATAAAGATTAAAAAAAGACCTATACAGGAAGTTAATAACAGAGTTGCAAGAAAACAAAGAGTGCTCACTCCTTTGTTCTAGCCTTTATTCAGGACAACCTCACTTGTATTCAGGACAAATTCACTCGCATTTAGGACAAACTCATGTTACCTTCAGCTGGACATCACTGCTATCGTCTTCCAAGTTGACCTTCATTTCCAGATTGTGTTGGAACGCGCAGGTGACGTGGAACGCAGTCTTGCACTTCTTAACACAACACTGAATGCACGCTCCGGTCCGTTCTCGACATAGCGTACAGATGAGAGCCCACCGCGTCGCCTAAAACACCAAAACATCAGTTAGTACTAACTTACACACCAGCTGGCCATGAACATCTCTGCAGTAGTTAAGTTAACATGATCATCAGGCAGTGAGTGTATGGTAGAACAAGAATTAATATGAAATGTAAGTATACAAGGAATGACACAAAGGGACCAAAGAAGCCCCGCTGCTAAGGCACACCCATAATCATAAGACGGATTTTCAAGTTACGAAAGAAGCACGATAGGCAGGAACAAAGATTAATCAATGAACAAGTTTACACGCATAATGAACAACTTAACTTTAGTTAACTATGTTGCTTGTGGTAAGGGGTCATGCAGCAGATAAATTGGTGGTTATGCTATCCTTGAATGAGAGATTATAATTTTTCTCCACTTTTCTTTTCCATAATTCTTTAATGTTTTCTTCCCTCAACTTATCTATAACAGATAAGTTAGTTAACTAGTTAAGAATTCTCTTGCTTAGCATAGAAGCAATGTTAATAACAGTGGTTTTTCTTTTCTGTTGGTGATTCTGCTACTCAGGTATCCATAGCGGGATCTCGATCCAGTTCGGGGCTCCCTTAGTAACCTTCAGCCTAATAATTGATATTCATTATTTCTGACTTGAGCAAACTGTTTGTTGTCACTACAAATAAACAAATTGATTGATAAACCTGCCTGCTGCTTGTATCTTTTCTGCAAAGGGGAGGGCCCTGTTAGCATGACCTTGTTGGTCCCATAGTGGTTTAGTTATTTCTCCCTATCGATTATCCTCTTCTATATCTGTATATTACGTGTCTTCATGTTCCATTAGTTAGAAACAGTTGGTTATGGTTAAACCATGCAAATTCAAGTACTCCAGCCCTCCCTTTTTCACAAAAGATACAAATACTACAGCTTTGCTCTTGCAATATAAATCTTGGAAATAGTCAATTACAGTACTCAATAATAATATTACCGGGATTTCGTCGATGCCTTTTATTGGCTGCATAGTCTCTGAACACCCGATCGTAACTTCTGGAATCCAGATGGCACAGTTCAGATGCGCCCATCGCAAGCCATCTCTGAACAAATCATCAGAAATAAAAATAAACAAATGAAAATAAAAGAAGTAAAAATTAGGGATGAACCAAAACTCGGAATGGAAACTTAGCACCGTAGTACTCGGCATTACTCGGGACAAATGGGTTCAAGCTTTGATAAAAATCGGTTTTCAATTTTCTTCTATGAAAAAGAAAATTGTATTTTTTAATTACTAAATGACAATCAACCTAACTAAAACACAAATACTCTAACTAGTAGTACTTGCTACTTCCAAGTGCAAACTGAGACAAAACCAAAATATTCGGAAACATTGTGCAAACTGTCAAACTAAAAAAATCCAGAGAATGAGACTTTTTTAAATATTCAAAACTTTAACTCTGTAAAACTTTGCAGGTAATTTACAATAGTAGGTAATTTAAAATAGTAGCAGTAGTTTCAGTTAACGACACTGTAATAACAAAGATCATAGGTGTCGCCCTCCTCCCTTATCCAGGCTTGGGCTGACACTGCTGGACTGCAAGCAGGGGAGGAGAAATTGAGGCGAATGTCCGAAGCGATTTCCGGTTATGCCCTGGTAGGAGTTAGTGAAGAACATGCTGGGGGTTGTGCAAAATGGAGAAAAATAAGTCTTACTGAGTTGCTTTCAAGGCTCCACCAACATTGGGACAAAGGACGCAGTTGGGTTTAACGTTGAGTACACATGTCTTGCACATCCAGTTGCCCTTCGGTATTTTAACGATACCATAGCACGCCTAACATACATAACAAACTAAAAGCTGTACAAAGTGTCAACATAAATCACCACTGGTGACTCTTTTCAGCTGTCTGTACAGAGTTTTGCTAACAGATGTATTTAACTCTTTCAATATGACATTTGACATCATTTAGGCCGGTGCAGAGAGCGCCTCCGAGTAGATATCTTGAAGGGCCGCTATACAAAATGCTCGATTACATTACGTAGCCTTATGGTAAGTGAGTTGCAAGTAGGGATGTGCATAGAATTCATTGATGCCTTGCATATTAGAAACTGAAAATTGCTGATTAATGTCATTGGTAGATGAAACGCGATTAGACACACGATATATTCCAAATGTCAGCATGCCTACAATGACCAACAGTTACAATTACCATAACCTGTGGTTAAGCTGATCAGCAAGAGGTATCCAGCTGAGATGACTAGATGATATGAGATGTCAAGAATAGTTCAAGTTTAGGTACAAAGATGAAATTCAGATGCCAAGATGAGATTAGACGCCCAGATGAAAAGGGATTATATGGTCAGATGATAGAGATTAGATGCCCAGATGAGATGAGCATAGATGACGAGATGAGCATAGATGCCAAGATGTTCAGTTATCGCATAGATGTACCTGGTGAACGCAGATATTGCAGCCATCACAGAAAACCATCTCGTTTCCCTCTTCAACTTCCGGCTGAAAGAAAAAGACAAGCCAAAAGTAAAATTTGTATTCACATAAGCGAATCAATGTATCTCGAATGTGCACTCTGTACATAACACAAGCCACTAACTAAGTACTCAGTAAATCAATAGTAGTAAACCAAATTCCTAATCAATTTCAAGATGGTTAACCATAATCCTCAATAAATCAACAATAATTAATCAGACTACACAACAATTCTACAAAGATAAACTAAAATCCTAAACATTGCACAATGATCAACCAGAATTCCAAATAAACACCCTCAAAACAAATCGACTTTCTAAATAATAAATTAATATTCATGTATCGACATGTCTGCTTGCTCACACCACAAACCATCACACATGAAACATTTCATAACTCCAGCTGTTCACCAGAATTCCAAAAAATAACATCCATCCATTGCTCCACGTGTTCATCTCCCATAGGTTTCCCATGCCATCCTGACAATTTTCTTTTATTCCGCTCGGTCATGCGCTCGTCTGCTTAGGACATGTATTTCTTCGTTGCACCCTTCCTTGATGTCGTCCAACTCTGCATGGTCGTCCCTCGCTGTTCGTCCCTCAAACATCACAATCTTCATAAAAAAACCTCATACCAGACCCAAATCAAAATTCAACACAATAACATAGTCTACGTCATTAACACCAAGCTAGTACTTGAAATGACTGGTAACCAAGTGTTGTTAACTGGTGTTAATTAGTGCCTGAAACGATTTTTACCGATCGACAGACGTCGCATACGATGTCTTCGTCGTATTCGATTCCAAGTCCTTCCACTGTCTTCATCGCTTCCTGCATTCCGTCGTAACATTGCGTCTCCAGTTGTTCCATTACTCTCTCCATCACCCACTCGTCCAGCGGCTCCTCTCCTAGACACAGAAACCCAGGTCTCATTATTAGTGTCACCCTCCTTCTTTACTCAGGCTTGGGACTGGCACTGCCAGAGTGCAAACAGTGGAAGAGTTATCTAAGGTTTAGTAATAGTTTCAGTTTAACAGCACTACATAATAACAAAGATCAATAGAGTTAACCTCCTTCTTTAACCTGGCTTGGGACTGGCACTACCCGCAGTGAGTTATTTCAGGCTTAGTTGCAGTAGTAGTAGCTTCAGTTTAACGACACTGTGTGATAGCAAAGATCATTAGTGTCCTCCTTCTAAATCCAGGCTTGGGACTGGCACTGCCAGAGTGCAAGCAGTGGCAGAGCCATTTAAGATTTAGTGGTAGTTTCAGTTTAACAACACTGTGTGAAGGGTCCTTAGTGTCGCCCTCCTTCTTTATCGTGCAACAGAGGTAGAATCAAAACCTACCAGTCAATGCCAATTTCATCTGCAACAGAGGTTTCGTCACACAGTGATCATTGACTACAACTGCATTAATTCTGCACAAGAATCTATAACAACATGGCTTGCTCTGACGGCGCCCACTGTGTTTATCATAATCATTACTCCTGCTCAATATGGCTAAACACGATTTATATGCAGTTACTACCGCAGTTGCTGCGCAGTTCATTGTAGAGTCTGAGCCAGACGGAGTCGAAGTCATCCAAGTCGTAACGACAGACTTCGTCAGCAAGTGACTGCATTCCATGCAGTTCATGCATTCCCTGCTTGAAAGTCTCGTCCTGTGTTGCGTGAAGGAATTTCTTAGGTCTGCAACGACAAGGTACAATAATAAATCAATTCTGTTTTTTAAATCATTTATGAACTCAAGCATTTATATATCACCCCTTCAGGATATCACGCGCTGGCACACCCAAATGATGTAAAAAGTCACATAATCGAATAAAATATAAATCATTTAGCAAAACTATGCACAGTAAGCTGAAAAGAGTCGCCAGTGGTCGGCCCACGCACAATCGCTGAACCAACCAACAGATTCCTGTTGACAGCTGACAGATTATTATTATATCTTCGTTTATTAATCAAGCTGACAATCCGCAGCAAATAACATTCATGTACAAAGAAGAGAAGAAAATGAAAGTTACGTAATAAAAGTAAATGGTGTGGGTCTACTTTGGATGGGATATTCAGAATCTCTGAACATAATTACATTATAATGCTCAAGCATACACATTTTAACAATACTATAACTGTACATTATAATTTATTACATTACCATTACTTCTCTGTGTTGTTGTACACTCGATTTCTATGTCCCGTTGTGCATTTCCAAAGGCAGAACTGAAAGTTATGCTTACTTACTTATGTTCCAACAAATGTTTGGAGAATCACTAAGACTATGACGATGAAAAGGTCAATTGGAAGTAATTATAGCCATTATTAGACCAAATGCAAAACAGCACTCTGATTAACATGCATCTAGGTCAAATCAACATACACAACTCTTATCTAGGTCAGATGTGGAAATGTGGAGTTAACAGGCATTAAGATCAAATAGCATTCTTAGAATAAAGGTTCTTTTCTCATGCTGCTATAAGGTATACGATCGTTTCAATCAATCAATGCAACTTGATATATCACTTCTTCAAGAAATCAACTCAGAGGCGCTCCCAATCCAACCGTGGTCAAAAATAACAAATTTAAGAGAAAAATAGAAAGAAGATGAGGAGATCCCAGGTAAAAGAAAGAGGTCCAGAGGAAACCCATGTATATAACTGCATTTTGATGACACAGATGCAATTATAATGTGCAGAGAACTTGCTCAAGGTCCTTTACAAAGTGACCGACTCAGACGAGGATCGAACCCGTACTTTCCACGTTACCGCTCTAAATAATCGATCACAAGAATCTGTTTACAGTGGATCTCAGAGGTTTGGGGTCAAAAACTAAAGCCACAGGTCTACCAGATTTGTATGTAACACAATTCCATCTTAGACAATATAAAATTCACACCTTTTAATTCAATTGGATAGTCATACATGCAAGCAGTGCCAATGGGTAGTTGCTTGAAGGGTAAAATATAAAGGTTTTGTTACATTACATTGGCAAAACAAGTAACCGATACGCAACAGCCACTCACAGTTTAAATGCGTATGATCCGTGTAGCATTGCATTTTCTTTGATGATTCTGCACAGGAAAAAGTGAAACATCTTAATTATCAGGTCAATAATTACAAAACCAATAATAAAACTAGAAGATAAAACGCGCCCAAATAAGAAAACGCAGCATCATAATCACCTGCAAACTGTAACCACAATACCATGAGAAGAGAAGAGCAGTTCCTTAAGCTAGGAAGGCAGTCATGGATATGAAGTGTTATTACTGCATGACGTGACTTCATTTTTTTTTAGCCACGGCACATGGCTCCTTAAGATAGTCCAGAGGCAGCCATGGATAGGAAGCGTTAACGACCTTATTTTCTTATCCTCTGCATACGAGGGTAGGTCCTCTCCCTCGCCCTCCCACTGACAGTACACTCATTATAACTGAGTCGGCTATGCGTGCAGGTGGAACACAAATCTTTAACTAAACTTCTGTCATGGCGAGATTTAAGTCCCATAAGAGAGACAGACAGACAGACAGACAAAGGGGCATTTTAAAGCTACAGAAGCAATACATGATTTGAATCCCTGACTTCTCTGGACTGACAGTCCAGTATGCTAAACACCACAATTATACACAGCAATCAGACACCACAAGTACCCATGATGTCACAGTAAGACTGCGCTAATGATACTAACACAACATTGCCCTCTTTTGCGTCGTCGGGATTTATCGGAACCTGGACGCCACGCTCCCAGTCCTGGCGCCATGGATCTGAAATCAGGTGGTATTCCTCCGCTTGGAGTGACTCCGTATCCGGAAGCTTCATGGCGCTTATGAGGTCCTTCCTGAACAGCTACAACCATCAACACAACATTTGAACCAACTGAATTATATTTGACACAAGAACAATCTTCGTTTAACTTTATACTAACAGACCGCAGTATGATTACAGGAAGAGTATGAACGAGTGATGACAAGTTATTGCAGGAGCCGAATTTAACTGTTGGCAGCCATGCAAGGCGTCCATTACGTAATACATGTAATGTAACCACCACCACTGCCTAGCGAAAGAAGAACTAGTCAACCTTACACTGGATATGAGAATCGAACCCTGTTCATCAGCTCTGTGCTCCAGTGTGTTATCCATTACTCTAAGGTCCCAACAATTACAACACAACTGTATCTGATACAATACAACTATATTTTATATTGATATTTGATGTTGCCATAGGTATTTTTCTGGGCAAAGACTGCTCTTGAGTAGGTTTCTAGAAGGAGAGGCTATAAAAATTCTCAGACTGCAAGAATGAATGAATCTACAACAATGAAATCAGCCCTCATAAAAATGGTGCAGCAATTGGCAAATTAATCAAATCCAAATGTTCGGACTGTAAACTTTGCACACCGTAAAATCCAATAGCATAAACCAGTGGTACAGAAAGTTGCATGAACGATGACCAATTACTATGAATGTCCTTAAACTAGGGATGAACCAAAACTGGTAGTACTCGGCATAAACTCAGACTCGGGTAAACAACGGGTCCGAGTTTCAATAAAAATCAGCTTTCCGCTTACTGTTTTGAAAACGAAAATCGAATAATGTTATTTACAAAATGACAACCGACCTAATAACACAAATACGGTTACTATTAGTGCTTTCTAGTTATTACTACCTAGTGTAAACTGAAGCAAAATGAAGGAATTCATAAAAATTGTGCAAACTTCCAAATTAAAAATCAAGAGAATGACACTTTAAGACATTTGAAATTCGGCTCAGACTCGATACAATTCCACTAGTCAAACTAGGTATTCAGACTCGGCAGGAAATCGACACTCGGTTCATCCATACTGTGAACTTGAACTAACCTCGGCCAGCTTGTCGTGACCGCCTCCGACATTGTATTTCAGGTTATTAAGTGCGTTCAGCTTGCTGACGATCGTAGTTGGCGAACCAAAGGATACTATGCACAATTCAAAAGACAAAAATTAGTGACAGAAACACTACAGAACAATACTCAAATTCATGGTTACAGATCAGTGCATTTTTGTAATGTAATCAAACATATATAGTGTCTCTTCAAGATATCTATTTGGGGTGCTCTATGCAATGGCCTAAATGATGTTAAATGATATAGTGAATGAGAAAATAAGTCTGCTAGCAAAATCCCTCAATGAAGAATTAGAAGTGACTTTTCTTAGGTTATTATCAGAACTTGTCACCATAGACATATATATAATAATGGTCCTGACTTAACTATCGTTGCATTCAGTTCAGACCTGCACACAAACGTGTCAAAAAAATGTTGCATTTAAAATTTCTTGTGCACGCTATCTCTATCAAATTAGAGGAACATTGGTGATAGCCATTCTTTTTTGTCCTTAGCAAATATCAATCAATTGTTTATTGATCAGTATTCAGATCCCACCATAGACTTAAAAATGGCAAGACTTTCCATAATATAAAACAGTCACCTATTTTAGTCCAGCACATCGCAGCAAATACCAAAAAAACAAAACAAGATATAAATATGTATTTATAATTTTATTAGCTATGTTCCATCTCAACTACAAGAGAATAGAATAGTTGGGATGCCGTGGTGTAGTGGTATGTTCTGTGCCTTGTAACCAGAAGGTCGTAGGTTCAAATCCAACTCGTGCCACTGGAGCGACCCTGGACAAGTCGTGGAGAGGACAGGTTCGAGTCTGGCCCGAGGTGGTCCCTACAGTATAGGGACCTTGAACAGCTCCTTCCTTCACAATTGCTCAATGCCATCAATCTTCAGTCCTGTGGTCGTGTACGCACCTATGGACTTTGGTAAAGTCGTATTGTATTTACAGGACAATTGTAACTAATCAAAGGATGACTAATTCTAGGTTTGTTGTACTCACGGTCCTTTGAATCCAACTTCGACAAAGCAAGAATGCTGTCTTCAGAATCTGAATTTATAAAAAAAACATATCGTCAACATTTTCATCACGATATTTCAGAACTTGGAAGAGTTGAATCGACGTAATGCAATCGAACATTTATATAATGCCCCTATCACTACTAACGAATATTTTACATCAATTACTATCATCTCAACCCTTTAACGACTAACTAATCATCTTTCGTTCATACTATGTTTGTAATCAATCTGCGGTTTGAATTTAACAAAATTATTATTGCTGATGATAATGTCATCAGAATTTAACATGTGACCACTGAGATTAAGGACTAACATTCAAAGGAAATTCCTTGGCTACGAAGTAGTACTTTCAGTTTAACGACACTGTGTGACAACAAAAGTCATTAACATCGCCCTCCTAGTTCATCCAGACTGACACTGCCTGAGCACAAGCGTTGGCAGACTATGTAGCTTTAAATATCTTACTTAATCATTGTTTACAGACCTGTGCTAAATGCTACGGAGTCTTCCATTGCTGAAAAATCTGCACAATCTGAAATAAACAATTCATCATCAATCTGAGTAAATAATAAATTCATAGTGTCACAACATCCTCATAATCTAGATGACCGTGCAAGTTCCATTATAAGACTTTAAACATAATGTATTTAGAGGTAATCCTGCCAATGGCAGTCCCAAATTCTAATTTAACAGGAATCAAATCTACATGGTACTTTAAGGCATGACATACCGTGTAATAATTTTTTTACCCTTCAATTTCTAATACATTTCAATTAGCTATTCTTGGCTATTAGCTATTCTACTTGCAAATGACTATCAGCTACTTTGTTGTTGTTAACTTGTCAGAGGCTTCCCCATAGGGAAGGGTGGTCTGGATGCAGATGCCTCCAATTTCAGGTAGGGGGATAATTTTTTAGTCTTAGGGGGGAATAACTTGCCTTCGTAACATCGGGGACTGGGGGGTTTGCCTCCATCACTCAGAGGGGGGATTGACACTCCGTTTGTTGTAATTGCTGACGCTTGGGGTGGGTACGTCAATGTTGCTACAATGAATAACGGTGTTCATCCAAATCATTCGGAAAAACACACATAGACGATTGAAGGCATGTGGATGCAGGCAAAACGTAAACTGAGACACCAAACCAGAACAAGTCGGAATCTATTTCCCAGCTACTTGACTGCATTCCAGTGGTGCTTCAGTAACAAGACATATTTATTTGGTTGTTACTTGAAATTGTTGCTTAGTCAAAATGATAACATCTGAATGCTGTACTGTGACACACTTATACTCTTTAAAGTCATTTTAAAGGCATTTTAAATAAACTACTTATTTCTTATATATTTAATAAGCTAAAACTGTTTTTTCAGCATAAAATATAATACACCGCACACGATATTGTTAAAATTATAATTTAGGACCACCATAGTAAATAGATCAGATCATTTGCATAATTTTGTTAATAACTCAATAATTATTCTATTAATAAATGGATAATCAACCTGACGCTTATGAGCACGGACAGATCATGATTTGCTAATACACAAACTTCCAATTGGGTTTCATAGTCACCTCGAAATTTCAAATTATTTATAAACTCGCAGGTCATAACTATAAATTTTATGATGTGCAATACTGACGTGGCAGTTTTCACCACCAGATCGACGTAAAAATGTTTTGAATTGCTGGTGGGATAGCATACGCTTCGCCCACTCTTCAATCGCCTACTGTAAACACTCGTCTCATATCAAAATAGTCCGCCACAGGGCTGTGCAACGAGCCATATTGGCCTCATTATATATGCGAGTAACAATCCCGCCTCACCGTTAGCAAAGCCACTCTGCGTGAACAGCGAAGCTGTTGAAGATAGAAACGAATCCGATGCAGCGATTTAGCATAAAATTTATCCACAAAAAACTAAAAATCGGCGCATTTTCCTCGTTATTACGTAGGTTGTTCATTTGGCGCCATTTTAAAATGGTGGACACATTCGTGTAGAATGTAATCACGTGGTCAACAAGCTGGACGCGTTTTGTGTGCATTTTGTATGACACGAGGATTGTAAAATTTCAGTAGACAGTTACGAAATAATACACAATGAACATTTCAAGCCGCGTAATTTAATGCAATGATCCCTAAGGCTTAATTAAAGATCTGTTAAATGTGTAATCGCATAAATTGGTCAGCATTAAGCGGTAACTGCTTATCATTTAGACAAAATTTAAAATTCTCCTTTCTTATTTTTTAGGTCAACTAGACCTAATTAGTTTTTGGTTTCAGTTGAACAATAGCTTAATTATATCTATGTTTCAACCCCTTAATTGTTTTTTTCAGATTGTAGTGTGTCGACAGTTGACGATGAACGAAAATCCTCATCATCATCGTTAAGAGGTATCGCTAGAATTATAATATATACGTAACAAGATTCTAATCCTCATATTCCATGATTTTTTCAGTTTTCTTCCTCAGGCTCTGGCATAGATATAACATATATATATATATATATATATATATAATCTACTGAAAATATGGCGCCAAAGCAGAACATTTTGCTCTCAGCTTTCTTGAGTCTTTGGTTTTCTGAGAGGCAATTTATGTAGCGCGAGAGTAGCCAATTGAGTAGCAACTGCACAGCCCGAGCAAGGATCCGTTATTTCGTCTGCTACGGCATAGTTCATGAATCACCTGTTCTGCAGGGTAACCAATTCTACATTTCTTAATCTAGATTCTATTCATCTCAAAACTTAGTTCAGTTTTTCAGTTGTTTGAACAGCATTAAATAACCTATAGTAGCCTAATAATAATAACTAGTCTGTCATAATTTTTGTTTAAGTTGCTCCCCAATTAGGCGATAGGCGTTAGGGTAGTCCTGGCCTCCTGGGCATCGAAAAGATTTTCTTCTGCCCTGAAAATGTGCCAAAGCTCGTGCAGTATAAGACATATTATCGTTAAGGCTCATGTGGGGAACGACTGGACTGGGTCCAATTTTCACTTGATATGCGTTAGGTCTATGTGTAGGGCCCAATTCTTAAACGTTGTCGTGAATCATGTTATCGTCATTCTGATTTTTCTACGATGACCTGACTAAGCTGACTTATCTATTCTGAAATTCTGACTTAACTTGGGCCTAATAATTGTGATATAAATATTTGTGACCTACATATTTAGGCCAGACCTATGAGTTATTAATTCAGACTTATGTGAGCAAAAAGGCCTATGTTATTGATATCCGTCTTCATTTCTGACCTGATCCAATTCAGGCTTTATTCTGATTAAATTATTTCTGGCCTTGTTCTTAGTTAATTTTAATTGAAGTAGTTAGGCCTAGGTCTATTAGGCTACTTGAGTTCTGAATTAATGTCTTATAACTTCAAAATTACTAAAACTACTAAATTTCTTGATAAGGTGGCAAAAATATCGATCTTGCAAATGGCAAAGTTACAAACCAAAGCACAATTTGCTAAAATAAAAAGATAAGTGCGTATAGGTTAGTTGGTAGGCCTACCATCTATGTTGTTGTGAAATTCATTTTTTAGTAGGCCTACTGTCAAATCATCAAATCAAATCAAAAGAGATTTATTGAACCATAAATAATAACATTTGAACAAAGATACAGACCATTCAATTATTTTCTAAGTCCGGCATATTAAATCAAATAACTAGGTAATATAGGACAGATATTCAACAGGAGTTCTCAAGGAGATTATTCCTCGCTATGTAGGAACCCCTGAAGTCGACAAATAGGGCCTATATGAAAATAATATTAGCGAATGGTACTGTGGCGAACAGAGGTGTAACAAGGTTTTGAAAAGTGGGGGAGGGGGGCATAATTTATAAAATATTACGCGAAGCGCCAAAAATTTTTTTGCCGCCCCACCTTTTTAATTTTGTCCACCCAGAAATGTGCAAAAAAGGGGGCCACAAATTATTGTAACAAAGGTAATCTTAAAAAGCCATTGGATAAACATAAAAAAGAACCGATTAGGAGGGGCACATGGGGGGCACTGAGCACTAAAACTGGGGGGGGAGGCTTTGCTCCTCCAGTTTTGAAACGGGGGGGGGGCAGGTGCCCTCCTGCCCCCCGCTTGTTACACCTCTGGTGGCGAACATTACACTCAATGTTAGGGAGACGCGACGTAATGTTTCTTGATTACGTCATCTGCACGCGCTTTAGGCAAAAGCTGCGGTAATGTAATGTAATGTAATGCGATGTAATGCACTGTAATGGAGCACTTAAATAGCGCCACTCAGATAATATTTTAACAAGTAATTAATATTTTAAAAATATTCTATACAATTAAAAAAAATAAATTAAATATTGCAATGTTAATTCTTTTCATATAATTTAATTGTGACAGTCTTGAATTAATTTGCATTGAATGCACCCCTCCTGCATTTGTTCCTTATTCCGTTGTAAATAATCACAATTTGCTTTAGTTTATGAATGCTAAGCAGGCCTAGGCTACGGCAGATTGAGTAGAAACTGGTAAATGGACGGATTTCGATTCACTGAAATTCTTTACAACCATTATCGGCGTGACGTAATTATGCAGTGACCCCTTATTGGGTTCATTTTTAAAGGGAAGCTTAAAATTTATCGATATTTAAGGAAAATATGCATAAGCCCACGCATGCGGCTGGTCTGAAATTGAGCCCATAAATAGGCTCAATTTCAGACCTATATATATATATATATATAATATAGATATATATAAATATATATATATTATATATATACTATATATATATATATATGAAACAGCTAGCGCTGGTGCGGAACGATCTTTCAGCCGACTCAAACTCATAAAATCGAGCGTATGTCTACCATCAACAATGGGCCAGGAGAAATTGTCAGGTTGAAGCCTTGATTGCGATCGAAAGACAATTAGCAATTGAAGAGGATTATTTATCGAAGTGAGCGAAAACTTTACTAGACGAAGGCGGCTGTTGTAATTGGTTAACACTGTTGTAAAATATTTCCTACAGTATGCATACAATCCAGAATCATCATTCTGGCATTGCCTGTATATAATAAAATTAGTATTACTACAAAACATAACATACAATAATTGATATTATTGAATTTACTGTTTCGCCATGTTAGGGTGGTTTAGGGTTCATATGGAGCAGAAATAAATACGTCTGATGATAATAAATATAAATTATTGATTTTGGTAAGTGCAAATTGTCAAGTTGGGGAAGATGGGCCTTTTTATTTGCTCCCTCCGTTTTGTGTTAAAACCTGGCTATAGGGTATACGCCTTGCGCTGCATTGAAATTTGCAGATGATAGCCATTATTTAGTGAACATTCGTAAATATAACCAAATTAAACTCACGAGTTACTGTTCTTAGTAATAAATGTTTCACGTGCCAGAGTGGGCACAACTGCAGGCAGATTATAATTCTGCCATGATACAGTTGCATGTAGGCCTACGTAGACGTAGGCCCTACGGTTTATATCCTGTATAGGCCTACAACAGTTTTAAATGGGGTCGTATTGTGGCGAACAGGCCACAAGGCTTGAATGAATGATTTATTTAAATAATCGGCTCGCCATAGTCTTATTTTACGTCTTTTTTTTTACAGTGTTGCGCATAGGAAGGAAGACCGATCGGCGGTTTTTAATTGAGTGCATAGCTTGCAGACGCATGAATTGGCTTGAGTATAGCCTGACATGCGGTGCATCGCTATATATGTGGAGCAGTGGTTCGTACTGCTTCATACGTAGAGTGGTTCTCGTACCGCTCCAGGGATCGTTGAGTGTTGCCATATAAATACGACCTCTAGTGACAGCCGCTCTCGCGGTCAGGCCGGTGCTGCTTTTCGCTGATCTGGTGGGGTGGGCCCCTCTGCCGTCGATCGCAAGACGGACCGTGCCCTGATCGTAGGAGTCAACAGGCTGACAGAGGAAAGACCGATCGTGAGAAATGCTCACAGGTCTGGGTGCCGTTCGAGAGTGCTTACAGACCTGACAGAGAGATAGACTGGGAAAAATCCCCGACCGTGCAGACCGTGGGAGTTCTGGTGGCCGAGAAATATTCTGGTTGGCTACCTAGATCGGTCATAGTTACTCCTCGAGAATACCAACCGGTTGTCGGATACGTGACCCCGTCGGTGGCCGTGAGAAATAGAGATCGGGTAAAGCCCCGAGCAACCGAACGCTACATCGAGACAGATTTATGGCGACTGTTGAGACAATTTACGGGAAGAATTCCCCAGTGTACACGTTGGTTAAAAGACGGGGAGGGCGGCCCCGTGAAGCCGTTGGAAACAGACTGAGAGCTACCGGAGAAGCCGTTGACAAATACTGGAAAACATGAATACATTCGATAAATACGGGGAGGGTGACCCCATTGTTGCGTTAGATACAGGGAAAGTTCCCTTTGGTACCGAAAACCTGATCAATTGTGAGCGTCTCCGCATATTCTTTATATTTACGGTTTTCCGTAAATATCTATGCTTGGCTCCTAACGGTGGTCATACTTACTCCTCTCGTTTACCAGCAATCTATTGAATTGCGTGTCTGATCGCAATGTCTTAGGTCGCGGTTTCCCCGCGTATCTATACTTGAGTTACTTAACGTAATATCTGTACTTGCGGTGTCCCCGCAGTATGTCTTCTTGATTGTCTTACGGTCTTTCGGTAAATATTCTTACTGGCTACCTATGTTGGTCACAGTTACTCCTCTCGGTTTTCCAGAAATCTATTCAATCTTGTGTGTCTAGTTGCAATATCTTGGCTCGCGGTTTCCCCCGCGAGGCGTCTACTAATTTCTTCTTGTAGATCAAACTACATAATCTCTTTTCGAGGACTTCCTCGAAAGATTTGCCAGTGGTTCGTTCCAGTGTATAAGAGACAGAGTACAATTGCTTCAGAGAAAGTGATTATAATAATACAGGTCTGTGTGAAACATAGAGGTGACGTGGTGACACTTACCTCAGTTGGCTGTGAGAGAATCGAGTGTGAGAAACGAGAGTTGGTGCATTACCGTTGGTCAGATCTCTAGGTGACGAATACAAATATGTTCCTACGATGGGATGAATAAATGCAGTCGATGAGAGTTAAAGACATGTGAGAGTCTGGGTGATCGGATATTAAAGTATATGACAGATGCAAGCAGGCCGAGGAATATACTTGTTGGCTACCTAGTTCGGTCATAGATACTCCTCCCGTTTTCCCCAGGTTGTCGGAGACATGAAAATTCGGGTGGCCGCAAGAGATACAAGCCGAGTAGATTCTCGCAGTAGCAGCGTACAAACCGAGAGAGCTGCCGGTGGAGAGTTGGCAGATACGGGGAAAGTTCCCCGTTGAATACGTTCGATAGAAATATCGGGGAAATTCCCGAAGGACCCGCTGGAATTACACGTGGAGGGTGAACACGTTAGAAGAGCACGTGACAAACAAGTGAAAACACTGGTGCCGATTGATACCTTCAGGTTACTAGTCAAGTAACTCTTCTTGATGGCTTTATAGTCGTTCGATAGATACTCTTGTTTGTTACCTACGTTGGTCATAGTTACTCCTCCCGGTTTTCCGAGTATCAGAATATATTACGGTTTTGGCGGACAACTGCCAACGCAGAGGACGGCCAATCGTGTGCATGATAACTTATGCGTGTGAGGCCGGTATGCCACACACGGAAATGGGCCAAGAGGCCGACGTGAAAGTCTGGGCAGTCGGAACCCAGGGTAAAGATAGTAAGCAGACCAAGAATTGATCGATGCGTAAATATTACTGTTGGCTACCTACGTTGGTCATAGATACTCCTCCCGTTTTCCCGAAGTGTATCTACTTGCGTGTCTGATCGAAGTGATCGATACGAGTACGTTTGGGTAATCGGGTACCCAGGTGAATACATGGTTGCTTGTCGTTACACACAGTTCTGAGAGCTGACTGAAGTGCGAGGTCGGGCCCCCTCGTGCGTAGGTCGGATCGAAGATCTGTGTGCAGATAGCGAAGTTTATAGACAGAAGACCTTCACTATCAGTGTCCGTGAATACCATGCCAGTGTCATTTTTATCGAAGCAGAATATATCAGTGTTGGTGGGTAACTGCTAACACAGAGGACGGGAACTTAGTCCGTCAATGGTGCATGACAAAATATACGTGTGCGGCCGTTTATGCCATATACGGAAATAGACCGAGAGAGATACGTGTTGAGCAGAAGGCGTGATAGATAAGTGTCGGAGATGACATGACTAAGAGCTGTGAGACTTGTGTGTTAGAGGCTACCCACAGAGGTTAGAGAGTTGGGACAGTAATGTCTAAGAGTACAAGACATTGAATGTAGCTACCGATAATTGTATAGGCCGAAATGGCTTATGGACTTGTTTCAAATATGTCTGAACCTCGTAACTTAAGACAACGTTTGGTGTCCCTAAATGGCAATAGTTTCAGAGTCACAAGATGCTGAACGGTACGACATCAGGTAGAGGAAAACGAGGCTAGTAGCTTGGAAGGTATGCAAGGCGAGGAAGACTCCTGCCGGTATGATTATGAACCCTGTTTTGAGTACGGCCATCCTCAGAACGTTGCCCATCCGGCGACCGCGGAATAGGCAGAGTCAGACCTCGTTACTAATTCGAGCCGTGTTACCTTTCTTGGAGAAGAGACCCGTCCCTAATCTTGCCTGGTGATAGTGAACATCCTGGTAGATATAGAGAGTAACCGTTTGGCATTGAGATTTGGTAAGAAAGTGATTCGGGCGACTTCAGACGTGTTCGCAAGCTGGAGTCGACTCCGTCCGTTAGCGTTAGGCAGGCGCTCGGGCGGCAGAACGCCACAACTGGTACCAGAAGTGGGGTACCAGCGTTGTCTTTTGTGTGATTTGAGGTGATGATCCGAAGGCTTCAGATTTTGAGACGCTTGATATTTCCACCATGAGGAGAGATGATTTGTCATTGTGCGTATTTGGACGCGACAGAACGAGCGAGGGTGTCCTTGTGAATTTTTTTGCTCTTTGTGCGCTATTGCAGTTGAAACGATAGCTGGAAAGTGGTTCGATTCCTTTTACTTGTACTGAGGATTGTTTGGGTGTCGGGCCGATGACCACTTTTATATTTGAGAAGGTCTGTTCGGGTCCTTGTTGAGATCAAAATTCTTTGTCTTATCAGCGGGACAGTCAGTGTTAGTAGAGTTGTGTTCATGAAGGCAAGAGTAACGATACTTACTTATACACGGGTAAAAGAGCGAATAAGAACGTTTTATAAAAGAACAATTTACTTTTGACAATTGTGGTAGTTCGGGTCAATTGGGAAATACACGTAAAATACGTTACAAAGTTATACATTCGTTTGAACATGGTGAAATGTACGCGGAGTGTATCTAAGGATGTCTAGACATATCGTCCATTTTTTGTAGTGTTGGTTGACACTGTGATAGTTCTTGAAGACCGTGATGTTTAAGCCGCTACAAACGTGGTGATGACGAGTAGCTGACTAGAGGAATGGTTACCGACAGTTTGAGGTGCCTAGCAGACAGAGGTGTGAAGTCTAAGAACTAAGTTGATTCAGGTTTCCTGGAAGATGGCCCGAGAAAGGTGCCGATAGAAGATTTGGCTAGCACTCTACGTTTCAAACAAATACTTACTAGAAATAAAAACTGATACATTTGGTACATACAAACATATATTTGAGTCGTGTCTTAGCTCAATATAGCATTGTGAGATGTGCTTGGTGTAAGGACGGTTATCTTGTGCAGCCAAGGTTTCCAAGGAAATTGTTGGGAGATCGTGACTGGTTAAATGTTTGGGAAGGTTGTGAGTTCGAGGTTTCCTGAAAATACGAGAGACTTTCAGAGGCCGAGAGTTCGGGGATACGTGGGTCTGGAGGTTTTCCAGAAGATTTCTAGACACGTTTTATGAACTGAAATAGCTCTGGAAAGTTGCAGAGTTGATATTCTGAGATAAATGTTTTTGGAATATTATAGGAATAAATTTATGTAGTTGTCGTTCGGCATTGAGCATGGCTGACGATGGTGAACGGTAGACAGACGTAACATGGGAGGATCGTAATGTACGTACTGGGAAAATATACGTTGAGTAAAAGGTCCGATGACTATAGTACATGTGTACTGTAAGGACCGATCAGAGATATTTTATGGACAGTTACACGAGGATGTTGATAGATGCACTAGTCAATAGTCAGAAAAATGAAATCAAGGGAAACGGTCAAAATTGAGGCTAACTTTAAGCACGCCGCTAAGTTAGATGTTTATCGTCGACCTTCGATACAGGAAATTGTTATGGACTAAAGACATTGCCGAATCCATGTAATGAGAGAACAAGAAGAGGTTGTCAATGTTTTTGACGGGAGATTAAGACCGTTGTTTGACTTTTCGAGAATTCAGTTCATGACAGAGGGCCGCTAAGGTTGGTGACATGGTGGATTAGACAAGTCGTCAGTAGGGCGGTGGTTAAGATCTCGAGCACCATTAAACAGGCTGTCGCTTGCACGGTTAGCTGGAGATTATCGCACCGTTGTTTGGCGTACGTGCGGGGTCGCAGAGATGTTTGGGTCTGGATTGAGTACTTGACCGAGTAAGTCGTCCAGATGACCGGTTTCCGCCCTATAACCAAAGGTACATTGGTTCCTTGCCTTCTAGTTGTGGCTGAATTGGAGATATGTTGGTGTTTAAAAATGGTGTAGTATGACTCGATCGAAATAGATGTTTCAAAGATGAGTTCATCAAGTATTGAGGCAGTTGTTTATAGGGGAACTGAACCCCTGGAAGGCATAGGAGCCGTACGAGCTCGGGCATCGTTTGACGTCGTGTCTTCGGTGTGGTCCAATGAGCGTATGTAAAACGGTGGTGTGCATAGAAAGCTGCCAGTGGAGGTGAATAGACGAATCAGAGATAAGACGTGGTAGCAGCAGAGGCATAGTGCTGCGCATGACAAGGACGTTGTAGTACCGCTTAATTGCGGTGGTTTTTTCGAGCTGATGTTGATGAACATTTTTAGTTTTCTTCTGATGAACGGTTTTAATTTGACGGTTGGTCATTGTGATGAACGATATCGGTTACAGTTACCGCTTAATTGCGGTGGTTTTCGAATCGTTGTCGAAGGACAAGTTTTCAATTTCCTTTTGATGAAAAGTTTGGGTTTACGCTTGTACAGTGATGGTGTTGCTTTCGTCCACGATGAATTGTTGATCATTTGATGAAGCCCAATGATTTAGTTGTCTGTCTTTTGTGAGTCTTGATGCGGTACTGAAGAGTGGTTGCACTGGTTTCCGCTTGATTTGCGGTAGATTTCCGGACTATTGCCGAAGAGCAATTTTGAGTTTCCTTTTGATGAAGCGTTTTGGTTCCATTGTCTTTGTGTATTGTCGATCCTGCCGAAATGCTGAACAGGAGAGTTGTACTGGTCACGGTTGATTTGCGGTGGTTTCATGAACTGTTTTTGAGGATTGATGTCCCAGTGTCTTTTGAGGAGGATCTTTTTCTTTGAACTCTCTGTTGGCGTTTGGCCTATTCGTGATGACCTGCATTCGCCCACAACTGGGTCGTTGGAAAGTGACTGGTCTTGTGGGGCGATTTTTGGAAGAATTCTTTCGAGCATGTTTTGTGTAGAATTCACTGTTGAGTTTCGGGTTGCTGAACAGAGTTGTTGGTTGTGTCGTGTCTGACTATGTGTGTGTGTGTGTGTGTGGATATTGCGATGATAATATTTCGTAGATAGCACGGAGAAAAATGAAGTTTCTTAATTTGCGAGTGCTTACTTAGAGATCACATGTAAATATGATAATTTTGTTGTACAAGAAAATATGAAAAAAAAAAAAAATATTACAATGTTAACAGCGGTTGTCACTTCCCGTGTGCGAAAGTTCGGTTTCGGTTGATTAATTTCGGATGCGTTCGTTACGTGATAGAGTTGAGGTATACTTACAAAATCGGAAGATAGATGGTGACTTTTCTCTTCTAGGTCCCCTGGCCATTGGGTTAGGTGGAGCTCAGGTTCAAGATAGATGGCCTGTTAAGGTTGGCGACCCGTGGTTGCCAGTAGGTTGATGGTTTGGGATTCTTGCACCATTACATAGGCTGTCGCCAGCACTGAATGTTGGAGATATCGCATCGCTGTTGGTGTACGTGCGTGGTAGCAAAGATCCTTGGGCACTGGATTGAGTACAGACCGAGTAAGTCGTCCTGATGACCGGTATTCCAGCCTACAACCAAAGCGGTACATTGGTTCCTTGCCTTCTAATTGGATCTGAGCTGGAGATGTTTCTTTTTCACGAGTGGTAGGTCCCGGTTTTGTCGCAGATGCTCCGCATCAACGTAAGGTGGGGAGAGTGTGGCGAACAGGCCACAAGGCTTGAATGAATGATTTATTTAAATAATCGGCTCGCCATAGTCTTATTTTACGTCTTTTTTTTACAGTGTTGCGCATAGGAAGGAAGACCGATCGGCGGTTTTTAATTGAGTGCATAGCTTGCAGACGCATGAATTGGCTTGAGTATAGCCTGACATGCGGTGCATCGCTATATATGTGGAGCAGTGGTTCGTACTGCTTCATACGTAGAGTGGTTCTCGTACCGCTCCAGGGATCGTTGAGTGTTGCCATATAAATACGACCTCTAGTGACAGCCGCTCTCGCGGTCAGGCCGGTGCTGCTTTTCGCTGATCTGGTGGGGTGGGCCCCTCTGCCGTCGATCGCAAGACGGACCGTGCCCTGATCGTAGGAGTCAACAGGCTGACAGAGGAAAGACCGATCGTGAGAAATGCTCACAGGTCTGGGTGCCGTTCGAGAGTGCTTACAGACCTGACAGAGAGATAGACTGGGAAAAATCCCCGACCGTGCAGACCGTGGGAGTTCTGGTGGCCGAGAAATATTCTGGTTGGCTACCTAGATCGGTCATAGTTACTCCTCGAGAATACCAACCGGTTGTCGGATACGTGACCCCGTCGGTGGCCGTGAGAAATAGAGATCGGGTAAAGCCCCGAGCAACCGAACGCTACATCGAGACAGATTTATGGCGACTGTTGAGACAATTTACGGGAAGAATTCCCCAGTGTACACGTTGGTTAAAAGACGGGGAGGGCGGCCCCGTGAAGCCGTTGGAAACAGACTGAGAGCTACCGGAGAAGCCGTTGACAAATACTGGAAAACATGAATACATTCGATAAATACGGGGAGGGTGACCCCATTGTTGCGTTAGATACAGGGAAAGTTCCCTTTGGTACCGAAAACCTGATCAATTGTGAGCGTCTCCGCATATTCTTTATATTTACGGTTTTCCGTAAATATCTATGCTTGGCTCCTAACGGTGGTCATACTTACTCCTCTCGTTTACCAGCAATCTATTGAATTGCGTGTCTGATCGCAATGTCTTAGGTCGCGGTTTCCCCGCGTATCTATACTTGAGTTACTTAACGTAATATCTGTACTTGCGGTGTCCCCGCAGTATGTCTTCTTGATTGTCTTACGGTCTTTCGGTAAATATTCTTACTGGCTACCTATGTTGGTCACAGTTACTCCTCTCGGTTTTCCAGAAATCTATTCAATCTTGTGTGTCTAGTTGCAATATCTTGGCTCGCGGTTTCCCCCGCGAGGCGTCTACTAATTTCTTCTTGTAGATCAAACTACATAATCTCTTTTCGAGGACTTCCTCGAAAGATTTGCCAGTGGTTCGTTCCAGTGTATAAGAGACAGAGTACAATTGCTTCAGAGAAAGTGATTATAATAATACAGGTCTGTGTGAAACATAGAGGTGACGTGGTGACACTTACCTCAGTTGGCTGTGAGAGAATCGAGTGTGAGAAACGAGAGTTGGTGCATTACCGTTGGTCAGATCTCTAGGTGACGAATACAAATATGTTCCTACGATGGGATGAATAAATGCAGTCGATGAGAGTTAAAGACATGTGAGAGTCTGGGTGATCGGATATTAAAGTATATGACAGATGCAAGCAGGCCGAGGAATATACTTGTTGGCTACCTAGTTCGGTCATAGATACTCCTCCCGTTTTCCCCAGGTTGTCGGAGACATGAAAATTCGGGTGGCCGCAAGAGATACAAGCCGAGTAGATTCTCGCAGTAGCAGCGTACAAACCGAGAGAGCTGCCGGTGGAGAGTTGGCAGATACGGGGAAAGTTCCCCGTTGAATACGTTCGATAGAAATATCGGGGAAATTCCCGAAGGACCCGCTGGAATTACACGTGGAGGGTGAACACGTTAGAAGAGCACGTGACAAACAAGTGAAAACACTGGTGCCGATTGATACCTTCAGGTTACTAGTCAAGTAACTCTTCTTGATGGCTTTATAGTCGTTCGATAGATACTCTTGTTTGTTACCTACGTTGGTCATAGTTACTCCTCCCGGTTTTCCGAGTATCAGAATATATTACGGTTTTGGCGGACAACTGCCAACGCAGAGGACGGCCAATCGTGTGCATGATAACTTATGCGTGTGAGGCCGGTATGCCACACACGGAAATGGGCCAAGAGGCCGACGTGAAAGTCTGGGCAGTCGGAACCCAGGGTAAAGATAGTAAGCAGACCAAGAATTGATCGATGCGTAAATATTACTGTTGGCTACCTACGTTGGTCATAGATACTCCTCCCGTTTTCCCGAAGTGTATCTACTTGCGTGTCTGATCGAAGTGATCGATACGAGTACGTTTGGGTAATCGGGTACCCAGGTGAATACATGGTTGCTTGTCGTTACACACAGTTCTGAGAGCTGACTGAAGTGCGAGGTCGGGCCCCCTCGTGCGTAGGTCGGATCGAAGATCTGTGTGCAGATAGCGAAGTTTATAGACAGAAGACCTTCACTATCAGTGTCCGTGAATACCATGCCAGTGTCATTTTTATCGAAGCAGAATATATCAGTGTTGGTGGGTAACTGCTAACACAGAGGACGGGAACTTAGTCCGTCAATGGTGCATGACAAAATATACGTGTGCGGCCGTTTATGCCATATACGGAAATAGACCGAGAGAGATACGTGTTGAGCAGAAGGCGTGATAGATAAGTGTCGGAGATGACATGACTAAGAGCTGTGAGACTTGTGTGTTAGAGGCTACCCACAGAGGTTAGAGAGTTGGGACAGTAATGTCTAAGAGTACAAGACATTGAATGTAGCTACCGATAATTGTATAGGCCGAAATGGCTTATGGACTTGTTTCAAATATGTCTGAACCTCGTAACTTAAGACAACGTTTGGTGTCCCTAAATGGCGATAGTTTCAGAGTCACAAGATGCTGAACGGTACGACATCAGGTAGAGGAAAACGAGGCTAGTAGCTTGGAAGGTATGCAAGGCGAGGAAGACTCCTGCCGGTATGATTATGAACCCTGTTTTGAGTACGGCCATCCTCAGAACGTTGCCCATCCGGCGACCGCGGAATAGGCAGAGTCAGACCTCGTTACTAATTCGAGCCGTGTTACCTTTCTTGGAGAAGAGACCCGTCCCTAATCTTGCCTGGTGATAGTGAACATCCTGGTAGATATAGAGAGTAACCGTTTGGCATTGAGATTTGGTAAGAAAGTGATTCGGGCGACTTCAGACGTGTTCGCAAGCTGGAGTCGACACCGTCCGTTAGCGTTAGGCAGGCGCTCGGGCGGCAGAACGCCACAGTATTCGTGGAATATGAACCTCATGAGCACGAATTGCCCCGCGAAAATGCAGAAATGCAGATGTATAGACCAATATATTCGTCTGTACATTTAACAGATCTTTTACTTTATATATATATATAACATGCATGAGTATAAATATTTGCTTATTATTTTAACCCTCAAAAGCCCACCAAGCCGTAGCTGCAACAACTGGGTAATGAAAAGTCGAGCTGTATACAGATGGCGTCATATGACAAAGTCACACACACACACACACACACACACACACACACACACACACACACACACACACACACACACACACACACACACACACACATATATATATATATATATATATATATATATATATATAGAGAGAGAGAGAGAGAGAGAGAGAGAGAGGCAGAGAGAGAGGCTTTTCACTGTGTGGGTCTATGCTTTGCGACAAAACAGATTTCTTTTCACTTTGAACTATTTTGTGAAGTCGCATGCTTATTGGTTTTGAATCCACTTGCCATTCACATGGTGGGACATCTCCGCTACTTTCCGTCAACAACTGTAAGTATGTCTTTATGTGAACAGAAATGTTTACCCAGTAATATTGCTGCGTCACCTTTAGAAACTGAAAGAAATAATGCGCTGTATACGCCTAATCAAATAATAGCGCCCCTTCAAGATTTCTAATCAGAGGCGCTCCCTGCACTGGCCTTAATGATGTTTAATGTCACAGCGGACAAAGACAAATACTGTTGGCAAAACTATGCATGGTAAGCTGAAAAGAGTCACCGGTTTGGCCCACGCACTTGCGTGCAACCAACCAACGGATTCCCATCGACAGCTGACAACAGATGACATTGATGTTCAGAGTCTCTGATCAAAGTACGAGAGATGACACAGGAGAAAAGAGAGAAGGACATACACAGAGACAGGGAGAGAGACAGAGACAGACGGTGAACAGTGAATCATTCATTTGAAAATTTACATAGCGCCATTTCAAGGTGATTACTCAAAAGCGCTCCCATCTCCTGACCGGACTGTACTTCGCACATAATCGTGATAAAATATATAAAGTCGCTATAGAAATTCGTGCGTATTCAACCTGTAATTATAGTTTGTCTGGACGTTACGGTCTTCATGAGTTTCCGCAAGCATTGGATGATGAATGGTTGTAAAGCACAAGCCTACTTTTCAACGCTGACAATATGGCATATGGGTCTTTATATCATGCAACAATGCATCTTGCGCTATAAAATGGCATGTATTGGTCTACTCGATTCTATGAGGTCACAGTGACGTTGGTGCGTTGGGCAGTAGGACGGTAATTTGGCCATTTGGCCATTTGCATGGCCGTCACACTGTCGAATTTGATTCGAGTAATGTATTTAGTCCACATTCATACTATGACTAGTACTTGTTAGTTTGAGTTAACGATATCATTATGATATTAATGATATGACTCTTATCATTGTTATTGTTGTTGCTGTTGTTGTTGTTGTTGCCGCCGTTGCTCGTATTATTATTACTATTATTATTATTATATTAGTATAACCATTGAGATTTATTATATACCCTCATTGAGTATAACGAAGCGTTGTTTTACAAGCACCATTTGAACAATATTTAGTGTCTTTTATACGTGACGTCACTAACACGTCATAGGTTTTCATCTCAAGGCGTCGAGTTCTAAGAATTGTGTGGAAGACGCTTGCTTCAAACTGTGGAGTATACTTTTGCGACGCTGGTAATCAGGGCCGTCCGAGGGAGCGGTCGGCGGGGCCGTGGCCCAGGGCGCAAATGTGGAAAAGGCGTAAATTTCAGGATGGAATAACTTATTATTCCATAAAATGTACTATTTTCAACACGTGGGGGCGCCATGTTGATGCTAAGCACATGGCGCAATTATAGCTCGGTACGACCCTGCTGGTAATTACTCAAAAAAACTGTTAATGATTAGGCCTACCATTTCCAGTAATTAATTAGCGCGACTATTTACGAACATGACAAATACGAATCTGTATTGAAAACATGGTATCTGTGCATTCTTAAACCTTTGGGGGCTAACACTGCCTGTGCGCGGAAACATTGAATTGGGTTAGCTTCTATTAAACAGGGCAGCATTGAGGAAGGCTCTCACATGAATGATGTAGGTTTTTTTTTATTCATTGAAAATCGATGAAGGCCGAGGCGATGAAGTTTCTATATAGAAAGTCTAGGCATGCATTTAGAGTAGAATTCAGCAGAAAGTCCATCTGTCAAGGTCTGTATTCACTTGACGTAGGCCTATTGCAAGAAATGTGCGATCATGTTTTAAGGCTTTTGGGGATCTACATAGACAGTGTTCGACACGCTTGAACGAACAGCTGTTCAGAAGTCTACGTTTATAGCCAAAGACGTCAACTTTAACATGAATCATTTGCTCGACAGAGAGCCGAGATGACGCAGGGGCCATTGAAAAAAAGAAAGATACACAGACATAGGGAAAGATACAGAAACAGGGAGAGATACAGAGACAGGGAGAGATACAGAGACTGAGACAGACGGTGGGCGGTGATACTTAAGATATAGTCGCCATTTTCCTTTCGTTCTTCTTTGTTGTATCATCGTATGCGATATACAACAAGCTTTAGGGATAGGCGTGAGTGAATAGTTGGACTACTATCTGTCCATTTATACAGTCTGCTGAAGAAGTCAGTAGTATGCAAAATCTTTTGGGTCACAAGATCTATGGTAGGCTCAGAGCAACGCCTATGACCATATCCTGTAGGTATGGTTGCATTGGTCATCAGAGGATTGCAAGTCTCATAATATTTTCATATCGATAACGGAAGCCTATCTGAGAACCTATTACCGATATATTTGTTATTCGCGTAAGTACATCTAAGTCTTATATTGTTAATGCATTGGGTCGATTGTTGCAGCAGGAAACATGTTAGTTAGGACCTACTCTTTTCTGTCCAGATTATCTGTCACATTGGGCCTAATAAAGCCTCTGTCCATTTGAATATTATCTCAACAACGCCTTCCATTTCCGAAGCTATTTTATCCCCAATATAGGCACGCATCGCAGTCCGAGGTATCAAATAAGTCTATATAATATTATTAGTATGTGTGCGGAGAAAGTGTCGCCACTGTTCGCACTCTGAAAATGCCAGTTGCAATCCAAACTACAAATTACATGAGATCTGTAATTAAAACAAATTATAATTGCACCGGAGACCCAATTAAGGACGGAGGGTCCCGCAAGTTAGGGCCACCTAATAAATTAGGTACAAAGTAGTGTAGTGTAGAGGCCAAAAGGAGAGTAGAGTAGGTGAAAATGAGATGAAGGAACAAAACTTAACTGATCTTAACTAACGAACATGCTGACATTAAGCGAGTAAAGGTAGATCATAAGCTAATGGGGATCGAATGATCAAGGTAGCTGACCACAACCAGTAAGTGAAGTAGGTTATGACAAAGTAATATTTAATAAAACCAATCTTGAAGAGACAAGCTCAGGAGTCTTGCCTGCAGATAAGGCCAGACAATACTGTTAGTAATCGTAACCGTTAAACTATGATAATGACCAATGAGCCAGAAGGTCTTTCCCATGGCCTTCGTTCATCGCTGTGCACACCTTTCACGCTAATGGTGTTATTCAATATGTAACTGCTCGCACGTGTGTTGTTGGTGTACGTAGGCCTAAGCTGGGTTGGGTTGTCATGCTACATGTGTTCAGGTTTTGTGTGACAGCTGTGTTGCATTTTCGAGCTATCAGCGTTCGATTAATTAACTTAGGCCGAAGTTGACGACTTCGATGTTAATGTATTACACTTTGAAGAATTTATGTATTACACTTTGAAGAATTTATGTATTACACTTTGAAGAATTTATGTATTACATTTTTTAAATTTAAATATTACAATTGGTAGAAAGTACAGTTCCGATGTTAACAATTCTCAAAGCTTTTATTTCGTTTTAAAGCCAGATTAGTTATGGAAGAGACAAGGACGGGCAGAGCAATTCACAGACGGATGCGGAACTAGAATGGTCCATGTATATATGAGGCTGATTTACAGAAGTCGTACGATTAACACGATTTTATTCAACTGGATCGTAAGAAATAATCGACACGATATACCTGAGAGACAGTTAAGTACGTGAGGAAAATAGCGACATTTACCGTATACTCGTGAAGCGTGCTTCATCAGTCGTAGTGATGTTCATTTTAAGATGGCTAAGCAGGATCTTCCGCCCGTTCAGCATACTTAAGAAGTACTTGCTGACTCTGGCGTGGATGTCCTTTGTCGCGGTCCTGTACTTCTCTCTTCAACTACCCGTAAGTATGCTTATGCAGTTTCAGAGCTCAATAAGTATCTGTTAGTATGCTTATGCAACGCTAGAGCAGCAATTTTAGTAGCTAAACATAATTTGATAATAATATGATTATGAAAGTTAGAGCCGCAATTTTGGCAGCTAACAAACGTCTGTTAGTATGTTTATGCAACGTTAGAGCTGCAAGTTTAGTAGCTAACAAGTATCTAAGAATGATTATGCAACGTTAGAGCTGCAGGTTTAGTAGCTAACAAGTATCTAAAAATGATTATGCAACGTTAGAGCTGCAGGTTTAGTAGCTAACAAGTATCTAAGAATGATCATGCAACGTTAGAGCTGCAGGTTTAGTAGCTAACAAGTATCTAAGAATGATTATGCAACGTTAGAGCTGCAGGTTTAGTAGCTAACAAGTATATAAGAATGATTATGCGACGTTTGAGCTGACATTTTGGTAGTTAGACAAGTATTCGTTAATATTACTATGCAACGTTTGAGCCGCAATTGTTGTAGCTATAGCAGATATATCTGTTGGTATGTTTATGCAAAACTAGTAGTTCCGCAATTACTTGTGAGCATGTTTTAAGAATTGCTATCGACATAATTATATGATAGAATGCATATTCTTCTTATTTACATTGTAACTATGCATTGAATATTCTTGCAATATACATTCATACATAATATTATACATACATACATGTATAGATTGGCCTACAAGGCCCTACATTTGTACATCGCCGCTGCCTATCTTCGCTGCCTCTTCTGTTCTACTTTGAGCGCTCCGGGTCGCCGCTTTCTCCGCTCTACTTAGCGAGGCGTAGGCGAATTCACCTACTGAGCAGAATCACGCCTCCTTAGAGTCCATCGCTCTCGTATAGGTTCCCTTTGGCGTTGCGCTTGTTCCCCAGGGTCCACTCTGACTCTTTATACTTGCCCTAAAACTGTCATTTATTCAGCCGAGCTGTGGTCGGGAGTTAAGCAGCAGTGCCTTGAAGGAGCGCTCTATAAATGTGATGTCAGCAGTGCCTTGAAGGAGCGCTCTATAAATGTGATGTTTTGTAATCGAGCATTTATACAGCGCCTCTTCAAGATATCTACTCAGAGGCGCTGTCTGCGCTGACTTAAATGATATTAAATGTCACAGTGAACGAGTAAAGTAAGTCTATTAGGACGAACTGTGCACACTAAGCTGAAAAGAATCATCAGTGGTGGGCCCACGCACAAGCGTGGAACCAACCAACGGATTCCCGTCGACAGTTGACAGATGATGTGGATGTTCAGAGTCTTCATAATGAATGAACGAGCCATCATGGCCTCTGAATGTACATAAAAATGCGACTAACGAGGCAGACAACGATTGCATGAACATTATGCATGTCTTTTATTAAATTACATTACACTGAATTGCATGTACATTACATCACATTACTTTTTTTTACAAATTGAGTGGAGCTTCTGCGGCCGAAACTTAGGCCTCTCAACGCACAGGATAACTACTTCTGCGGTCGAAGGTTCTTCGCTAGTTCACCAGCGAAATATTTTACGTGTTCGGCCGTAGAAGTGACATTCTCGGTTGTATTGCAGCCTAACTTTCGGCCGTAGAAGCTTTTTCCTTACAATATAGATGGTCTGCGATTTCAGATGAAGATCGACTGCGAGATGAAGTGTTACGACGGCAGCTGCTACGGTCTGCATACACACCTCGACTGTCCACAGAAGGAGAGAACCGAAGCAGAGAAGCAGAGAATTGGCTTCTCACCGACGACACGCGGTACCCGACTGAACTTCATCGAGTATCTTATCTCCAGCTCGGAGCTCTCCGACGGGGAAGACAGCCGCCTGGTCTTACCCACCGAGGATCGAGGACGCCACGAAGGTCCCTCTGTGAGTTTCCCCATCGAGAAACTACTACATCGTCCGAGGGAAACTGCTCAGCCTGTAGACAAGGAAGAACTCGACACGGATGCCAGTAGCCAGAGCGAAGGACTCTTTCCTTCATCGCTGAGCAGTCGTACAGGAGCAGTGCTTTCAGATATTGGTACCGATGGTACTATAGACGCTGGTACCGTACGACAGGACACTAACGCGGATCATGTGCGGATAAACGATAGCGCAGAACGGATAGACGGCGTCATATCGCAGAACGGTAATCTAGTTTCTGTATCGATAAAGGAGGACTCGCATACACGATCGCAAGGTGTAGTAACGTCGTCGCCAAATATTGTCAGAGGCTCAGCGTCGTTGAGCGGTAATACTAGTGCAATATTGAACTTTAGTACGCCTAAAAGCAGGCCCACTCATCCACCACAGAAGGGAGTGACGAATTTTCCTCAAATATTGCCACAGAAACCTAGCGATCCCGAAGAGAAAAATCCAGCTTATGTCAGCTGCTCGAAAGTTAAAGACAAAGACGGGGCTGCTTGCGTAGAGATTTATTATGGACTTGAAAAAAAGAAATGTGCTAAACAGGACCTGGCGGCCAACCTCAACGAGTACATCAACATCAACAGTTCGTTGAAATTCTGCCCTTGCATTCCACCGAACTTTGGTACGTGGACATACTTTACGAAATATTGTTAGCTTAAATGCTATACGGGATGCAGTAGAGTTTGATTTTTCAAGCCTATGCTTTTTAGGGTTTTTAACAAATAACAAACCAGAAACGTCTCATTTTAGATGTCTATTTTTTACTAAGGCTGTACCGAATACACAAATTTCGCTATTCGGCCGAATAGGAATAGTTTATAAAATAGATCTGCCGACAAATTTAAAGATTTCAAATGTGAGCAAATGTTTCAGTTCAGTTAATTTAATGCAGGAACAATAAGTAAACAGCTGCGTATAATTTTTACGTCCTTCTGCCAGACTGTGTAAATTATAGGAATGGAACAAATTCAACTAAACTTAGAAATGAGACACCTGACATTGCGATACCGTGGTCCTGGCAGTATCGAGTTACTTCAGTTCACTCGATAGATCAGCCGCGGCTTATTCACAAACATATGTCACGTGATTATTCGGCTCCAAAGCGAATACGATGCGAATATTCGGTACAGCCTTAGTTTTTACACTAAGGCTATAGATTAATTGTGTTTTGTCGCTAATAAGAATTATTCCGGTAGCCTTTTCTGCTATATTTTACACTCTGCAGTACACTCGGCTTTGAACAATACGGCAGGGAGTCTGGAGAGGGTGTATTGGAGGTCCTTGATCGTAATTTTGTGTCCCTTGTGCGACTGTCCGTGCGTTAAAAGCTTAAAGACCTAATCACCTACAAACTTTCCTGAAGAAATCTATGTTGCGGTGAATGCGGTCTATAGTGACGTTGTTGTAGGCCCTATCTCGTTCCATAGGCTTGTTGCTGCCTCTACCCGAAGTTAGGGCGTTAGGCTGTTTGCGAGGATTTTTAGAACACGCCTGTACGCTCAAGTATGAGTTATCTAGTCCACTGAATGTAGCTATAAGGGAATGTTCGAGTTCAGTGGTCATGTAATACAACATTAGGGTGTACCTTCTGCATGCGTCCCTGCACACACACACACACACACACACACACACACACACACACACACACACATATCTTGCACACTACTAATAGTTTCAGCCACAAAACATACGTTCGATGTTTATACAATTTAAGGACGTCTTCGAGACTTAAAACACTGTATGATGCTGAAGATGATGAAACTGCAAAAAAAGCAACTGTTAAAACAAAGGCGCTTTAGCCTATTCCTTGTCAGCAATCTAACCAAAACGACAATAATTGGCTTCCAACTTTGCCCTCTGATTTGACCTTGTCTTATCGGACAGTGGGCCGATTGAAGGCAATGTCGCACGATTTTCATCTGGAGAACCTCTGGAAGTTGGAGCATCGGGATGTTGAGCTTGGAGGGGAGTGGCATCCGTCTGACTGCCGGTCAAGGACTCGTCTGGCGATCATTGTGCCTTACAGGGACAGGCTGGACCATCTCAAGATATTCCTTCACCACATGCTGCCCATCCTCAAGCGCCAACTCACCCACTTCCGCATCTTCGTCGTAGAACAGGTAAAGGATTTCCTGTGAAGATGGTACTAATAGTATTAATTTAATTATAATATAGAGAGATTTACTTCAATTCTGAATAATTGATTCCTAACTCGATGTATTTCTGACAAAATAATTTTTGATGATGGTGTTGATGGTGAAGATGATATTGATGATGATGACGACACTATGGACCATGACAACGACGAGGCTGATGATGATGGCGACGGTGTCCAGCATTATGATGATGATGACGAAATTGATAAAGCGTTGATTACTATACTTACCAACAAAATACAGCGTGGTAAAGGCAACATGAAAGAAAGCGGTAAACCGAGAGCTTTGAGTGGAATCTATGAGGACAGACACAGACAGACAGACAGCGACAGTAAGCATTTATACGCGCAAAGATGCGTAGACTGTAATATTATAAACACCAGTCTCTATCTTCGTGATCGTGACGCCATATATTTCAGAACGAGCCTACCGTCTTCAACAAGGCGGCCATGATGAATATCGGATTCCTGGAGGCAATGAAACAGGCTGAGTTCGATTGCGTCATATTCCATGACGTCGACATCGTAATGGAGGATGATCGCAGTCTACTGAACTGTGGCGACAACCCGCACCATTACGCCATTTCACTCGACAGGTGGAACTACAGGTCAGTCACGTTTCTGTTTCATTCGCTGGGTGGCTGTAAGATGAAGATATAGCTACAGAATGACGAAGAAGGATGAAAAAGTAGAGGAGGAGGAGGAGGAAGAAGAAGATGAGGAGGAGGGTTAACTGGGAAGGGAGATAGGAGGAGGAGGAAAGGAATAGGAGAAGGAGGATAAGAAGGAGGAGTAACCGGGGGAAAGGAGGCGTGAGGAAGGGTATGGGAGAAGGGGTAGAAGGAGAAGGAGGAGTAGGAAGAAGGGGTAGCTGGAGGAAGTTAGATATGAGGAGGAGGGAATAGGATAAGGAGTAGGAGGAGAAGGAGGAATAGGAGGAGGAGGATGGGGAGGTTAGGAGAAGGAATAGTAGGAGAAGTAGGAGGAGGAAGGAGAAGAGGAGAATGGATTAGGAGAATGAGCAGTAGAAATGGTAGGGTAGTAGGAGATAACGCTCTCGTTATCACCAAAATCACCTTGATTTTGGTGATAACGAGAGCGTTGGCGAAGAAGGAAATGAAGGACAGACGGAGGATGAATGAAGAAGAAAATTGCGATAATTTTGCTGATGGTGATGGCGGTAATGGATGACGATTCTGACTCGGCTACTCCTGCTGAGTAAGCGACGGCGATGACGATGATGATGATGTTGCTTCCGGTGATGATGATGATGGTGTTGTTGTTATTATTATTGTTGTTTCCGGTGATGATGATGATGATGATGATGATGCAGCTGATGCAGATGATGCAGATGATGCAGATGATGCAGCTGATGCAGATGATGCAGATGATGCAGATGATGCAGATGATGCAGCTGATGCAGATGATGCAGATGATGCAGCTGATGCAGATGATGCAGCGGATGCAGATGATGCAGATGATGCAGATGATGCAGCGGATGCAGATGATGCAGATGATGCAGATGATGCAGATGATGCAGCGGATGCAGATGATGCAGATGATGCAGCGGATGCAGATGATGCAGATGATGCAGATGATGCAGCGGATGCAGATGATGCAGATGATGCAGATGATGCAGATGATGCAGATGATGCAGCGGATGCAGATGAAGCAGATGATGCAGCGGATGCAGATGATGCAGATGATGCAGCGGATGCAGATGATGCAGATGATGCAGATGATGCAGATGATGCAGATGATGCAGCGGATGCAGATGATGCAGATGATGCAGCGGATGCAGATGATGCAGATGATGCAGATGATGCAGCGGATGCAGATGATGCAGATGATGCAGATGATGCAGCGGATGCAGATGATGCAGATGATGCAGATGATGCAGATGATGCAGATGATGCAGCGGATGCAGATGATGCAGCGGATGCAGATGATGCAGATGATGCAGCTGATGCAGATGATGCAGATGATGCAGCGGATGCAGATGATGCAGATGATGCAGATGATGCAGCGGATGCAGATGATGCAGATAATGCAGATGATGCAGATGATGCAGATGATGCAGATGATGCAGATGATGCAGATGATGCAGCGGATGCAGATGATGCAGCGGATGCAGATGATGCAGATGATGCAGATGATGCAGATGATGCAGATGATGCAGATGATGCAGATGATGCAGCGGATGCAGATGATGCAGATGATGCAGATGATGCAGATGATGCAGATGATGCAGCGGATGCAGATGATGCAGATGATGCAGATGATGCAGCGGATGCAGATGATGCAGATGATGCAGATGATGCAGATGATGCAGATGATGCAGCGGATGCAGATGATGCAGATGATGCAGCGGATGCAGATGATGCAGATGATGCAGATGATGCAGATGATGCAGCGGATGCAGATGATGCAGATGATGCAGATGATGCAGATGATGCAGATGATGCAGATGATGCAGCGGATGCAGATGATGCAGATGATGCAGCTGATGATGATGATGATGCAGCTGATGATGATGATGATGATGATGCAGCTGATGATGATGATGATGATGATGCAGCTGATGATGATAGAATGATAATTATATTATCTAGGGCTATCATTCGCCACTCCGTTCTATTCATTCGATTATCCTTTTGTCTTACTCTTTCTCGACCCTCCCCCCTCCCCAAAACCTCGGTCACCCCTCATCTCAAGTTCTCTGCAACGATCTACCTCCTGAATTCCTCACTTTTTCGGATCCTCTATCACCTGTCACCTACCATCGTCAATCGTCTTGAGCTATGGATATCATCAGAGTTCAGTTGATCGGTAGTCAATCTAATGGTGCTATAGGGAATTGTTGATCGCAGAATTAGATTAACAATTGGCTGCTGAGGCTCTTACAACAAGTACTTTTTTCAGTAATAATAATTCGTCCTGGATGTTATCAATCTACCAGGTAGCCAATCTACTAGGTCATTGTTGGTGGCGGAATATGACATGAAATTGGTTGCAGTGGGCTATTGTTTATGGTCTTCCAACAATACTCCAATCACTATAATATTTCACCAGAGTACATTTGCCAATCGCCTACCGTCGTCTGTCTCAGGACCTTCTATCCATCATCCCATCTTTCCACTCGAGACTCAAGTCTCACTCGTTCTAGAATCCATACCCCGATGCATCCGTATCTCCAGCTTCCAACCCCCGACATGAACGGCATCCACCATAGCAGCTGCTCTGTCCCTCTGACCTCCAGGAAACCGTTCTCGGGCCCACGTCCGCTCTTGGACAACCCCTCTGACCAGACGCAGCCCTCGGGAATAACATCGTGTCCTGCGCTTGGGTTTCGAGTGACGCTTGAGAAGTCTTACGAGAATGTGATTAGGAATAATTTTCTGCGGTGTAATTAAAACTAGCCAAATGGGATCGTCAATGAATATAGCTCATTGTGTTAGTTTGCATTGTATTGTATTTAGGCATTTATAGAACGCCTCTAGCAGGGTGAACCGTTCAGAAGCCCCGCGAAAAGAAACAGGTTTTAAGAAAGGTTAAAGAGGATGAGAGACTGCCAGATAGAATTTTAGAGTGAACAGATGGAGAAAACCCGTTCCACAGAGAGGGACCAATTGAGGAAAACGATCGAGACTGCTATAGTTCGAGGAAACAAGAGGCGAAGATTGTGAGTCGGTTGTGAATTTCTGTACTTCAGGCTGAAGTACGAGACGGTCTTTGGAGCCGTTATTTCCCTTCGGCCGGAGATGTTCAACCGATCGAATGGATTCTCCAACTCCTACTTCGGATGGGGAGGAGAGGACGACGACATGGGTCGAAGGTCAGTCATTGATCTCATACGATCTGACAAGTTCAGACAGACAAACAGACAGACAGAGAGACTGAGAGACACACAGATACAGACAGACGGACTGATAGACAGACAGACACGTTCCGCAACAAAATAGTGGTAAGTCTAAATCTAGTTGAAACGGGTAGAAGTAGTCACGGAAATGTGTAAGGAGGCCGAAATGAGCCCATGCATGAGTCCCAACTAGGGACCAAAATTCCCGCAAGTTTGGGCCATCTAGTGACCTGGTAGCATAGCTGTTATAGGTAGTTATGCCAATCATATCGGGCTGAGGAGATAAAGGGGAGACAGAGACAGGTAGTCATACAGAGAGACAGACAGGGAGACAGACAAACTGAGACGCAGACAGATGCTGACAGAAAGATAGACGAGCTTGGCAGGCAGACAGACAGACGGACAGACGGACGGACGGACTCAATCTCTACACATTATTAGCATAATCGACTGAATATTTCACATTTCAAAGCGGCTATACATTAGTAACATGTTACATGCGCATCCGGTCCCAAAATCAACTATGCAAGATAAATACTGGTTCAACTAAGACTCATAGTACATACGTATACATCGTATTGTATCTTTAGATTTATTTAGCGCCTCTCGCAGATTCACTATTCAGCACAGAATCCCCAAGCAACAGAAACGCTTTTGAAGAGTGAGAAACCGATGGAGAGAAGCCAGTCATTAGTTTAGCCCTAAATGACGAAGGAAGAAATTATATACAGTATATCAGAAAGCACATTTTGTGTCTGTGTTCAGGATTCGACGCTTCTGGAAGGTTGACCGACCACCGATGGTGATTGGTCGCTACACGACTCTCAATCATACGAGGGATACTGCAAATGCAGTCAACAAGGAGAGGTAATTGCTCGCATCGACTTAATATTGATCATCGCGTCGATTTAATATTAATTATTGCATCGATTTAATATTAATTATTGCATCGATTTAATATTAATTATCGCATCGATTTAATATTGATTACTGCATCGATTTAATATTAATTATTGCATCGATTTAATATTAATTATTGCATCGATTTGATATTAATTATCGCATCGATTTAATATTGATTATCGAATTTATTTAATTTTAACTATCGCATCAATTTAATATTAATTATCGCATCGATAATATTGGTTAGATTTGATTGAAAGCACCTCTGAGCAGTGACCTTGAGGAAGTGCTACATAACTCTCTAGAGTGTAATTAATAAATTATAGATTCTATTCAACTCTTCTATGGCAGGTTCAAGATTATGCCAATCCTATCGGGCGCCTGGACTTCTTTGAGTTGCTCCACCGTTTGTAATCTCTCCCTCTCTATGGATTCTGCGCCCTCAACGACGAGTTTCAAGATTCAGTCTTCTCACAGTATATGATCCATAATAGTTGTAGATGGCTCTTTCTAGGATTAGATCAGTTTTGGTTGATTTGGAAAAGATCAGGTTAAGATATAATTAGAACAATATCAGAGGTCAGTCATTGATTTGGAAATTGAATAACTTTGCAACAGAATAAACCTCATGAAGGACCAGGTAACGAAAATGAAAACGGACGGACTCAATAGTATTCGATACGAAGTGAAGAAGATTGAGAAGCTACCTCTGTTCACCTGGATATTGGCCAATCTAGACGGTAGATTCAATTATATATATTATATATATATGTACATTTATATATATATATGTGTGTGTATATCTGGATGACCATTTTAAGTACAAAATATATAATTCATCCTATATCAGTCTGGTCATTCCTCCATCTATCTGTCTATCCATATCATGATTGATCGATAGATCGATCTATGTACATTCTGTGGATCAATCCATCCATGTATTAATGACTAAATTGACACACCAATCCATCCACCGATCTGTTTATGCAGTCATCTATCCATCCATCCATACATCTGTACATTGATCCATCCATTCATAAACCAATCAACCCATCCATCATCCAGGCTGCCATCCATCCATCCATACATACACAATACACACATACATATATACATACATGCATGCATTAATTCATGCATATATCTATGTATACTCAATTTTGCCCATCCATCCAACAAACCATCTATCCAACCATCCACACATTCAGCCATCCATTCATCCATCCATCTACGCTTTCTACGGTATGTCTTTCGAGTATCTTTTTTGACAGACAGGCAGACAGACAGACAGACAGACAGACAGACAGACAGACAGACAGACAGACAGATAGAGGCATAGAGACACTCCACTCTTCTTCTCATTCACCCATCTTCTGCTTTCCTGTCACAGTTACCCTCCTGCCGTACCCAGACCACGTCTCCTACGCCTACATCCTCTTGGAAGAGAAGGTCTGCGCTGACTCCCAGGCGATGTCCGCCCTAAGGCAACGATCTCTCCTTACCTGTCAATACGACTGCGCCATGGAGGGACCTCGCTGCGTCGGCTTCAATCATCGGGTCGACGAGTTCGACCGGCAATGCTGGCTCATCAAACACAACTGCTCTAGCTTCGACCCCGTCACCCGTGGACGATCAGCCACACCGCGAACCTACCTGAAGGGAACGAAGATTGCGAACAAAGGGAAGAGGAAGAGTGGGCAGCTATTACCCCGTCTTAATAAATTCAGTCGATTTAGACAAAAGATCTAGACGATAGGTGTACGATTATAACGATCGTTATTAGTTAAGAATTGAATGCTTGGACTGAAAATCCAAGGAAGGCTATTTGGCGTCATATAAATTTTTAAATTAGTGCTGTGTTAGTGTGCGTGTTTGTTTGTTGTGTATGTATGCATGTATGCATGTATGTATGTATGTATTTATGTGGAATAGAGTTTTATCCAAAATGGAAGAGGATTTAGAGAAGAGAGAGAAGAAGTTAAATAGCCTAATATCGGTTCTCCTCTTTTTAAGATGGCCTTTTCAATTTTGTCTTGAAGCTGGCATTGCATAAGATTAGGAACGTCTTTTTCTGCTTGGAATTAGTAACCGTCATTATATCTCTCCCCTCTCTATCTCTGTCTCCTCTTTCTTTCTGTCTGTCTGTCTGTCTGTCTGTCTGTCTGTCTCTCTCTCTCTCTCTCTCACACACACACACACACCTCTCACCTTTTGTCTTCCCCTCTCCCCTCTCTCACTCACAACACACACATATATATATATATACCTATACCTATATATACACATAATGTATATATATTAATATATATTATATATATCACACTCTCTCTTCGTGAACGATTTACTAATAGCTAAAACATATCGATTAGTTCCGTGGTCGTGCGCACACACGATCTCCCAATAGACTTGCCCTTGCATACTTAAACCTCTAACCGATCAGATGGCCTATAGCCGTACATACACCCTCCCAGACCGCTAGGCTGTTGCGCCGTACAATTACCAATTTGCTTTGCTTGCCGGTCGATTAGTGGCGCTGACGCAACTCTTCGCTTTGCCTAGCAACCACGACGCCGCTTTCTGGAAGCGGGCTACGTGAGAGACAAGGTATGGCCAATATATATGACTACGTAATTGCAGAGCAAGCGACAGTTTGTCACTAAGAACGCTTTGGTTTATCAAGTTTCAACGTACTCAAATGACTCGTGTATTGTGTTATATGTGTTTAATTGTATACATGTCTGCAATAGTAAATAAGGGAGTCGAATTTTATTGTTGGCAGCCATGCAAGTCGCTCATCGTGCTACACATCTAACTTAACCAACGCCTAGCGAAGTGAAGGACTAGTCGACTTTAGGAGCGACTGGAATAGAAATCGAATCCTCTGCTCTGCACATCAATACTATCATATGAATTACCTGTTGGTACCTGTTTCTGCCCGTTTTCTTAAGACTTTTCTTTTCTCACGGAACTTTTTGCACTGAGATCGCCTTTGGTTATATATAGGCGGTAGCCTACTTGGAGTGGCGCTATAGAAATGTGTAAATGCAATGCAATGCAATGAAATGATTATAATGGCTGCGGGACTTCTTATCCTATAGGCCTATACAAAGTTGTGCTTAAGAATCGATATTTGTGGCCTTCGCGCTCATGTAACCTCTTGTGTTGGCATTTAGGTCTAAAGTTCGTGCATGCTTATCTTGGCTGCGATCACGCTATCTTTGTATGCATAGAGAGAGAATATATATATATATATATACAAATATATACATTTATATATAATATATATGTAGATCCATATCCGTATATATATATATGAATGCCTTTAAATTGTGCATAGGCCTATGTTCAGATGTACATAGATCCTATGTGTATAACCCCAAAAGTACATACAAAAGTGTACAAGGCACGGCGAATGTATTTAGTAACATATATATATATATATATATGCAATCTACCAGATCAGGATATATGGATATTACCGACATGCATAACATAATTATACACGTCTCAAGTATAGCCTATACAAGGACAACAATTTCTGAATATATATATGTATATATATAATATCAAGGTAGCAAAGTGCATGGTGAACATATAATTATATATATGTATATATAGCCTGGTCATGCAAACTAGGCGTTGCCAATGGCTACCAGAACGCTTTCGCGAGGTAGCTTACTGGAAATATCGGCGCCTGAGTTTGAAGCATAAACTACATCCCGCGGTCAAGCACCTGTAACTTACGACGCCATTTTTCGAAACTTTCTCACCTTCTAAGTTTTTATTCACACGACGTCGGCGCTCGTTCTGTATAGGTATGTAAATCAACGTCTGTAATCTACGTCAACTCTTCTCTAAGACATATGCGTCAAATTTTATTGTAATGTATTGTATTGCACCGGTCGTTGGTAATGTATCACATAGTGTTGTATGCTTTACTCTTTAATTTCATCGTTGCAGCGTATTGCATAGGCCTACATCAGGCCTACTGTAATCGTAGATACGGTGATACCTTTGCCGATGCGTTTATGAATCACCCGTATATTGTCTAAATACGTGATTACTTTACATTACCTCTGCCGAGGCGTTTCTGAATTGGCGCTCCATGAGCGACGAATGGTATTCGTAATGGTAATCGTAAAATCCAAACTTGTGAAGTGCTGCTTTGAGGCAGCGTGCTGGGCTTCAGCTTATTCACAAGGGCATTGTCGTATCGGAGATAGCGTCATAATAAGGCACGGTGTGTTTGGTTGCTTCAGGCCTTTGTGATGAGTTCCATGTCCAAGCAGGGAAAAGGAAAGGTCGGCGGCGGGAGCGAGACATCGCGAACCCCCAGGCGTAGCCCGAACAAGATTTACCGAACCCCACCGACGCCACCTCCGGAAAAACTCTACCGTCTCGAAAGGTCGTTCACGCTCGACTGCATTGCAGTTGACACGACCTCGAAGGACTACGCCAACGTCAATCCGAAACTAGGTCAGGTCACGCGGCCGTACAACGGACAGAAGGACCGCAGTGCAAGGGGCTACTTCCGCTTTCAAGGAGTGGACAAGACAATCAGTCGCAATGGCCAGGTCTGCCACAACCGTCGCTCTCCACCCTGTACTATTATATAAGCAAAATGATTTTCGTTTGAATATCAAACTGACAAACCGCAGCATGATTACAAGCATGGTATGAATGAACGATGACAAATTATTACAGGAGTCGAATTTAACCGTCGGCAGCCAGGCAAGGCCCATTACGTTATACATGTTATGTCAACAGACGTTGCCGCAGCCTAGCGAAAAAAGGACCAGTCAACCTTACAGGGGGCATACGGGACACGGGTATGGAACTCGATTCCTCCACTCTGCACTCCATTGTGTTCTCCATTGGTCCACTTGTATAATTCGTTACTCTACGCCTCATCTTACAGCTGCCCCTAGAGAGTAAAATCTGATTGGACCTAGATAAGACTATGGGTATGGAGATGGTGCGCCGCTTGTTGGCTGCACGAGTTCTTGCCTGAGAGTACTATGTTTTCGATCTTTGCGTTATGTTTCGGTTGAGTTTTGATGATGGTTTTTATACGATTCGATAGATCAGTTCTCAGAGATTATCACGAAGATGCGGTTGGTGGCGTGCTAGCGGTACTTTTTCAGTTTCTTTCGGCTCTTTGGAATTATTCGGCGTGTATTGTTCAAGCGACTTGTAGCGGCATGGCTGCGTTACGGCGCTTTAGAAATCGTCCGTTAAAAAAAGAATTATTATTATTATTATTATTAATAATAATAATAATAATAATAATAATAATAATAATAATAATAATAATAATAATAATAATAATAATAATAATGGAACTGCCTCTTTTGAGATACATTTGACATTTCCTTAATTATGATCGTATGTAGATACTTCATTCCTTTCGTTTCTTCTCTGTAAGGACACTCCTCGTCATGGCACTTCGATCGAGGGACCCGTCGTCGATCGGTTCTACGAAGGCGGAGCTGGGTTCCAGTATATCCGGCGCAGAAACGTTACTGGAGCAGGTACTTGTCAAGTTAACAGTCATTTATGATGTCTCCAGCTTGTTGCGTCTGACTGCCGTCTGTTTGCCTGCACGTCTGCCTGCCTGTCTGTCTGTCTCCCTGTCAGCATATCTGTCTGTCTGTCTCCCTGTCGGTAAGTCGCATTGTTTTCTGCCCGTCTGACTGTATGTCTGTCTTTCTGTCTGGCTGTCTATCTATATACCTGCTTGAATGTCTGTTTATCGCGTTGTCTTTTCTTTGCAGGTCACTCCCGTGAAACAATTGACGGGCATTCCCGCTTCATGACGGACCTGAAACCGATCTATGGGTACAACGGATGCTATGGTTACCGTCGAAACACTCCCTGGCTGCGGAATGCACCTTCGACCTTTGGAACGGCCACGAATTCGCCGATCTATTAGACCCTCGTAGTTCATAGCACCAGTGTATATTAGTTCTTGAAGACTGGAAGTTCATCGAAGTTTGAATAATTCACGGCTGCCTCAAGAATGCCAAAACATGGACGCTTGGATTAGCCATAACCTCGCCCGTCTATTAGGCTCTTGAACTCTGAAAACAATCATTCTCTGAACATAAACTACTTCATCAACGTATGACGTACTTAATAAAGAATAGTTGCCACAATTTTGTTGGTTATAAACAAAATTAGTTATAACCATTTACCGGACAATACGTGATCATAAATTAAAATATTGAAATAGAAATAATTTTATGTATAGGCTAGCTTACTACTTTATACTGGTGGAGTCTATAGGTCTACAATGTTATAGGCTAGTAAAAACTTAACTATGGAACTGTGACTGATTACCTCGTAGATAATTTATTCAATAAAATTAATAATAAGGACAAGAAGCCGACTTGCAGTCTACGGGTATCTTCCGATTCTGTCACTCAACCTGTCGAAGGCGCTGCTACAACTTCAAAATCTATTAGGTAACTGATAAATAGTCTGTCACGACGTCATAATAATTATGACGTCATGATGGACGTCATAAATGGAGATGACGTCGCTAATCATTGCAGCGACCGCATCCTAGCAGTGGCTCCCTCCGATTGATTGGCCGTGAGAGGTGTCGCTCGCCAGTGAGTCACGCATGAGCGACTGATTGTGTATAGAAGCGACACCTAGCTATGGATTTGCACTCCTCCACTGCCTTACTAGCTTCGTGGCATGAGACAGAGGCGGAAACATTTTCTCGTATCAGTCACTTGCGATGGAATGCGGAATGGACCCGTAGAAACCTGCGCAATGGCCTGAATAGCCTAGTCAGCGGGTTCAGGAAGTATTCTTGGTCTTTCGTGTCCAACAAATGAGCGAGAATCACCAGTAAACAGCCATTTCTTACGATAGCTGCAAGTCGATCTGGCTAGGTATATTCTTAACGGTTTAACAAGCTTAAAATAGTATAGTAAAATAGAGTTCGAGAGTCAGTAGAGTAGATTTTCTTTAGTGTTTTTAGGATGTTAAAAAACCAATGCTGTTTCTCGTTGGTTTTACTAGTTTAAATGTGTTTATGAGTTAGAGTTAGGTGATAGGGTTAAGGGTTAGAAGATATGGTGATTACGTTTAGAATTGCAGTTAGATACGGATAGCGTAAGACGTTAGGGCTAGTGTTTCTAGATTAAAATGTGATTAAGCTTAAAACCAGACAAGTCCAATTATGAGGGTACCCAAGCTGAGCATGAATAGATGCACGAAAGACTGCCAATCACCAAAATACTTGCGACCGTTGAAGAGGAAATGACGTAACAAGACTATACAATACTACCTGCATTGACTTTAGCGTTTCACCCCATTTTCCAACTGCCTATCGATTATGATCATATTCAAATTCTTATAACTTCTGTCTAATGGAAATAATTAAACTAATGAATCAAATGTATTAAAACATAGGTTTCAACCGATTCATATAAACTGGACGAGTGACGTAATTTGTGAATGACCCCCTGGTTATATTATTATTATTATTATTATTATTATTATTATTATTATTATTAGCATCAGGCCTACAGTTACTAATATTTCGCGTGGCAAGGTTGACAAGGTTGGCCTAGCAGATGACGTTCCCGTTCTACACAGCTGCCGAGAATCAGGCACATGTAGCTCGCTATTATACTAATATTATTATAACTATTATTATTTAACGATTATTATTTTTATTATTGTTCTATAAAGAACAGATTCCAGGTGTGGTTAAGATCATTCAGTCCTGCATTATCCTATTTTTCACATCTTTGGTTTGGTCCTACGTCTTTATTAAACCTCTTCTCGTTCCGTGTTAATCGCCATATGATTTTATAAAGTACTTTATTGCTTAGAAAATTAAAATTAACTGAATTATTAAAAATGATTAAAAGAAAGGCTCATAAGCAATTCCAGTAACTTCGCGACAACAGCGCTCAGTCGTCATAACAACTTAGCATGTCACGTGAAATAAACAAACATGGCAGCGACATTTTTAGCGTCACATGTATATGGTTATTTTGTCAACTTTTAGGATTCGATCTTTGATGGGTTTGACGAGTGCTCGTCTGTTTTGCCACAAATCCTTCACATTGGAGTGGATCGGTGAGTTACTTCATTAATTTACAACTTAATTGTGAATATTCCGATTAATCGTTAGCGTATTCGGATTTATGAAGCGCTACTTTAGCTGAGTATTTATTTAGCGTAATAGTGTCAGAAATTTCAAAGGAGAATTGTAGTAGTGCGTGTCAATGAATGAATCAATGGAACTTAATATTGCGCCTCTTCGGGTAATCTGGGGAGAGGTGCTCTCTGCGCTAGTATACATTATGTTAATTGCCATTTCTAACGATTGTTAGAGCAGTTAGCAAACAGTGCACAGTAAGCTAAAAGTGATGATGATGATGTCGATGACTATGATTATAATAATAATAATAAATAATGATTACAATTATTATTAAATTATTAATTATTTTTAATTATTATTATTATTACTATTATTTTATTTTTATTATTATTATTATAATGATGATTTGTATAGTACTGTAGCACAGGTGAGGTGAAAGGAAAGGGTTCAACTTCAGAATGAATTGCTAGATTTAGCACAATTTCCTTCATGTAGACGATGAGCAGTGTGGGAGAATACTTGCGTGTGACGAAGCTCGTTGCAGACAGTTCCAGCCAGTCATTCACCCGAAATTCCCAGAAAACCTTCCAACCCATTCCTCTGAAGCTGTCACCGACCGGCATCCAGTCGCGGAACACTTCAAGAAAGTCAACAGTCAGCAATGTAGGAAATGTTGACGGTAAGCGTTTCTTTTGTCTCCATTGTTGATTATCACTTTTTGTGCCAACCCAAGGCACACTGGACATTGTCTGAGTGTTATCATCGCACCCTGTGATGAAATTCAGTCACTAAAAGAGGAGAAGAGAAATAGAAGAGATATAGAAGAGAATATACCAGAAGTGATAAAGAAGAGAAGTTAAGTCCATTAATAATAAAAATAATTATAATGACAATAATAGCAATAATAATAATAGTATCAATAGCAATAATAATAATAGTAATAATAGCAATAATAATAATAGTAATAATAGCAATAATGATGATAGCGTTCCATTTTTTGATTCAGACTGATCAATGTGCATTTGTCTCAGGAAACGAACCTAACACGTTGATTGGTAGTAGGAGCGCCTCTCTCACATCTCTTCCTGACTGTGTCAGCGATCATCTCCCAATCAACAGCCGTTCAAAAAACCCTTCAGACATATCGCAGTCATCGAGTCTAAAGTCGGAGCAGGACTTCGACGATGACAGTAGTCGATCCAAGTTTCCATCCAAATCGATCAAACAGGGAACTCATTCTTCCTCGCTGCTCAGCAATCATGTCGGGAAAGAGGAAGAGCTATCCATTGGAGTATTGAACTCTAGTGCACCTCGGACTACATCGCTCGGGTCGGCTTGTGAGCCAAGCGCTTCGAGCGCTGCTGGTAGCAAAGCAGGAAGGCGGTTGTCCCCTGCGGAAAGAAGAATTCCGCTCGAAAGGGCCGGGTCGGCAGAGGGGAGTTCGGAGACTGAGGACGAGTTGTTTGGAGCTGAAGAGAGGGCACTGCGAAAGAAGAGGAAGAAGAGAAGCATTCGGACGGCGGACTTCTCCAATACTAGATACGACATTGGTCGGTCTTTCATTCTTTCGATCGTTCACTCATTCGTTCTTTCGTTCTGCCTTTCATTAATTGTTCTTTCTTCTGTCTTCTTTCATGCATTCATACATGTATATCTGTCCATCCATTCACCAATTCAGCCATCCGACCACCCACTCATGCATGCATCGACCATTGTACTTGCCAACATTAACAACATGATTGCTGTTTTTAGGCGGTGTCAGTCCCAAGTATAAACAATGAGATGTGGCAGCCATGAGATGTGGTTAAACACAGGACACTATGTACTCTGTATTAAAATGGTCCTTTGACGTAATAATATTTATCTGTTTTTTTCTCCTCATTAATAATAATATTCTGGGGCTTCAGTTAGAAATTCTTTCTGTTGCAGTCAAACAGAGCGCTTTAAACGTTGGCTTTGTGGTCTCAGAAAATGAAGACAAAGACAGGTAGTGTAATGAATATGCAATGTTCTATAATGTAATTATGATGTAATGGTAATGTAACAGTGATGTAGTGGTAATGTAACAGTACTGTAATATTAATTTTATGACAATGTAATGGTAACGTCCTCTTAATGTAGCGGTAATGTAATAGTGATGTGTTGGTGATGAAATGTTGATGTAGTGTCTATGCGATAGTAGTGACAATGCTATGGTAATGGTAATGTAATGCAGCTTAATGCAATTTCTATGATTACTGAAGGAAACCATTATGTGAGACAATGCAATTCTGAGAGGTCTTTGAGAGATCAGGTACATCTTAGGTAAATAAATAATTTAATTGTATTTGAATATTTTTATTGACATATTAAGTTATTTGTACAGTACACCAGGTCAAGGTCTAATAGCTGGTACAGTAAAGAACAATACCTACTTATTTAACTCTATTGTCTTAATATACAAATGACATCAAATCAAGTGCATTGAAAGATTGCGTTCATTCTTCCAATTGATTGATAAGATTGGTGTTGCAAGATCAACTATCTGTCAGCCGTTAGTTGGTTCCATGCTTATGCATGGGCCCACCATTGGCTCTTTCAGCTTTCTGTGCATCATTTTGCTAACTGGTATATTATAATCATTAGTAATGACACATAACATAACAGAGTAGAGTGCCTCTGAGTAAATATCTTGAAGGGGCGCTATATAAAGTTTCTGAATGAATGAATCACGTGACCAGATTGAATTGAAACAATGGTTTTTTCATTGTGTGCAGTTTTCTTGTGTGGTACGACTGTGCTGTTCCAAACGAGAAGATATCTGAACTTCAGCCCTACCAGCAAATCAACCACTTTCCAGGAATGGGAGAGATCTGTCGGAAGGACAACCTGGCACGGAACATGGCCAGGTATGCGTGCTTTCACAGGTGAAGGCTTCGTCCACTTAGCTTTCATCTTTCTCTGACACTGTATATATGTATAAAAGCCTGATTGCATTATGTTGCTTGATTGTATTTTGTATTGTCTTGTATGTACGTACGTGCGTATGTAAGTATGTATGTATGTATGTATGTATGTATGTATATATGTATGTATGTGAACATTTATATAGCGTCTTGTCTTGTACTATTTTTTATTGTCTTGGGTTGGGCTGTATTGCATTGTAATGTAGTGTATTACCTTGTATTATATTGTATGGTATCTTACTCTGTTTGGTATTGTATCATTATCTCCTTATTAGCCTTGTATTGCTTACCTTTCCTGTCTTTGCTTGGTGTTTTTGCGGCCGAATATTCGGCCATTCTGCGGTCAAAGGTTTTCGCGTTAATCTTAAACTCTATGCTAGCCCTAACTCTGACCCTAACCGACCCCCACAATGAGTGACATTACCCTAACCGACCCTCACGACGCATATCAAAAGAATTTGGGTGTTTTATAAGAGTGTACATGTGCCAAAGCTTGCTGTATATTGTTGTTTGATTGTGTATTGTATAGTATTGTGTTGTATTGTATTGTATTGTATGCTTCATCCGGCGGTATTGTGTACATTTTCGGCAGCAGAGCTAGAATTTTATTGAATATTGCAGCCATATTTTTGGCCTCAGAAGAATTACCCTTTGTCTTCACTGGATCTGTTCCTTATGTTTCCATTGCTAATGTGGATCTATTCACCCTCTGCGTTTTATGTACTAGGATGGCGAGGGCTTTTCCTGATGTGTATAACTTCGTTCCTAAGACGTGGATTCTGCCATCGGAGTACGCGATCTTCCTGTCCTACGTCAATGATCTAAAGAAGAAGAAGAAGAGCAAGACTTTCATCGTTAAGCCACCAAATGGAGCCATGGGAAATGGGCGAGTGTTCAATTCTGACCCATGAACTCATGCGCACATGTTTGAAGACTGTCTGTGTTTGTGTGTGTTTGATTGTACATTTAGCTGTGTGTGTGTGTGCATTTGTGTGTGTGTGTGTATGTGGGCGCTATATAAATTATCTGAACGAATGAATGAATGAATCAACATATAAGGCACAGAACAATAATGATGTAAAGGCAATTACTAATTCCTGAATATTGATTATGAGGGTAACTAGCCCTGATGGTGACAATGTCCTTTTGTCTGCCTTAGGATAATGTTATGCAGGAACACCGACAAGATCCAGCTCCAGGCCCCTATCATCGTCCAAGAGTACCTCGACAAGCCCCTCCTCGTTGATGGTTTCAAGTGTGACCTGCGCATCTATGTCCTGTTGACGTCCTGCGATCCACTTCACATCTTCCTCTTTCCAGATGGATTGCTTCGAATGGGAACTGAGAAATACGTCTACCCAAGCGATTCCAACCTGGTGAGAGAGAGAGAGGGAGACAGAGAGACACACAGAGAAAGGGAGAGACATACAGAGATAGAAGGAGAGACAGACGGAAGCAGAGACAAAGGGAGGGGGAGCAAAAGAGAGTGAGTGACACAGAGGGAGAATGAGAGAGTGAGTGTGACAGAGGGAGAGGTAGAGTGAGCAAGGGAGTGAGAGAGGGTTAGACAGATGGAGAAAGAGATACATGCAGAAGCAACAGACAGACAGATAGCAGTAGATAGAGAGAGGCAGACAGAGAGAGAGAGAGAGAGAGAGAGAGAGGAAACAGAGGTAGGGTAGGAGAGTGAGAGGGAAAGACAGATAAAGAGACAGATAGACAGAACTGTGCATATCTATCTCTGTGATTTTTATAGCGCATTTTCAAGATATCTACTCAGAGATGCTCTCAACCAAGCCTGGTCAAAGAGGAAAAGTTTACATAAAGAGCCAGACAGGACTTGCGAGAGAGAACGCAGGTCAGATGGGAGGCTGTTCCAAACACTGTTACCCGCTAATCATCATGTATTGTATACGACACCATTACGCTGATGATCCTATAATGTACTGTAATCGAGGATTTATACAGCGCCCAGTTCCATGCATGAACTCATTCTTCTTGACCAGTCTGCTGCCTTTGATACCGTTAATCTGATTATGCTTACGCCTACGGCCACTACAGCAGACCCTCCCTGTCCACAGGACCGGCTCTTCATGCACCTCACCAACTACAGCATCAACAAGCACAGCGACTCCTATGAGAAGGGCGCGGCCGGATCTACCGGAAGTAAGCGGACCTTGACCTTTCTCAAGGAACACCTCGAGGGAACGGAGGGCGGCTGGTCGTCACTCTGGAGGGATGTAACTGATCTCATCATCAAGACCCTGATCATGGCGCACCCTCACGTCTACCACGCCTACCGTATGTGCCGACCGGGACAGTCGCCAGGCACCGACAGTGTCTGCTTTGAGGTCCTAGGGTTCGATATCATCATCGACAGGAAGCTCAGGCCGTGGTTGCTCGAGGTGGGTTTGGGTGAGTGGGTTGGTGGATGAATGGATGAATCAGTGGATGGGTGGGTGGATGAATGGATGGATGGAGGGAGATTGTCTGCATAACGAATGGATATTGAGTGACGGGTTCGATACCCTCAGCCTTCCACTCACAAGAGCGTGCTGTGAAGTCAGTGGGCGCCTGGAAGTTCAAATTATTACTAACTGATTGAATGACTGAAAGAATTAATGTATAAATTAATTGATGAATGAACGAATGAATAGAGAAATTGATGGATGACAACCAGTATGAAGTAATGAATGAATGAATGAACTGTAAAGTAGCGTTACAATGATGTACTATAACGTTACAATGCTGTAAGGTTATGTTACCGAGCTGTAATATAATGTTATAAAGGTGTAAACTGATATTTAAAGCGGTGAGAGAATGGAAACTTGTTCTGTTGTAGATCAATCGGGCTCCGAGCTTTGGTACTGACGAAGAGGTCGATCAACAGATCAAGTCAGCTGTACTGGAGGATGCATTTCGATTGCTCAACATCAGGTTAATATTGTCTTATATGCTTTAGATGACCTAAGGGTCGTTAAACAGGGAATTAGATGATAGACAATACACAATTTATGATGTTAGTTCAGACGTTGATGATAATGATGATGATGACGACAAACGATGATGATGACGATAATGATGATCATGATTAATGGTGATGATGATGACGCTTAATGCCGATGATGATAAAGTTGATGATGCTGGTGAAGAGATCAAGCGGGTATAACTCATGCAATAGGTTGTTTTGCAAAGGTCGAAGAACAAGCGTCGGAACCTGGCCGAGCAGAAGGCGGAGGTACAGCGTCGACTGCTTAGACCAGCCGTCAAGAAAGGAGAGAAATCAGAGGGAGAGAAACGAAGACAATCGATCAAACGGAGGAAAGAGGAACTGGTAAGTAAGGGCAGCATAATATATCAATCCCCAAAATGATATATATAAAATGTGTGTCAAAACAATCTACTTTAGTCTAACTCAATCTTATCTACTTTTGTTTAATCCTATCATATGTACTTCAATCTAACCAAATTAAATCCTACTTTATTCGTACCCATTCTAATCAGCTTCAATATAACCCAATCTAGTCTACTTTAGTCTAACCATATCTAACCCAATGTAGTCTACTTTAGTCTAACCATATTTAATATACTTCAATCTAACCGAATTCAATCTACTTTTATCCAATCCAATATTATATACTTTTATCCAATCTGAATAGATTTGTTTGATTTTCAGACAAATTTATTGAGTCGCCTGAAGAAGGAGGAAGATAGAGAGGAGTTTGAGAGGAAGCACTGCGGTCGATACCAGCGAATCTTTCCACCAGAAGATCGATTTACGAAGGAGAAATACAACAAGTTACTAGTCGGAGCACATCGCATCTTTCGAACTGGCTCTCAGGGACAGGCTCTCCACGAGGAGTATCTCAAATTCGTCAATAACAATTTAAAAGTATGAAATTTTGAGAAGTAAACATACATTTCCATAGATGCAATTTTTTTTTTTAAGGGCTAAACTAGTGACTGGGTTCTCTTCGTCGGCTACTTGCTCTTTAAAGGCAATTCCTTTTCGCCCGAATATCACAGATTCGTCGATAGTAATTTAAAGCATTGAGATATTGAGAGTAAACATAAATTTCCATGGATACCTATTTTTATTTAAAGGATAAACGAATGACTGGCTTCTCTCCATCGGCTTCTCGCTTTTAAAAACGTTTCTTCTCCCACGATGTTTACGTGCTGAGACTGAGAGCACCAATGAATTGTTGTTTTATGCCCTGAGGCACCTTGTTCCTCAGGAACTTATCATTATTATTGTTATTATTATTAATTAATTAAATTTGTAACGCGCGTGAGGTCACCAAATACGAGTCTGAGGCGTGGATAGTCAGTCACAAGGAGAGGATGTACTTACATTTTAAAATCCAAGACAATTAGTTTGCTAGTTATTCTGAGAGAGGCGCTACGTAGAATCTAGATATATAAATACGATACTATTTTACAATGCAGAGTATTTGATAATGTTAAATATTTGTTTCATTGAAGGACTTTGAAATTGAAGAGCTACTTGCTCAGGCAGAATCGGACGAACAGCAATACGACAATGAAGTAATCGACAACAATAGTCTGCTTAAAAAACCAAAGGTCGGACCATATTCACTGTCTGTCTATAATTTAATCTATCAATCAATCTATGCATTTGTATAGCACCTCTTCAGGATCACTATTCAGCGGCGCTCCCGACCTAATCAGGTCAAAGAGGAAAGTCTTGAGAAGTTTAGATAAAGAGCTAGACATGTTTCGTGGGAGAAAGTGCAGGTCAGATGGGAAGCTGTTCCAAACACTTGGACCCACAATTGTAATTTGATCGAACATTTATATAGTTCCCCTTCAAGATATCTCCTCAGAGGCGATCTCTGCGATGGCCTATGTATTAAATGTCATTCCACACGAATATTTTACATTAGTTAGCAAATCCGTGCACAGTAAGTTGAAAGAGTCACCAGTGGCCGGTGGACCCACACACAAAGCGTACAACCAACCAATGGATTCCTGTCAATTGCTGACAGATGGAATGGATGTTCAGAGTCTAGGGAACAAATTACGTCGATGGGGTATAAAGAGCGACGTAATGAACCATCCGATCAGCATATAATCACGATGTTAGGGAGCATTTCTACAAGTATCATTCATTGTAAATAGGTTTGTATGCGCTCATAAACCTGATATAAAGTTATTTATATATATATATATAAATATTTATATATATAAATATATATATATGTGTGTGTGTGTGTGTGTGTGTGTGTGTGTGTGTGTGTGTGTGTGTGTGTGTGTGTGTGTGTGTGTGTGTGTGTGTGTGATAGTTTCAGTTTAACGACATTGTGTGATAGCAAATATTATTAGCGTATAACCCGCCTCCTTTATCCAGGCTTGAGACTGGCACTGTCAGAGTGCAGACAGTGGCGGAGTTGTGCGTATTTGCAATTGCAGACTCCAAACTTTTAGAGCGCCACTCGAAAGCTAGGCGAATGGCACCAGCTTATTCACAAGCAGAAAGGTCTACATTAGTGAACCTTGAAACTATAGTATATACCTGTCTGAGTTTCTTGAAACTATTCGTTTGCAGAAAACGCCACCGGTGCAAGAACAGGAACGGACGGATCTAGTCCTATATTCGACCAGAGCCAGCAGGTCACGACTTCGCTTAAAGTGATCTCGTAATAATTCAATGCATTCTTCAGGGGCATGCTTTTTCTACAACTCAGCCGAATTTGGCTTTCATTTTCATGATGCCTTAAGAGCACATCTTCGGCAATGCCAGACACTACTGTGACGTGTCTACGTGCGCTTTGTCTGGTATACTGTGCGACGATACTCACGGGTGAGAGCGTAGGGTATAGACGGGATCCTTGTTATTTGTTTGACGCCTTTTCTACCACGTTGAAAGCTGTTGCAACGTTTTCAAGTTTGCTTGCAATACAGGTTCTGACGCATGGCATATTTTAATTAATTATTTAGCTTTTTATATTTTCCCAGTTTATTTTATTCAGCCTATTTTATTTGTTTTCGACGATAGGAATTACAGGTGTAATAGGTTAGTCCGTTTTTTTACCTGACTGATTTAGTCGTTTTGGTGATTTTGACCAGGACCATAAACTATAATAGAAAACGTACATTAAAAATAGCCAATCGTAATTTTTTACGAGTTTTACTGCTGCTTAATGGTGATATTTTATTGGTGAATTAAAGGGCATTTTAGTTAATGTTTTATTCATAGGCCTATGAGAAGTTGAGCTATTGTTGCTGTGATAGGCCTAGAGCTTCATAAAAGTTTCAACCTATTCTACACGATTGGCTTAAAATTGGAAGTTTTCTAATTGAAAAATGTATCAGTTATTATTTGCTGCCAGGTTGTTAATTGTAAAAATTTTAACCATTGTCGACACGTTTTTATATATAAAAGTATTTAGTAGAATATCTTGTAGAAATAAACATCTGTTATATTTATATATATATATTACATTACATAAATGTAATTTATTGTAAAAGTTAAGTATTTCTGTGATATTTTATGCAAATATTTGCCGTGATTATTTTTGCAATGCGATTAAGACTGAAAATATCGAAATTAAAGAAGCCAATGGTTTCTGTAATTTAATAGCCTTAACAGTCTCTCGGCAGTTTACACTTCCGGTTATGATAATCTGCTAGTAGTGATGTCTGTGTTAGTTGTCTGTAGATTTACCTACGTAATTTGATGTATTTTCTCAGTTTTCATATTGCTCGGGCGCCTTGCATGACTGCCACACTGGCCGTTTTGTGTTACAAGATAATTATAATTATTGTTGGAATAGATGGTTATAATCTTATAAATTATGAGAAACAATGACGTATGTTGCTGAATACCTCATACCTCTTCCAAAATCATTACCAACAAATTACATATTGTTAAATTTAAAGCAGGATATCTATCGATTTGACGACGAAAGTCAGAATTTTGAAGCAAATTCTTGCAGCTGTATCGTTTCTGTAACGAGAGGTCATTGGTTCTGAGTATCTGCACAAAACGGACAACAATATCTATAGAACAGTTGCTGCAAAAGAAAGTAGTAGGTTAGGCCTATCTCGATTGCAGCCACGCTGCAATATGAGCAAACGTGCGTTACGTCGATTACAACTACACTGCAATGTCTACAGACTTTATTTTCTTCACCTCAGCGTATTAGGCACGATGCCCAATTCCCTCTATCGATGTCATAATTATATGACGCATAAAATCTCAATTCTCATACCCGTAATAACGCTATGTAACAGCAGCTGTGGCCCCCACTCCTATATTACATAACAGATATGCTACCTACCTCTACCCCAGTGCAGAAGCAACAACAAAGCGTACTAATGCAGCATGATGATATATGGTATTGACGTAAATCCTGTCTAAAAACACCATTTTTCTTTCCCTCCTGTTTTGCCCTAGAAATGAGTATTACAGTATCACACAGAATCGATTGGTCTAATATTGCACTATCAGGTATTTATCGATAGGTTCGCGCTACAACTTTACCTAGCCTATTTAATAGCGTATGAAAATTGGGTATTTAAGCAAACATATAAACTATTTACACATACTATAGAAAATGAAATCAAGCATCTTGATAATACCTACCGAAATAATTATTTCAAGTGAATTAATTTAAATTTATACCAGAATCAAAACAATACACGCAGAATTGAATTTAGGAGTATTTAAAGCTATGCACAGGAAATTGTTAAGATTGTAAACAGGAAATTGCTAAAAGTGATTTTATAAATAATAAGTAAGAATGTCAAATCAATTCGCCAGGTGGCAGCTGATGGTGCTAGTTTTGGTTCACAACGTATTGTGAACTTCGATTAAACAATGAAGGTCCATGGTACATGGAATTTTCAATTGGCAGGATAATAGGTAAAATAACATAAGCTGAATCAAAGTTTGTTATATAACGAAACCTCGCTAACAAAACAGGAGCTCATCCACCTACCCCTTGAGAGTTATATAGGCCCAATTTTTCTACAGTTCCCACTCTCAGTTTACTCCTCACTAAAGTCTGTCTATTAGTCGTCTGTAGTTAAGTTGGTGGCGCATTTTTCACGAGCGTTGATTGTAGATCTTCGTCACACGTGACTACGTGAGCTCATGACATTTTTATTCGCCGTCGATAATTAAGCATAAATCAAGCACGCAATTCGTTCATTCATTCATTTTAGCATTTATATAGCGCTGATCAAGAAGTCTAGTCAGCGTCGCTATTGCGAGAATGTATGCTCCGATCCAGGTGAGAATGCGTTGTGTGACAAATACGAGGTGCATGACAACATGATGATTGCCAGGTGTAACCCAGAGTAGCGGTGTAACTGGTGTAGCGATCGGTGTTCCTTATTGTAACTTGTAACCGGCGTAACCGGTGTTACCTACAGTATAGCTGGTGTAAGTGGTGCAACTTGTGTAACCGGTGTTATCTATACAGTTTAACTGATGTAAGTGGTGCAGCTTGTGTAACCGGCGTTACCTATAGTTTTGCTGATGTAAGCGGTGTAACTGATGTATCGACCGGTGCTCCCTATTGTAACTTGTGCAACTGGTGCAACCGGTGTTACATAGTGTAACTGGTGTGTAAGCGGTGCAGCTGGTGTAGCCGGTGTTACCTAGTGCAATTCGTGTAACCGGTTTAAGCCTATCTGGTGTAACCGGTGTAGCTGGTGTAGCCGATGATCATAGGGTCGTGAGGTCGTAATAATAATAACAACAATAATAACAATAATAATAAATTATTATTATTATTGCTATTAATAATAATAATTTATTATCTCGTGGCTTTTAATGGCACCTTTTCTTCCATCCCAGAAGACGAGGCCTGACCCTCCAGACAAATAATTCGGCACCATCGTAGTCGTAGCAGTTTCTAAGTCCCTGGGGAACGAAGTACCTCAGGGCACAAAAATAAAAATAATAATAATAAAGACAATTTGTATGGCGCCATAACGCTACATGCTCGCCTCACATAGAAAACTAAATGCACGAGCAGTCAGTAGAGTCAAGCTTGGATAGGTTGATGAGTTCTCTTTGAGAGAAAATAATTCGCTGCAAAATCAATTCTGATTTATAAAATTAGCTGCATAAACGGAAGATGAACTGTGAAACTAGGTTTACCATTTTGAATCTTTGAATAAGTTATCGCTAGTAATCGACTGTTATAAAATCAAAAGCAGTGAAGCTCTTGGTATGCTATGGAACGGCTGTGATAGTTGCCACCGAAGTGGTCGGTGGAATTTTTACGGTAGTACGGGTTGTCATCTTTGCGGTAGAAGTGGTCGGTGGACCTTTTACGGTAGTACGGGTTGTCATCTTTGCGGTAGAAGTGGTCGGTGGAACTTTTACGGTAGTACTGGTTGTCATCTTTGCGGTAGAAGTGGTCGGCCGAACTTTTACGGTAGTACTGGTTGTCATCTTTGCGGTAGAAGTGGTCGGCCGAACTTTTACGGTAGTACTGGTTGTCATCTTTGCGGTAGAAGTGGTGGTCCGACTCCTAACGGAAGTACGGGTTCTCGATGTTGAACAACTACACCTTAACGAGAAGCCAGCCGATATAAAATCAAACACTAAAAGACACCTGAGAATCCGTTATAACACCAGGCAGCCTCACTTTTAACCAGCATTGTCCTCGAATCATTTAATAGTTTATATTAGGGCTGTACCAAATATTCGCTTCGCATTCGCTTCGGAGTCAAATGGTGGTCCAAGTATCTATTCTGTATTCGGCCTAATAGTGGCGGTCGGACCAAATACGAATAATTCTCACGTGACATCTGTGTCCGTATAAGCGACAGCTATATTGAATGGTCTGAAGTAGCCCTCGGCTGCCTGGGCCACGGTATTGCGGTGTCAACCGTCTCATTTCTGAGTTTAGTTAAATTAACTCAATTCCTAGTATATACAGGGTGGCAGCAGGATGCAGAAATTACATGCTTTTAATTGCTTACTTTTAGTGTATGTATAAAATTCACTGAACGGGAACTTTTTTTATCATTATTTAAATTTGCAGATAGATCTTGTGTTACACTATTGGCATTCGTATTCGGCCGAATAGTTAGGCACAATTCAATTATTCGTATTCGGCCGAATAGCGAAAATCACCTAATCGGTACAGCCCTACTTTATAAATCATCATAACGTAACGTGTGCATTACAAAGGTTTGAAATTGTTCCGAAGTGAAACACGTGGCGCTTATATATTTGTCCGATCTTGACTTTCGCAGCTGTTGGTTGACTTCGCCCACTCTTGGAGAGTGTTCAAAACCTCATCCGCCTAAACTTCGTCCTACCTCTCGTAGATTCTGATAGGGATTTTATCGTGAACCTATACATCTGCCCAGGCGTTACCTCCCGACCGACACATTTCAGAAGCGAGACATTACTTTTTCCACAAGCAGGTATTAATAAGCAGTAGTAATTTGGTTCAACGATTCTGTGTTTGATAACAAAGATCTTTAGCGTCGCTCTTCTTCCTTACCCAGGCTTGGGACTGGCACTGTTAAAGAGCGAACAGTGTAGGAGTGGTTAGTCGAGCAAAATATCCACCTCATCTCCCTGCATACCTATGCGGCCATGTATTGTGAGACATAATGAGCAACAACCTACAGCTCAATGAGGAACAGTCTACAGCTTAATTAGCAACGGCCTACAGCTTAATTAGCAACGGCCTACAGCTTATTGAGCTCAATTAGCAACGGCCTACAGCTTATTGAACTGAATTTGTAACGGCCTACAGCTTAATTAGCAACGGTCTACAACCTATTGAGCTTAATTAGCAACGGCCTGTCGCTCAATGAGCAACAGTCTACAGCTCAATGAGCAACGGCCTACAGCTCAATGATTTATCATCAATAATATTATTGTCTCGTACCTGTAAACCGTTATGCCGTCGCAAGGTCCAAATATGCTTTTGAACGGTCCGAGTATCGGATCATCCCGAGAAAACGAGTAGTCTGTGACCGCTATCTCTGGACCACGGCAACCCATACAAACCTCGGCCGAACTTTCATTTTGACCTTTACCTGCAGCGACCTTTATCCTGCTGATGGACCCAAGTCCCTTGGCCGCATTTGTGCACTGTCAAAGACAATATCGATGTGCTGACCACTGTACCGTAGTTCGTACTAGATGCAGTGGCGACTCTATTGGCCTACAGGGGGTACTGGAGGGACTTTCGCCCCAAATTAGTCGATGTCCCCGGGTGCCTTTCCAAATTTCAATCCACTTTCAGTCTTGAAGACACCAGGCAACCATCTTGCCGCTCTGTCGGGTTGCCCGGCCCTCCTCAAGTGGCCTTATATATATTGTTGAAAAAGTCTAGAGCCGCCACTGACTTGCTTAGTTTTAACACCCGTTTAGAGTAGACTAGTAAAGTCGTTTTAGAGTCATCATAACTACACCATCTTGGCGGAATTGTTCAAAAATAAGCATGATTTCAATCTTTAAGTCGAAACCCGTCATGCAATGTAACTTAATAGAACGTTTACATAGCGCCCCAGGCCAAAACATCTACTCAGAGGCGTTCTCTGCGCTAGCCTATAACATTATAATTATGTTTAGTGTCACTAATAACGAATATGTCACAAAAGTTTGCAAAACTATGCGCAGTAAGCTGAAAAGAGTCAAAAGTGATGGGCCCACGCACTAGCGTGGAACAAGCCAAAGGATTCCCGTCGACAGCTGACAGATGGCATGGATGTGTGTAGTAGGCCTACTATGGTGGTGTTTTGTGCCTGTAGGCCTGTGTATCATAATACATGCAGCATAATTCGAGACAAACTTACTGAACATTGGTCAGGTTTGGAGTGCTTAACCCCAGGCGGGAACCAACGAATAATCTTTTTACTTTCATCCACCTTCCATGTGATCGATCCTCTTATAGCCAAGGTCAGCGCACTGCAGTAGACATCAACCGGGATCGAAAGGATCCTTCCTACATCACAGGTGGCGAAGAAAACAATACACAGCAAATAGAAGCGTGCCATTGTTCTTCTTGGCCTATGCTCTTCTGAAGTCATACATTATGTTACTGGAGTCCCTAATTTATAGCTTTAAAAATCGGCACTTATTGAATTCTTTAAAAAATTTAATGAAAATTAGATTAAGTCAGTCATTAGCAAACGACGTCTAACTGATTCCGAGATTGTATCGATAGTCTTCAGCAGGTGCATATTGATTCGCTTTAATTAGACGATAAGAACGATTAATATCTCTCTAATGAAATTCGTATTTCTCACTTGCGTAATAAATGTGCATTTGTTAACTTGGACATGTTTGCCTCCGGACCCCTCTGTCTGAACGCCTCTGACTATATGAAGGTTTTACACTCGAGCTTCGTATTTTGCACTCCCTGTATTGCAATTGACCTAATGAAGAATCTCTCGCATCCATGGACTAAGTGAACTCAGTTATTACGGATTCGATCGTTTTGAGCCATTAATAATTGCAGCTTGTCATAAGACTCTTATCGAATATGTACAAACATAGGCCTACGTTTGATCAGATATACAGAATCCCTCGTCATAAATATCATCAAATCTAAAGTTCAGACGCTATAAATGCAGTCCATATGTTGGCGGATTATTGATTTGCAATTTTTTAAACCTGATGATTGTCGTTCCAGGGCTGTAGTTAGCATCACCAATCGTCGTTCTACCTTATCGACGCAACATGGCCCAGAGATTCTGAGCATTAACGCCATCTGTCAGCTGTCGACGGGAATACGTTGGTTGGTTCCTCAATTGTGAGTGTGCCCACCATTGGCGGCTCTTTCAGCCTACTGTGCACTGTTTAGCGACATGTTGTATCATAATTATCTGCTATTTATGCAATTTGCATCACATAGGTTAGCGCAGAGAGCGCATCAGTAATCGGTATGTATGTTGTGCTATATTATATTACAATCATTGGCGCCGGCACCATGTGTCTTGCAGTTGCACGTGCCCCTGCACTTCCTAAAACTCAAGGGCACAAAGGGGCACGCATTTTTTCAAAATTGGCATAATTAGATGAGTATTTAAATTAAATATTTAAAAAAATTTATTAGCAAATATCATACGGCGCAGAGACTCAGAGCGTCCAGCAAAAGAGCGCGTATAAATGGACGCCTCTCATAAGGGCGAGAGGCCATTAAGAGTGACACTCAAAAGGGCGACCGATCAAAGCTAAATATTTCAACAGTTTATAGAAGAAATTCTATTATAACTAAGTGTATATCCTTAAAAGTTTCAAATGATGGTTCCTTAGCCCGGTAATGCCGTGTACAGAATGAATACCGAACTTTCTTCGCAGCATGTATAATATATGGCCTTGACAAGTCTTTGAATTCTTAATATTTGATGCAAACACAGTGCTCTGTAAATGTGGGGGCACTTGAAAAAAAGAGCAGAGCACAAAAAGCATTTCACGCTTTGTGCGTTTCATGTAAATCTCAGCCTTTGTTTCCAAGTTAACGTCGGAATATTTCAACAACCATCTGTGCATGGATGGCTCTTACTGTAGGTTTGTTTTTGTTTGACAACTCTTTTAATATTCTAAAGAGACTAAATTTACACTTATTCTGTACAACTTTAACTGAAATAAAATTGAGAAATTAAATATAATTATTATTTTCAAAATGGTACAATTTTTAGGTATACTTTTGGTTTCACTAAACGTATACTTCACTTGGACAACATATTGCATCTAAATTAACAAACACAACTTTTTGAACTGAAAATAAGAGAATACATTCTGAATATGTATACCTTCATTATTAGCTATTTGTTGCTACACTGTGCATCTAGAAAAAAGTCTACTTACTCGCCGCGTAAGCTTAATATTTCAACAAGATTTCTAAGCTCGTGTGACAAGTGACAAAAGAGATCAATGGATTCGCATTCCTCCTTCAAGGTGCTTGCGAGTGGTTCCGAAGCGAGCGGGAACATTTTAAATTCTGACAGAACGTGTTCACCGACAGGGCTTGTTATCTTGCAGCAATGGGCTACAAGCAACACCGGCAGAGGCGCTGCGCTGGAAAAGGCAGTACCAGTGGTCAATTTGTAACTATAGAGGTGGTGGCACTGTAGGACGTGCATTTCTTCTACTCCACCCCCGCGTCAAGTTTTTCGCGGCTTACCCGGTAACAAATTTCGCGGTGTCTTCCCTCTGGTCAGCATTACAATTTTCAGCTTCATGGGCCTGTGCTCATTGAAAACAATGTTTGAACAAAGCTAAATGTAATTAGGTAATCGACATTATTTTACACTATAATCAACCACTAAATTGCACAGAAAATGAAACAGTCTCATATAACACATGTGTGGCTAATCGAACTTGTAGTCGAAAAACGATAGGCCTATGCTTGCCATCTTATTTGGGCTAAGATGTGTAGGTCTATAATACAACAGAACGTGGTTAAAATTGCATCGAAAACTGTTTGGTATATTGAACTTGGTTGCAACTACACAAGAAACTAAACAGTCACATTTTACATTTGTATCGAACTCAAATTTAAGATTAAAAAAATCGCACACAATCCACAACAAATCTTAGATCAGTCATGCTCTAGACTAGTTAAACAATGATCAAAAGTCACAATTCAAATTCAACACCATGGGCGCCCGCACCATAGGTGAAAGGGGGTCGCGTGACCCATGGAATTCTGACGGTTTGTTGTCTTGTTCATAGACTTACTCACTGACTTACTAAAAACTTTATTGTGGGCAATGACCGACCGGGCTGCATTTAATTCTGCTCGGGTTGTTGCCAGCCCGAAAAGTATAGAAATGTTAATTTATAATTTTGAGTTCTTCGTTGACTCATCCAGATGCAGCCTTCGTTGTGAAAATGTGTCTTCGTTGGGAAGAAATCCCATACTCAATAGAAGATATATATATATATATTTATTTATATATATAGCGATCAAGGAAGATGTTTCGAACCAGATTGCAGACTTATCATATATATATATAATATATATATATATAATATATATATATATATATAATATATATGTGTGTGTGTGTGTGTGCTTGTGTGTGTGTGTGTGTGTGTGTGTGTGTATGCGCTGATTGTAGCATGGGTATCGTAAGTCACATATGCACAGCTGTCGCTAGCATCCATTACCTTCAAACCCTGTTAACCTTTCCCAATGATCCGTGGCCAAACGTGTCGAAACATGCTATTGGGTTGCAGGGATGTGAAGCAACCCTTCTTCCCTGCCTGACGCTGTCTCCATCCGGCTCCCACGTTTCCTCTCATCCTTCATTGTCTCATTTAGTGTATCCAAAATTACATCCGGTTCTCCAGTGTCACCTTGATCGACAACGCATAAAGTTGCGAGGGTGCGCTAATTTGACAGTAATATGGACCATGCAGTTTCAATAAACCCACTAAAATTTCGTCTGTTTCCAGCCACACAACACGTGCGTTGGTTACCTATAGGCTATAGGCCCATATCTATCAACCATACAGTTTACTAAGCGTGGGGTGACCGAGGTCAATCTTCAATTTTATCAATTATTTGATTATATTTGAATAATATATATTTGGAAGAGATGGATGCCAATTGCAGTTCCTTTTCAGAGATTGGTCTTTAAGAACTTATTAAACATTAGTGCTGTTAGTCAGGCTGTAGTTTTTATATATAATATATATATATGTGTGTGTGTGTTTGTTACGCTGTATTGACCAACGTAATCAATTCTGCCTTTTGTGACTGATCCTCCTTGTAAAAAATTATGTGGGCGCCCATGTTCAACACATCACGTGGGCAGGCTTGCTGGCTGCGTGTCGGAGTGTGGGGTAATGTGAGAAACTGCGCGAAAATTTGTCTCCCTCTATTTCCGAGTGCCACCCCCATTTACAGAACACGTATGTGCAAATGCTGTGGCTATACAAATTCGGAGCAAAATGTCAAAACGTGGTGGAACTGCCCCGAACGGCGTTCCGCCTATTTTACTGGCTGAGGTGCCAGAGCGCAGTTCTGGCACTCCAGGATGTGCCTGAACGGCTTCCGGTTCGTTACGGCTAAAATTGACCACTGGGTAATACGATACCGATTAGCCATTAGACTGAAAGCATCTTATTTGTTATTTATGAATGAATGAATGAATGACAATACGAGTTTGAATTGCATATTACCAAGAAAGAACTCTATACGTTACATTTCTTAAAATGCTCCTGAACAGAGAAATAGGCCCAACTTGTAGAGCCGACCGATTTTAACGTTCGGTATCTGCAAATATTCGCAAAATCAAGGGCTTACGCCCCCCCTGCGGACACCCATGTCTAGAACACTGTCGAAGTTGGTTTTCATTTTATGCTGCCTTAAGAGCACATCATCGGCAATGCCAGACATTACTTTGGCGTGTCTACGTCAGAGGTGAAAAGAACCAAGATTTTTAAAAAATCAAAAGTTGTTTTTTTTGTTTTTCTGGTTTATTGGTTTTATATGGTTTTTTGTTTTTAGTTTCCCTTTGGATTTTGCCACAACAATTTTGTTGTTAAAAGCATCAGACATAGCATGAAACGAGCTCCAACTCGTTTATATGATTAATTTAGCTTGATTTCGGACTGAATAACACACAATTATTAATACAATAGTAATATTAGGGAATTTAAAAAAAATTATAAAAAAACCATAAATTTGTTTTTTTAAATAACAAAAAACAAAAAACCAGCATGTTTGCAGCCCTGGCCTACGTGCGCTTGCGTTTTGTCTTATATAGGGCCTACTGTGCCGCTGTGCGACGACACTTAGCCTACGGGTGAGTGTAGGGTATACAACATTCCTTATTATTTGTTTTGACTCCTTTTCTGACACGTTGAAATCGGTTGCAACGTTTTCGAGTTGGCTTGCAATACAGAACCTGATGCATGGCATATTTTAATTCATTATTTTACTTTTTGTGTTTTCCCAGTTTATTTTATTCATTCTATTTTGTTTGTTTTCGACTATAGAGATTGTAGGCTATGTGTAATTGATTAGTTCGTTTCTACTTACTGATTTAGTCGTTTTGGTGATTTTCGACCTGGACCTAAACTAAATCAATATAAACGTAACATTTTTGGATAGGCCCCTTACTGATTTAGTCGTCTTGGTGATTTTTGACCACGACCTAACCTAGATGAATAGAAAACGTAACATTATGTCGCAATCGGCGGGCTACATTAAAAATGACCATTCGTAATTTTTACGAGTTTTACTGCTTGTAAATTTCCTTTAGGCTGGTATTTATTGGTGAATTAAAAGGCAATTTATTTATCGTTTTATTGATAGGCTTGTGACAATTTGAGCCGTTTTTGCAGCGATGGCCTAGAGCTTCATAAAAGTTTCAATCTATTCGACACGATTTCCTAAAATTGAAAGGTTTTTAATTGAAAAATAGTTATTATTTGCTGCCAGGTTGTTGTAAAGATTTAAAACATTGTCTGCACGTTTTTATTTCAGTATTTGGGAGAATATATTGTAGAAATAACATATGTTTTATATAACAATGAATATATATCAATCAAGAAAATATATATATATCACATTAAATAAATGTAATGTATTGTATTAGTTAAGTATTTTCTGTGATATCTTCTGGAAATATTTGCTGTTATTATTGTGCAATGCGATTGGCTTAAGACATTCAGTTTTGCAAACATGGAAATTAAATCATCTTACGGGTTCTGTAAATAATGGCAATCTCTCAGCAGTTTGCACTTCCGGCAGTGATAGCCTGCTAGTTACAATGTCTATGTTGTTGGTCTGTTCAGTCCAGGAAATCTAGCTCAAAATAGGGTCAACCTAGAAAAACTTGCTTCAGAAGCTGTTTAAACGGTTTAATTCCTGCTCAGAATCCATTGCTGACTAACATACTGAAAATCCCGACCATGGGGTCACCCTCAAAAATGGACTTTTAAAAGTCAAGAGATCAACATAGAAGGAAATGGCCATAACTCGGCCAAATAGTGTCCTCTTTGGTGGCTCTTTTTTCAGTTAGCTCAGGTCTTCAAGGAAACCGTTCAAAAAGCTTCTGAAGCAATTTTCTCTAACTGTATTGTCAAACTGTAGTTTGCCTGGACTAGTAGACTTATATACGTAATTATTTTCACAGTTTCCAGATCGTTTGAGTGCCTTGCACGACTGCCACACTGGCCGTTTTGTGTTATAAGATAATTATATTGTTGGAATAAATGGTCATAGTGTTATAAATTAAGAGAAACAACGAGGAATGTTGCTGAATACTTTATATCTCTTCCAAAATCATTGCCAATAAACTGGATTTTTTAAAATCTAGCAGAAAATCGATCTATTTGAAGACGAAAGTCAGAATATCGAAACAATTTCGTACAGCTGTATTGTTTCTGAAACGATAGAGAGGTCATTAGTTCCAAACATCTGCACAAAACAAGGTCAACAAGGTTATAAAATAATTGTTGCTGCAAAAGAAGGTTGCGCATTTATACCGATTGCAACCACACTTCAATAAGATCTGCCGCGTTAAAGACTTCAATTTCTTGAACTCAGCTTATCAAGCAAGATGACCAATTCCCTTCATCGGCTTCATGTTGTTTGTTCCTATCCAGTTGAGAATGCGTTGTGGTCAACACGAGGAGATGGTAGACGGTGTTACTGGTGTAACGGTGTAACTTGGGCAATGGAGTAACATGTGTTACTAGTGTAACTGCTGTAAACGGTTCAACCCGTGTAGCTAGAGATGCCAGTGCAACTGCTGTAAACGGTGTAGTATTGTCACTATCAGTGGTGTAACTGGTGTAACTAGTGTAGTCGGTAATTACGGAGACGTGGGGTTATGCAAAATCAGGATGGGATGGGTGTATGAGTTCCAATTAAGAGAAAACAATTGATTACCACATAGTCAATTCTGAGCTAGTAAATTAGCCACATAAATGAGAATTAAACTGTAAAACTTGAATTACCTTCATGAAACTTTGGATGAGTTCGCCTCATTATCACTAAAAATAACGCGAATATTGCGTAACCGGCGTTGTCGGAAGAACGGTAGTGACATGCGTGTCAATGGTTGTAGATATTACAGGTGGAACGGTTGTAATCTCTGCTGCTTTAGTTGTGGGTTGAAACGTCGTAACGAGAGGAGAGGTCTTTGCGGTTTTAGTGTTGGTCGGAATCCTAGCGGTAGAAGTCAGCGGTGCTGAACAACTGCACCTTAATGAGAAACCAGACGATAATCAAACACTCAGTGGCGGCGATCTTGCTTTACAGATGGGGGAACACCCAAGCAGTCATGAGAAGGGTAAAAAATGAGAGGGGTAAAAAATTCCAATCACTTTATTGAGAACAATTTTTTACACCCTGTTTATGCAAAAACAAGGCATAACAAATTCAAAATCCAAATCCAAAAAATTAATTTATCAAACATAATGGCGTTTTAGCCAACTTACGAATATCGTTAAAATATAATAAGAAGTATGTAAACAAAAAAGAATATAAAAATGAAACTCATTATTTACTTAGTGATCAGATATTCATGGGGGGATCGGGGTATGGGAGAAATGTACAACGTGTTCCCTGCTGAAACACTACAAGTAAGCATACGTGTGAATCCGTTATTTATAGCATCAAGTACCCTCACAGTGTTACGCGTTGTTGTCCTCACTTCACTTGGGTCTACATCTGACTAGTTGTTGGCCTACCTCCTGACGAATACATTCAAAAGGTATGACATAGCTTTGCGCAAAAGAAGGGATTAATAAACAGTATAGTAGTTTCAGTTTAACGACGCTGTGCGATAACAAGGATTATTAGCTTTGCCTCTTCCTTCATCCGGGATTGGGACTGGCACTGTAAGAGAGCAACCAGTGGCGGTGTGGTTAGTCGGTCTATTTATATCCACCCTATTTTCTACACACAATCTGTGCAGCTGTCAATTCTGAGACAAATTGAATATGAGCAACAGACTATACTGCTCAATGATTTGTCGTCAATTATATTGTCTCTTACCTGTAGACCGTTACACCGCCGCAAGGTCCAAATATGTTTTTGAACGGCCCGAGCATCGGATCATCCTGAGAAAACGAGTAGTCTGTGACCGCTCTCTCTGGACCACGGCAGCCCATGCAAACCTCGACCGAACTTGCCTTCTGGCCCTTACTTGCAGCGACCTTTATACTGCTGACGGACCCGAGTCCCATGGCCGCATTTGCGCACTATCAAAAACAATTTTTATTCGTAGTTCGTGCTAGATGCAGTGGCGGCTCTACAGCGAAAGTCTGGAGGGACCATTGCCCCAAAACTGAGTCGGTGGCCTTCCAAATATTAGTCCACTTTCACTGTCTCTCAGTGTGTAGAGTAAACCAGACATCCAATTGACCCCTCTGTCGGGTTTTCCGGCCCCTACGTCACTCTCCCGCCCCCCACTCTGATGAAAAGGTTTCGAGCCGACGCTGACTACATGAGTTTTGACACCCATTTTGAATAACCTAGAAATGGTATTTATAGTTAGTAATGACTATATACATCTGACTGAATCATTTAAAAATAAACAAATTCATTCTTTAAATCAAGGCTTGCCGTGTAATTTAATAGAACATTTATATAGCGCCCCAAAGATATCTACTTAGAAGCGCTCTCTACTCTAGCCTATAATTGTAATGTTAAATGTCATTAATAACTAATATGTCACAACAGTCAGCAAAACAGTGCATAGTTAAGTAAGCTGAAAAAGTTCAATGCATTTTCAGGCTTAGTTTCTGGGAGTAGGCCTACAGGTAGAAAAATTTCAGATCCGAACAACAATCAGAAAATAAGGATGATCAGTATAGAAATGCTTAATATTTATTAAATATATCTTAAATATTTGGAAGAGATATATTATCAGCAGCTTCAACCCATAGTACTGATAAACAGGTGAATCGCTGTGGGGCAAAAGCCCATGCTATGCGGGGTAAAACGCCAACGGTAGACGTTTTAACCCGCATACCGGGTGGGCGTTTTGCCTCATTAGCCACTATTGAACTATAACCATTACAGCTTTGTCATCCTGCAATATCGCTCTTACCCAAAGATAGCTGTGGAAAAGTCTTGATGAGGTCCTTGTGTCTTACTGTGAAGTTTTTTGTGACATAATACTTGCCTTCACAAGTCGTAAAATGTCGGGTCGCAAATATTGTCAAGAGTACCAAAAAATCTAAAATATGATATATTCTCACTTACCGTGAACCAACAGAAAAAAATCTTAATATAACAAGCTTTCTTAAGATGGCGCCAACATGCTCTGCTTCACTATATCGCGCTAAACTACAGCTGGCACCTTAGACGAGCAGTAGGCCTTTTGCCCCATCTGGGCCTCTTGCCCCACTCTTACCTACTCTACCCTACACGACTCGTCTTCCTGTACATACCTAATAATAAAGATTTGTCGTTTATCTGTTAAACGCTATCTTCTTGTCTGCCTAAGACATGATATCATCTTCGCGACATTAAACACGGTGATGCCCGTCCGATACAATGATAGCCAAGGCCTTGATACCGCCACTGACCCAATGCAGGACATGACCCAATGCAGAGCATTCTCCCCGAGGTCTATTCGTTAAATGACGATGACATCATCATTGGCTGCAATGCAAAGAACGCCTCTGAATAGTTATTTTGTGAGAGGCGCTATATAAATCTATAAATACAATATATACACGCTTACTGAGCATTTGTCGGGATCGGAGTGCTGAACCCCGGGCGGGAACCACCGGATGATCTTCCGACTCTCGTCCACCTTCCAGACGGTTGATGCTCTTACAGCCAAGGTCAGCGCTTTACAGAGGACGTCAGGAAGGATTGGAAGGATCGAAATGCTCCTTCCTACATCACACGTCGCAAAGAACACAATACACAGCAAATAGAAGCGTGCCATTGTTCTTTTTAGCCTATACTCTTCTGAAGCCAGACTTTATGTTACTGGTTCCCAAATTTATAGCTTTAAGAATCTACACTTACTGCATTCTTTTGAAAAATTAGTCAGGCATTAGCAATCGACGTCTAAATGATTCCGAGATTGTATCGATAGTCATCAGCAGGTGTATATTATTTGCTTTAATTAGACGATAAGAACGATTAATATCTCTCTGGTGGAATTCGTAATTCTCACTAAGTCTTGCGTTATTAGTGCGCATTTGTTAACTTGTGTAACATGGATGATAAGTGTGAAGGCAGTTATTGAATTGTTCGGGGGTTGGGAAGGTTCAACACACCAGTTCATTTTTCAACCCGATCAGCTGATTCTAACAAATTACCTTGGAATGGATCAAGCAAACCCAGAGATGCCTTTACCTTTCAGTGGTGCAATGTATCTTAACACAGCTAAGAGTCAAGTTCGTGCACGGAAAACCGACGGTTAACCGTTACAATTTAACCCGTAGGCCTATACATAGGCTAAGCTCGTAGGATTTCAGGTTCGTAAAAATCCTGGTAAGGACCTCTGGACATGTGAAAAATTATCAATCCCTCCTCCCAGTTCAAATTTGACGATTTAAACCCTCATGCTAACTACGAAGGTTTCATACTATAACCTACAAGAGCCAGAGCCGTATTAACCCATGGCAAGGCCTTAGGCTTCGAGTTTATTTGGGCCCCTTGAGGCTTGACGTTCCCTAACGCCCATCCCAGTTACCCCGCGAATTTCCTTACGAACAATTTACTAGGATAATAATACAAAATTAATGAAGTAATGAGTGGAGTAACAAAGCAAACATAGAGTGTTCTTACATCAATTAAGAAGTCTTGCACTCAATCTAGGCCTATATTAAACGATTTACTGCATCAAATTATCCCACCCTGAAACGCAGTAAGCCTATCTTCAGAATTGCCAGCTTCATGTTCACTACGTTGTTTCTTTCTATGGGTATCTTCTTGGTAGACCCGCTCAGTTTCAAGACCAATTCTGAATCTTCCCTTTCTCCTCAAAGTATCTCTCAAACTGGGAACGGAATTACTCAAAGACCAATTATTGTTAAAGAGCTTCACAGCCTCGTTCAGATCATATTTTGTGCTCCGCAGATTTGTCTGGTGAAACCATATTCCGCGACGACAGACCAGATCACCATTAAGATGCAATTTTGCAAAGGTATACGTATTTAATTTGGATAAGGTTCCCCTTGCCTCTTGTCGTGCTTTGGCAGTTTAGTTTTCTGTTTTCAGGTTTTCTGTAAATTGCTCTGAAACCATCATCCTTATTCCTGTCCACCAGATGTGAGTGTCTTTGAAGTATCAGAGTGGACAGACCATCTAGTGTCAGTGAGACGTTTTACAACAGGTAGGCCACCAAGGGCATTGACTAAAAGTCCCAGCGGTTGAATTTGATTATTCACCTATATCATTGCATCTTATGCTACAAATAGCCTACATGGCGATATCATTGCATCTTATGCTACAAATAGCCTACATGGCGATATCAATGCAACTTATGCTACAAATCAAATATCTCACCACTGCCGTAATTTACCGATATGCTTTTGGTGGGCTCCTTTAAGCTTCAGCCTAGTCAGCCTTATAAATAATACGGCCCTGACTCGAGCTACGTTTTTGGCACTCCTTGCCTTGCAATTGGAGAAACTCTTGCATTCAATTAATTAAGTGAACTGCGCAAACGGATACGATCGCTTTGAGCCATCAATTATTGCCAATTGTTATGCATGTCTTATCGATTTCGTTAAAACAGACGTCTGATCAAACCTACAAAATCACTAGTCATAAATATTATCAAATCAAAAGTTTCAGACTCAATTGCAATTCATATTATGTTGACAAATTATCGATTTGCAATTTTTAACGTGCAGATTGTCAGTCCAGGGCATGGTTCATACGTTTTCGTCTTCGTTAGCCTACATGCTCTGAATAGGGCCTAATGGATGACACACTGGAGCGCAGAGCTTAGGAATCGATTTCGATTTATCTGTCCCCCGTAAGGTTGACTAAGCAGGGCTGCAAACATGTTGGTTTTTTGGTTATTGTTTTTTTACAATATATTTTTAACATTTACTAATGTTACTATTATATTTCTAATTGTGCGTTATTCAGTCGAAAATCAAGATAAATTAATTATATAAACAAGTTGGAGCTCTTTTTCGTGCTGTGTTTGATGCTTTTTATTTTTTAAAAACTTTTATAAGATCCAAAGGAAAACTAAAAAACAAAAAATCCAAAAAACCCAAACTTTTGATTTGTTTAAATCTTGGTTTTTTTGCACCTCTGTGACTATATAGTCCTTCGAATTAGCTAGGCGGTGGCGTTGCATGGTTAAGTCAGATGCATAACGTGATTAATTGACGTCTTGCACGGCTGCCGACAGTTAAATTTGAGTATTGAAATGATCTATTCCTTCATACATGTGGGATTGTAGGCCTACTGTAGCCCTGCTTGTAATCATTCCGTGGATTGTCTGTTTAAAGTCAAACGAAAGTTATTATAATTTATAAGGAATTAAGCAGCCTACCATGCGCAGTATCACCGCTACGTTTCGCTATAGAGTGGAATACTGTTGGTTGCTGTGGTAACCATTAAACGAGTCCACAATGAACACGATAAGTACGCCTAATTCCATGTGAGTATTTGTCCGCCTTACAATGGAATTATGCCCATTATTTAGTGCGCTTGAGTTTCGAATGGCGCTTTAGAAGTTTGGAGATTCTAAAACTCTACCGGCCCAATATGTATAGGCCCTATAGCCTATAAACACCATCCATCTTACTGATCTTAACCATCCGATTACCTGGCTAGCTCTCTGGATTCTGACTTCTGCGGCGTTCTGCCTATCAATTTTATTTTGATAAAGAGCCTATGATTATTAATTAAGCTGATTCCCGCGACCTGGCTTTCAGGACGTTATAGAATCTTAATCGTAATCTCAACATTTCTACCGCGACAACAAAAGCGAAGTCACGGGAACCAGCTTATTCACAGGCGCGTCGAGTTTACTGTTAGGAATACTTGTCAGCTTACATTAATAGCCTACACTCAAATTGATTAAGCTTCGCCTTACTTGGAAAGCTAGAACTCAAACTGAATCAATTGTATAAAATGGAAAACGAAACCAGATACTGGCAGATAGAGGTTTATAAGATCGATACGAGCCAGCTCCAGAGGGAAACACCCTCGTCAGATTTTATGATGTCATTTTAAAACTCTTTGGCATACCAAGATGTTCCAGAAAGAAATATTCTATTTACAGTAAACAGTTATTCATAGCAAAAGATTATCGGCAGAAATCGTAAAATGAATCAAATATATATTAATAACCAATGATAACACAAGCAACCATAATCGGCAGGCTTAGGCAAATAAATTTGGCTGAACTACATCCGTAAATAAATGTACTTTGTATCAGTTTAAATCTTACAACGGTAACTGGTGAATGTTTCTCTATTGCGATGTAACTGAGCGATAATTGAAGTAAGAAACGTCTACATTCCGCATGATTGTATTATAATCTATAAAGTTAGTGTATTTAGATTGATATTGAGATCAGCACTGCTAAAAATTCAAAGAACTTAATGCAGTGCTGTCCACCTTTATTGGGACAGCGGGCCACTGAAGAAATTATTCTTGAAGCCGTGGGCCAAAATCAAAAATCAAAAGCAGCGACTGAAACATTAAAAAAAATTATTAACTGTATCATATTTTCTTTGTGACCATCATAACAATTAATCGCATATATGCATGCCATGCATTTTGTGTTCATACTGTCAAGTGATGCGCCAAGCTACAAACGAACGACTGAATGTATGCAAAATTTCTGTGCTAGCCTTCGCTTTGTTTGTTTGTATCAGGGACGACTGACACTGTTACAAAAGAATCAATTCTTCTGCTCAGACCATAATGAACGTGAATGTTATTGAAGAGCTGCTTGGTGTTCTTGTATCACCAGGGACTACTGGTCAAGGTTTGTATAAATAAGACAAGTTTAAAGTGCCTGGCAATCAGATTAATGCTTTGACCTGTGTGGTTTGAGTTTCCATGTTACATTCAGTTGAGAAGTGGTGTGAGTCCTTTAGAGGCCATGACAGCATGCGTAAACTTATTTATATCCTCAAGAGGTTCATTAAGAAAATTTGTATAGCGCCCCATGAAGGTTACTACCCAAGAGTGCTCCTCGCATAATGCTCATATACAACCTAAGTTCAGTTGCATATATTACTGAGTGTTCCTAATCATGTCTTTTAGAAGCAAGTTTGCTTTGAAGGATATTTTAACTTACTGAAAGACAGGCCCGTACCGAGCTATAATTGTGCCAAGTGCCTAGCTAATTGCGCCCTGTGCATAGCATCAATTTGGTGCCCCATATTTTGAAAATAGTGCATTTTATGAAATAATAAGGTATTCCATCCTGAAATTTGCGCCCTTTCCACATTTGCGCCCGGGGCCTAGGCCCCTTCCTTGGTACGGCCCTGCTGAAAGATCTTTCTTTTCTTCAGATTCTTTAGAAAACGTGTTCGCATCCAACATAAAGAAAGTCGCAGAGAAGATAAATTCGTCCGAAAAGTTTCACTTTCTTTGCGATCATCTTTCATCGGATGACCTTTGTACAGAGGGTGCCACACATTGGCGATTTGCACTGTTGAACCTCCGCCTGATCCGTCTCCTGCAGACCGCGTTAGACGAATCGATCACCCACAATCGACAGGTGGCAGAGGAGACTCCAAGACAAACAGTGGCGTCGGCACTTCCCGCAGACTCCCTGAGCATCTCACAACAGAAGACAATCGCAACATCGCTGCAGTTCATTGCCTGCTTCGGCATCTGTCCTTACCTCCTTCCAGGTGTTGGGCTGCCGCTGAGCGTGCGATGCGGGTCCGGAGGCTGCGTGGAAGCTGAGACCTCGCCCAGCCGCGATGAGATGGACCGGCGACTGATGACGAGCGTCGTAACCTTGCTGGAATGCGTTGGTGGGGTTTCATCGAGGACGCTGCGCGAGATGATAATCTCGAGGCATCTTAACGATGTCCTTGCAGCATTATTTCAGATTCGCCACTTCTCCACACGGTGCATTCCGCCCGTGTCCGAGGGAGAAGACGTGGAATTCAGGCAAGGGAGTCCTTTCAGTGTGGATGGTCGAATCCAGGTTTTCTCCGACGACTCTAAGGAATGTGTGGAGCTCCTGTCAGCGCGCAATGTCGACTTCTGCTTGCGACAGCTGGATGCGCTGTTGGAGAAGTTAGATCAGCCAAGACTCATTCAGGAACTTCTTATTCTGCAGAATGGACCGCCACCCGCACCACCGTCGCTCAAGGCATGTTTCTTTGGCTATTTATGTAGGGCCTTTAAAGAACTTTAAACCTAATAGCTTGCTTAATCTTCACATCTCTATGCTACTAATTTAAGCACATAGATATGAGTAACAGGTTAGAGTGTAACTAATTACGATCTGCCCTATTCTTCTTTGGCCTTAGGGCTGTTCTGTTTGACCAAAGCTGGGCTGGAAGTGCCTCTGATTAGACAGCCTTGAAGGGGTGCTGTATAAAACTACTGTAATAATAATAATAATAGTAACAATAATTTGCTGAATTGAATATACCTATCTGTCTAATTACAGGTGGAAAAGGTGAACAAGGCTGCATCTCCAGTGTGGCTAAGGAAGCTAACTCGAAAGTGTCTGGTTGCGGCCATCATGCAACCTTCGGGAATTCAGTCGCTGTTTGCTGTTCTTCTTCAGGGAGAGAATGGTACGGCTACCTGACGTGACCTACTTTAGTATTACCTCATGAAATTATATCTTGTCTCATAGGATAATTGATTGATTGATTAATTGACTGACATTTTCTCTCTGTTGTCATTTATTTGTGTTACTTCAATGAATGATTGATTTATTGATTGATTAATTGTGTGTGCCCAATAAAGATTATTGATATTGGTATCTTATATTGTGACTTTATGACACAACCTATTTTTACGGCATTGACACGACCTATGATGTCATGGTCATTACCACATGATCTAACACATATTTTGACCAAGATGTTACAACCTCATGAACTGACCTATTTTGTCATGACCTCGTGGGCCAACCTCTCATGGTAACGATTTTATGACCCGGCATGTTATGACCTCATGACCTCATTATATTTTAATCTCCTGACCTGGTTTATATGATCTCATAACTCGACTCAATATTTTAACACATCGATGGTACCACGTTTAAATAAACCACTGCCTGTTGGACTCCTCTCCATGTCACTGCTCATTTTGCTCCATTACTTATGTAGCTTATAATGAACAGCTACATTATTAGCCTGTATTCGGTATAACTAATGTAAGAAACTGCATTTTTGTCAGCATGGTCCATGTATAAATGAAAATTGATTGATTGATGGATTGATCGCTTCTTTCTCAACATAGAAAGTGGTTGGGCTACATAAATATCTTTACGAAATCCTTGCACTGTTTGGACGACTTCTCATTGGTTGTCACAGATGCATCCACCGAATCGAGACGCTATGACGATGTGGCCAGGATTGTCGTCGAGATTCCTCTTGGAACCAGTACCATGGTGGAAAGCTACTACAAGAGTATATCACGTCAGGTGAGTGAGCACTTTGACAATGGGCATAATCGTAATGGAATATTTATATAACACCATTTAGTAATCAGAGAATCAACTGCTCTTCTGCTATCTGGTATTTGATGCTTGTATTTGTTGAGATGTTTCTAGGTTTTGGAACTTATTCGAATTGAAGCGAAACGAGTGATATGTGAAAATGATGTTCGCGCTTTGCACCGGCGACACTGCGTCCGTGCCGCGGTTCAAATGGTTTCGCTGATGGCGCAAAGACAGCCACGACTTACGGAAAGGTTCTTCATGAGTGCAGTTCTCAGACCGCTTCTGCAGTGCCTTGTGAAACCAGGTAGACTAGGAGTGCTCTTTTTGATGGTTGATTAAGTGATGAACTTGATTGATTTATGGATTTGAATGATGGGATGATTGATTGATAGATTTTGTTGATTTTTTGGTATATTTTATTAATTTTTGATGTTGCTGATAAATGGATTTTATTAATCCATCAATTTTATTGATTGATGAATTGATTGATTGATAGATTCCTTGATTGATTGACTGATGTGACTTGATTTTATTTGTTACGTATCTAAACTCAGCTGATCGAATTATGATTTCTAACATCTAGCGGAAATTAGCACGAATGATTTAAGAGTCTTTGACAATTTGTGGCAATCAACAATTATTCCATATCTTAAGCCTTCCAATTTTATATTTTGGGCTCTCTCAGTCCGTAAGATTGATTGACCGGATTGATTGGTTTATAGATTGGTTGTTGATTGAGTCGTTGATTGACTGACATTGAGATTTGAATGATTGAAGCCTATTACTGAAAGCCATACAGTAGTGATGATATCATCATGATAACTGTTTCGTGTTGTGTTTTTTACATTTTCAGATGACTCTTCGAATGAGGATGGAACTCCTCCTTGTGTTGTTGTGGAGGAGAGTGTGCTGACAACTTGCTTGGAGGACTTATTCACAGTCAGTTTTTAACATCGTCTTCTGGAAAATCACATCAATTTAACATGTGAAGAAGTGTTGCCAATTTAACATTTTCTATCATGTTTAGATATGATATTAATTTGAAATTTCACAAATTTTGTAAGTTAGATTGGTGTGAGATCATTGTGATGTGTCTAGTTATGGCATGTATGGTCCAAATACATTTCTGTGTGATACAGAATTAATGTGTTTAATTTGTTTGTCTTATAATGGGAATGATACAAATACATTGGTATGTGACACAGGTATTCAATTAACATGTATAGTTTGACATTTGTATGTGACATATTTTTTATTTGATGTAGCTTGTTTTAACATAATTGTATGTGACCTATTTAGAATTTCACATGTCTGGTTTTAACATTTGTGGGTGACACATATACTAATGTTAACATTATCAAGGTGTAACAGTTCTTGTCTTGCAGTAGCATGAATTTGGCATAATATAAACATCACAAATGATTACAGTTGCAGTTTCGTCATCACCATTTTTAATAAACTACACACAGATAATATTATTATAATCACATGTGATTTAATTTTTTGTTAGACACTCCAATTTACATGAATTCTTGGTTTTCTAATGCAGCTTACGACTGGCCCGGATGTTTCATTGGTCTCCCTCTTCTACCCTGTTCTCGGTGTACTCTTCCCTCTCTACCATCATGTTCGGCAGAGCGTTACCTATTTAAGGTTGGTTTATTTGAACTCGATGTTCAACTGATTCTTGTATCCATTTTAAAATTTTACTGAGTTCTTTTTAAAGATTTTTATTATTTTGGTTAAAATATTTTTATAGAAATTTCAAGGGATTAATAAATGAAATAATAATTGCAATTCAATTTTTTTATCATGGGGTGCGATAGTGGTTAATTTATTGCTTTCTCTTCACTCTCTCTACTCCGAGGATGTCTATTGTGTAATTGCTTATTATGATTATTTTGTGATTGTACATTCTTTGAGTGCTCATACATGTTGTTCCCGAAGTGCATTTGCAGGCGGTTTAATAAAGTACATACTTCTTTACTTACTTCCTACCTACGCCTGCCTTAGGGCTAGCTTAAAGAACTTCTCATCTCTTCTCCTATGCTAGTTATCTTCTATCTAAATTTCCATTTGTTTTAGAGGCAAAGTGGAAGAGATTCTCCACTGGATTTTCCAGCATATTGACCTTCCGATTGCCCTGGACTTCCTCAGCCAGTTCTGCCTTGAGACGAACGCTGATCGTAATGATCTTTCGATCGATAGAATGAGCGACAATCTGAAATTCTCCAGCGGAGAGAACGGTGGTCTGTCAGTCGTGACACAGACCAGGAAGTATATAGTCTCATAACTTCATAAGTTTCCTTCCATTTGTAATGTAATTCTGCTGGTAATGTAATATAATGGGAAAGGACTTCATATAGCACCTTTCCTAAATTACTTTTCTGCATTACTTTGTTATATTACTTTCCTGTATTTCAACCAAAATGATAATCCAACCAAAATATTGATATATTGATCTTATAGTAAAATAATAATCTTATAGTATTTCCTGTATTTCTTTCTTGTAGTACTTTCCTGTTTCACTCTCCTGTAGTAATATATTATATAACTTCCCTAAAATACTTTGCTGTGTTACTTTCCTGTATTTCTTTGTTATATTACTTTCCTATTGTATTTTTCTTGTAATTCTTTCCTGTATACTGTCTTATTTTCGTATATTACTAATATATTATTACTGTACTATTTAACAGTAGTTTCTATAGGTAGTAATCGTTAGAAATGTTTTTCCTGTTTTTGTCGGTTTCAATTATTTATATATGTTATCATTTAATACTATGTAATGCATGTGTGACTGTAAGATGAATTATATAAATGTTACTAACGTGCTTATTGTACCTGTTGTAGAAAATCCACATTGGATGTCAGTGATTGGGAAACTTTGGCTGAGAACGTTGTGCATGTGATTGTTTTGTCAAAACGTCAGGACGATGTCGGTGCTGAACTGTTTCTGCTCTGTCTCAGGGTCAGTGAACAACTTTAGTGTTTTCAGCGAACAGTTATATGGCGCCACTATGTGCTTCAGAGGCCAACAGAAGGTGCCCACTAAAATTACAGCTGCTCCTAGGGAGTGGAAGGATGAGTCGAGTTAGAGGTGGTGTGGGTATCGAACCACATCTCTAAGCAGAAGTGTTACCATTTAACTAACTTACCAAAACTATGCAGAGTAAGCTGAAAAGAGTCACCAGCATATGTGGTTTCTATTGTAGTGCCTGAGTGATATTGTCTCAGATGAAGTGGACTCAGCCGGAAGAGATATCATCATTGATATCAGAGGAAGAGGAGGTGTGTCTGGTTCAGAGGATGGCGAGGCGGGAGTGGAAGCCAGGCACATCCGGAGGAATCTAGTCGTAGTCGCGCTGCTGACAAAGATGTGCGAGAAGGTCGGACCCTCTTGCATGAACAAATCGGAACACATTCTCGGCTTTGTCGAGGTTTGTTTTGCATTGTCTAATAAACTCAATTATTGCATTGTACTTCCACCTCTCAAATAAATATTTTTATATACACCTACTGTACAAGGGTTTGGCATCTCGTAATGTTTGTATGTATGTATGTATGTGTCAGAGGCGGATTTAACAATTTTCCGCCCCTATGCCAAGATTTCTATGCCCCTCCTCCCAAAATTGAAATTGAAAATTGAATTCCACAAATTTTAGCAGACTTTATAGTAGGAAGAGAAACCAGCACTATCGTTGTGATTTTACTTTTCCAAAAATGAAAATAAATGATAAGTATTAACTTAATTAAAAAATTCTTTGTTGGTTTCCTATCAGCTACTTTTTGCATTTACTTACTTCTAACATTTAAAAATAATCCAACTTTTGTCACCCCTTGAAATGTGCCGTCCCTTGACCGGGGCTTTTTTGGCCTATTGGTAAATATGGCGCTGTTTGACTCTTCAGCGCACTATGCATTGTTTTGCTAACTTATGTACTTTACCTGTTCATTATGGCGTATGACACCAGAGCAGTGAGCACTTCTGAGTAGATGTCTTGAAGGGGTGCTATATAAATGCTTGATTACATTACATTAGCTGTGCCTTGTTATTTGCTTATCAATGTACTGTGTTTGTTTATTCAAAAGGCGACTCTGACGAGAGGAGTGAAGATCCTGGATAACACGAGCGAGACGTTGTTCGGAGCATTCGAAGTGGAGACGCTGAGCATGTCGCTCAGCCTTCTGACGTCGCTCTTTGCCGACAAACAAAAGGTGGATCTTTATCATGCGCTGTTGTCCAGCAAACTAAGATTTCAGAGATCTGCATCAGAGATTTGCTTATCCGTACTGTTACGACAGATTTTCTTTCCCACTAAATTTCAGTTTCAATACAATACAATATTTGTTTAATTCCAAAATATCTGGCCGAGACAGCCGCAACTAGACAGCACTAAAGTTCCATTTGCAGTAGTTAGACCAGTAGTTAGATCATTCGTTGAGTCTCCATCGGCCATGGGTACAAATAAATTATCGGCGATGTGTACATATAAATTGTCTCCTCAGTCATGGCTTTTGTAGCATTAGTATAAGTGATGTTATGATCTAATTTATATTTTTACATCACACTAACTTCCTATTTTCTTGACATTATTAACCTTATTCATTATCCTCTTCTACTTCTTTTCATCAGCGCTTGGGTCTCGACTGGCAACGTCTGCAGCAACTCATTCCGCTTCTCCAGAAGCTATCCGATTCATCCGTCGACTCTTCCCTACAGGAAATGGCGCTTGACCTCCGGATCGCCATAGCGACCCACGGTCTTGTGGGCCTCGGGTCTCGTGGAGCGACCATCCCCGGCGGAACAAAACTGAATGTCGAGGAACAGAGAGAAGTTCAAAAACGTGAAGTCACTCAAGTTCCTGCTTCTTGCGGCATCACGAAGAAGAAGTCGCCGATGATCGAAGTCCTGAGCAGCACCGAGACATCGGAATCTCCGACCGTAGAACCTGAGGTTGTGACCTCCCAGACGAGTGCTCCCATCTATCGACAGATGGCAGCGCTGGTCTGCGATTCTTCCATTCCCGAGCGTGGGTATGCGCTCGTTGGGATACGTAGGCTGGTGGAGCAGAGGGATGCGGAGACCCTGGCAGATGGAGAGAACATCCTGAAGGTCTGTTTCCTCAATTTGGTCCATCCCGACACCTACATATACCTGGCTGCGATCCAGGTGATTGTGGCGCTTGCCAGTGGAAACCCGGAGATGGTGATTCCGTGGCTAGCAGAGAGATACGCTGCCGGGAGCTCGGAGGTTGAGAGGAGCTCGCCGGAACTGCGAATGAAATTGGGAGAGGTTCTGGTGAAAGTTTCTGCTGGTCTTGGTTAGTATTTTGTTTGCCTCTAATTAGATCTGCTAATAATAATGTGATCTATTGATTCTAAAATTTAACTTTATACATTAAAGTAATATTGGAAAATAATATCAATTAATCAATGAAACTTTATATAGCACCTCTTCAAGAAATCTACTCAGTGCTGGCCTACATGACGCTAAATGTAATTTCAACAATATTTTGCAACAGTTAGCAAAACGGTGCACATTAAGCTGAAATAGTCGGCTGCCGGTGGTTGGCCCACACACAAGCGTGAAACCAACCAGCGGATTCCCGTCGACAGCTGCCAGATTGCTGCGATGTTTAAAGTGTCTGAACACTCAATATACGGAAATTAATACAGGAAAATAATATGGAAAAATTATATAAGAAAATAATATTGGAAAATAATATATAGTAATACAGGCAAATAGTGTATGATCTGGTCTGTAACTCTGTGTGTTTGTTCTCAATGCGTTTTTCCTTTTTACAAATGCAGGTGACTTCATTCCACGCTACCGGGATCTCCTTCTCGGATCCGTTCTGTCCGCCGCCAAAGATCCAGATGCGTTGGTCCGTGCAAGTGCCTTGTCCAACCTTGGAGAGATCTGTCGACTGTTGCGATTCGGCCTCGGAGGCGTCATCCATGAGGTAATGCTACTCGTCTGGTCTGAGCCAGGGTTAGATAGAGGCGCTTAGTAAATATATAATAATATTAATAATAATAGCAGTAATAATAATAATGATCTATTGACTTTTGTGGTACCATTGTAGTTTTGCTCTAAGTATTTATTTAAGCATTTGCGAGTAGTTATGCTCTAAGCATTTGTAAGTTAGTAAGTAAGTATATTCTTAATTAGTTTTGTCATTAATTATTAGTTATCTTAATTATTAATATTATTTTATTATTATTATATTATTATTATTAGTGTTATTAATTATTATTAATTACTGTGATTGTTAATTATTATTATTATTTATTATTAATTATTAGTTATTAATTGCTTATGCTCTAAGCATTTGTAAGTTAGTATGTAAGTGTATTCTTAATTTCTGTCTGCAGGCGCACGACGTGCACATGAGAATAAAAACATACAAAGCATATCCTTAATATGAAGGTCTGTAGATACATAAGTATGTAAAAGAGAGTGCTAATTTTCACCCATTCATGTTGAATCCGCACGTAGGTAGGCAATGAGGAAAGGAAAAATAGCACGAACAGGGCCAAGATGAGAAATGAACAAAAGCAAAATGGGTGACCGTAGGGTGACAGGCAATTTAGATGAAAGCTGCAACCATTGAAATTACTGTTGAAGCTAATGTCGTTGTGGAGGCCTTGCTGATCCCTTCATGTGACCATCATGGAAACAAGAAATAGGATTTAATTAGGGTTAGTAAGCTGAAACAATGCTTGTCATGTATATTTCTCATCTCTTTGTTTCGCTTAGATATTTGCGTGCGTTCGCAATCTGCTGAAATACGACGATAGCGTTGAGGTCAGAAGAGGAGCGGCCATGTTTACAACGCTTCTGCTGCGCGGTCTGTCAAAGGACATGTTCGAGGTAATCGTATTGTACTGTATTCAAACAGTTATACAGAAGAGTTGACGTGACAGAAAAATCTCGTGCAAGAAGTCCTCCAGTGATAGCCAGGTTCGTTCGGACATATCTGCAGAATGACAGATGATAGAAAACTTTGAATGATGGAAGGAAGAAACAAAATAGGAAAACCAAGTAGGGAGTGGAGAGATGACATTGAAGAATGGGGCGCAACAAGTCTCCAAGAGTTGATTCCAGGCTGCATTGAACAGAGAGGGGTAGAGAGATGTGGTCAAAAAGACATCAGACATGGTTGTTGATTGATTGGTTGATTAATTGATTGTTTGATTGATGGATTGATTGATTGATTTAAAAAGTTTCTCTACTATGGTGAAAAGTTCATGATAGAGATGTTTTCAAGAAAAATCCAGACTCTTGTCAATGCTCTGATCTGCGTTAGGATTGATTATGGCAATGCGGTCTCCAATGGTCTCTATTTTGTGAATATGACTACTAAGGAATGTGATAGTGAAACTGTATTCAGATATTCTGTGAAGGGTCTTCCATAAAGGATGTTATCATAAATGACCTACTTTGACCCCCTTATGACCCAATTTGGCATTACCCTTCAGTGACGTTCTTGCTGGCTGATGCTCTGATATTAGTTGTCTTTCGTCGGTTATATATACATATATATAATATATATATATACATATATA
>OY365813.1:27595963-27690963 GCA_959347315.1 Bimastos eiseni | reverse complement strand
TTCTTATCAAGTGTGCTCAGCTGGGCTGGCTGGTTCTTGTCAGGTGGTGGATGCTTCGCCTGAGAGGTACGGCGGCTTTCCGACGCCTTGGAAGCGACGGATTTGGAATGCGTCGGCGAGGACATTGCCTATCCTCTGCGCGGATTTAGAATAAAATTAAAGCGGTTATTGGGAAGAAGTTGGTTGAAAAGTTTCGGTTGAAATTATGTCGCAATCATATACTCTCTAAACTTCTACAGCGCCGCCTGAAAGCCAAGCGCAGGGCTTCAGCTTATTAATCACAAGCGCTGCAACAAATCAGATGGGCTTTCCAGAGAATAGTCCATGAGAGTCCGTGCGGTGGTTCGACGTATTTTCGCTGACTATCCGAAGCGTTTGATAGCGTTCACCCCAGAGATACTTTCAACGGTGGCTCCATCCAGAAACGCCAGAGTAGGCCTATTCCAATCTGTAATTGACTCCAATGCAGTGCGAACGTATAAGTGACTGTATGACTGTGTCGTTGGTGTCGACGGTCGTCTTAGTTTCAGCACTACAGCCATGACGACATATTTAATGCATGCGAGAAAGCAATGACGAGGTGAGTCTTGGCACAGCATACGTCACAGAGGTTGATGATTGGCACGTACGAGAAAGAATATATAAATAGGCTATATATAGTTTTATGTTATATATTTATACTTATTATATATATACTTATGATATATACTTATAGCATATATATATATATATATATATATAAAGTGTCTACTGCAGAGGTTGCGTGACGAGGCCAAAGCTCTCAGCCTGACGAGTTGTTATTGGGAATCGATGGTCATGGACGGTAAGCCGATTAAGTATTCATCCGGGCGTGACTGGGTTGATGCCAGACCGATGCTGCCCTCCAGGAAGGAAGGAAATGCAGGTCACCGGCGACACTTTCCCCTAGTCCATTGATGTGATATTCTGATTCTGACGTCAGGCGCGAATACAGAGGACGATAGATGTCGCGCCAGTGCTTCGAAATATGCGCACTTTATCAATAGCAAGAGTCATCATCGGTAATGTTATGTAAATCTTCCAAATTTATCCGCGCCTAACAGTACTCAAGCCACGACATAGTGACTTGTCTAAGGTGGCGCTAAAACAATTAGCCGAGTCGGCTGTGCATGGCCAAGTCGTTTGGTCCTCTCCAGTGCCAGGTCAGGATCTGGGTTCGGGGTCGATACTAGGAAAATAGAATCATGGTAGGGGCCGTAATCAACATCGTACGTAAAAAAATGTGCACAGCTTGATTGGGCTATTAACAAACACAATAATAACACAATTGTAATAAGGCACACCGCGTATTAACGACGCTGTTGACTGCTTAATTGACTCGAGTTTCTTTCGAGAGTGACTGATTGTTTGGTCTTGATTACATTAAGCTCCAGAGGTGGTTTAATGATAGAGACTTGAGCACAGAGGGATAGCTTCCGCTTATGCACATACACACGCACGCACCTACCGAATACCGAATAATATAGCATTTAGATTATCAACTCAACTTTATATAATTCAATGCCATTGGCAATGTTCGATTTGCCGGGAAAGTCAGAGACGTTGGACCCCAACTTCAGCTACAAGGGCGTTTATATAGTGCAGAAGTCTTCAGAGTCCTAGAAATTCTAATCTGCTTCTTTTTTCAAAAATCAGACCCTGACTAACGTAGTGGGTAAGTGGGTGGTGCCGGTACAAGCCTTGATATAGAAGGAGGGTGATGCTACCCTTTGCGTCACTGGTACTTGATGCCCAAAGACTTCCTTGTTAAAATACTTAGTCCATGCTGCTGTAGAAATGGCGGAATTCTTAAAAACGATTAGTCGCTGGGAAGGAGGTGTGCTTTGGGATTTATACTTTATTCGTTTCGTGATTGCGTTTACTCTTTATTTGAATACGATCATTTTGATTCACAATGTCATCACTGTTGTACTTTTGCACCGTCGTCGTATGGCAGTTTGTGAAAATGAATAGTTTGAATTGGACCCTCCTTTGGTTCATAGAACCTAAAGCTAAATCATCGCAGCTCTGTTTAACGAAAATCAAATATTTGTCTGCATTGATCAATAAGCAAACAGTTAATATTGAAATAATCCGGAGCTTCGTTTAATTACGCTTTTGACATTATGCGTTGTGAATTTCTTGTAGCTAAAGGTCGTGGGTTAGGGGGTCAAGCCGAAGTTGGCTCGACACCGTCCTTCGGATCGGACGAGATGCGTTCTCTGTCGTTGGGCTGCGTCGGGATCGGCAGAGGAATTCAGAGCAACTTTCCAGATGTCGGTGGACAGGAAACTTCAAGTCCCTACCCTGGAACTGTTAAGGATGTCGACTTGCGTTGTGCCTCGAGGAGCGTCCGGTCGATCGAGCCACTCAGGGAGCGTGTTGACGAGCAAGGCAAGGACATGCTGCTCGGCAAAGGGCAGGCGGGAGATGCGACGACTCTGACCTTTCCTGGACTCTCAGACGCTTCGATATCTGCACCAGCGGCTGACGTGAAACCGGTGGAGCATGTCATGGGAAAGAATACTTATCTACCGCCCGAACCACCGGAAGCCCCACTGGGCTCCCCGAAAGCCGATACAGTTGAGTCATCCGTGACGACCCCAGGTGCCGTCAATTGCGAGGTTCTCGTGATATCGGAATTCATAAATCCGTTGGCGTCTTCACCACTGGGCTTTGACGGTGAGCAGCCCGACATGGATTCGGCTGCAATGGCTCTGTCACCCCATGTCGCTACGGTGACCGCAACGTTCTTACCTGGAGTTCACCATCCGCAGAGGGATCAAAAGAAACCCAGGGAACCTGTAATTAACGTTACTCTTCTATGATTGTTTATGGTTGATGAGCGCATCTCAAGAATTAAGAGTAGTTGGGCACGTTTGCAAAATGGAAAATGAGAGAAAAATAAAGAGTGTAATGATAGGAATAATTATTATGGAGGGAATGGGAAGAAGAGGGAGACCTTGCAGAGAATGGCTTGATGACATTGAAGACTGGTTTGGGACTGATATACATAACTTATTAGAGCTAACCCAAGACAGAAGAGCATGGAGAACAATGGTCAAATGTGCAGTGGACACCTATGGGTATTCAGCTGATAGAACATGATGATTATGACGGTTTGTTATTGTTACTAGGGCTGTAACTAATATTCGCTTTGTAATTGCTTCGGAGCCGAATATTGGAACAAATGACAATTCGGTATTCGGCCGAATAGTTGCGGTAGGACCGATTACGAATAGTGTTCACGTGACATCTGTTTATGCACAAGCGGTGTCTGTTATATACTGAGTTGACTGACCACAGTATCGCACTGACAGTCGTTTAATGTCTAATTTTAGTAAAATTGTTCCATTTCTAGTTTATACAGAGTGTCAGAAAGATGCAAAAATTACATGCAGTTAACTGTATACTTTTTTATGTATTAAATTTGCTGAACTGAAACGTTTGCTCACAATTGAGATTTAAAAATTTTTTGGTACGCCTATTTTGTACACTATTCATATTCAGCCGAATAGTTTGCCCAATTATTTGTATTCGGCCGAATAGTGAAAATCACCTATTCGGTACAGTCCTAATTGTTATGCGGTTAGATTGCAGCTGCAGTTGATATAGCTAAGCTACTAGTGTGTCCTTTCTGAGGGTTGCTGAGATGCGCTCATCAAGTGTTTCATGGACCTTTTCTACTGGAACCAATGGCCATTCTTGTCTCTTTTAAGAAATATTTGTCGAGATGGCGTTCACATCGCAGTTGAATTCTTTATTTTAGTTTTGAATGTTATTTAAAGCACCCTAGAAGTAGCTTGCTACCGATGACGCTATATAAATGGTCATAATTAGAGTCAATGCAGTGCTATCATAAGCGCACCAATCTAATCTGCAAATGGATTCTCCCCATAGTCCTTACCAATCGTACAACTTCGAATATTGCTTATGAGTATTTTCAAGTTACAAGTTAAGCTTGTTTGCTTAACAAATGTAACAAATGTATATATGCAGAGCGTGGTGTTTCTGCGGCCTACTATCAAGCCACATGACACAGAAATACTGCTGTGCTTAAGATTTTTTGACTACAAAGTCGCATTGCTTTGAAGTCCTGCTAATGGTTGCTGATTTCTTTGGCATTGTAGGAACTGTCTGTGGAGCCGACCCTGGCAAACATCTTGCACCATACGTTCCAGCTGCTTTCCCAGCGTCCGGGAACCTTCATCGGAGTGATGCCGGCGCTCGTCTCAATTCTCAAGGTCAACCTTCGAGAAGAGGACGACATGGAGGAAATCATTGACTCACTGTGCTTTGCGGTTTGTCTTGGTTGAAAAGAGTCTGGTCGTATGTACAGCTTGCATTTATGTTGCTCCTTTTTGTTGGAGCAACAGTTGTAGGTTTATGTTGCATTTTTTTAAGAGCAATAGTTGTAGGTTTATATTGTATTTTTGTAGGAGAAGCAGCTGGAGGTTTATGTTTGGTTATAGTATCAATAGTTGTTTTTTTCTGTAGTTCATTTTTGTTGGAGCAAATAGTTGTTGGTGTAAGTTGTTTTTTTTAGGAGCAACAGTTGTAGGTTTATATTGTATTTGTTAAGAATGACAGTTGTTGGTTTATATTGTATTTTTTAAGAACAACAGTTGCATGTTTGTGTTGTATTTTTTTAACAAGCAACAGTGGTAGATTTATATTGTATTTGTAAGAGCAACCGTTGTACATTTATATTGTATTTTTTAGGAACAGCAGTTGTAGGTTATTTTGTATTTGTACATAACATTTGTAGGTTTATTCTGCTCCCTTTTAGGAGAAGTTGTTAGTGTTTATGTAATTGTTTTTGGGAGCTACAGTTAGTGTTGTATGTTGCTTTTTATGGAAATGACAATTGGAGGTTTTCTTTCCCCAATAGTTTTCAGATGACCATATGTTTACCTCTTGACTGGTTCTGAATATCTTCCATTGTGGCCTCTGGTCCAAGATTTTTCCCTCTTCTCTGCTGCCCAGCACAGATGCCTCTGACTAGATGCTAGGGGATTCTAGATAGCACCTCTGGGGTAAATCGGAGGCACTACCTGCACTTGCCCAAGCGATCTTAGGCATCATTATTTACTGAAGCATTGAACATTTCCAAGTGAGAAGAGATTCTCAACTGGGCAAATGGATAATAATAATTATTTGTTGTTCTGTGCATTTTATTTTGGCAGAGCATTCGAGACGAGAATTTTCGATACAACGGAGCGAGGGTCTGCACACACCTGGCTGACGAACTCAAGTCGTTTCGGTTCATGGAACACCTGTTGGACAGGTACGGTTTCTGTGTCTTTCATTGGTCTCTTAATCCAAAGGTAGACAGGCGATGCCACCATCACACTTTAGTCCTGATTTGGCAGTGGCATTTTTAAGGTAGTGGGAGAGTGGGCTTATAGTCGCATCAGAACTGTGCTTTGTCAGAGGCTGTTTGGCGCCGACCCATCCTGCTGCAATTAAATTTTCTTCGTCACCTAGGAAGTGAAGGACAGAGTCAACCTTTATGGTACTAAACCCACGTCCATCTGTTCTTCGTGCCTGCATATTTACCATTCAGCAAGCATGCAATGCCTGCTTTGTGAGGTACTTCAAGAGGATCGATATGAAATGAGTTGTGTGCGTATGACTTGTTTGTTGGAGCTTTAAGAGAAACTGGGAAACCAGTCTAGGTCATTGTTGAAGCGTCAAGGGACTTTCTGTCCTTGTTTGCTTTGGCTTTCTATCCTAGTTTGCTTTGACTTTCTGTCCTTGTTTGCTTCGGCTTTCTATCCTAGTTTGCTTTGACTTTCTGTCCTTGTTAGCTTTGACTTTCTATCCTAGTTTGTTTTGACTTTCTGTCCTAGTTTGTTTTGACTTTCTATCCTAGTTTGCTTCGACTTTCCATCCTAGTTTGTTTCGACTTTCTGTCCTAGTTTGCTTTGACTTTCTATCCTAGTTTGTTTTGACTTTCTATCCTAGTTTGTTTCGACTTTCTGTCCTAGTTTGCTTTGACTTTCTATCCTAGTTTGTTTTGACTTTCTATCCTAGTTTGTTTTGACTTTCTGTCCTAGTTTGCTTTGACTTTCTGTCCTAGTTTGCTTTGACTTTCTGTCCTAGTTTGTTTTGACTTTCTATCCTAGTTTGCTTTGACTTTCTATCCTAGTTTGTTTTGACTTTCTGTCCTAGTTTGCTTCGACTTTCTGTCCTAGTTTGCTTCGACTTTCCATCCTAGTTTGTTTTGACTTTCTGTCCTTGTTTGCTTTGACTTTCTATCCTAGTTTGTTTTGACTTTCTATCCTAGTTTGCTTTGACTTTCTGTCCTAGTTTGCTTTGACTTTCTATCCTAGTTTGTTTTGACTTTCCATCCCAGTTTGTTTTGACTTTCTGTCCTAGTTCGCTTTGACTTTCTATCCTAGTTTGCTTTGACTTTCTGTCCTAGTTTGCTTTGACTTTCTGTCCTAGTCAACTTCATACATTTTTTGTTCTTTTGTTGGGCCAAGTCTTGTTGATTTTTTTGACTTCTTTGAACATAGATGCCAGAAGGAATTCGACCAAGGGTTGGACTCCGTTTGGTTTGCCGGAGACTGGCACCTGTGTGGTAAAGTGGCTCTGTTTATCGGAGAGCTCATGATACAGCTGCAGGTGAGTATGTCTCGGTAGGTGCAGTGGAAGAAGGATGTAGGAAGAGATCCAGTGGGAGAGGGAGAAGGATGTAGGAAGAGACCCAGTGGGAGAGGGTGAAGGATGTAGGAATAGACCCAGAGAAATGGTAGCACGTGGAGATGAGGGAACATTGGCCGATTGGTTGTGCATACATGATTGTATGTTTACCACCACTCCATGTGGAGTGGTGGACTGGGTCTACCTTACGAGGCTAGCGGGTATCGAACCCGTTTCCTTCAGATCTTAGTGCAGGCATGTCTCCATTGATTGATTAATTCAGCTACTTTTGATGTATATAGATTGATGATTTTATGGATTGGTTTTAGGCAGAAGTTGGTCAGCCAACCGAAATCCTCGTCCGTTTTGTCATCCGTCTTCTCGATCGTCTCCTCTGTTACGATGACGAAGCTCTGCTGAAGTGCCTCGTACAGTTGCTTAAGGTAAAGCTAAGCACGCTAGAATACATAGCCTGAATGTATATGCCTTGTTTCCGTGTTTCTTAGAATGGCGCTATATGAATTTACTGTCGTTGGTCCATCCTCCTGGAATAAGCTAAGTGGGAAAAAAAATGACTGAATTGATCGAAAGTTGAAGGTGTTGAAATTTGGGAAATGAACGATTTGATCGGAAAATGACTGAATTGATTGTAAAAATGAATTGATCGAATAAACACAGATGAATTGATTGTCATTGCAGTTGACAGGTGCGCGATTGAACATGATCGTGCAGAACGATCTGTATCGGATCATGACCGAGATCCGACAGTCGGTGCTTCTGAGGGCGTCGTCGCAGAGGAGTCGAGAGCTACTGCTCTCCATCGTCGAGTTGGACGCGCGTGGCTGGATGAAGGATGAGGAGTTGAATGAGGATGGAGATACGGACGCGGGCGGAGACAGTTCCGCAGAAACGAACGGCTCTCTGCTAACTGTAATCTTATCTATACAGTCGACTTTTGTGATCACATGACTTCTGTTGATCTATTTAGATTGAGTGACTTCTGTAGTGTCCTGGATCTAATCAGATCAAATGACTTGTGTTGTGTCCGTAATGTGATCGGATCAAATGACTGCTGTGATCATGCGACTTTTGTCGTATAGTTTGTCTAATCAAATGACTTTGGTGGTGTCATTGATCTAATCAAATCACATGACTTCTGTAGCATTGTCAATCTAATAAAATCACTGGATATTATTAATCAAATCACTTCTCTGTCATTGTTGATCTAATGCTGCTTCATGTGATGTTCAATGGCAGACAGTGAAAATCAAAATTAAGATTCTATCAGCCTAACTTGACTGTTTGAATGCTAAAAGTGCATTGGTAATTAAGATTTGATTTTGGAAAAATGTCCAGGGGACAGGATCCTACCCTTGTTTTGCTGTTGGACACCCTGGCCCGCCATTCGTTCACTCTAGAAGTAGCTTGCTACCAACGGAGCTATATAAATGGTCGTAACTACTTGCTTTGAAATATTGTCGTAAGACCACCATATAAAAAGGTTTGACCCCTGGTAACAGTTAAAGTGTTAAGAGAGCCTTGCATTATATCTATTTATTTTATCCATATCTCTGTCTCTGTATGGTTGTTGATTTGTCTCAATTTCATATTTGTTTATTTATTTGGAGGATTTATGTAGCACCCCATTAAGAACATCTACTCGGAAGCGAACAGATCTGTTGCTGTCTTTTGAGGCTAGTTAGTGTAATGCCCCTCTTATTCCGCATTGCATTGTCTACCATTTCTTTCTCCCGTTTATAAACAGCCGGAAGAAGGAAAAATTGTCGTCGAATCTTGCAGTGATCAGAAAGTGATGGAAAGCGCTTCGAATGTTCCACAGGAATCAACTTCAGGCGCCAGCAACGGAAACAACGAATTGTTAGGACAACCTCTACGTTGCTTTTATTTATTTAATAGTTGTATTTATTTACTAACCTTACAGCACAGCTTTGCCTGGTATTGAATTTAATGCAACCTGTACCTTGGTTTTCCTTATTCACTAGTTTTTATATATTTACTAACTTTACAGCCTAGCCAGGAATTGAGTGTTTCATTTGGCGAGCACTCCAAATGAGGCTTTGTGTGATATGTTCAGATGATAAGCCAAGCTACAAACAAGCCAGTGTCAGTCAGTGACTTTGTCATTTACTGCATCTTTACACAAATTTGGCGAGATCTGACTTGCGATCAGCCGTGTGTTGGACAAAACTGTACTAGAGGCTAAATGTTGAGTGATAGATTGATTTTAAATGGTGGGTGGCATTGCTAGTTAATAATTTCCTTTACCTAATTTCTGTCTTCTTATATTCCAGAGACTGGTCGTAATTGCACTATTGAATAACTATTGAAATTATGTCCTGTGATCAAAGCTAGAGACAGCAGAATATTGGGGCATAATTAGTGGAAACAATAAATTTTACTTATATTCTTCCTTGTATTGAACAACAGACATTCCTAAATATGATATGTAAATGACTGATTTTATGCTTGTTTACAAAATAATTTGAGTGACATTAATTAATAAAGTGACTTTAAACATATTTAATCAATTTTTAGCGATTTTCAGGGTGATACAATAATTATTTCCACCACTATAGATTGATTTCAAACAGTGGCGTTGCTAATGAGGAATATCCTCGAGCCGGTGCCACGCTAATGTCCGTCTCCTTGTATTCCAGAGACGACCTGGTCGAAGACTTGACGGAGGAGGAGCGCACTGGTCTCGAAATCGCACAGTGCTACGAGCAGTACCTTCGTGAAACCGGTGAAGAAGAGCTTTAAAAGGACTGCGACTCTGACTCTACTCTGACTACTCCTCCGTTCCTTACTTTTAAGCATTCCACGTTTGTTGGTGTTGTGCTGATTTGGTTCGAAAGATGTTCCTTGTTATCTCAAGTCGTGCATTTTACGACGAGTAGGCGCGCTGCTAGTGTTTCTCTGATATGCAATAGAAGACCTGCAATAACTACATTTCTAGCAGTCTGTTTTTGCCACTTGCTTCTCAGGAAATAGTGTAGTATCGAGTTTACACTGCATTTAAGAGGCACTGTATTTTGATACCCTATCAAATTGTAGGTGCCATGTTGATTTATGGTTTTACTGTATCAGTAGGAGCTATAATGGAATGTTGCTGCAGAATTTTGTGCTAAAACCTACCAGTATCTGATATTTTAATTTGATTAATACTATATGTTTTCCTGAATATTTATTTTCTTTATTTTGGTTTTTGGACACTGGGGGTTGGTCTTGTCGGCAGATGTTGCCAGACTACTTAGTTTTATTGCGCATTTTGATTTTTGGAATCGTACTAAATAGTCTACTGTTTTTCTTTTGTTGTCCATGTTTTTTTGCCTTGTTTTGTAAATTTCTAATTTATCCAGTTGATTTTATGTCACAGATTTGTAAACTTTGTTTTTTGAGGGTATAGAACCTGACTGATTGGTTCTACAATTTAGTTTTGAATCGTACAACAATGTTTGTACAGAATTTCTTTTATTGTCTTATTGTATTTTGTTGCCTTAAGTTGTATAATTTTTAATTTATTCAGTTGATTTTGCTCTGATGTTTTAAGACAATTATTTGTTGTATTGTTTTATGCTTTGTTAACAGTTTTTTGTTGCGTTTAAAAGTCGCTATATTTCAGTACTTCTGCGACATGTTGATTTCTGGTTTCAACTGAATCAGTCGTAGTGGAATGTTGCTGGGTTATTAGATGTTTAAAGATTAAATCTCATTGTGGACAATTGTGTAACATACTTGTATGGCAGGCTGTTAAATAGTCGTGCTGCATGAATTCTGTTATTCCTGATACTATAAGCAACTATTGCCATTTTGTTTCTCAATTGAATACTCTAGTCTGCTCAGAAGTGTCATGACCAAGGGTTGTCTACTAGTATCTGATATCGTAATTTGATTAATTGTATGTGTTTTGCCAAATAATTATTTGTGTTTTTTTTGTCTCCTGCATTTTATATACCTTTCGGGTCAGGACACTAGCGTGTTTGCTAGTTGGCAGATTGTGCCAAACTGCTCAGTTTTATTGCGCATTTCGGTTTTGAAATCGTACTAAACAGTCTGTACAGTCTTTCTTTTGTTGTTCATAATATGTTTTTCCTGTGGTTTTGTGAATTTTAAGTTTTCTGGTTGATTTTGAGCCACAGTTGTATGACGATTTTTAAACTTTATTTTTTGATGGCATGGAACCTGACTGATTGGTTCTACAATATAATTTTTAAAGAGTGGGCTCTGTTGTTACTCTATAAATGGGACCCTTGTGACGTCATGTAGGCTTCAAGTCAGTACATTGTGAGACAGAATGATGAAGTATTTCGTAAGAGCTGTTCTACACCGTTATGCTAATAAGGAAAGGGCTAAGGGTGCTATATAAATGTTAGTGGTTGCTGATGTCGTGTTTATGATTCAACCGTGAACTCTTTCGCATCTATGAGGATTGGTTTGTCTGCCCTGCACAGTTGCTTTCATGCTAGGTCCAAAGGTTCATTCATGCAGTGTGCTAATGACAATGCTGGCAGGATGATGTCCTCTGACTGACCAGGTCTACTTCTTGTCCCTTTCTGTCAGACATCTAAGATGCAGTATCATGTTTTTTCGACTGCTTGGGATAGCCTCCCATTGGATCAGCAGGGTATTTTGAAGTTTTGTTGCTGTTTTAAAACTGAAACATTTGCAGACTTTTGTTTTGCATCTTCATTTCAATAAATCCTCCACAGCTGGAATATTCTTCTTTTGAATTCACCAACACCACTCAGATATTTCGACTGCATAGAGCAGGAAACAACAAGCTTAAAGTGTTGATATCCCAGTCACTCTTAGTACACTATATCAGTGATTCTCAACCTGTAGGTCGCGACCCGCAAGTGGGTCGCAAAGGATATCCAAGTAGGTCGCCAACTTTCTTTGAAATCACATTTTTTCCACTGAAAAATATTGTCACCTGAATGTAATGTGCTATATTTTCTATAGACCGTTGCCTCAATTGTCAGTGTTGCTGCCATTTTAAACTACGCATACATCTGTTCAGCTATGATTACACTCAAGACTAAATAATTATAGGAATAGGCTCTGTGTAAATAATGACTTAAGTTTGTGTCTAACCAACATCAGCCCACGTATTGACTTAGGCTACTGTACATCTGACCAGAATGCAAGCCCCGCCATCTCATTAACAGTTTTTATGTCTCAATGTGAGTCAAACAATAAAGGTTTTTCTTAATCTTATTTTTTTAATCACATTATGTAATTTTACTATGATTTATTTATAGTTTTGCTATATGCTATCATGGTTAGTCGTACAATGCATTGATGCGTGACTTGCTGTTTTAACAAAGATCATATAATATGCAGGGTTTAAAGTGGGTGGGAACGCGTGGGAACGGCGTTCACACTGCTCACGAAATCCTGTGTCTGCATTCCCACTGTTCACAATGCAATGGAACCCTCGGAACGCATGTGTTCCAATAAAACTCTTCTTCGGAACGTCCGTTCGGTAACGACAACTAATTCATGACTCTTAATTAAGAGTCTTATTTAGAATTACTTATTACAGTGTGTTTGCTGTCCAGTTGTAAGCAGCTTTACGCTAACGACATGTAGGCCTATAAGGCCTTAAACCGGATATGTTAACTGATCACTATAATAATGGGGAGAGCAGAGGATTATGAGGAGTGGTGGAGAACGGAAGATGGGCGAGGATTAGAACGGAGGGAAGGGCAAATGAGGATGGGAGTAATAAGCGAGGAGCATGGAAATTGGACGAAGTGTTGAAATCAGAGAGTATGGGCAGATGAGGAATGAATGATAAGGAGGTGGAGAAAAATTGCGGGGTAGTGAAGGGGGAGGAGGGAAAGATGAGGGGATTAGCATGACAATTGAATGAGAATACAATGGATAGTAACAGACAGCGGAAGGAGAGGATCCATGAGAACAGAAAGAAAGAGGAGGAGACGAGGAAGAGGCAGAGAATAATAGATGGTGAAAGGGAGTGGAAGTTGAGGGGCATTGGCAGATGTGTTGGCCTACTATCCTTGAAGTCAGGTGCGGTAGCCATCACATATTGCATTGTATTTAAATCTCGTTATTTATATAGCGCCTCTCTCAGCGCACACCAATCGCTTCCAGATAAAAGAAATTCGTATTGAGAAAGGACAAACAGACACTATATTGTAACCCATGCGATACCTCTACAGAATAAAGTTCTTTTAGTAATAATTTCAGCATTGCTACCTTTGTCCATCAATGATTATTTTTGAACAGAAATAGCGAAGCTTTCTTAAACAAGAACTTGAAACGCAAAAGCGGAAGTTTTGCAAAAGTTGGGAGCCGGGGAACCGCTACACAATCCTCCTCAAATGCAAGTGCATTCACTGGACCATAGGGCCTATCCTCAGAATGAGTAGCTATCAACCCGTCCACTCCTAACTATATCATACACGCATTGCACTACTTATATGGTATCCAATCAATACCTCTTTAAATAAAGGTGTCTAAGTGTATAATTACATTAATCAACTGTCAGCTGCGCCTTATTTTTGGCAATCAATTATTGGACTTAAAGGAAAGTAGTTTTATTTACTCTCAAGATAGCAGTGTTAACTATAAAATAAGCTAAAGTAGTAATAGCAATCATAATTATTATTGTAAAATTCAATAAACACCTCTCCAAAGAGTTTTCAATTTTAGATTTAACTAAGATTAATTTCACATCAATCATCGCACAGAAAGGGATGCAGTTTCGTGTAGTCAACAAATTTATACGTTAATAGTTCATACAATAATACCAATTATTATTTTTAATTTCAAACACGTACTACGCGACCTACCGATTGAGGGGCGCGTTCCCGTCTGTCTAATACAATTGAACTTCAGCATATCTCTGTCGCTTATCTCAATACTTGTTTCTTCGATTATCTGAGCTCGTGGGAAGCTTTAAAAATGACAAATGAAGTGCAGAATTAAATATTAAATAATTACGAGTCACAGCGTATTTTGCCTACAATTATTGTGTAGCTAGAACAACGGGGTCTATATAGATCCTGTCCTGCAGTTTCCTGGATTCGTTGTTTGTTGAATATTTTAATGTAAATTATGTCACGCAGATGATCATGTAATTTCACACATTAGGGCTTATTTGTAAGTTGTGCTGTTTATCTACGTATTTTGCAAAGCCAAAGTTTACAGCACATTGTATCGTCAACGATCATACCTCGAAGCAGTGTCTACTTCAAGCTTTGATTTAACTGCGTCGTTAATGTGTTTAGGCCTACCGTCGTTTACTGTCCTTGGGAATGCAGATCAGTGACAAGTTAAATTAAGTCTAACGACATATTTATATCTGAAGTCATTGATTGAAATTGCATGGCGGTAATTAGCCCAACCCGATGCACTAAAAGATACGTGTCAGAATTTGCGAAGATCGGCGTAGACGAGACCTGGAAATGAGGCAATGACTACCAGACCAGAGCGATGATTGGGTACGAGAATCGCTGCTGGAGGAGTGGCTAGGGAGCGGATCCAGCATCTAACCGAAGACGTGGCCACATTTCGGAATGCGACCGACAAGACGTGCAGCAGAACGCAGGACCCGGTCCAGGCACCACAACCGCCCAGTTTGGAAGCCTACATAGAGTGAGCAGCAGTAATTTGATGAAGGAGTGGACAAGTGTAACGGTGGCGTCTGGAGTTGTCGAGCGAGTAACAGTGCGGAGCTGACGCAACTTTTAACATGAATCACACAGTGACACAGGAGACGGTGAATGTGTGGTGCAAATGTAAGCTCCTGGTCTTGGTTAGAGGTGTTCGGCAATCCTACAGTGTGTTTGCACAATCAGTTCAGCAATTGATCAGCGAGTAGTAGGAGAGCTGATTTAGAGCAGCAAAAATTGTTGGGAACAGTCATGAAACTGGCTAACCCTGTTTTCACAAATAATTTTGGACTCGTGTATGATGCCCTGGAAGAGTTGGCCGATTTGTCCTTAGCATTGCAGATAGTTTATATCACTCTTCCTGTTGATCATCTACTCCTGAGTCCTGACAAGATGAATCGAAGTCATTACAGCTAGAAATGACTGAGTGGAGAGTACTATGCTGAAGCTGGCCAGGCTGCAGATGCAAGAGCTTTCACAGGTATATCGTTTGCTACTTGCAGTGGGAAAGAGAGGGAAATTTATCGAGGCCAGTTTTACCAAGCATTGGTAGACGACATGACAAAACAACTGATGGCAGATTCGGAGAAGGATCTGTGTAGTTCTAGTGTCTGATCTCTTGATCCCAATGCTTGGCCAAATTATATCGACCCTGAGGGGTGAGAGATAACTTGTCCATTTACGTCAATATACTGCTGTGGAGCAAGATTATTAAGATAGTGTAGGTGACAGGGTTGCTGATCATTTCCAAGAGTTGCTGAATCGAATAAACACCTTAACCAGTAGGCTAAGCACGGCGAGTGTGAAAGGGGTTCAGTAAAATGAATATATTATTTCTGCACATCACTCAGGTTACAGCTGTCTATTGAGTTTTTCGTGTGTAGACTAAATCATAGACGGAATAGAATTTCTTTAATATTTTCTCTTTTGTCAGGCCCATGTAGCTAAAGTTGGCTATTTGAACACGACACATTATAGACATTAGGCTGTATACATGTACATGTATATCTATTTATTTAGAAAATCTGCAGGATTCATATTTATTTTTAGGGAAAGAAAGATGATACATGCTAAAAAATCAATGTAAATTATTTTTATTTTTTGAATTTTCTAATATATTCTCTTTTACATTTTTGATATGTGGAATGCGGTTTCATCGAAGGATACGATTCTTAAATTTGCATAAGGCCTGGTTAGGGGTAGACTGTAGACATTGATGGTCTTGTCTCCTATCGAGTCAACTCGAACTTTGGAGTTCCCACTGCTCACCCAAACCACTTCAACCACTGATAATATGTGCTCTTGGAACCCGGGCTCATCAATATGCCGACGACTCCCAACTGTACTTGACATGCCACCCATCTGAGGCACTGAAGTGCGTGTCAAAAATCTTGGCAATTGTGGAGTTAAGTGCAGATCTGGCTGTCCTCCAATCGGCTAAGATTGAACCGCGATAAAACTGAATTTATGTGGCTGGGCATGAGACAAGCGCGTTCGAAGGTTGACAAGGAAGCGATCAAAGCAGCATTTCCTCATTGGAAGGTTCAACGCGTCGTCCGGGACCTAGGAGTTCGTCTGGATCAAGACCTATCCTTGGAGGAACATGTCCGTTCCCTGTGCAGGTCTTGCTTTTATCAATTGCGCCATATTAGAGTCAATCGGCGAAATCTGTCAATTGACGCCGCTATAACTCTTAATTGTCTACTCCTTCGAGCTGACTCGCCTGGACTACTGCAATGGTGTCCGTGCGGGTCTGCCAAAGTTCCGGATAAGACAGCTTCAATCCGTTCTCAACTGCGCCGCTCGAGTCGTAGCCAAGCTGCGAAAATACTCGCATTCAAGCTATATGCGTGACACACTGCACTTGCTCCCGGTTTAGGATAGGATCACATTCAAGATCATCCTCATGGGACGGACATCGGTGGCCGGCACGGCTCCAGAATACATCAGAGAGCTCTGTCTTCCTGTCTCCAGCCAGCCAGGTCGTCGATCCTTGCGTGTTGCGGCTCGTGGGGACTTGATGGTCCCGCGCTCCCATACAAACCGTGCCTTCTCATGCATTGGACCATCATACGGGAACGCTCTTCCGTTACAGCTTCGCAGCATTGGACTGCTTGCAGCCAACTTTTATAAATTACTCAAATCGCATTTGTTTCGATCTATTGGGCAGCTACGTTTAGCGCCTATGAGAGGTTCTTATAAGACGCCATGTAAATTGCCTAATAGAGGCCTACATTCATGCATGCTCCCAGATTTTGGAGTTGTGGGTCTCATTAGGATCTAGCTACTGCAAAGTGGGTCCCCATGTCAAAAAGGTGAGAACTGCTGCACTATATACATAACGACTTCTTCACTGTGACCATAAAATTCTCTTCCTATGGTCTCTGGTTTCATGAGGACCTGAAGAATTCTCTCCAATCAATAAAGTAATGAGTACAATGCAAATGAGGTTTTGGACAGAAGGCAAAGTTTTTGGGGTAGCCCATTCCATGCGGTTGGACCCACCACTGCAAAGGCCCGGTTTTCTGTATCATAGAAGTGTGGGCGAAGGGGACAGTCAAGTTCCCCAAAGCAGCTGATCGGAGAGACCGTCAACAGACATTGGCAGTGACAGGTCGACACAGCTCCGGAAGGTAAATCGGGGCAGAAACCCTGTATGTAATACGCCATTGGAGAGGTAGCCAGTGAAGGACGTCACGCATTCTTTGGTCGCTGGTTTCATAATCTGAAAATAGTTTCAGGACCTTATTCTCTTCCTATGGAAATCGGGTAGTCTTGCTACACCAAAAACAATCCAGTTCATATTTGCATTTTTTAATTAATTCTCTCAGTTGCACAAAGTCATCCAATGAAAACAGATTGCAACCATTCAGGAACTTGTCTGGCACGGTCGGTCGGACACAGTTCCACTACTACAACAAAGATCATTCAAAAAAACTTGCGGCTCAGACCTTCATCACAGTCGACTCATGAATACACCTCTGGACTCGCTTCCAATGGACGAGTCAACCCAGGCTGCTACACACATCGAAAAAATCACGGATGTCCCAGTAAGTTTGTTACATTGGCCTGGAACAAAATACAGAAACGTTCACGGCGCATATTCGTTATCGTAGCACAAACGAACACCTTTTCACTGACAACAGAAAGCAATTTATAATAAAACAAGGAAACTTTGCAGCATTGAACAAAACCAACTCTCAGCGTTGGATGATTACTTACTATCAGTCTTTCCAGTACATAAACAACGGTCTTCACTCTACAACTTCACTGGTTATATATCATTTTTCAACTGAACTTGCAGGCATTACCCTTTCAATTCCAATTTATAATACAGTGTAAAACACCCCGATAATTATAATTGAAAGTGTACTACAAAATCACAACTGAAATTGGTCATTTGCCCCATTGTGAAGTGCTGCGTTGGTACGGGGTACGCTGGCTCTGCGTTGGGGTTTTGGCCATAACTGAAATCCCTGTCAGCTCACTCACATGGGGCCCGTGTGGGACTCCCTATTCCTGTACAGATACCATTGAACTGCTGGCAGAGTTCGGTCTGGCATTTCTGTGATATTTGCCACTTCATTGGTTATTTGTAGCCATTTTTAAGGAAAGCTTTACAAAGATGCTTAACTGCATTAAAACACCTCTTCACTGATGGTTGGCACCTGGATGCTTAGCTGGTTGTGGTTGGAACCGGATTGCAAGGGAAGGGAACATTTTAGTGGTGAGATGCTGCTTTAAGCCAAGCGATAACTAATATCTGCACAGCTTGCAGTGAACCATATAGAGATTAATGCTGGTGAAATCATTGACTGCATGTCAGGACATGCCTAGCACGATTTCAAATTGTTCAGCTGCTCATTATTGGGTCGGTTGAGGCACAGCAAATTTCTCTGTTGTCAGTTCAGGAGGTCTGTGGTAATTCCTTGACTTGCAGCCGTTGGACAGTGTTTAGGTTGTGATTATGGTAAATCATTAGAGCACCTCTAGTTCATTGATATATTCATTTATTAATTCATTTAACTGTCTAGTGAAAGGGGATAGAGTTTATTGTGGGACACACTGGTCTTGGGCTCGCTGTAACCCTGTGCTAGTCCTTTACTCACAGCCAACTACTCGGTGTCATCTACTGATGCTTAGCGGGCAGCGTCCCATTTGCCAGAGGGGAGGATCAGAGGGATTGAACCCCGGCTTCAGCTACAAGGGCGTTGATATAGTGTGGTATGCTTCAGCTTCTTTGTTGACAAATCGGACCCTGTTAGCGGTTAACAAACAGCTATTCTATCGATCAGCTGTAGGATTTTGCTAATTATAATCGATTACTAAATTTCGATTGTAATTCCAATCGGTTACCAAATCAACCATCTCTGATGCTTATCTATTTGTAGTGGAGCCAAATAAATGCATAATAATTATTTGTTGGATAGCTCTCATCCAAGCTATATTCCAATGACTGGTCACCTGAGGTTTCTAAGTTCAGCAGAAGTCCGTGGTTTTGAATGATAAACCCGTGACATTGCTTTAAGAAAAGTGTCTATTTTAAGTGCATGGGGAGGAGAATAAATATATGGCTGCTGTACTCAATACCATAAAGTAACACTTGTTTCCTAGGAAGCTGTTACGAGCATGATTGAAGATGTTTTAGTGTGCAATTTGGAACATAATGTACTCTTGCTGTTGCAGCCACTGCACTGAACCTTGTTGATGTCCTTCAAACGAATTCACTTACTGCCATCTGCCGACACTTTTATCAAACTGAAGCCGTTTGTAAAATTCTGAAATAAATGGAAGATATGGTCGAAAGTGTTAGTTGTCTTTGTTTCCCTCTGACCAGAGAAGAGGTTGAAGACGAAATTGATTTGATTTGAGTCAAATGACCAGGATATGGGATCTTCATTGGGCGTGGTCTTGAAGTCGTTGGCTCATCGTTATGCTTCCTCGTTCACGATTACAGCATTGTTGATTTCTCTGATTTCTCTGCTACAACGAGCATAAATTGTGGCGTATTAAAAATTGTTGATTAGGGAACTTCGGAAAAGAAATTCACTGCATTTATTTTATTCATAAACTGTCTGTTGAAGTTGATTCATCTGTAACATGTTGATTGATCTGTAGCATGTCAATTGATTTTTAACGTGTCAATTGATCTTAAACATGTCGATTGTTCTATGGAATGTCGATTGTTGACATGTTGATTAACATGTTAATTCATTTCTGCGCAATTGGCCGTTCTAATCAATTTGAGGCATTATCTCTGTCGAACTGTTCCTATTAAGATGAACTTCAATAAGTTTAGCATTTGAGGCCAATTATAAGTTCACACCTGATCTGGGAATAGATCATGCAGTGAGGTTCAAGATATCCTGCCACTGTGATAGTATTTCCTGCCATGTTTGTGTTTATTTTCTCCATAGGCTGTTTGCTAGCGGACCGGATTGGTGGAAACCGAGAGGTAGCACCTTCAAGATGTTCCTACATAATCAGTCTAAGTAAGTTTTCTGAATGTTCTCAGTTGTTTTGGTTTCTTTAGCCTTTTGGGACGCTGAGCTGTTTCTCATGTACGACTGACTGGCATTATGCAAAATTGAGATGAGTCATAATAGCGTTTCGTTTCTCTGTAGGTTGCCTGTTTCTCTGGTTTTCTTTGCAACTGCTATTTGGCAGCAGTTCTAAGCACCATGCGTTGTAAATACGAACTGCTGAATAGCTGCCTTCTTATGTGTTGAAACGATTTAACGAAGGTGTGTTGAGAAAAACCTATCGCAAGCGGCAGTAGTCCGGCTTTATGCGTTTCAACTGTATGTGCTCTGCTGTTGGTAGAAGTTCCTTCAGTGATAGGTGCGAAGTCCGAAACTTCATGAATGCTTTGCCGTAGGTTGACATTCCTCATTCGGCCAATGCATCGAACCAGAGACTTGCTGTAAAGGGCTTTACATTGACGACATCTTCGTGAGATAGGGCCACCTCTCGCTACATAAAATGTTATGTGGTGGTCAATCTGTGGCCGTGTAAAGAGAGGATTCATAAACTGCAGGAACTTGGTCCTGCCGCTTAGCTGCCGAAACTGCTTACTCAGCCAAAGAGCAAGGACTTTACATTGTTTGATCTGTAACTAGAAAATGTAATGTAATGAAAAGAGCCAGGCAGTTTGTCGAAAATCTGTGACTGGTAGTCCCACACGGGCCCCACGTGAGAGAGCTGACAGGGATTTCAGTTCTGGCCAAAACCCCAACGCAGAGCCAGCGTACCCCGTACCCACGCAGCACTGCACAATGGGGCAAATGACCAATTTCAGTTGTGATTTTGTAGTACACTTTCAATTATAATTATCTGGGTGTTTTACACTGTATTATAAATTTGAATTGAAAGGGCAAATGAAAAAAAAAATATCAGCATGTATTACAAGCAAAAACAGCAGGAAAGGTAGTAAAGTAAGGTACGGTCAAGTAATACTCGCACAGCACACAACCAGAGAGCAGCAGTTGAAACTTTCCTTATGGTATAATATGCAATGCTGGAAATAATGATTGCATCACCCTGTGATAAAAGCTAGAGGTGGCACAATGAAATGTTAGGACATATTAATTAGAAACAATGAATTTATCTTATTAACTTCAACAGACATTCCTAAAAGTATACAAATGACTGATTTTACGCTAGCTTACAAAACAATTTGATTGACATTAGTTAAAAAACTGACTAAATGTATTAAACAGACTTTTAGCTGTTTACAGGGTGATGCAATAATCTTTCCACCACTGTATAATACCCCACACAGTGCAATTTTGCATTCACACATCGTGGGTACAGACCCAAGACAAAGGTACAGGTGGCTGGCGATCGACCTAAAAGACGCCAGAGTTACGGGGGAATTCCCTATGCGTTCTGCACACAATTTGACACGAAGGTCCAGACGAATTATATTCCAACACGAGAGGCAGAACAGAACGTCCACGGCGACGGGAACGACGTCAGTCTTGAATATTTACATACGGCAGAATGTGTAACAGATTGCCATTGTAACTCGCCACGGAAAAGGTCTTCGTCCAGTCCGACCACTCGTTCCGGTAGTCGTAGTGTCCGTTGACCCCGGGCCAATGCGAGGCGTGAAGCCTCTCCACGTCGTCCCCCGTCACGGGCGGCCGGGCCTCCGGGTCGGGGGCGATGTACTCCGTCGTTGACCAGTCGATCCGGTCAGGATCTACGGGCGGTAGAGAGTCCCAAGGGCTGTCTAAGGCATCGGGGTCTCGCGGGCCGTTGGCGTCTCGGTCAGGGGAGGCGGTCCGCATGTGCGAGAGTCTAGATGTGATGTGGTGGTCATTGAAGATGGGCGTGCCGGGGTCAGGTGGCGGGTCGAGGCGCTTGAGAAGGTTCATCAGACTGCTGTTGCCGCCTCCGGCACCACTCGGAGAATCTGGTGCCACGGACGACTCAAGGAACTTGTGCACCATCTCGTTCTTGATCTGGACCATCGTCATCATGTCCGGTGTCGACGGCGGCATGGCGACGGAGTTCTTCTTCCGCGGCCGGGGCTTAGCGGCCGCCGGGACGACTGAATCGTTCTCCGACATCGTCTCCTTGACGATCTGGTTCGACGCTATCTTCTTGACGGTCTCGCTCGCTGTGAGCCTCAAATCGCCGCTCGCGTGCAGCTTCTGAATGAGCTCAGCAGTGGTCGCGACCTTTGGAACAAAGGTCGGAAGTGGCGTGGCAGGCGTGTCGGGCCGGCTGAGGACAGTCGTTTCGGACCGCGCGGTAGAAGTGACCGGGGGTGTGGAGATGACACCGTCAAGCGCAGTTGCTTTCCGGGTGGTCGAGTTCGGCGGCCGACCTCTCTTCGATTTGACCTGCGGGGTGTTTGTCGGCACGGAGGCGGACGGCGGGGGCGTGGAGGCGTCAGGGAGGGACATGAGCGCGCCATTTGCACCTGGCGGTTTCCGCGTGACAGTCTCCGACGTGCAGCTCCATGTGTCGGGTCCCGTCGTCGTGGGGAGACTGTCCTTTAGGTGAACCTCGCTTTCGACCGCTCCACTCTTCTTCATGATCTTAAGCTTGATTCCCGGGTGCATCTGAGGTTCGTCCTTGCGTTTGCGCTTTCCCGACGTTACGATGTCGTTGGGGCACATGATCGGCTGCCCCAGATTTGTGCTGTTCATTGGAGTGGTTGGCGCAGAGTGGAGCCTGGCGTTCTGCACCCGATTATGCGTCGCGACCGCCGTGTGACCGACCAACGGACTCGCAACAGTTGATCGTGATGATGACAGAGGAACATCCGAGACACATCGCGCGAGACTTGTCGCGACAGCAGAGCTTTCTATCCCATCGCGCCTGCCTGCGGAGGTTGGCGTCGGTGCCCCTGGGGCGCTCTGCGGAGAAGAGACACTCGACCGGACGCTGCAGGGCGTCTCCGGGCGACTTGCGGGGCTGGAGGGTCGTAAGGCGGCCAGTCCCTTTAGATGTGAATGGCCGTCCGGGAGCCGGGCGTTCGTTGGGGCCTTCCCGTTGACGCGGGCCGGGGGCTCAGATGCGGGCTGTTCTGCGATGACGGCCGGAGGGGCGGGCGTGCCCAGCGTGGCGAGTACCTGCCATTTGCGTACTAGGTTCTTGATGCGCTTCGCGAAGTCTTTGTCCGTCGTCTTCTTGCGCATGTAGTTAACGTAGCGGCCGAGACGAGTTTGCTGGAAAGGGAAAGAAATGGTAAAACGCTAAGCGTGTTTCTGACGCAGCACACAGTGAAAGCAACGGAAATGCAAGACGTGACTGGTTGGTTTGTTGCCATTTAATGGCAATGTTTGATAACATAGGTCATTAGTGTCACCCTCCTCCTTTATCCAGGCAAGGCACTAGCACAGTGCAAACAGTGACATGACTGTAGTCATAATTCGTCCATTTGTGATTGGAGCTGAATTACTGGAGTCTGATGACATAAAACGAAATAATACAGGGGTGTCAAGCGTTTTGTGATTGAGGCCAGTGGCAATATTTTCTAGCAAGTGGCGGGCAAGAAAGAGTGCCGAAGATACGTGATGAAAATGGGGTAGGTATCTCAGAGGGGGCCATACAAACAGTTGAATTAGGCTTTGAAAACGCAATTCTGATATGCATTGTCAATTACAAATGTCACAGAAAAATCATAAAGACTTAAAAATGACAGATTAGACCTTTTATTCTCAATTGTATTGTCTTTAGACAAGGCTCCCCCAAAGGGTTAAGCAAGGGAGGAAATTGAAGCCTATGGCACGACATAACTTTACTCAACCCCAACGGGCAACAAGGTCAAAGGTGACAAAGTCAAAGGTGACATGGGCGAGTGATAAGTTGACCTTACTTCAAGTGTTTCTCTAGTGATCGGGTACTTCTCCAAAATGGAGAGCGCCTCCCTCGCACCTGCCATGTCAACCACCTGCAAAACAACATCGAAACATTGGTTAAAACAATATCGAATGAATCCAAAGTAACATCAGGGGCTGTAGAGTAATAGGCAACACACTTGGACGCAGAGCAGAAAAACAGAGTTCTTCTTTCGCCAGGCACCTGCGTTATTTAAATTAGACGCATAAGACGTGTTTAAATTGGACGCCTTGCATGGCTGCCGACAGTTATTATTTATTATCATTATCAGACGATGACAAAATATCAGAAAGTAACAAAGGCAGAAAAGTGAAACACTAGAAGGTGACCCATCCTGTGACACTAATCCATCACAGGTGTGTCACCGGAATAAGTCAAACTCGGAGATAACCACTGCGACAAATTATTTTCTGACTCAAGTTACAATTCCTTAACCCAAGAACCATCAAAAATATTAACATGCCTTGACATTTTCAGCAACTATTTTCCATGCTCACTCACTCAACAGAGTCTTCTTAAAGATCATTTTGCAGGCCGTTTCATCAAACTCCTGTTAGATGTAAAATTACTGCCATGCCTAGCAGTCAGTCATTTACGTATCTAACTGCAAAACTGTCTAGACTGTGAAGTCAGCATCCAAAATTCGGCAAAGGTGCAGTTTGGTAAGAAAACAAAACCGGAATGTCAAAAAAAAACGTACAACAGGTTTTTGTTTTGAAGTTTTTCCCGATTTTTCTCACCGAGAAGCAAACAGCATGGTGTCCATGCCGCGCAAACACACACCGTAAGCATCGCTATTAGCCCACGTTTTCACATCTGCTCTATGTTCGCTGTTCGATTCAATAGAGAACAATCTCAGGGCGCTCAGAAGTGAAATTTATTCCGCATCTAAGGTAAATGCTCGTCGGGACAAGGCCCAGACTTTACAATTATAATACAGCCAGAGCGATAGCAGCGCCACCTAGTAAAATTTTCCGTCAGACGTCATTTGTAATGGCGATCTTCTAAGGAAACCTTCATTGCCAGTATAAAGTATCTCAATTTCTACACAGACCGGAGGAAAATCATCTCAACGTTACACTCATCTGATGCTTGAGCATATGGGAAGTGGCTTTCGTAAATTTTTCATCACAAATTGTGACAAGTAATCAGTAAAGACAAATCGAATCGACCTGGCAAACGTTAACGTTAACAACGATCGAACTTGTACAGGCAGATTAAAACGTTTGGGATCGGATATTACTTACATTGTAATCCCTGTCTAATGTCCTGAGTAGCTTATCTTTGAGTTCTTGTGGAGTGAGCGGCATTTAGGACTTTTCGGTCCAGTTAAATCATATAAATTTTGTGATAAATTTTGTAAGCAGATCCACCGTCTCCTCCGACCGACAGAATGATGGCGACCATTGACAACGCGCACAGATTTATGGGAACCATTCGCGCAAATGCTTATGGGATTCAATTTTTGTAGCGCTTGCACAGTTATTTGCTTGATTACGCTTTGAGAGTTTTATAATTATAACTAGCCTCTACTTTTTTGGAACTCATTTAATAACTATTATTCAGATTGCTTCTAGTATTATTGTCACTAGGTAGGGCCTACATTGTACGACCCTAGTCCGAGGCGTTACTGTGTAAGGACCTTTAGCAAGTTCTTCGCGCACAATTGCTCTGCAGTACAACTGCAATTGCGCCGTTTAGGTGTGTGCACTTCTGAGCAAAAGATGTTGGAAGAAGGAATATAAAAAGAAATTTTAAAAAATAACATTCATTCAGCGCTCGTGAATAAGCTGGTTCTCTGCGCTTGGCTTTCAAGTGGCGCTTTAGAAATTTGGAGATTACGATAGCGATTTCAGTAAAGCCAGTTGATAACCTGCTTTCCGTGAAATTGTATTTCATTATGTTAGTTTGTTCGCAACTTAATTGTCTATTGCCAGAATTTATGCAGTGGCAACAAACTTTTGAAATAATACGGAATATCTAGGTCGATGGATTCACGCGGAGTTTTAATTCGCTGTTATGACTCCTTCTTGTGTCTATAGAATGCCGATAAAAAACAAACACATTTAAGGCATGTATAATACACATGCATAGAGGCGTATAGATGTATATGCCAGTCTGTATGTTTGCAAAAGCTACTCCAGGACAGTCAAGATAACACTCAGACAGATACGTATACGCAGATCTGGTGGGCAGATCTGGGTGGCAGCCTTGGCAGGCACTACAGGCCCTTTATACAGTCTGGGCGAAATAATTACGCTGAACCGTGATGATGAGGATGATGACGACGACATATAACGACGACATCATTTCCCGTCATGTAGCATCATCTGTCCCTAACGCCCCTATCCATCACACCCCGGGCTTTCCATTCTAAACTTAAATCCCACCTTTTCAAGAACGCTTACCCAGACTCATTACTTGACATCCCATCTGTGAATCCTCGACCAAAGCGACACCCTCCTTAACAGCTACTCTGCCTCCCTGCTGACTTCCTGGTAAACGAACTCTGACCGCCCACGGACTATCCTTTGGACACCCCTTTGATTTGACGCAGCGCTCGTGAATAAGCTGGTGCCCTGCGCTTAGCTTTAAAGTGGCGCTTTAGAAATTTGGAGATTACGATTACGACATAAATATTGATATGCTCTAAAAGTAGAGCTGAACACTCGTCGTCGGGTCCAGTCGGTCAGTTGTCGTGCGTGGTCAGTTCTTGCGTGGTCAGACTTTCTGTCGTCTCTCCTTGATCAGCTGATCAGAGCTAGAGGCGGCCGACCTCTAATCCTCTTCGGACTAGCGTATCCATCAATTAGGCAGTCGTCAACAAATTGTTGATGTGCTTTCATCAAAGAATAGGCCGACCCAATCTTGATAGTATCTTCAGTGTGTATATATAAGTATGTATATACGGTAATTAAAGGTATACAATCATTGTATACTCCTTATTAATGTCTGCAGTCGCACGACGAGTACGATATATAGGGCTACATTTTTATCTAAGTTTTGCACACGAATAACCCTTATATATATATATATATATATAGGTATAGGCCTGCGGCTTTGAAAATGGGTCGGGAGCGCCACTGATTTGAGAGGGGCTTTAAAAATGTTCAGGTAGGCCTATATATATATATATATATATATATATATATATATATATATATATATAATAACAATTACAAGGCTGTTACAGATTTAACTAACAGTGTCCAATAGAGGCTACTTAATTTCTTAACCCCCTTCATAATGCATTTTTAAACAATGTCGTAGCTAGTCTTTCAACTCTCAGCAGCTGATTAATTAAATCTAAGAATTTTTATTCATCCATATATACATGTAGCGACCTTAGATCTGTTGATCATCATCGTTGCCCAATGCCCATCGATATTTATCATTGGCAGTGTCTGATTACGTACCGAGCACCTGCTTAAGTAGCAACCTGGTCTTGCACAATCAATCATAATTTCTCTTAGAATTATGCAGGCAGTTTCATACAATACACTGAGCCTACAATACAACCTGGATATGCACCTTCGTGAAACAAAGCATTACTCAAAGAACGCGTCACGATGTAGTGAATAATAACAGTAACAATATTATTATTATTATTATTATTATTATTATTATTATTATTATTATTATAAGAATAAAAATAATAATAATAACAGTAACAATAACAATATAAGTCAGGTTGTCCAAGTGTTCGTTAATGTGAGAGAAAACACAAGAACAAGAGAGACGAGAAGTGATCCATGTATGAAGTTCGTTGCAGATGATTTTGGCACCATTATGCCCTTGAACAGATTACAGACATCAAAGTAGGCAACAGACAAGTTAACAATACTGGAAAAAAGTATTGCGATACCAATACCAATACTTTTTCTTAAAAGTATTGCAATACCAATACCAATACTTTCACCAATACTTTTTGGCGAGCAAGTTTCCTGTTTATTCATACATAACATGTGTTAAAGAAAAAGAAGTATAATTACATTATTTTTTCTACATACGAAAAATCAGTAGCCTAGAGTTACAATTATTATTTTCACATGTCAAAGATCTGTATAATTACAATAAAATTTTTTACATGAAAAAATCAGAATAACTACAATTATTATAAAAAAAATTATTTTCAAAAATGTGTACTACTCAAGCGTGCTACATGATGGCCTATCGGTAATGCGCTTGCTCGCGTAGCATGCGATTGCGAGTTCGACTCCGTGTAACGACCCTGGGCACGTTGTTGGCGAGCACATACCTTTGTTACCAAGCAATAAGCTGGAAAGTAAACGGCAAGTCCTATGATATCACTGGCCCGTGTCAAGGACCTTCGTCCGTGCCGGCTCAAGGGCCTAGGAAAAGGAGATGAGCACCTCTTTAAACGTTCCGTATGGAATATGGGCTGACTTTACTACTCCATGATGTGCGTAGAGGGGGAAACAACATATACGATCGTTCCCTAATTATAGATTCCTTATATTCTGTGACGAACTCCCACCCTGACCTAGATTTCCGGAGTCTAACCTATCTTGGGTTGCTGCAGGCAGGGCTCCATATGCCAGGAGGCCGATGGCATCCGCGCCCCATGGTCGAGAGGGGAATCATGGCTAGTGAGTCCAGGTTTTAGTCTAGGGAGTTTTTGCCCCTACCCTGCACGATTTTCAGGTGGCTCGATAGGGGAAGCACCCCGGCTGGAGCGGAGCCACATTTGATGAGACCATTTTCTATAAATAAGTACAAAATAACTACAAATGCAACGATTTGATAATATTAACATATCTCTTTGAAATGACTAAACACAATCTCAGCATTGTCACACAATTCTAACTATACTTTAATTATAAGAGTCAGAGAGCCTATACGCGGCCACTTCAAACGACTCCGAGGCGGTCGTCTACCTCAGGCCAAACAATGTGGACCGTCTGCTAAAATGTCTTACTATACTCTATAAGATTAAGCTAACTCTGCTACTCTAGACTGTATCACCGTATCTCATCTCTCTTTCTGGCACCGGCCGCGCTTCTTCTCTCTCTCTCTCTCTCTCTCTCTCTCTCATTCACATCCCTCACCTGTCTTTCTCCTTTGTCCTCCAGTCACCTCTCTAAGCCCTTGGCCCAGTGGTCAGCCAGCCAGGCAGTCCCATCTGGTCAACAGTCCTCACTCTGGATAAGCCTAGACCCCAACCCCTCTAGCAACCGGTTTAAATAGTTCTACCCTAGCAGTCCGCATCTACGAAATCTAACAGGCAGGAACCAATTTCCTCACAATTCACACCATATATCGTAGATTGCAACAATAGACAATTTTCTGAGTGCAATGATTTATTGATCACCATTTCTTGATTGCAAAGATTTCAAGTGAAACAGAAATGCAGAGCAGCGGGTCATTCGGTACTACATAAGCGATGCATAATTTTATAGCAATTTTACATTTAACATAACAAATTTGATTTTGTAAGCGCAGAAAGGTAAGAACACAAAATCTGATTCTCACGGTCTGAGGCAGTTGATTCTAACCTTTTAATTGAGTGTAGAAGACGCTGAGCGATGCGCCTTCAACACTTTCAAGTTGACTGTGGAAATACGAGCGTTTATGGGTTTATGGATCGTTTATGAATTTGTTTGTTACACGGCAGTGTCGATGAAATCATTTGTCTATCCTCCTCAAGCCCCGAATTTTCCATTTCCACTCTTATCGACGACGTTCCTGCTTTGCCAGGGATCACTCGGATGATTCATCTAGTAATAGGTTTAGACGGTCGCTTGTGATAACTCCTTTGTTAAAGAGGAGACTTTTTTACCCCCCCCCCCGCCCTATTTTACACAAATTATCTTAACAAAAGTCATCTTATAAAGCCATTGAAGAAACATAAAAAGAACCGATTTGGGGGCACATGGGGGCAACGGGGGGACTGGTGCTCCTCCTGCCCCCCACCCCTGGAATAACTAAAGATGACAAGAGAGTAGGTCCAGAACCTGACATAACTTTGAGATATAGGCGGTGACTTGGTCCTGGGTTTCGGGGGACAGCTCGTTAAAATTGCAATACCAAAATATCAATGCAACAAAAAAGGATGAACAGTTATACACTGTAGAAATTCAAAATATTTATGAAAAGGAAATAATTGGGGAGTAGGCCCCCGTGGATTTTGCGAAAATTTTCCGAGGGAACCTACCGTTTAAGCAGCTCCATCCACTTCAACTGAAGTTTTAGAGAGGACCGTCCCCTTCCACCCCACACCGCCTCAGCTTTGAGCAGCAGAAGACAGATTTTAAAAGATTTCCGAGCCTGGATGATACCGAGTGTACATGTAGTTGTCTTACAGTGCTTTCTGCACCTTTTGTCTCATTTATGAAGAATAATTAGGTCACCTGGTTGTGAAAATCAGCTCATCTGTTACTTTCTAAATGTTCTAAGACTAGAAACAACAGTTTCCTCTTGGGCGTTGCAATGATTGCTCGTCGTAGGGTAGATGTGGCGACCCGATGTAATTTACCCGCTGATTACCGTTTAGTGACGCTCATAGATTTATCCCTTGCTGACATATTGACCGCGGCGGCGGGAGTCAAAAAGTCGTCGCGCGATCCTCAGCGATTTATTTCGCCCGTTATACGTCACAGACGGTCATCCGTCTGCCGCACGGCCTGCGCATGCAGCGTCCTCTACAGGCCGTGTTAAAGCCTGCAGACGCCCGATGCTCCCATTGGCTTATCGACGCGCCTACAAAGCGCTGAGGAATAGACGTTTTAAGCGCATCGTTTAGTCTGATCACGCGCAGACGGATCGCTGGCGCTCGGAAAGCGATCGGTGAAGAAGGAGGAGCGATTTCTATAGGGCAGCTGTAGGCGTTTGACACGAAGAGGGTCAGAAATTGCTCTGCCCTGTGGGTGAGAAATTCTTGTGCCATAGTTATACGGAACAAGTGTGAGACGAGTGAATGCGCCGACCGGCAGTTTAGATATTCCGCAGAAGCTGAGGTGATTGAGCTTTCTGTCGTTATTTCCACAGAACTACTTCTGAAGCGAACTTTCTGCGTCGTTGACTCCAGGAAATGTTTTCTCTGCGTAAGTCTAAACGCAGGTGACTTTTTACGTTGAGAGGTTCTGCTATAGACGCTCTTCTCAATAGGCTACGTCGATTTCAAATGGCGTGGCGCACATTATACAAACGGACGAGCGATGATGAATAAGCTGACCTAAACAATAATTCATTCAAAGAGGAGCAGGCTTGAGACTATTCTGTAGATCAACAGGAACACGCACATTTTAATTAATTTTAGAGAAGCAAAACTTACCTACAGAACTGTTGTTTGGAATTAACTTGAGAGTAGTAAACTTTCCTACAGAACTTTTCTTTGGAATTCGAATGTGCTGAGAATACTAATTTTGTTCTGAAACTTTTGGAGCATGCGTAGCAGACTATGGTAGCTTACAGAATTCTATTCACTTGTATAGTCTGTAATTCAAATTTAAAAAAATAGTACCAGGTAAACTGTCTGTTCTAACATAGCCACAGACTGAATGGTTGAAACGACTCGGTCAGATGCGCTTTCTATGGTCGAACAATGAAACGAATGAATTACTATACAAACGTACAGATAGAAAGATAGACGAGCAAACAGACAGGCAGATAGACAGAGAGATAGACAGACATATAGACAAACAAGAAGACAGGCAGATAGATAGATATCACTGGTACTTGTTTAATGGAAAAATCGTGTTTACATGAAGAGATAAATTGAATTGAATTGAACTGAAACAACGACGGACAATTAAATATTTACAAATGACCAGAATAGAAGTAACTGTTGCAGATGTCACTATAGGTCACTAACATCCTACGAACATTAAATGTTTGCCTCTTACCTCAACATAGGCCTACTTAAATTAAACTTGAGTTAAATAAATAACTAAAAGACCGTAGCTTAACGTCAGATGAATTCCTGCGGAACACTACTGCTACAGACTCGACGTGGCAGATCAGAACTCTACTCTCATCACCATTAATAAGCATAAACACCCCTTCGGCGCAATGACCTTTCAATCGAGCGATGACTCCAACAACGGTTCAACGAACCCTTGTACAGCGTGGCTTGATTCGACGGAAGTGTTGGCGGGGCAGAACCTCACTTCCGGTTGGAACTCATCCGACTGGAAGGACTTCGTCGAGGTCGTCAAGGACTTCAAGGAGGGCTTCTTCATGTACCGCGATCCTCTGACCGCCGTTACCATAGCAGCATACGCAGCCGTCTTTCTTTTGTCGCTGCTTGGTAACCTGATAGTCCTGATCGTGTTTCGTGTTCGGAGGAGCATGCGAAGCGTCACCAACTACTTCCTATTCAATCTGGCCATCGCAGATCTACTCGGTTAGAATATCATTATTATTATTATCTTTTTTGGCCCGAGGTACATAGGATCCCTCAAGGACTAGAACATTATAAAAGATATAAAAACGGCTGGAACGGCCTCTGTTCGTTGTCGAGGTCCATTGTTGCAAATAATAATATTATTATATATTATTATTGCACCACGAAATGCAACCGCATTGCATCGCTGGACCATGATGGCTAGGCGCTGAAACATACATTATTATTATTATTATTATTATCATCATCATCATCATCATCATCATCATCATCATCATCATCATCATCATCATTAATTTTATTATAATAATAATAATAATAATTATTATTATTATTATTGTTTTATTGTTGTTGTTATAATTTATTTTCGATCTGATCGTTTTTTGGGGAAGCCCATTTGAGCATAGCGAAAAATCTTCGTCAGAACATTTTTTGGTTGACGGATATTTATAAAGTAAATATGTAAATGTAAGAAAATGTAGGTGTATAATGGTATATACTAATAAGAAATATAATGAATAATCAGTCGTTAGCCAAAGATATATATATATGTATATATATATATATGTATATATATGTATATATATATGTATTTATAATTATGGATGCCTATATATATTTATATATGATTTTACATAATATACAAGGCCTACATGAACAATAAGGAAATGTAGAAATGGAGACACAACGAGGAACAGAGACAGGAGGACAAATAAAGAGGTAAAGGCGGCAGAAGAGATACACGGAGACAGACAACTAAAGCGCGCGCGCGAGATAGGGAGAGATGAAGAGAGAGGGGGAGGAGAGCGAGAGAGAGAGACAGACAGAGACAGACTGAGTCCGAAAACTTATTCAATACCTAGGTGAGAACTCAAGGATAGAGACAGACAGAGACAGAAAATAGGACACCAATGTAGTTCTATAGAAAGGCAACGACTACAATAGAGTTGAGCTAAATGTTTTTATTCGATTTATACCGAATACTGTTCCGAATGGTTTATTGGCATTCGGCCGAATAGCTTTTAACCGGATTACGAAATGAAAAGCGATACATAAATTTTAGTGTATAATTATATAAAAATGCTCTATGCAAGATTAACACTTCGCTGTGTAGTTTCCTTTGTGATCTAAACTCATATTTGTGCTTCCGGTGTTACGTTCGTGACATAAATAAATCCTCAACTTGTTCGAGTTGTAACGAATTCAGCATTACAGCGTATTAGGTGCTCTAAATATTTTACATTCAGCGAAGTCCAGTGCGGAAATATTTTACAATTTAGGGGACAAAGATACGAGTAAGGCCATTGCGCTTTATAGTTTGAACAAGGTAATAAGAACGATAGGGGCCTATATTGCCATCTTCTATCGCAAAACTGGCCCTGTGTCTGTCTCCGGAGTTCCCTTTCCTTAATTAAGTCCTCTCAACTAGCAACAGACAAGTTGCAATGGAGGTGCTACGCGTGCTTTCGTTTTTAAAAGTTAACAGTTAAAACATTAGAAGTGAATGACTACATTTTATGTTTCAACGATGAGAGCAAATATTATGTTCCAAAAATGGACTGGTGCAAAACAATAACCTCGGCCAGAACCTCGGTGAGTACTGGATCGAAAGTCCCCGATGCCCTGTGAAGTGGGCCGCTGTGGGCGCACAGGCAATAGGGTCCGAACGATGGGATATATTCTATCCTATATGCCACCCCCTCTTTCTAATTCCACACAAAGGGCTATGTCATCTATTATACCAGACCCTCTTTTCCAATCCATGTTAAGGGCAATGCCATCTCTTATAAATTTTAGACCCCCTCTTAACAGTAGACTTAATATCCTCTACCATCCCTCTCCTTTACTCCATCTTCTTCTAATGCATCTTTTGCCATACAGTACAATACATCTGAAATTTGATATCGCACTTCTTACAGTGTTTTTTTGCTCAGAAGTGAACATACACGCCTCGACGGCGCAACTGCAGTTGTACTGAAGAGCACTGATTGTGTGCGAAGGACTTGCTCAAGGTGACTATTCGGACGAGGGTCGAACCCGCACGCTCCTACCTCTATCTTGGTCTTATCGTCGCTTCGATCTTCCTCGTCTATATATATATATATATATATATATACTAACATTATTATTTCTCCTTCTATACATCTGTCTCTATCTGTTTTACATATGTCTTTCTGTCTGTTTCTATCCTTCTCCATATCTGTTGTGTCGGTCTGTTTCTATTCCTATCTCCCATATCATCCCGCTCTCCTCTTATCGCTCCCTCTCCTTCTCTCCCTCTCCTTGTCTTCCTCGCCGTTTTATCCCCCTCCCATCATCCTTTCCTTCCATTCCTTTATTCCCTTCCCAAAAGGGAACGACCATAAAAACCTCTATCCTACAAGCGCGCCCTCACAAAATCAGAAACCCTTCCACAAAAACCTGAGCAAATCCGTAAAATCCCCTTTCGCGATCGATGGGTCTCGTCAGGGCGCGTCCCGCCCTCTACCACCCTCGTCGGCCACCACCCAACCCGCCCCCGGGGCCACACGGGCCACCACAAGAGACGGGAATCTTTAGACGCCTGTAAATCTCCCAACGTCCATATCGGCATTAAGATAGACGTCACGTAGGGTTATCATGCGGAGGCTCGCGGCGTGGCCTCCGCTGTATACGTCGTAGACGGCGCCTCTAATCAAAGGCTCCCGTTTGACGACCTCTGGCGGGGTCAGAGGGACAATTGGACTGGAAGGGTTTATGGGTGGCCGCCGGTCCACATGATTGCGATGTCCCTGGCGCGGGAGACAGATGCTGAGGCTCAACGTTTTTGGCGAACATTGTGGGGTAGGAGTTGGGATGAGGGAGTAGTTGCACTTCTCGGTCGTAGCGCTTGGAATGATGGTCACGCGGGAGAAATTCATGACGATGAGACTTATGGCGACTGTATATGTCGTTAACTTTCTAAGCCGTGCTATACGGTGATGGTAGGATGTGCCCAAAAAATGCGCTACATGAATAAATGTCGAGATGCGTGCATGCATGCATTCATGTGATTTTATATATATATTTATATATATATGTGTGTGTGTGTGTGTGGGTATGTATGTGTGTATGTATTTATATATGTATACATGTATGTATGTATGCATGTATATATGTATGTATGTTGTATGTATGTATGTATGTATGTATATATATATGCATGAATGTAATGCATTTATGTATGTATGTATGTACATAGGTGGGTAGATTTCTTTATCGCCTTTTATGTACGAGTGTTGTCGTTCGTTCTTTCGCTCACTCATTCCTCCATCCGCCACACGATCTCGGCATTCAACCCTTCTCCTTCGCTTCCGCCTCATCGCTTCCATCGTCTCTCTTGCTTCCGCAGCCACTCCACATCACGTCCTGCCAATGCATTTCTTCAACGGACGTCCTCACCTCGGCTAAAACCCACGGATCGTATTTACATGTTATCTCAAGCAATACTTTAATGAATATATATATAGTGCATATATATATATATATATATATATTTATGAACACACATATATATGTATATAAGTATATATATATATATATATATAGTTACATATATAATGTATATATATATCTAGGAGCATATAATACTCAGCATATATATATATATATATATATATATATATATATATATATATATATATATATATATATATATAGCATTGGATTTGTATCAAATTGGTGCTGACAGTTTACAAAACCTGTAGTAAGCCGCAATACTTTGATCAGCCCTCGTTTATCGCACTAAACATCATTCAACCAGGTTACGATTGGCAATCGTTGACCACATCCAACACCGCTAGTGTATACTCGCGTTGTACCCTCTATATATAAGCAGCTAGCTTTGCACCCAAAGATCCCAGAAAGGCGGCGCCTCTGCCTAGAAGTATAAAGAGATAGGTCTAAAAGATGACAGATACAAGATATTCGTTTATTTTAAAGCTGACAAGCCTCAGTATAATTGCATGCATAGTTTTAACGAGTGATGACAAGTTATTACAAGAGCCGAATTTAACTGTCGACTGCCACGCAGGACCTCATTATGCCATACACGGAATTTTACCAACGCCGCCGCCTAGCGACAAATGAACTAGTCAACCTTACTGGAGATACGGGTATCGAATTCAGATCTTCAGCTCTGCGCCCCAGTGTGTTCTCCATTACTCCACGTATAGGAGCACAATAAATCAGAGAAACTTACAACAAGGCTGGGAATGTTACATGAAAGGTGTCACAAGCCCCGAACTAAAAGGCGCCAAAGAAATCTACCCACCTCATACATACGGAAATATAACGCGGCCAACATTCAGCTCTCAGTTGCATAGAAAATATCTTAGCATTTTCTCTTGCGAGCCGGCCACTGCTCTTAGTCGCTCTGTCTTCGTCATACTCCCTTTTCTTTGAATCTGGCACCAACAACGCCGCACCTCGATTTCAAACAACTCTGGTTCTGCGCTGACGCTTTCCCGCGGCGCGCTTGCATCATTTGGCTCCCCGATTGATTTAGTATAAGAGTCTTAAGAACCGGTTGTTGTGAAGTCCATGCGCGTCTCCAGTCGCTGGGCATCCTGGGTAGTCCCAAATTGCGCCAAATGACCATGAAATTGGACTGACCTAGGGGTTCCTGCGGCGGGTACGTCATTATCAGAGAGAGATCAGACGACCCACGGCAAGATTCGCCGCAGACTGGTCAGGTAAACAACAAAACATTAGGCTTAATGCCGAGGACTTGTCAAACACAAGACTGGACAGTCTCTGCGTGGCAACGTCGTGTCACTAACATTTTGGCAATAACTGAAAGCAATACATTTTCACATATTGTTGACATAACAAGCTGATTCGTACAATTTTAGTCATAAAGGCAATCTGTCGAATGACTATGTCAGCAAAATAAACAGCGCATTCGGAGGTTTAAAACATCATATTTTTCAATTCGAATCAAAATTTAATTTGGAGTGACATGTGTGTTTGAGAGTGAAATGTGTACAGTACGCGAATATGTGACGTGTAACCCATTCCTCTATAGAAGAAGCGTTCGAACTGCTGCAGCATATTGCAGACTCACAGTGTGTACAGGAATCGAATTGCTGGAGAGGTCAAGGAAGTCCGACGAGTGGAGGATTAGGTTCGGCATGGAGAGAGAAGATTAATCACACACATCCGGTTTTGATCGCCATTGCGTCTTTGACGCCGGCTGATTGATAGGAGTTGCGAGGGCGGCCACAGAGGGGTCTCGAGAGATTGATGGGACCCGGTGTCTTGAAAGGGGTTAGCTAAGTTTACTTAATCATGAGAGGTGCCATGCCCCATCTGGCGAGATGGTTAATTCGCTGGAGTAGCCACTGTATCGCTGATTGCGATCAGCTTCTGCTGGACAGGCTTTGTAATCGAAAAAGTTAACTACAATAATACGGAAACGGAACTAGTTGGTCCAATTGAATAAAACTCTTCCTTGATAATTACGTTAAAATCTAAACTTCAAACGCATCTCTTCTTCAGAACCATGGTTACCACTACATTAACATGACATAACATAACAAGGATTTAATGCGATTCAGAAGACGCATACGTAGTCTGTGTTAAAACCGCTGAAATATGTCCTGGAACACGATTGATAGCCCAATTATCATAGTTTCAAAATATTACAGGTGACAGTGTCCACTGAAATAGTACTATCATCCACGACATTCCTCAAGTCTACACTGAAGAATTTCTGCCCTATTGTTCCAAAACCGGTTTCAAAAACAACTTACACCTATGTCCTCGAGTTGTCTTAATCGGTTCTAATTGAAATACAACATATAATACAACACAACTCAATACAACACAACTCAATACAACACTGCCTCCTTTCCAGTAATAATCTTGTAACGAGTCCTTTGAGTACACGACTTTCTATTATTAAGGCATGTAATAAATACAAGTTGTATTGTATAGTATCAGAGCTACACTATAATTGTTATAAACACTAAAGCATTTGATTGATTGATTGATTGATTGATTGATTGATTGATTGATTGTTATCTAATATTCCACTATCATTTACAGAGAACAATGAACATTTTGTTCCTTTCCTGCAAATCTAAATCGCCTTTCAAAACGCCCTCTGGGTCAATAAAGTTTAATTTACCAAACGCCGAAAAGAAATAGCAACAAGTAGCTAAGTATAAATTGTTCTTTATTTAACCAACTGCATTGGCGCACTTTTAGTACGCGATACACTAAAGGCATGCGCGGCAGTCTAATTAAGAAGGATTTTCTAGGGGCTGGAGTGTTTGCCTGTGGAAAAGCTCGGTCATGCGGTCGAGGGCGTATGCCGTAGGGGTCTTATAGAAAGAGAGCGCCAAATGTAGAGGGGGAGGTCAATTTCCAGGGGACCGGCGATTTAGTACAGAGGATCGGGCCGGCATGCACTCAATTTTGCCTTAAATAAGCCCGCATCGGCCAACCGATGTAAGTCTAAGTTTACTTATTCACGCTTTGCGAGCTATATAAATACGTGTTATTCTTATCAATACGAGCCGTTACATTATAATTATTATATTACATGCTACTGAGCCTGAAATCCTAAATCTCGCACCACAGATAGATATAGGAAGAAAATCCCTGACTTTAGAGAAGCCGACAAAGAATCTGGGCCCTAGGCAGAGCAGTCACAGAAATCTGGGCCCTAGGCAGAGCAGTCACAGAAATCTGGGCCCTAGGCAGAGCAGTCACAGAAATTTGGGCCCTAGGCAGAGCAGTGATAGAAATCTGGGCCCAGCGTGGCAGGGCAGTCTTGGGCCATAAAACCATCTTTAGGCTCAATGAGAAAATTGAGTTCGGGCCGGCCCAGGCACCCCAGAAAATCGCCGGGCCCCTGGGCATTTGCAGCGCCCTCTTTCTTTGGCCCCATTTTCCTTTGGCGCCCCTTTCCTTAGGCGCCATTTTCCTTAGGCGCCCTTTTCCTTAGGCGCCCTTTTCCTTTGGCCCGTGAGCATATGTGAACCTCTGCGCCCCTAGCTACGCCTCTGCGTCGAGAGCAGAAACAGTTGCAGCAGCAGCAGGTATTTCATCAGAAGCGGAGACGGGATGCTTAATATCCGGGTTCCGAGAAAGAGATGTCTTAACTGGGAGTGTAAACGCAGCCATTAAATGCACGCACGAGATCGCCCTTAAGCAGGCGCTCGTTAAGGAGTAGGAGGCAATGAGAGAGGCAGACATATAGGCACAGAGACACAGCGGCAGGCAGGCGAACTGGGTAGGAAACCTAAAGAGATGTACACAGACTGAGGACGACGGGAGGTAGGAAAATGCATCGTTATTAGACTGCTTGTCTATGTCTGTCTATGTCTGCCTCTATTCGTCTCCCAGTCAGTGTGCTTATGCGTCTGTATTTTTCTCCCTGTGATTTGTTCTCTCTTTACATAATACGTCCATCATATGGATGATATATCGTATTATATGTGATGTTATCAAACATTTCTATAGCACCCCCCACCCCACCCCACCCCCAAGACACCAACCGAGAGGCGTTCTTTCTCTCTCTCTCTCTCTCTCTCTCTCTCTCACTCTCTCTCACTCTCTCACTCTGTCTCTCTCTCTCTCTCTCTCTCACTCTCTCACTCTGTCTCTGTCGCTCGCTCGCTTACTCTCTAACTCTTTCTCTCTGTTTGCGTGTCTGTCTCTCTGTCTCTCTGTCTGTCTCTCTGTCTGTCTGTCTCTCCCTCTATATAAATATATATATATATATACATCTGTAACATCCTTACCCTCAGTCTGTGTCGCATTCGTCTTCTGCCTCTGTCTCACTACCTCTTTTATTTCGCTCTATTCCTGCGTCTGTCTTTCTGTATGTCTGTATATCTGTCGTTCTGTCTCTCTGTCGTTCTGTCTCTCTGTCGTTCTGTCTGTCTGTATGTCTGCCTATAGAATCATCAATCACTCATCATAGCAACATTAACTGAAATATATAGGCCACACAATCCAACGTCATTCCAATATATACATATATAATAAACTATATATATACATTAACTCGAATTATATCATATATAAGCAATAATCGTCGCTATATAAGCGTCCAGAGTCGGGCATATATCATACATACACAGAATTGTCAAATATATGTTATGAACTCTTCACCTCGGAACACAATCTATTTTTTATCCATCATCCGATTGTAATACGCTGTTTGCACATTATCTTTCATAATATATATATATATATATATATTCATTATACACATATGCATATATATATATGTATATTATTAAGAAGTCAATGACCGTAGTCTTACACGATATACATGTACATAGTTATATATATATTATATATATATATTATATATATATATGTTACAGACCTAGAATAATGAGTGCTCTATGTATTTTACGGAATGTATAAAGACGATAAAAATGAATGCTCGGAGGCACAATCATATTTCACTCATACAGAGAGCCATCAAATATATATGTAATAATTTCTTATGTGCATGATGGATATGGTTCTGTATTAAGGTTTTGGCTTCATTGTATGACATTACATTACAAGTAGGGCTATGCACATACAGAGCCGACCGTATACAGCCCGAATGGCGCTTCCGCCAAAGCATATAATTTTTTTTGCCACAGTTCATCCCAAAAGGCCAATTTTTTTGAGTAAATCTTCTGCGAGACGCGCTATATAAATCTATAGATACGATCACCCTATGATGAACAGGTCAAAATGCTGACGCTCAGCTGCTTAAATTATTAATTAATTGATTAGTTTTTAATCTGTTCATAGGAGCCCTCAGGGACTTGAACATTGTTGCAGGAAAATATAAAAGAGTTTGGGCGTCGTTGAGATACATTGTAGCCTGCCATGTTGCCAATACCAATAATTACGATATCCGATGGAACACTTCAAGTCACAGCAACATATCGTCTGCATCTGCATCGAAGCAGCTTTTCATCTCTGCAAGAGATGACATATATAATAAAACGAACTAAACTTCGGGGCGAAAGTGGGTATAGTGCGGCTAGTGTATACACACACACACAAATAATAGATTGCACACTGGTTTCGAGAGTATTCTTCGACTACAAATTTCGACTTCGAGGGTATGCTTGTCCTGAAGATTTCTGTCGAAGTTTCGACAACGGAAACACAGAATGGCTAATCCAGATTTATACTTGCGCAACACAAACACACTTCCTGATGTCTCCTCTGGGCTTCCTCCGTAGCGCCTACAGAATAGCATCATCGGAAAGATGAGTGAGTATCAGTCACAGAGAGAGGGGGAGAGTGAGAGAGAAAGAGACAGACAGACAGATAGACAGACAGACAGACAGATGCAGAGACAGACAGAAAGAGAAAGACAGAGACAGACATATAGAGAGATAGAGACAGAGACAGATAGAGAGACAAACAGAGACAGACAGACAGAGACAGAGACAGACAGAGACAGACAGACAGACCGAGGCAGCGAGAAACCCAGGAGGCAGATAGAGACAGAGACAAATAGAGATAGACAGACAGGCAGACAAATAGACAAACCGACAGACAGACAGAAAGAGAGAGAGATACAGACAGAGACAGAGAGACACCCAGGAGGTAGACAGATACGGAGACAGACGGAAGTGGAACGTAGATGGCGAACAAGTACGTTAAAGGAATATGACAGATCGATATCAACTCTGTACCTAAACACTCATGCATGTAGCCTATGTATGTTTGTCCGTCTTTGTGCATGCACGTATGCACGTACGTGTATACATGTCTACTGCTCTTATATACACACAAACATGCAATCATACATGTATATAGTGTGCCTATAAATATTAGAACAATGACTATTCCTGTATATCCTAATAAATTATACACGAATCAGAAATGGCGGGAACTTTTGTAAATGAAGGTATAAAGACTGTTATTGGAAGCGACTTTGTCATCATCCGCAGTGACTATATATATAGGATGTCACAACCACTTAGACAGAAAAAACGACCGACTACACTCAAACCAACTCGACGGCCGACCCTTAAAAGGCGCACTATAAATAAATGTCCAGTGACACGCTGTTGGTAGAACAGGTCAACGTGAACTATCCGACGCTCGTTGACAGTATACCCTTTCGATAATTGCCTGTGGCGTAGTCGTACGTTATGGCGCGAACGTATAATAGAGAGGGTGCCTTTCTGTAGTCGTCATGGTTTAACACTTTCCCTGTCGCTTTCTGTACGCTCTCGTCGTTGAAGCGTTAAGAGCATCCACGGCTAGGTCTTATTGGTGCTCTCTGTCATAATATATCCTTCGTCGTTAAAAATCCTGTCATTGGGTGTCGCAAATATTAGTCTCAGTTGTGCCAATAGCAGACGAATGGTTCATATTATATATATATATATATAAATATATATATATATATATATAGGTTGTCGAAACACATATTCACGCAACTCCGCCACTGCTAGCACTCAAGCAGTGCCAGTCCCAAGCCTGAATAAAGGAGGTGGGCGACGCTAATGATCTTCGTTATCACACAGCGTCATTACATTGCAATATATACATGAATTTGAATAGTTAATCCTGAATAGGCATGCTAATTATGAATGCATATATAAGACAAGTTTTCTGTCTGTCTCTGTGTCCTTGTAATGGCAGTCGATGCATTTGCACAGTTTTAGAGCAATTCACTCCAAACTTACACCGTTGGCTCGGGGAACACTTGATACACGCAGTCACAGGGGTTCCTGAAGGCTGTTCACGCCATCTTCCACGTCTCCCAGGGCAAAAACCTACGGAGCACCCTCACACACCCATAAAAGCAAAGTTTTCCTCGTACACGTAGCCTACCATCGTTTAGCTGTCACCACCAGCTGTCTGCCTAACCGTCTGCCTAACCGTCTGCCTAACTGTCTGCCTAACTGTCTGCCTAACTGTCTGCCTAACTGTCTGCCTAACTGTCTGCTTTGTATAGGCGTATAATTAAACGTGAACAATAGAGTGCCCTAATCTGACACTGTGCACGCAACAGCAGAACTACCTCATCAGAGCTTCACTCCCCGAATTCGACCTGGCACCGTTAAGAAACGAGAGAATTGGCTGTTGCGGACTTTATTTGGTATGGCGCGGGTGATTAAGCTGGTCTCCCTGACGTCGCTTTTGTGGGCGCTGAGAAATTTTCATGGATTTACATTACATTACCTTGCAAAGACTTTCGAAGAAATGGTCCATCTGAGCAAGCTGCGGTGTAGTCAAGTTTGCACAATCGGTCTGTACAATAAATACTATTTATTTACATGTGTATCTAGATTCAGAGTGTGTGAGTCTGTCTCTCCGTTTACGCTTTACAGCATCGCTAGGGGAACACCCCGGACACCCAGTAGTGGGGTTGGTGGATTGTTGAGAAGGAAGAGGAGGAGGAAGTCGTAGGGAACGATTATAGAGTAGGGGAAAGGACAAGGGTGACGATGAGAAGAGGGTGAGGAGTGTGAAAAGAAGGATGGGGTGGGAGGAGGAAGCGGTTAGGGTAGAGTGATAAGTAGAGAAATGGGAGAAAGTTGGGGGAAAGGTGAGTGAGAACAAAGAGTGAACAGAAATTAGAGATGACTGAGAAAAAGAAGAGGAATTAGAGATGAGGATGAGGGATTAGATTGAGGAAAGGTGAATTCAGCCTCCTGCAGGGCTGCAGAGTCCCCTCAGGCCAGTCAGGAACGACAGGCTGGAGATGCTGCAAGAACAGGAAAGCCTCCCCACAGCTTCGTCCTCAATCAAGGTGCTCCCATAATCATCTTCACCTGGGCGAACGCCGGGAACCCCAGCTAGTTACTAGTACTTATATAAAATTGTGAACACATACGTTTAATCGTGAATATATATATATATATATATATTATCTATATTTAATTGTGAATATAATTATATATGGATAGTCGTGAATAAATATGCTATGGTTGATTTTTCAGTGGCCCTCGTGTGTGTTCCATTGACTGTATGTGAACTGATCTATCGAGTCTGGATTTACGGGGAATTCCTCTGCAAGACATCCGGATATCTACAAGGTCAGATTGTCGACTCTTAAATATAGTCGGCTTTAACATTATACCAGTCTTTCTGCATGGATAATATTCTGTCTATATCTCTTTCTCTGTCTGTCTGTCTGTCTGTAGTGTTCCCTATCTGTCTGTCTGTCTGATTCTGTCTGCCTCTGTCTCCCTCTCCTCTATGTTGCTTAACTACCGTCCACCATGTATGATCGTTGGGGACATGGCCCCAGACATTTACCGATCGATTTTGACGTCAATATAATTATTCATCTTTATCTATTCCTCGTCTTTGTCGAATAATTCTTCCCAACTAACCGCTCCTATATATACCGAATTCGTTGTCTTGAAGAACTGGAAAAGACCTGATGTAGTCCAACCAACGGATCGATAGACTGATTAATTGCTTACATGAATGAACAATCCATCCATTCATCCACCTATCCATCCATCCTTCCGTCCATCCATCCATCCATCCATCCACCTATCCATCTATGTATCAATTAAAGCATGCATGCATGCATCCGTCCATATATATATCTCTATCTACTGTATATATTATGTATTGTATATACAAATCCATCCATCTATCCATCCATCCATCCATCCAAAGATGCCAAAGAGGTCAAAGTCAGATTGTCAGAAGACAAGAAAACGCAAGAGGAGAAGGAGAAGGAGGGTGAGGAGGAGGGTAAGGGTGAGGAGGAGAGGAGGCAGAGACTTTCCTAATCCTCAATTAATCAATGTAATATCTTTCCAGACAGACGTTCCCATTATCTCGTGCTTCTTCCACTCTTCTATTCTTTATACATCCATCCATCCATCCATCCATCTATCCATCCATCCATCCATCCATCCATCCATTTGTCAGTGAGTTCATCCACCAAATCTGTCCACCCACCTATTCACCCACCAATCTACCCACTCATCCATCCATCGATCCGCCCGTTCGTCCATCCATCCAAAACAAGCTCGACCATCCATCTATCCACACATATCCGCCCGCCCACCTATCCATCCACCCACTCTCCAAACCCACCAACCTACGATCTCTCAATGCATCACTTCCTCCACTCCATCTCATCCACAGCTCCACCACTGCCAGCACTCAGGCAGCTGCCAGTCCCAGGCCTGGATAAAGGAGGAGGGTAACGCCAATGATTCCTGTCATCACACAGTGTCGTTAAAGTGCAACTATAACCAAGGAACCAATTTGCTAGATTGCTCCTGTTAGGCATGCCTAAAGCTATCTCAAGGAAAGCCATATAAGCATAGGACATGGTTATTTAATTTAACTATCAATCCATTGCATCCTTTTTCCTTTATTCCATCAAACAGGAGTCTCCATCTGCGCGTCCGTTCTCACCATCATGTTTCTCAGCCTCGAGCGCTACGTCGCCATCCGCCACCCTGTCCGCTCTCGCCGCCTCTTCACCGTCGCTCACGTGATCGGGGTCGTTGGGGTCATCTGGTGCGTCAGTGCCGCCATTATGGTCCCTCTGGCGGTCATCCGTCGCCTCCACCACATCACCCTCAGCGACGGGGAGCTCCTGTCCATGTGCATCGAGGACTGGCCGTCGCGCCAATCCCGCCGCGTCTTCGACCTCCTCCTCTTCCTCTTCACGTACGCAGTGCCAGGGCTGGTCGTCACCTGCTGCTACCTGTCGACGGGACGCCGTCTCCTCTCCAGGGACAAGTCCCTCGGTCACCAGGACACCGGGGTCCAGCACAAGCTCATGGCCGGGAGGAGAAGGATCGCTTGGATGCTGGTCCTGGTGGCCATCCTATTCGCTGTGTCCTGGCTGCCGTACCACGCCGTTTCGCTGTACGTGGATTTTGTCAGGCGGTCGGAGCAGGGGGCCAGCCTCGCCGCCCTACCCTTCGCACTGCTCGTCGGGCACTCGCACAGCGCCCAGAACCCCATTCTCTACTGGGTGATGAATAGGCCGTTCCGTCGAGGAGTGGCCGCCGTGATGAGATGTCGCAAACCGGATGTGACGTCTGAGCTGAATCGTCAGGTCAGTCGTTTAATGTGTGCCTGCATTTGTATAGCGCCGTCTACGTCGTACGAGGATGTGCCACTTCGATATCGAACCAGGCCCGCCGAAAGGGGCCATAGGAGCATGTGCCCAGAGGCCCAGTGATTTTTTAAGGGTCAGGTGATTTTGTTGTGGCCCGGTGATTTTTAGGTGCCCAGGCTGGGCCCGCGATCGACATATGACAAATATCATAATCCGTTAAATTAAGTTTCTGACATCGTCATCATCATAGTTCATTGGTCGAAGACCCGTAAGTGTTCATGTTCAATGAAACTTTTATCATCTGTCTTCATAGTTCTTTGTCTGGCGCCGCTATTCTTTGAAGAACCATTTTACACCATTCCGTAATATCGTCCATTCACTCTCTGTTTGGTCATCCTCGTTGCCCTTTTCTTTCCATAACTCCCATCGTCACAGGTTTTACTTTCCTTTTGTCATTCATTCTGCATATGTGTCCAAAGAGGCTTAGTTTCCTTCTCGTTATTTTTTTTACATTAAATCCTCCTTTATTTCCAGTCTTCTTCTAACATTGTCCAGTTCAATTGTAATATTCTCATATAGCAGTACATATCAAATGCCACTATTTTGTCCCAAACTGACTTTTTAATTGTCCATGTTACGCAAGCATACATTGCTGTACTAAATACCGATGTTTTAAGGACTTTACATTTATCTCTATAGCTTTGTGCTTGGTATTCCGTATGTTGTTTAGGCCCTCCATGACTCTTTTTGCCTATGCTATAGTCTTGGCTTTATAGCCTTTGTACAATTATTGTCACATGTTATTAAACTGCCCAGGTAAACAAATTCCATCACATTCTCAATTGTCTCTTCTTCAACTTTTGTTTCTTTGAGTATCGTCTCCCTGCCAAATTACGATGTTTTTGTTTTATCCACATATATAACTAATCCAGCTATCTTCGTATCTCTCTTTCAGTACAATCACTCTCTTCCGTAAACTCCCACAGCAGCTCTTCTCCAATATCTCCACGTCATCTGCAAATCTAAGGTTGTTAAATTTTACTTGCACCAATATTCCGGTTCCATTCTCTCGCATGTTTTCCATTATTCTTTCCAGATATGTGAGTATTGCAGTGCAGCAATAGGTGAGATTGGGTCGCCTTGTCTTTTTCCAAATGAGGTTGTAAACCATCCTCCAATATCTCGTCCAATTTTCACTGCTGACTTTGATTTTTCTCCAATGGTTTGATATAGGCCTACGCCTTGTTAAATATAATATTTCTGACACTTAACTATCGCACGCCAGTCCCACCGGGTCTTCAAGCATCCTAGCATTACCTTGCCTGCCATTTTTCTATGGAACGCGCTCAATGAATATAGGGCACGTAATTTCTCTGACTACATAGGTCAGGAATTTTTCTGTCTATAGGGACCCGCAATTTCTCTGCCAAGGGCCTGGAAATTCTGTCGGCGGGCCTGGAAATTCTATCGCTATATATAGAAGAATCTTTCCTGGTCTCTGTTTAATAAACTGCTATTGAGAACGCAGTCATCATTTGCCAAATCCGCCACAATCGTTGAAGTATCGCGAATACACTACGATGTATAATTAATCTGTTTTCTAATTAATACATAGCCACACAAATACGTTAGTAGAAAAGCAGCAGGACCATCGAAATATACCGGATCTCGGTTCGTTTTATAATAATCGTAATTATGGGGCCTACTGTGTCAATATTTCTCTTCTTATATTGCTTTTGTTTTCTCGCTTTACGGTTGCTGATTTTTCATCTTGTAATTGATATATATCCCTGTTTTAGACAACTTGTTTTTGCCACTCTGTCACTGTTACATTTTGTTTCGTCTATTCAACTATCGAAATATTTTCGTTGTTCTATAATAATGCTATCGTTAACGACGTTTTATTCTTATCGGACGTGCTGCTGTTTTCTTTCACAGTATAATTTCGACCGACACGACTCGCGAATGTACTCCTCCGATAGACGGAGCCAGCGTGGTAGCAAGAGGTCCGTCCAGCAACGGGCGGCACCCCACGAGCCAGAGAACGACTGCCGCATATGAAAAGCATCCATCCTGTCGTGTTTTCAAGTGTTTATTGAGACAAAACAATGATCAACCAACATCTCTTGCGAATATACATCCTATAACATTCAATTCCTATACGTGACAGTGAATGATCATGCACGCAGGTGGGTCGTTCTTCCGCAACCACGATACCGTATACGAGACATCTGCGGGAACCAGCTTATTCAAAGGTGTTAGATCAAAACATATTGACTGAACCTCGATGAATATAATTGCCGACTTTTTCTTGATACATTAGAGTAACGGCGCTGTGGAAGTCACTGGATCGTATGATTATTATCACTATTACCATAATTATTTTTTGTTATTGCTACTATTATTGATGTTTTACCGTAAGTGGTACGCTTACAAATCTCTCAGGCTGTCACAACTATTTTCCTGGGAAAGATGGGGTTTGGAACGGCTTCTGAATCGGTCTGAAACGATTTTCTTATGATTATAGCAATTTTCTACAGGCCATAGCGCCCCTTATAGATTACATAGGCCTACTCAACCCAGGTTCAAATAGAACAGTCTTAGGGTAGTGAAAAGCGAGACAGTGACCAATATTGTACTGCATTTAAGCATTTAAAGAGCGCCTCGAGTGAACGGGCCAGAAGCGCTGCCAGTGCGCAAATCCCTACGAGAAGTAGGGGTTGAGAAAGCGAAGGCGGATGAGAGACTGCCAGATAGATATATGTATTTGACGAAGCGTGGTAAGGTCGCAGGACCAGCCCCGGAAATTGGGTGACGTTGCCTGTTAGGAGTCCGTCAGCAGAGGACAATAAGTTCCGCTTTCTCAGTTGAGCGGAGAAAGCAGTGGCAATGCGTGGTGGACCAGACGCGAGCGCGTGTTTACAGAACTTAGCGAAGCTTAACAACAATATACGGTGGTGTCAACGTTTGTTTTACATGTTGGTTATGCAGAAAGGGTAAAGCCGCAACAAAAACTGACTTCGCAACTATGTCAGCCCATTGAAAAAATGGTATATTATGCTGATGCCATTTCTGTCGACGTCAACGCATTTTGTTGCCATAAGATGCTGTTGAACCCTGGATCCATCCATCCCCAAAAGCTCATTACCCAAACAGACAAGAACGACACAACGGAAATGTTTTTACATATAGCTCCCGGGAGTCGCTGAAACAATACGTCATCGATCGCAAGAACAATGCGAGTGTAGACGTTATCGAAAAATAACCGAAATGATTTTAGCATATCATTCAGAGAGTTAAACCACAACACTTTGATATTGACGTCGTTATGCGACCGATTTGGCGCCATAAAAATCGAGCAATGCGGCTTCGGATTTGGTTACGTGTGTGACACGTCATCGGCAATGTCGACTCGAAAGCGGATATCTATATTTTATCTTCGCTGGCGGGAAATCGAGTTTTCCTGGGTCGAGCAGAAGCGTGAAACCAATTTGCTTAGAAATTGCCCGTTTGCAGAGAAACCGGAAACCAGCGGAATTATGGGTCTCTGTATACGTGAATGGAGATCGCTGACGAAATATATGGAGCAGCTGGGTCGTCTGAAAGGTATCGAGACCGAGGAGCGTTCGAGACAGACGTGACGGGTGTCGCAGCGATTTGGCCTACTCCCGCATGAATAGGTTCAAGGTCATCCGTGTCACGAGGTCAAGGCCAATATTATTATTATTTTGGTTAACGGGAGTCGACGACTTTGCTGTGTGGACTGTAAAAACTGAATTTTAGATCCAAGAAGAAGGGTCAAAGTTACATAGGCCTATGCGCGCATGGGCACTGAATAAAATCACAGACAGTTTTAAAATGTGTGGGGTTGCATGGGGGGCCAACATGTAGGCTATACGCAGGGGTCCTAGGGGATAACAATAATAATGACGACGATTTTAAGGCGCCGTAAACGCGGCCATACCACTACAAGGATAATGACTGTACAAACTGAAAATCAATCACTAACTAAAATTCGACATACTTGTAGGCTTCTCCTATGTATCAGGATTTTCTGCGCAACTTAAACTCTCGAAAATTTCAATATTCTCGATATAGGGCCTATCTGCATCAAATAAACTTCATAAAAACTTTGACGACACGCGCTCGCATCAAAATGGTGTCGACCACCCATTGCGACTGGCTGACGTCATCGGCATTTTCCAGTGAACGAACCAGTCGCCGATTACCATCCGTCGCGGGCTTATTTTCGGATTGGATGGCTTCGCGGACCCGTTCGGTTTTTTGTGCGGACTTAGGTCGGTAATGAAACGCCACTGGGGTGCAGAGACCGGCATATACTACGGCGCCAAGCAAATTTAACGGCGGCGTGCGGTGTGATGGATGGATCTTAACTTTCTGGCGACCCTATATATGTATTCGGCCGCGGCCCGTTCGAGCGCCGACTGTGAAAATGGAAAACCAATGAGGCATTTGATAAGCGGCAGAGAGGCGTCGAATTGGGACCATCGAACGCTGATAGAGTGATCGGTGAGGCTGCGGCGTGATCGATTGCGTTTTAATGACTGATTTACGACGAGTTTGTTACAATGGTGATTTGATTTCTGAGCCAAATTGACAGGCTGCGGAAAATGGAAAATCCACGGAAGAGGAGGATCGGCCAGGATGGAGAAGGAACGAGCGGATTGACGATGGATGCAACGGATTGAGAAGGGAAAGGAAGGGAAGGGATATCTGGCTCGATCCCAGGGTGTTGTTGACTTGCTTGTAGGAGACAGACTGACTGACGGCTAATAGAAATTAGAGACTTCGTGTTGACTTGTGTAAAACCACCTGTCACTAGATTGATGATTGATTGGGTGCAGAAGGTCCCGCACGTGTCCTGTTTGGCCCAGTAATGCCTATAACGTTGCGTTCTTGCGGTCTGGCCAATTAGTGTCATGGTCCTCGTAATGTAATTTCATAGAGCATTTATATAGCGCCCCTTCAAGATATCTACTCAGAGGCGCTCTCTGCGCTGCCCTAAATGATGCTAATTGTCGCACATATGATTGAATAAAAATATGCGTTTGAGCCTCACGACGCAAACCAGATCTAACTACATAAGCTCGCATAGTTGATAGTAGTCAGCGCGATGACAGTGGTGGACCGGTCGGCAGCCATGTTGGCTGCTGATCGCTCACCGCCTATACGTCCATTTTTGGCAGATAACTTTGTCAAAACGCAACATTTGTTTATAGCTCTCGTCTGTTTGAAGAAACACTTTTGCTGAGTAGTCTTAACCGAAATATCTCTCTGACAATCATACTGACACTAAGGACTGTGCAGTTTTTGGCAGCGTTGGGCACGAGACTTAAAACTCAAGACCGAGACCAAGAGTTCCAGGACCAAGATCGAGACCGATACCTTTTGTTATAAACAATTCAATTTATTAAGACGATAAAACGGAATAACAACCTTAAAACATTAATGTTGTTGCTGAAGAATACTAATCTTAATAATGGTCTAGAAAACAGTTTTACCGGCCACTCTGAATTAACTCTGACGGGTTCAGCCCTTGGCTTCGGCACGAGAATATCACACGATAAATTACTTACAGTATGCTATTATAATGCGATACGTAGGCCTAAATACTTTCTTTAAGATATCTGAACGCGTAGATTAACGTTCCGTTTGAATGGTGTACTTGTAACACGGACCTCGGAATTGTAGGTTAACAACTTAACAGTGTCTACATGTGGCCGACCACATAATTATTATATTGTTCCAAAACCTTGAAATTTGTTAAAGCAAATTTTGAACTGGCTGGCTCCGTTGCAAATGTATTTTTTTATGCCCATAGTAACATATATATGAAGATGGTCAGCACGTCATAAATCGGTAACAATCGCGTAGGGCCAAAGCAACCAGCTTCTCCAATAATCGGAAGTAACGATAAATATCGAAAAATTGCTCTGATACCGCAAATGACGAAGAACGCTAATTTAACACGGAGATCAGTCCCAAGACCGTTCCTTTTAAGACCAAGGCCGATTCGAGACCGAGACCAAGACCGTTGGTCCAAGACCAAGACCGATGCATTCAAGACCAAGACCTCAGTTTTCCGGTCTCGAGGCCACATCCCTGGTTTTTAGATGAAAATTTTGACGCATCTCCGAAATTGGAACTGTCCATCTACAGTTCACCAGGGTGACAGATCAGAGAGTTAGGAAAGCAACTGCTCGGCAACGGGCCGTCCACATATTACGTGCGTAGCGAGGGAATGGGGGTTTCGAATTTCGTCGATTTTGCGTAAGGGTGAGTAGGGTGGGGTTGGGAGGGTCCCGAAAATATGTACGTACGCAAATGTAATTTTATAATTATGACGTACACAACACGGAATATTAAAATCCTATTTTTTTCTTACGTAATATATGGATGGGCCCATACTATGTATCAGACGAATCCGCTGATTGGCTGAATCAAAGAATCGGCGATAAACAAGCGATACTAACAAAATATAACTATCGCCATACGCACTACAACATGCATCAGCATCATCAGGATCATCATCAACATCATCGTCGGAGCTTAGAGCCTAAATTAGGCTTAGGCCATGCTGAAATTATTTTGACGACCATCGAACAGCAGAAATGTCAACTAATGGTAAAATTCCAATCCGGGTCGCCACCTTGCGAGTGCAACTTCCATAAATTCACTTTACGACTAAAAATTTGATCTATAGTGGTAAGTAATATGCAGTTTAAAATAATTTACTGCTGTGCGGCGAATGAGCTTATGTTAAATTCAATGTTCAATTTCTTGTAGTGAGATTGCTTTAAGTGCGAAGCAGCAATTGAATCTATCAATAAACCGTTTATTTCTGACTTTCAACACAAAGACACCAGTTTTTGAGCTACATTTTCGATCTAGCAAATCAAACATCAGTTTGGTAACTCCACTAAAAAAGCTGTGGGCCTAAGGGCTGTAATATGCCACGCAAATTTATTTCGACTGCAACGGCCTCTGTTGTCAAAAGCGGCGTTAAACTCTGGATTCATCCACCCATCCTAACTCCACTAAAAGGCTGTAATATACCAAGCAAATTTCTGTCGACAGCAACGGCCTCTGTTGTCATAAGCTGTCGTTAAACTCTGGATCCATCTGTACTGCTAGCGCTTAGGCAGTGCCAGTCCCAAGCCTGGATAAAGAAGGAGGGCAATGCCATTGATCTTCGTTATCACATAGTGTCGTTAAACTGAAACTAGCCATACAGCTGCACCTAATCTAAGCCGAAAAATGCAATTTTATAAATGTTTTGTAGCTGTTTATTGAAACTTCCGTCCCTTCTGGGTTCCTTTTGTTTTCTAATAATAGTTTTTTTAAATCTAATTATCTGAACTCCTGTATATTGTTATTATAACTGATTTTCACTAATCTTGTACTTGCGTAATGGAGAATTTTTATTTTATTTTAAGCAATAAATTAAATTAAATTAAATTATGAATTCTGCCATCAAGCTGGAGTCACGTGCGCAATCCCAGCATGCAACGCTCGAATGCCATTACCATGCCGCGGGATGTGCGAGTTCATTGCGTTTAAACAAACGTCTTGGAGACGGGAAATGTAGAATTAGTGAATCCTAATCTATTTGCAATAAGTCCGTAATATTCTTAAAAATTTTACACTGGTATTTTACCGCCGAGGACATATCTTTGCCGGCGTAATTGCGAAATGTTTACTGAGCACGCTCGGTGTGTACGTTCGTTACTAAGGCGACTGTAGTCGGCGATATCGGTGGTATTTAATCCTCGAATTCTTTGCATTTTATTAGTGCTATATTATAATCTTCCATTTACTTTTTCATATTATCGGCACAAGTGACGCTGATGTTTTGAGGGAATTGCGATCCGTGGCATTAAGATTTTGCCGTCTGCTTGCCTGGAGGACGTAGCGGTAAATATCTTGCTTATTTTTGTTTCGCCGTGTCTCTAGAGGTAACTTTTGAATAAGATTGGTTTTATGTATGAGCAGCGGTGATATAGATAATAATACTATTTTGAGGACAGTGTTCGTTTTTCACGGTAGGCCCCATCGGCATCTTCATAATTGTCGTGGTCGACGTCATCATCGTCATTAAGTTCTGTAACATTGCTCTTTCAATAGACTTGACCTCTTCGTTCCTCGAACGAGAACTGCCGTTGCTCAGTCTCGATCCTTTACCTCAATTGGTACATCTCTACAAAAAGCGTTTTCTCCATCTGTTTGCTATAAAATTCTGTCTGGCAGTATCTCATTATCTTTTGCTTTTCTCAAAACCTACTTCTTTTTGCTGGACACTATCAGTGCTTCTGAAGGGTTAAACCTAGGAGAGGTACTCTATAATTACTTCAATACAATACAATTGTCAATTGATTATGTGGCTCCTTTTAATATAATCGTCCATTGCAATTCAGAATTGGTATTTCTATTGACATTAGATTGTTTTTCTTAATTCCCTTAGGCTGCCAGTTGCGATGGCAGAGGCGGTGAAGGTAATCGTGCGATGTCGACCGATGAATTCCCGCGAGAAGGGTCTCAAGTGCCTAGAGGTGGTGGCCATCGACAGTCGGACGGCGTTGTGCTCGATAAACAACCCCAACGACAAGAAAGCGCCCCCGAAGTCATTCACCTTCGATGGGGCCTATGACACGAACTCGACCACAGAGCAGATCTACGCTGACATCGGCTTTCCATTGGTCGAGGTACGAGCGGTGCTATAGAGGCTAACAGAGTCTGTTAGATTTATGTATATCAAGAATGTATGCCTGATATCGAGAGATGCTATATAAGCGTTCCATTACAGTTACAATTACAAATTACAATGTATGCTTGTGTGTATGTATTTATGTGACCCAAACTTTTATGTTGTAACTGGCTGCACCTCTTGTCAACTAGATTCCTGAAATAAACAACTACCTGCTGAATTGAATTGAGAATGTCCATGACACCAGTCGACCATCTCTTCAAGTTGTGTCTAAAAATTCATGTCGTACTCCATGACAGTTGTCTTGAGAGGCTCTCTTACTATGACCTATATATTATAGTCAAGCAGTAACACTCTTGCTTAATAAACAAATAGATCTTGATACCCCTAGTCCCTCTAAGTCGACAACTCAGCATCTCACTCCCTAGAGGGCAGTTGTATGTAAAATTAAATGAGTTGGTGCCTTACAGGCTACCAGTGCCTACCACCATGGTCCAAATCTTTTGCCACCATTGGGCCCTAACTATGGAATGCTCTTCTCTTATCTCTGGGTTTCTTCCTTCATCCTCCTCAAAACCTTTCTCTGCTGTCGGAGTTCTTGCACTGGGTTTGCCACTTAATGACCACTGCTCTGAGCGGCGATATACAAATTTAATAAATTAATATATGCAATACGAAGTACACAGTACAATACGAAGTACATTCTGACATGATCATGAATTTTGTACTGTCATATTTCAATGTTTCTATACTGCTACGTGCTGTTTGTGTGTGGTGTGTCGATAAAAGCAAATATGATGAGATCTCTCTCTGTGTACACACTGTTTGTTGGCGTACGGTCTTGGCATTTTGGGAATTGATTTGGAGTCGCGCGAAGAAGAAAAGAATGAAGCGCCCAGGCGTTGTGCAAAATATTTACGGTCTGTTGTCCTTCGTTGTCATGGAGTGTTGCACCATTGCATTGATCGGCAACAGGTCGCTCAATCCCTCAGTCTGCAACTGGTAGGAGCCACCGACCGACCAAAGGGAGCAGGGGTGGAGTATTAGGGAGCCGGTCTGGCCAAGACAAAGGATTACTGTCCTTTTGTTTGTTCGTCTGTCTGTTTACCTTCCTGTTTGTATGCTTGCATGTCTGTAGATGCCTGTCTTTTGGCATGTTTGCCTTCATATATATTTGCCTGCCTGCCTGTCTGTTTATCTCCATGTCTGTCCATCTCATTTGTGTGTCTGTCTCTCAGTCTGCCTTTCTCTCATTCTCTTTCTATGTATATCCCTGTGTGCTAAAACTGAATCTCATTCATGATTCAGTATTGATTAAAGTTGTTTTCTGTTTTCAATTCTGCCGAAGACTACGGCCACAGTCGTGTCCATTGTGTAACCTTTTGATGTTGCCTTTCATATGACCTTTTCTGTTGGCCTCTTCTGGTGACCTTTGTCTTGGCCTTTGTACAGTCTACCAGACATGAACGATCTCCAAGGGGACATCATCAAAAATTTTATTGTCCATTAATATTTGTAATGCTTTAATGATTGATTACATGTTTTAATGAATAGTTATACATTTCATGAATGTTGAATTAAAAGTACGTATACATTAAGGCGTAACCAAGTAGAAAATTTCCACCGAGTACCGAATCCGAGTATTTGGATGCACGATTTTCCGCATCCGGGTACGTAGTAGTGGCAACTCAGGCCCGGCGAGTACCCTCCACAGGCAAAGCTTAAAATTATCGACTTTCGCCGTTTCGTGTAATGATAAATTAGCAAAATATATGTTTGTGCCTGTAATAGCTACTAATACGGCTTTAAATTTTTAAAACTATTTGCGTGTGTAATATTTGCCGAGGCAAATACTTCCGAAAAGTGGGATATTCGGCCGAGGCGATTTCCGATTATGCTCTAGTGTAGATAATTATAGGTATATATAATAAGGTAAGATTGCAGGTTCTGAGATTAAGATGTATACAATACTATACATGCACACAGTATATGAATCAATCAATCAATCAATGAAACTTGATATAGTGCCTTTTCAAGAAATATACTGAGAAGCGCTCTCTGTGCAACCCTGTATGATGTTAATTTATGTCATTTCAACAACTGTTAGAACAATTAGCAAAACAGTACACAGTTAAGCTAAAAAAAAAGCTAACAGATGGCACGAATAAATATAAGAAAATATCATAATAAATGGCGACACAAAGTAAGTATACATGCATGCATACGCACATATACATATGCTTCATACATACATACATGTACACCGATACACACATAGATATATATACATGCATGCATTTGCCATGACATAAGATGGTAGCTTCTATCTCTATCTGATCTGGCATGGATTTTTCTCTTTAGGGTGTTACTGAGGGATACAATGGAACGATCTTTGCCTATGGTCAGACTGGATGTGGAAAGTCCTTTTCCATGCAGGGAATCACGGATCCTTCGTCGCAGAGGGGAATCATTCCACGGTTTGCATTCATCCGATCGAACCTCCATGTTTGGTTGGCTTGACAGAATGCAGTCCATTACCACTGCAAAGTTTGGAAGCATTCTCAGTTGCCCTGCAGGCCCAGCACATTGCAAGTGTATCCTTGTGACCTTGTGCTGTCAGTTTGTTGAACTCTAGTGACTGACCTTCTCCAGTTCTTTCTTTCCGATGTCGCGTCCCTAAATTCCTCCAGGATCATTCCGGTTTTTTGTGTATCTCATCCATCCATTTTCTTCTTGGGCGCCCTCTTTTCTTCCTTCCTCCTCCACATGCCAGCATCATTTCCTTCTCCTATCCATCTGATCACATAACATGTCCAGAGAACCCCCGCTTCCTTCTCAATGCTGTTTGTTGCGGCATCTCATCATTCTCAACTTCAATCTTGCACTCCCCTTCATTTGTCTTTTTCACCGTTCATGATTGCAAGTGTGGGACACGTAATGTGCCTCTCAATGAATATTGGAGATTAATTTGGGGACACGAGACTGAATCCGAGGTCAAGTCTGTCATGATGGGGGGCTGCACGGCGTAGAGTAATGGCTAACGCACTGGGGCACAGAACTGAGTAACCAAGTTCGATTCCCGTTTCCCTCGAAAGGTTGACTACGGTAGTTCTTCTTTTGTTAGACGGTGGTGTTGTTTAAATCAGATGTATAACATAATGGACGCCTTGCATGGCTGCTGATGGTTAAATTCGACTCCTGTAATAACTTTGTCATCATTCGTTCATACTGTACTTGTAAATATTCTGCAGTTTGTGAGTTTGAAGTTAACCGAAAATTGATCAGCAGATTGAAAGTGATTGATCTGGATTTGTTTCCACAGTGCTTTCGATCACATCTTCGAAACAATCCAGGTATCGGAGGGCGACAAGTACTTGGTCCATGCGTCATATCTGGAAATCTACAACGAAGATATCCACGATCTACTTGGAAAGGACATCAAGCAGAGACTGGAGCTAAAAGAACATCCGGACAAAGGAGTCTACGTCCAGAGTAAGTCTCAAAGGGCCCTATAGGATTCTGTATGAGTTAAACTAATCTAATGGGTTTGATTTTAAGGTAAACTCATAGTTTAACGGAGGTGAACAATAATCTCCCAGGTTTGACTTTCAGGTAAGATCAAGGTTTAACAGGATTGAGTTTATCTAACCTGACTTATGGTGATCCAATAATTTAACAGATATACCTGAATATATTCCCTACTCCGACAGGTATGACTGAAGGTAATCTGTAGTTTAACAGGTATTATCGTTATCGCTTGACTGAAGGTATTGTGATAGTTTAATAGATATGATGAGGATTTTGTAAAATGCCTGATTTCATAGATTTTAGGCAATTTGTAAAATCACCCATTTACGGTTAAGGTTAGGGCTAGCTTTAGTGCAAGGTTAGGGTTAATGAGGGATTAGAGTTTTACGAATTGCAAAATCCATGGTTTCACACATTGCCTGTATGTAACATATATAACTTCAGATATTCTGATAGTTTAGATGATATAGAATGAAATTGCTTGATATTTAGCAGAAGATGGTTTTAGTGTAGATATGAGTATGAATTTCTTAACTTTTTTATTGGGGCGCATGTGTGTGTGTGTGTGTGTATCTATTTGTTCTGTTTTTTCCAGGTCTTTCAATGCACCCATGCAAGCATGTCACGGACTGTGAACGTGTAATGGAGAAGGGCTGGAAGAATCGTTCTACCGGGTCAACGCTGATGAATGCCGACTCGTCGCGAAGTCACTCCATCTTTACGATCCACCTGGAGCGATGCGGAACAAATGACAATGGAGAGGAACACATCCGCGCCGCTAAACTGAATCTCGTTGATTTGGCTGGAAGCGAGAGACAGGCAAAATCTGGTGAGGTGCTGCTGCTTGAGTTTTTGTGGTCAGCACATTAGTGGCCAACTGTTTATTACTGCTACTAATTTATAAACATATGATTTTTATGCTCCCAATTTATAAATCAATATTTAATTTTGCTACCAATTTATAAATCAATATTTAGTTCTGCTTCTAATTAATAAATAAGTATTTCATTCTGATGCCAATTTATAAATAAGTATTTCATTCTGCTTCAAATTTATTATTGATGCCGATTAATTCATAAATATTTTTTATTCTGTAATCATTAATTTATAGGTGAATATTTAATTCTGCTACCAATTCATAAATAAATATTAAATTCTGATGCCAATAACTTATAAATGTATATTTTATTCTGCTAACAGTAAATATTTAATTCTGACATAATTAATTTGTAACTAAATATTTTATTCTGCAACCATTAATTTATAAATAAATATTTAATTCTGCTACCAATTTATAAATAAATATTTAATTCTGCTACTAATATTATAATTTATAAATATACATTCTATTCTGCACTACCAACAAATATTTAATCCTGCTAACAATATTTTGTAAATAAATATTTAGTTCTGCTATCATTAATTTCTAAATGAATGTTTTATTCTGCTACCAACTCATACACAAATATTAAATTCTGCTGCCAATGAATATTTAAAAATTATTGATAGCAGGATTAAATATTAATCCTGACATAATTACTTTATAAATAAATTTTTACTTCTGCTACCAATTTATCAATTACTATTTTATCCTGAATCAACAACACATTGCATTAAATTATAATTACAAGAACCTTTCACTCCAAGTTGCTTCATTACAGGTGCGACGGGCGATCGACTGAAAGAAGCGACCAAAATCAACCTCTCTCTTTCCGCCCTCGGCAATGTCATATCCGCCCTAGTCGACGGCAAGTCAAAGCACATTCCGTACCGCGACTCCAAGCTCACCCGGCTCCTCCAGGATTCTCTCGGAGGAAACACGAAGACGCTGATGGTGGCCTGTCTGTCGCCCGCAGACAACAACTATGACGAGACGCTGAGCACGCTGAGATACGCGAACCGTGCAAAGAACATCAAGAACAAGCCCAAGATAAACGAAGATCCAAAGGACGCCATGCTGAGGGAATACCAGGCGGAAATCGATAGGCTCAAGGCGATGCTCAGGGGAGATATTCCTGTCCAGGTGGAAGGTAGTTGGTTTGTTCATTCACGAATTATGTAGTGCCTTATAAGGGGATCACTCAAAAGCACCGCTAACTATAGCCGCGACCAAAATCGACTTTTAAGGCGATGCACATAGGAGACATTACCGTCCAGGTCGAAGGTTGTTGCTTCATTCGTTCATTAAGATGTTTATATAGCAGCGCCCTTTGAGGTGACCACTCAGGTGCGCTCCCAACTCCAGCCCGGAAAAAAGGTAAGTTTAAAAATGGCCGTAAAAAGTGCCACTACTATACAATTATTTAGGGAACAGACGTAACTCCAGAGAAAGGCCATTCCAAACCATAGGTGCTAACAACAGAGAATTACTGTTGTGCTTGGCTGGAAGAAGTTATGTAATATGATCCATCTGGATATAAAATAGCTTCAGGGGGGTAAAGCATGGTCAAGGTCTAATTTGCAGGAAGATAAGTTCAGACAAGGAGAAAATGTTAATAGTTAATTTGCAAATTCTCATTAGCCAATGAGGTTTGAGCCACTGAGCAGCTAGCTAAGCAGATACTTAGCCAATTAATTTGGATTGGCTAATTAACACCAGTTAGTAAATAATAAACTTAGCTGTTAGGTATATGGTTGACTACCCGGTTTTTGAAATTAAGTTAATTGGCTGTTTACTGTTTAATTGACTGTTTTTCTTGAAGAATTTTAATCCTAGTACTTTGAGTATTGAAGTTGGAATTTACAGTGTCTTATTTGAATTAAAACCTTTCAGTGTTTTTTTTTAGTAATTTGGAATTTAAGGTGCCTTATTTTAATTTAAGTTTTTTCATCTGGCATTTGATCGGATTATTTTTAGACTATGAAATGTAGAAATTGTTCTTTCTCGTGCAGGCCAGAAGGCTCCTGAGCCTCGAATAATTGAAAAGATTGTCCACGTTTCAAACAAGGAAGAAATCGAAGCAGAGAAGAAGAGGATTCGAGAGGTATGTTGTGACTGTTCTTACGCATTGGTATCACAATGTTAGGAGAGAAGAGGTCAAGAGGGTAATGTAAGGTTTTTCTTGATTGGCTAATGGAATCGTTTTCAGAGTTTACGTTTGTCCAGCTTCAATGTGCATTGATTTATAAAGAGCAAATTTTATCAAATTTACGCTGTATTTTATTGTATTGATGCAATGCGTGGAGCGTTTGAGAGGTCAATGTGAATGTGTTCAGTTCTTTGCAGACGATGATGAGGAGCACCCTACACTGCCCGAAGTAGTTGCAGTTTAACGACACTGTGTGATTACCAGGATCATAAGCGACGCCCTCCTCCTTTGTACAGGCTTAGGACTGGCACTGTCAGAACACAAACAGTGGCGGAGTTATATCAGCCCAAAGGCAGGTTCATTGGCTTAGAATTTACATACCTCCCAAGGTTGAAATGAGTGAGGTGGTTTCCCGTTGCCTTCGTCACAGGCAATTATGGGGGAGCAGCTTGTCAAAGGTCGCTTCTCAGTGGCTTAAGGTAGGTCTTTCGTGCGACTCTTCGGTTACACGGCACAGAACATATGACGACATCACTATGTTCCATAGATCCTTGCAGCCGTTTAACTTGACTTCTTTCTTTTCTAGGAATATGATCAAGAAGTGAAGAAGCTGAAGGAAGAATTGTCTGCAACAAAGGCTGGGAAGGATGAGATCGAGCAAGAAATGAGCACGCTACGCAGCGAGTACGAACAACAATTGACAGAGTTGGAGCACACTTCGAAACGAAGTGAGTGACGCTCCTTTGAGCACTGCTTGGAAAATTATAGTTTTGATTTATGGATACATTTTGGTTTTGCAGTTATTTTGGATTTGCAATTGTTATTTAGATTTATTGATTTGTTTAGGGTTTATGGTTACATCATGACTTATGATATCATATAGGATTATGTGGAAGATTTTTGAGTATTTTTAGGAGTTATGGTTACATAGGAATTTAAGATTACATTTAGGATTATATGAATATGTTTTGATTTTATGGTTAAATTAAGATTTATGATTACATGTAAGATTTAATATTTATAGATGTTTTAGGAGTGATGGTTATATTAAGATTTAACATTGCATTTCGGATTGCATTTTATGAGTATACCCAAGGAATCTGTCGAAATGTGTTTCTTCCTAAATATTTCACAGAGACGTCCATATTCGTGTTGTAAGCTATTTTATTATTCCTTTAATTAAGTAATTATTCCCTCAGTGTTATGAAATTTGTATAATTTAAATTTGTATAATTAAAATTTTTACAATTTCTGTTTTGTGTGTAGGTGCCGACTCTGTTCAGGTTGGTATTACATTACATTACATTAGACAACTGTCTCTGGTGTCTTAAAAGTTGTTGTTTCACCTTGCCTCGAATTTTGGAATGATTCTTTATGTTTTCAAGGATGGGTAGGGCTCCGTGGTTTATGTGATTATGTGATTTCGCATAATTTCGCATAATTTGGCGATTTTCACATACATTTTTTAATGTAGGCCTAAAGTTTTCGCAAATCATTGCATAAAGTTAGGAAATTTCGACCAGTGTCAACTATAATTGGCTTCTCCAAGCTATTAATAGCCTATAGGGGCTATATAATCTACCGACCAGACAACGTAATTGTTGATGACTAGGATCTGTGGGTTATGCGATTTCACCTATTTTAACATAATTTACGAAATTTTTTGGCATAATCCACGGGGGCCTAAGGATGGGTTTTATACTCCTCCTCTGAGTGGGTTACTGCATAGGGACAAGTCTTTCACTCATGATTACTTATATATATATATATGTTTGGTCATCTGACTATGGTGCTTCATTAGTGTGTAATAATAGGTATGATAATAAGAATGATGATGATAATATTGATAATGATAATAATAATAATTATATTATACTGATCATAATAATGATGATAAAAGATGTAGAATGTGATGGACGCCTTACATATCTGCCATACAGTTGAATTTGACTCCTGTTATAACTTGTCATCATTCGTTCATACTGTACTTGTAATCAGTACTGCAGCCTTTCAGTTTCAATAAAGGATCATTATTATTATTATTATTAAGATGGTTATGGTGTTAATGAGCTTGAGCTCACAGCCCATGAGGCAGTCATAATTATGATGTGTTTGCGACATCGTTTTCTTAGCCTCAGCATATGAAGGCAGTTGACCAGTCCACTCCAGGAGTGCCCGTTTGAAATCAAGAAACGATGATTATTATTTTTATGGCTTGTTGTTGCAATGTAGTCGCGCTCTGACGACTCGCCTACTCAGTCAAATGCACAACATGCAGTTCACCTGGCAACTCACAAAGCCAAGTCTGCAGAGAAGGGAAAGAAAAGCCCCAGCAACGAAGACGCTGTCAAGGAAGCCACCCAAAGGTCTGTACAAACAACAGGCATGGGAATGTATGGTTGTTTGGGGCTGAGGCAGGATTGACCTACATAAGGTCCTTGCTCATCTATTACTAATGGGAGTTGAGGAAGATAAAGTTGGCAAACGAATTGTAATCTTGAGATTTTGACAGCACCCAAAAATTGAAGTCGGTGAACCAGCTTTTTCCATGTCTCGTCTTCCCATTACCTCTCACCCAACTCCAATTCTGAACATCATCCTCCATAGTCCACCCGCCTGACTCCTTGTGTAATGATTGGGAACTGTTGCTGACCTTACCTGCTTTGACTAATCTTCTATGAAAACCTGGTTCTTTTTGGTGCCGTCAAAATCCTGAGAGTACAATTCGTTTGCTGACTTTACCTCCCTCAACTCCAATTCACTGTGATCTGCTCATGATAAAAATTTATGTGTTGAAGGATTTTTTTTACCTTATCTGATCTTTTCTTCCATTGAATTACTATACCATGACAACCATTTTCTACCTATCTTAACCTTTTATTCTTAACATTGCCATACCACAAGTTACCTATCGCAACTTTACATAACTATGCGTGACGTCATGATGGAGCTTCCATTTTGTAATTGTTGTTGTGAGGTTTATTCCTGTTTTAAAATTCGCCTTCTGAATAAAGGCCATGCTTTTAAAAGTCCTGTAACTTTGGTTTCCAGCAGTGAAGGTAGCAATGATCCAAAACGGGTGATTCAAAGGTAACAACCAAATGTGTGTGCTTTGAGTATCTTTGTTCAGGCTTCTTTCCGTAAGGGCTGGCGCTGGGAAACGTTTTCTGGTGCATGAGGCGCATTTTCATTTCGCTCTTGTATTTGCACTTCTTTTGTTGCGCTTTTGTCTTTATTCCAGCACAAATTGTTTACTTGTGATATGATTAGATTTGATTAGTGAAGAATAAACTGTATTGCATTAGTAAAGATTGATTTAAGTGAGGTTACATCAGGTTAGCCGTGACTTCGTGATAAGTTTAGATCAGATTAGACCAGATTGGGATAGAAAGCGGTTAAAGTTTTTTAGTGCCACTCTTAGTGGATTAATAACCATGACAATGGAAATGCCATCTGTCCACCATTTAAGATTTGAGACCAATGTCGACAAAAGCACTTTGTGTTAGGTTTATTTGGTACCAGTAACCATGGCAACGGAAGTGCCATCTATCCACTTTATTTTGCACTAGTTACTATGGTTATGGGAGTACTGTTTTTTTAGCAGTTAGCCATGTCATTTCTTTTGTCTTTGTTAGTATGGTAATGGCGCCATAGAAGTGATTCGATGAGATTGGATTAGAGCCATGACATGCATCCTCTTCGCTTGGGACTAGTAGCCCTGGGAATGGGAGTGCCATCCTTTGGGGCCTGGTTGTCCTGGGAATAGGTGTATATAATTATGAGATTGATGATTCTATAGGTTGCAGGAGCTGCAGCAGAACATGGTTGGAGGAGAACAGGCCAACAATGAAGAGGTGAAGGAACGAAGGAAGAAGAAGAAGCGATACGCCGAGGAAAGGAAGAATAAAATTGAGGGTACGTCCAATTAAATCACTTATCAGCCGATTGTCTGTTGTGTCTGATTCAATCAATCAGTCAACCAATCAATAAAACTAAATCTATGTGGCATCTTTTTGGAACCCATACTCTGAGGATCTACCGACCCAGATCAAGTGGAAGAAGGTGATCCTTAGTGGCTCATGGAGCTGAGATCAGGGAGAGCTAAGGGAACCCATTCCATGCTGATGGACTGACCATAGAGAGAGAACTTGTCGCATTGCCATCTTTTGCTAGCCTAAATAAATGATATTGTACCTTGCGCTTGCCTTAGCATCTGCAGTTGAGCCGTCGAGGCGTGTGTGCATTTCTGAACTAATTGTAGGAAGGGCAGTATCAAATTACAGTTGTATTGTATTGGCCGTTGTACCTCGATGTATTATTCCTGTCTTTCCCAGAGGCTCTTTCTCGCGAGGATGGCGACGAGATAATGATCGGCATCTACGAAAGCGTCCAGGACGAACTGCGCGGAAAGACAAAACAGCTCGAAAAGCAGAAAATTCGGGTGGGTAATGTGTGTTCTGAAATAATGTGTTGTGGACGTTTTGACCTATCAGCCCTCTGTCAGAAGCTGTGCGTGCGATTTTGGTTAAAGTTATATACAGTTGTATTGTATTGGCCGTTGTACCTTGATGTATTATCATCTTTATATACACTGTGGAAAATTTGTTATTAAATTAATTAATTAATTAATTAATTAATTTGTTAATTAATTTGTTATTAAATTAAAGTTATATACTGGCTGTTGACCCATATTGGATTTGCTGTTGACCTAATTAAATTGGCTGCTTAAACTGGTTGTTGACCAAAGTTAAACTGGCTGGTGACCTAGTTTAAATTGACTTTTTTACCTAAGTTAAACCGGTTACTGATCGAAATTGCACTGGCTGTTAATCTAAGTTGAACTGGTCTTTGATTGAAATTACACTGGCTGTTAACCTAAATTAAACTGGTTATTGATTGAAATTGCACTGGCTGTTAACCTAAGTTATGATGACTTGAATATGCTGGCGATTGACCCAACCTAACCTGGCCTAGGTTAAACTGACTGTTGACCTCAGTTATGCACCATGTATCAAGCTATCTGCCAGGCAGTTGACCCAAGTCAAACTGGCTTTTCACCCAAGTTAAACTGGCTTTTGTGCTGTATGTGCATCATTAATTTTTCATCCAGTGCGAAGCTTTGCAGCGCGAGATTCGTGACCTTCAATCCGAATTCGAATACGATCGAATGGATTATCTGGATACGATCCGAAAGCAGGAGCAGCAGACGAAATGGCTTCAGGCGGTTGTCGATCGCATGCAGCCGACCCTGCGTCGAGACTGCAACTTCGTCAATCTCGATCGAATACGTGCTCAGTCCGAGTGGGACGAGTTCAACCAAGTCTGGATACTACCAAAGATTGTGATCGAAAAGAGTCACCTGCCTCCAGCAGGTCAGACTTTGGTTTAATTTGGTTTAATTTGTTAGTTTAGTTCAAAATTGGATATGACTAAAAGGTTTTTAGGTTTAATTCAGTTGGTTGTGATGAGACTTATTTAAAGTATGTTAACTGTCTTCCTTTTATTGATAAACATTCGTTTAGATTAAATTCGGCTTCATTAGGTATAAATGGTAAATTTGTCTAGGCTAAATTAAATTGTGTGAATTTTGTTCAGTCTTGATTAGGCCTCGTTTAGGTTAAAGATTGCTTTGTTAGAGTTTGACTGGTTATATTACATTAAATTCTAAGCAATTAATTATGTAATTTTTCATCACACTTTGGTGTACTGGCATTGAGTAAATACTGTTAGGTTGAATTACCTGGATTCGTATGTTGTGTGCAGGAGTACAGAGTACGGGTTCGAATTCTACGACTCGAGTGAACAATGAAGTTTCTTACAATGGATACGAGGACTTTCGCTCAGAGGATAGATACATCCAGGTATACCATACTGATCTGGAATTGTTTAGCGCTACTATTTTATTACTATTATCATTATTATTATTATTATTATTATTATTATTATTATTATTATTATTATTATCATCATCATTGTTGTTATTATTATTATTATCGTCATTATCACTTATATTATTATTATCGCTATCATCATTATTATTATTATTTAAATTTATATTACGTGCTCGGTCACAACATAATGTGAATCTGAGGCACGGATAGTCAGCCGCTAGGAAATATGCACTTAGAATTCCAAATCCTTGAAAACCAAGGAGAAAGAGTGAGTTTGAGTGACATTTTGTAGGAAGGAAGTAAATTCGAGCAGTTGATTCCGTTCCTTGGGAGCAGAGGCATGGAATGCATGAGGGCCCATGAATGTTCTGCATCGTGGTTCAGCTATGAGGGAACCACGGTTTAAACAATGGTCTTGCAATTTAAAAAAAAATGGTTATTTGCAGTTTAATGACATTTTGTGATTACAACGATCATTGGCGTCACCTCTTCCTTTATCCATGCTTGGGACTGGCACTGTCAGAGTGTGAACTTTGGCAGTGTAAGTAGTGGAATTTAAAATATGAAAGATAACAACTTGAACAAAGAAAAGATGATTGGTACTTGCGGTTTAAACCCGACATTTTCTTGTTGTATTTTTCATTCTAGAAACTGAACCAGAATGAGAATCACGAACTAGCAAAGAACTACTTCAAGAACAGTCGAGCAGAGGAACTGCTCAATCGAACCAGTGAGTTGCTTCCTGATATTGTTCGGTGCTCGTGAATAAGATGGGGCCCTTAATTGCATCCGTTGCATTCCCAAGAGACTTGTTTTAAATTTGATTGATTGATCTTAATTTACTGTTACTTACCCACAGGATCATTTTCTTTATTGATATATTGCGATTAACTGTGAATAATTCCACTACTTATCACATAGATTAGAATCTTAAATTCTCTTTCATTTGCCTGAAGGCACATATTTTTAATTAATAAATGATTATTAATTTTCTATTTTCATTTAATTCAACAGCAAGCAACGGTACAAGTGAGAATGGCTCAACTGCAAGATCTGGTGGACGAAATGCATTGACTCCGCTGGGACCGACTGAGATGGACGACGTATACGTCCGAAAACCGACGCGTCTGGAGTCACTGCCCCTCAGTTCAGGAAAGAACGGAAAGAAAAAGAACAATCGACAGAATTGATCGACATCGGTCTGCATAGGGGCTATATAAATGAGCATGAAGTCGATATGCAGTGCGATATTGTTCACATTGTTACATTGTGTTTCAGATATGTTGCGCAATGTTGATGATATGTTGCATCGTGTTGGTAATTTGTTGCACTCTGCTGCATTGCATTGCATGTTGTTAGTGCATTGCACAATGTTATCGATGTGTTGCATCGTGTTGGCAATGAGTTGCACTCTGCAGCCATTGCATTGCGTGTTGTTATTGCATTGCACACTGTGTTCCCATTTACCAGAGAGGTTGGACCTCTGGCTTCAGATAGCTACAAGGGCGTTGATATTCTTTAGAAATTCTCTTCAACCCTCTGCTTGTCCAACAGATCGGACCCTGGTCGCACAGTGTTGCCAATATATTGCACTGTGTTTGGCAATCTGTCATACATATGTTGTATGTATGCATATGCATATGTTATTGCAGATTTATTACCAGTATACAACACTGTTGTCTTGTATCTTGTCATGATTGTATTTGGTGGAAGCAGTGTTGCAGTTTCAAATCGAAACTTGACACTTTAACCATCAGCGCTTACTAGGATGTATAGTAAACCAATCTGGCTGGTTGCTAAAAGGTTTAACTATGCAGGTGAAATTAGGCCTACATATGTTGTGACCTTTGAATTTGGCAGAATATATTTGTTTAAGATTATTTATATGTAGAGGTTGTGAACGTGCTGTGTATATATTGTACTAATATTCTAAGACGTTTCCACACATTTGCGAATACGAGAACATTTGTGGCCGTTGTTTTCAAACATTAGAGGAAGAGAGTGGGCAGGAACTGAGCCAGGAGAGAAGGGGTTTAACGAAGAGTGGGCATGAGTTACTTGACCACACAGGTGTTCTACATGGAATAGGTTGGTTAGGCCCACATTTGTATTACGGATTTTGTAATTATGTTTGAAAATAAAAAAATTCTATTTTATAGTTATTTGACCTGTTGACTGTAACAGTTTATTTATTGACAATTGTGACCTTTTAGATGTATGAAATTTCACTTTTGTTAACTGACAAAACTAAAGTGGTAAATGTTTTACAATTATGACATTTATGTCATAAATCTATCTTTTTTTGACTGTTTTTACATGTTAGTAATCTAATTTCGATTTTTATCAACCATTAGCTTTCAGATCTCAAATTTCTTAATTTTTGCCCTTGCAGAAATCTGGTTTTAGATTTTTGCTCCTCCTAGCCACCAATTCGGCTGTGATGAGTACACCGACCGTACACTGTCAGTGGGAAGATGAGACGGCAAGGGAGATGACTGGCCACTCGCCCTCATATGCTGAGACTAAGAAAAGGAGGTCTCTTTGTCTTCTTGCAACTCTCTTCTGAACTTCCTGTAAAGGTGTTTTTTTACCTATACTAATTATAAAAAGCCAGTAAAGTTGAAACATAAGGGTTCAAAAATTTCAAAAATGAGAGACTTCGAACCTAACAATTATAAGACAAAGAGTTAATCCTTATTCTTGCCCTGAAAAGGAATAACTCATTGTGTTTAGTTGTAAGGTCTGCAGTCTCTAATTTTTTCAGTTTTGGACTTGTAGGTCTCAACTCTATCATTTTCTTTTTACAATTGTGAGTGGTTGGGTGTGGATCTTGTTTTGTAATAGCAGCTTTTTTTAAGATTATCGATCACTCTTTTGGCTGGAAATGGGTCTAACAGTGAATTTAATGTTATGTAATTATGTAATGTAATCAAGCATTTATATAACGCCACTATAAATTTATATATATTTATTTACTGAATGGTTACTGCAGATAAACATCTGTGAATGTTATGATCTCTTTAGGAAACTTCTCGTATTTGATTGATATGTCAGGCTGTTGTGTCTTAACCATTTGCATGCACAAAATATGTGATATCGTGGTAGAGTGTTTATGCATTTGGTCTGGGTTTCAAATCCCAGGTTTTCAGATGAAAAGCAATTCAATGCGATCTTTTGAGCACTATTTCTTTACTAGATTTCGTTTTGCTAGCAAAAAATTTCGAATTTTACATCAATGCTGACATCTATTTAAAATGTTATTAATATGACAAATTTTGGTATTATCATTATCATCAGTATTATTATTCTTATTATTATTTTTGCCAATGTTTCTATAACTGTCTAACTATTATTATTTTTACCAGTACTGCAACCTTTTTTATTATTATTGTTATTATTACTATTATTACAATCTAGTCAGTATCAATAATCTACTACTACTGCACCAATCTTTACTTGAGTATAAAGTTTAATTTGAGTAAAGAGGTTGAAGAAAATTTTTTTCCAGATTAGTCAAATAAATAATTGGCTAGGATAGACGTTTCACTGCAAAAAGCTCATTAGGTTTATCTGTTTTATAAACTCGTTTCTATATTAGTTATAATTTATTGTCATTTACATTAACATAATGTGATATTGTAATCATCATTAAACATTCATCCCGTGCGTCATCATTACTATTAATGGTATTGTTTATCATTATGAATAGTATCCCGGTTATAATTTATGCAAGTTTTAATCTACATATACAAATGTAATGGTAATATTAAGTTTTGTTTAGTTCATTTTTACATTACTTTAAGACGTACATTTACCAAGCATTTCATATTTATGTCGTTTTGTAGGTTTCGGATTGACGTGTTATTTATCTTGTGTAGATTTTTTAATCTTAGTTGTTACTTTTCTGGTGTATTTGCGCTTTCCTGGTGTAAATCGTTTTTGGTTCTAAATACATTAAACTGTTTTATTAGTGAAATCATTATCTTGCTGTTGTGTCCACTCTGGCGGTTAATAACTGTGACGGTGTGTAGAACCCTGTGGGTCTTTCTACCTGGAATGACCTTCCTCCATCACTAAGGACACACAGAGGCACCTTTTGCTGTTGTGGGTCTTTCTACCTGGAATGACCTTCCTCCTTCACTAAGGAATAAACTCCTAATGACTGGCTTCTTTCCATCGGCTTCTCGCTCTTCAAAGGCGTTTCTTTTTCTCCAGGGTTTCCATAGTGAGAGCGCCTAGGAATAGTTATTCTTTGAGAGGCGCTATATAACTCTAAAGATGCAATACGATATATTTGGTTAAGTGCACTTTTGAACTTTACAAGGGGGGACAGTATATCAAATACAGTTGTATTTTAATAGATATATAGTTGTATTGTATGAAATACGGATGTATTAAATATAGTTGCACTGTATCAAATTCAAATGCACAGTGGTAATGTGATAAGCGAACATGTGATAAACAAGAATTTGTTTGCTACCGAGATTGTTTCTATTTACCAGATGAATAAATGTTATGACGTAGTACAAAGACGTAGTATGACTAAATGCAGTGACGTAGAATGAATAAATGTAATGACGTAGTATGAATAGATGTAATGACATGGTATTAATAAATGCAATGACGTAGAATGAATAGATGTAATGACGTAGTATGAATAGATGCATTGACGTAGTATTTGTTTAAATGGTAATTTGACCTGAGGTTGTTATATTTATGGTTGTCATAGTGACCGATTGTTGTCAATGTAAGAAAGATTTCCGATTTTAAGTTCTACAGAGATTGAAAAGATTGAAGATCTTGCCACCTCTGTACAGGTTTTCACTCAAAACTGAAACTGCCTCTTTAACAAATCCTATCTCAATTCATCTTCTTACTTCCCTTTCCGTTATATAAACCACGAGTGCCAGGAATAAAGACATGACAATAATCAGAAGATTTAAATTTTATTAACGTTTTCGCTGACAGAAACATTTTAGCGAGATTAATCTCGGTTACATCATTGTTTACTTGCCAAAGAAGAAACGGAAATGTTCTTTTTGGCCGGAATAACGTAAGATATTCTTAATCAACTGCGCAATTGTACAGATAAAATTATACTGACAAATGTATGTACACACTAAAAACTAGTATTTCAGCAGTCACTATTGCGACGGTTAAAGGCATGATTACCTGGTAATACTATTAAAAGACGAATGTGTTTGCTATTGTTGGTCCATCTACTTGGAATGACCTTCCTCCAATCACTAAGTAGGCCTATTAAACTAATGACTGGCTTCTCTCCATCGGCATTTCACTCGGTAAAGGCGTTCTTTTTCCTCGGGGTTTCCTTGCCGAGAGCGTCTCTGTTTCATTTTACCATTAACCCTGCGGGGACGACGGAAGAAGAGATGGGGAGATAGGCCTATGATTCAAAAGGACCTGAAGATTATACAATCGAAAACTGCAGACACGCGCGACAGAGTCAAGTGGGGAAGAAGGATCCGTGTAGCTGAGCGTTCAGTTCAAGCCTGAAGGAGATATATTGCGCAGTGAAGGGTCTACCAGTTTAATTAACTTTTTCTTATACAGAAATCACAATAAAGAAGATGCAGTCAATGTATCCACACAGAAAAGTCCTGCCTTAGTCTGGTACTGAAACCCAGACCGTTAGAATTAAAAAAACTCACAGTCGTAAAAGTCGTCCATAATATCAGTCTGAATCAATCAAAACCAGACCGCAACCACAAAAAAACTCTGGCGTAAAACCATCGTCCACTTTCGAAGCAGCATCTCTCTAAAAGACTCAACAAGAGTCCAGTCCAAACTTGGAACCGAATAAAAACACTAAAAAATTACTTCGCTACAAACCTTAAGCAAGTTATGCAAAATACAGGCATCTACTCTAGCACACTTTTTAGAATCGTGAAAATGGATTGTTAGAGTTGAGACAAAATACTTTGGAAATCAATTAAATCTTTCTCGTTTAGAATTGAGTCAGTCGAAGCTAATGCCATAAAAATAATACATGCAACCTATAGTGTGTAATACAAGTTGTCTCAGAAGGCAACAATATTACAGCATGCAATATACTAATATTATAGTCTACGCTAATCTAGTGTGTGGTATAAGCAATCTAGCGTGTAACATAAAGGCAATCTTATCGGGCCATTTTATTTCTTTTTCAGAAAGGTAGGCAGATTTTTAATCACAGCAATCTACATTTTGAGAACTGAGGCAATCGATTAATAGAATTAGTTCAAATAAGAATAAGGACAAATTAGAACCAGTTCAGTTAGAATGACGACAATCTAGATGTCAGTTTCCGTGCTACGATGTAACTGTCCTCTCTCATCTGCAGAGTCTTCTTCATCCTCCTCTTCCTCATCCTCATCTTCATCGTCGTCATCGCTGTCTTCAACCTTCGCCATGTTGACTCTCCCCTTCGCTGGTTCGCTCGTCTTAACGACACCAGACGTCACCACAGTCTTGGTCACGACCGTACGGGTCACGACCCCACCCTGCGTCTTCGTCACGTTCGTGGTAGCCACCGTCGACCGACCGGGCCCCGCCTTGCTCGCGAGGGCGATGTCGTCCCTCGCCCCGGCAACGATGTGGTCCTCCTCGAAATCTCCGTCCTCGTCCCACTCCTCTTCTTCGCTCTCCGATGGGCTGTCGCTCGGCGGCCCGGTCGAAGGAAGAGGCGGCGGAGGTCCGTTGGGGGACATGGGCGATTGAACCGGGGCGGGCACCGCCCGGGAAGGGACGGTCGCTCGGTCGGGCTGGGCTGTCCCTGCCGCTCTTCCCGCGACGTTGTTCGGTCTGGCCGGGGAGGACTTAGGGCCGGGGTCCTTCGTCAGAATCTGGAAGGAACGATTCTCGAGTCTTGCTGAAGGGAGGATGACCGGAAGAGCGGATGATTTTGCGGGTGGTGGTGGTTGCCGTGGTAACGGCTTCTCCTCTTCTTCCTCTTCTTCCTCCGATTCCTCCTCGGACGATGGAGGGGGATTCTGCTTGGCTGCCGGTGGCTGTTGCCCGGGAGGCGGCCGCGAAGAGGCTTTGTTGTTTGCCTGTGGCGGGGCCGCTGCATGTGACAGAGGCTGCTGCCTGGGTTGTTGAGTGGTGACGACTCGAGGGGGCTCTTCGTCCTCCTCCGATTCCTCTGATTCCTCTGATTCCTCTTCTGACTCTTCTTCCTCCTCCGGAGATTCCGGTTGCTTGGTTGCCTGATGCGGTTGCATCGGTTGTTTGGTTGCCTGAGGCGGTTGCATCGGTTGCTTGGTTGCCTGAAACGGTTGTCTAGCGGCATTCTGTTGTTGGTTCTGCAGTTGTTGAGGCTGCTGTTGTCTCTGTTGTGTATGTTGCTGGGGCTTAATTGCAACCGTGCTTTCTTCTTCTGCTTCTTCTTCCTCCTCCTCCTCCTCCTCCTCCTCCTCTTCGCTTGAGGATCTTTCCGAAGGAAGAGGCTTTCGCTGTTGCTCTTCTTTCTTTGGTTGCTGCTGTTGTTTATTTGGTTGCTGTGGTTGTTTCTGTAGTTGTGGCGGTTGTCTAACTGGCTCTTCCTCCTCCTCCTCCTCCTCCTCCTCCTCGCTTGAGGACTTTGCTGGTGGGGGTGGCTTAGGTTGTTGCGCCTGCTTGGGTGCCTGTTGTTGCTTTGGCTGCACCTCCACCGGTGGTTGTGGTTGCTTTCGTTGCTGCTGTTGTTTAACTGGCTGTATCGCGACCTCCTCCTCCTCCTCTTCTTCCTCTTCTTCCTCTTCGCTGGACGACTGGGCAGGAGGAGGAGCTGGTCTCGGAGGTGGCGGTTGTCTCGGGGGTTGCTGTAGTTTATATTGCTTCTTTTGTTTCTGTTGCTTGTTATTCATCTGCTGATGCACAGCCGGTATCTTCCTCTCTAAACCATCCTCCTCATCGTCTTCCTCTTCTTCTTCCTCCCCCTCACTTGACTGAGCGGGAGACGGCGGCCGCTGTTGCCTCTGTTGTTGCCGTTGTCTGTGCACGTCGTTGTCGTGGACAACCATCACTTCCGGTCCTCGAAGACTACCACGTGATCCAGGCGCCACCTGGTGGTTCCTCGGTTCGTCGAGAGGCGTCTGTCTTCTCTGGTTCTGCTTTGGTAGCCCAGTGGCTACCGTGGTGGTTGGAAGCTGGACGCGTGGCATCTTCCCCAGTTGTTGCTGCCTGGCGCTCTCCTCCTTCTCCCTCTCGGCCAGGTGTCGCGCCTCGTCTATCATCGTCCGCATCAGAGAATCGAAATCTAGAACGTTATGAGATGCATGCATGATTATTATGTAAATGTGTTAAAACATTAATCGGATGCGTTGCAAACGATGCTCGAATGGATGATGACACCTGGATATAGAAAGCTTAAAGTCCCAGCAGCGAGAGGAGTGACGACGCCGGACATTTGAACTTCCCAAAGAGGAAGAGAACCAGAAGAAGAAGTTGCATTGTATTTGGAATGATATGCCCTCTCCGAATCGCTTGCTGATTTTAACAATAGGGCTAGTGGCGCTTCTGTTTCTGCTCACATTCTTAAGACTTTTCTTTTTCCATTGGGCTTTCGTACCAAATGCGCCTCTGATTAGGTTGTATTGGGAGAGGCGCTATAGAAATATGTAGGTACAATACAATATATTTGTTTATTAATTAGCAACACCTGAAGAACTGGGTGTTCCATCATGTAGGCCGATCTCTTACCTCTATCTGGGCGCTGGTACGTTTCTGCCATTGCGTAGCTGAAGCTGCTTCGATCGGAGAAGTTATCGAGGAGATTGGCATTCAACAGGGTCTCCACCATAGATCGATCTTCGTTCTCAACTGCCTTGAGCAATCCACTTCTTCCGTCAGTCATCGGTTTATCGATTTTAGCCTCTTTCTGTGAGTTACAGTAGGAGAGAATGCTAATGAGAACTTATTATGAATAAAATTGAGAACATAAAAGAATTAACAGATATCAGCAATGCAATTGATACCAGAGAACCAGTGATTATGTGGTTTACGTATACATCCACACGTGACACTTGTTAAAAAAGTAAGTTCTTTCACGTATTATCCAATGCATTCTCACCTGTTGCAAAGTGAGTTCTTTTGGAGTCTTTACCTAGTAGGAGGGAGTGGAATGGAGGGATGACTAAAATAATAGCAAGAGGAAGACCCCGAGCGATGATTAGATGGGGAAGGATAATTACGGTAAGCTCAATGAGGAGGCAAGATAGTATGCGACATTAGAAGTTCGGACCTGCCTAAGGGCAGAGAATCTAAAGATGAAGAAGCAGTATGCAATTTAGAAATGGCAGTAACCTACATGACTGGTGACCAACGTTCCACGCTATGAATTGTCTATTGTCTGGCCTTAATTAACTAGATGACCCAGATGATCTAACCAGGTTTTCTGGTTCCCAGCTTACCGACAGAAGGAATTCAACCACTGGCCGGTGACGGAACATGGCGGCGATAACGACCGGTGTGGCATCCTTGTAGGCTGGACTCTTTGTTTCTACGCTGGCTCCCTGCGACACAAGGAACTGAACCATCTTGAGGTTTCCGATGCGGCAGGCCTCCGCTATTGGACAACTTCCGCCAGAACCAACGCGGTTCACGTCGGCACCTGAGACAAAGGAAATTAAAGCCAGAGGAAATTGACGACAAGTATTGTTATTCTAATCAAACTAAAGAGTGTTTTCAGTATTCTCTTTGATCAGGACAATAATTCATGCTTCATTTAATTTTATCATTTACCCACTAAGCAAGACAACTGAGCAAAATGATCATCACCATTGATATAAACTATTTTATCAACTATAAATAACAACTATTACTACAATTAACTACTGTTTTACTGTTATTGCTCTTATTACTATTATTACTACTAATATTGCAATTAGTTACTCTTACTACAAGTACAACTATTGCTACAGTTACTAAGTGTTACTGTCACGGCTGTTAATATTATCATTATTTTTTTGCTATTATCATTCAAGTCAATTTAAAAGCCATAGTTAATCTCCACGACAAACCGAAATAGAGAACAATAATCAATATTTTGCAAACCTTGTTTCTGCAGCATCTTCATGATATCGAGCACCTCAACTTCGCTCATTTGAGCAGCAACGGTCAACGGTGTCAGACCATCGCTCTTTAGGTTATCCGCCTCTCCGGTCGTTCCCCTTCGTCGGGTGATGTTGAATTGCGAGAACGGCTGATTGACGTCAAGGTCAGTGTCATAGGTCAACAGTTCCCTCACCTGCTTCTTGTCCACCTGGGCCATCGCCTCGTAAAGATCGGTCAGGGCGAACATTTTCACAAGGTGGCTGGCATCACCTCCGGCCCCCACTAAAACGGCTGTCGACTCCACGTCCCCAAGGAGTATAGCCATGTCCAGGGCAGTCATTCCAAACGTCTTCTCCATCTTATCGATCTCGCAGCCGGAGTCGATGATCATGCGTAGAATTCTGGAGCAGCCGTCCGATATTAGTCCGATCTGCCGATCCACTTCCGGTGACACGCTGGACCTTCCCGCGTCGTTGTCCAGTGGAACCAGAGGCCGCGACATGGGACTCTTCTGCGAATCGCGCTGTTTCGCCTGCTTGCTCCTCTTCCCGCCGCACGAGAGGAAGTTATCGACGAACCCCGGCTTCTTCTTCTCCTTCTCGCCCTGCATCTTGTCCTGGCGGTGCCGCCAAACGGCCTCCACCCGCCGCTTCATAGCCTCGTTATCGTCGTCGTTGATATTCTCCCGCTCGTCCAATTTACTCCCGATGTTCATCATGAACTGCCCCACCTTCTCCAGCTCCTTCTCATCGTCTCTGCCCCTCAGGGTGTCCCCGTGAAGCCGCGCCCACTCCTTGAGCGCCACGTCGATGTTTCTACGGTTCAGCCCATACGGTCCTGTCTGCCCAGACGTTAGCTTCTTGATCTGCGATCGCTTCCCCACGACGGTCAGGTGAAGGGCCGAGTGGCCGAAGTCGTTGACGGCGTTGGCGTCCGCCCCTGCGTCTAGGATCCTCTTGGCAAGAACGTCGTTGCCGTAGCCCGCCACGAGGAGGAGGGCGCTCATGCCTAGCATGTTCTTCTGGTTGACGTCGACGCCAGATTTCAACAGCTGGTCGATGACTTCGATTGTTCGCGCACCTGAAAACAGAATAGATGGCTATAGTGCCAGTCTCAAGCCTGAATGAAGAAGGGGAGGGCGACGCGCATGATCTTTGTTGTTATAGTTATGGTGTCGTTAAACTGCAACTATTACTACTACCACTTACTCTAATAGTGCCAATCTCAAGCCTGGAAAAAGAAGAAGGGCGAACCTGATGATCTTTCTTATTACACAGCATCGTTAAACTCGTTGGGCGCTAAATAGGCTAAAGATTAGATTGCAAGGCTACATTTCGGATTACAAAATACTAGATGACAATAGACTGGATTACATAAAATTTCGTTACAACTTACAATGGAACGGGTTACAAAGCCTAGATTCGACTAGACAACAATATATCATTTCAGATCACAATTGAATTGATAGTAAAAGATCATATCACAATAGAACAGAATACAAACGATCAGATCACAATAGAATTGATCACAATAGATAAGATCACAATACCAAATAATTATAATTAACAAAGGCTAAGAGTACACTAGACTGGATAAGACTGGTGACCTCCAAATGCGTATCCAAGAGCGGTGCTTCCTTGGAGGTCAACGGCGCGGACGTCAGCTCCTTTCTTCAGCAGTATCCTCACCACTTCAGAATGACCGTGAAACGATGACGTCATCAAAGCCGTCGTCTTGAGTGACGCAAACGTGTCGTTGACATTCGCGCGGTACGTTAGCAGAATCTGCGCTCAAAAAGCACGTTCAAGACGTTATTTACATGAACAATTGAGCAACACAGGCGTAGCCTACCAGTTCAGTCAATTGACCAATGACCAGTCAGTCAATCAACTTGTCAGTTAATCAACTAGTAAGTCAATCAATCAGTCAGTCAATAAGCCAGTCAGTCAATCAACCAGCCAAGAAAACACTCATTCAATCAAGCATTCCAGTGAATCAACACAAGTTCAATCAAACGGTTGATCAGTCTATCAAATATCCAGCCAGCCAATCAAACGTTCATTCAATCAAACAGCCAGTCAGTCAACACATTATGAAATTTGACAACGTCTACCGCTATATCCTGGATGTGCTCCACTGGCTCCCCTTCCAGCAGCGTATCTAGTACCATATAATCGCCTTTGTCTGGCGGTCGTTGCTGGATCTCGTCTCTGTCCATCTTCGCGACCTCTGCTACCCTGCCTCAAGTGCACCGGGTCGCCGCTCTCTCCGCTGTACTGAGCTGAACTGTTATTGCGCCATCTCAGTTATTGGCCTCGCGTTCTATAACGGGCACCTGCTGGATTTGTTTCATAGGGTCCACTCTGACTCGTTTATGCTGTGAACTGTCTATGCATCCGTGCTGGGATCGGGAATTCTCTGCTATTTAGCTAAGTGCTGAGCCGTGAGCGTCTCTGGTATCGAGTGGCGCTATATAAGTGTTCAATTACAATTTTAAGAAATAAAATTACCTGCTGTCTCCTCGGCTTGACTTCCCAAGAGTTTCTAAATTCTTTGCATTACATTACATTACTAATTATCAATCGAGACTTTAGAAACTGAGTCACGCACTTACCTTAACCGCCTCGATCTTGTTGAGTGCGGAGGCGAGTGCGAGGGGCGTCATTCCCTCATGCTGGGGATTGACGTCGGCTGAGAACTTCTTGTTTGCGTCGACCCCCGCCTCAAGAGCCTGTCTCAGCTGTAAACAGGATCACCACAATTTTTATTCTCAAGCAAAGGTGCGAGTTGACGTGAAACTAACAACCATTGGTAGCCATGAACATTGTAGGTCGCATTGCTTTGGAAGAATTCTTTGTTAAAGAATAACAAGACTGGCCTTTCTTGTTCATACAATCGTTTGTGTCACTGATAACTGGTATTTCACGTAACTCTGAAAGTGTTGCAGTACAACGTGATCCTTCCTATTTTCCTAGCAATTGTAATAGCTGCAGATCCACTATTCTGCGAGAGGCGCTATATAAATCAGAAGATCCTGAAATATTTCAGGTACTCCTAAAAGTGTGCAGTGCATCGTAATTCTTCCCATTTTCCTAGCAATTGTAATAGCCACAGATCCACTATTCTGCGAGAGGCGCTATATAAATCTAAAGATCCAGATATTTCACGCACTAATGTAAGTGTTACAGTACCTCTTAATTCTTCCTATTTTCCTAGCTAATGTAATGACCGTTATTGCCCTGTTGACCTCGCAACTCTAGCAGAATTCTCTCTATTCTTTTTGTTAAAATTGCGAGGATTGTAACAGTAATTCTCCCTATTCTGCTCGGAATTGTCCCAATCCTTCGTAGTCTTCTCGCAGCTGCTCTTATAGTCGAGACCTCTCGAATGTTTAGGTTCGTTTTGACAACAATTACAGCTGCCGAGGCTAAGCATATAAAGTCGCTAACAGTTCAGACCAAAGTCACCAACGCTGTCTCAGGTCGAGCTTGAATTCATCTTTTCAACCCACTTTATAAAATTCTGCACATTTATCTCATGCACATTTCAATTGCTTGAACCACTAATTAACAAGCCAATGATTCATGAAACCAGCGAATTATTCGTCTGGCTCAGGGATTCGTGACTCATTCCGAGAAAACGAATCATTTCAATAGAACAAGTGAATGGGCCTAATGCATAAATGATTGATGGAAAAGACTCAAAGGATACTGCTTAAATGGAAGCTGGATTATTAAGCAATCATTGCTCAAATATTAGCTGAATTGGTGAAGCATTCTTTGCTTTATTAAATGGAAGTTGCATTGACAAAAATAATGATTAAATGGATACTGGATCGATTAAAAGAATCCTGCTTAAGTTGAAGCGGGATTGAGGAAAAACTTCTGCTTCATTGGAAGCTGGATGGATGATATTAGTGCTAACTATAATGGGCATTTCTGCGTATTTAAAAGCATTGTTTTAGTAAATGAACAATATTACGACGTTTACCAAATCCAAGTCGTCATTGATGATGCCTTGGTGAATTTCCGAGAGGTCGTCTGTTTCATAGAATTCATCATCACCTTCCGAATCTAGAACGTTCATTTGCAAGTGCTGACGGTTACATAACACATTTTTCTGTACGGGCATTGTATTGAAAACATTTGTAGAGCGCCTCTAGTAACTGGTGAATCGTTCTAAAGTGCTCCGTTGCACAAGGTCCAACGAGGAGAAGACTGAAGGAGAAGCAGGTTTTGAGAAAAGCTAAGGAAGATGAAAGCTGACAGGTACAGCATGGGTGCATAATAATGAACTCCTCCACTGTTGGCACCCTAACAGTGACAGTTCCAAGCCCGGATAAAGAAGGAGGGCGACGCCGATGAACTTTGTTATCACACAGGGCCCCTAAACTGCAATTAAACGCATGGAGTGGGAACAATTAGGAAGTTAAAAAGCTCTAAAGAGACCGATGGTACCGCTAGTCGGGCTGTCCTTTTCTAGGAATATAGCAAGCAACGGTATATCAAAACAATTCAGATTGAAAACCGTAAACTTAACTAGCCAAAATTATAGGAACCAATCAGTGCACACGTGTCATTCAAGCAAAATTATAAACAGAGGAATTTTATAATATTTTTCTTAAATTAATGATAATGCTTGACAATCATTTAAGATTTTATTACGCGCACATATAAGTACGTACGAGTCCACGTATTTATGTATGTAGGTTGATGGGTAGGTATGTAGGCCTAAGTATGAGTAAGGGCACTTAATAACTGCAGCATGAGGACCTCTTGTCAAGAGCTGCTAAGGACTTCGCAGCAGAGGAGCCTGCGGTCATTAACAACTACGGTAGCCATTTAAACTTCACTCACTCGCACGCCTCATCTGCATATACCTGTCGTTTAATTTGCATATTAATTTGCATAAAGCAGTGTTTACACCTGAGTCACATCTGCATATATATATATATTGTACATTAACATGAATAAATGTACATACATACATAAATACATACAGTAACTAGATATATATATATATATACACAAACATGTGTATATATATATAAACAAACATATATATGGATATATATATATATATAAAAGGTAAGGCCTACAGCAACTTAGCTTCATACGTTAAGGACTAGCCAGTGGTGGCATAAAATTTTATGTAAACCTATTTAATGGTTCATTAATTGTAAACACTCATAAACTGTCATTTCTCACATAACACGCAGCTGCTGTTTGAACCATGCCTAAAGGGGTTCAACTTTACCCAGGCTGGAGCCTGGGTACAGCAGTAATATATATGATGGGTAAATTTTCGGTTCCTCCTACATCGCTGACAATTGCCCACCGTCATCTGCCTCAGACTCCTCCTTCTATGACTTCATCGGGCTTTCCACTTAAAATCAATGTACCACCTGGTCATTCAATTGCGCGTCGCAATCAACCGAGACGCACACTTAGGGGGACAAGAGGGGACCATCCCCTCCAAAATTTTAGATGGAGGGGATAGAGATGGGGATGGATATCCCCAATATTTCATAAATATTTTATAAACATTATACATTTCTACAGTGTATTCCTCTGTTCATCCATTTTTTTTTCTGCAGACATATTTGGAAATTTTAATTTTTTCCTACCTGCCTCCCAAGCCTGGTCCAAGTCTCTGCCTGTGGCAATTAGATATGATTATGCGGGTGTGGTCACAGTGAAAAGAGCTACTACCATATTCTGCTTTAAAAAAATTAAAACGCGTAAACAATATTATCTGGTCATTGGGCTTGTTTACGCTGTGACAGAAAACCAGCCCAGGTAACTCACGATCTAATACCGAGGAGCAATAACAAGCTTACGATCAATCGACCGTAAAAGATGAGAAGATGACTCATTGCAATTAAGCGCTAAAGATGCTACTACTACTGCTGGTGATCTACTTTTCTGCCAATCAACAAGCTGCTGCAGTAACTGGCGACCTACTTTTCTGCCAATCAACAGTCACCTGACTGTCTCAACATACATCGACCACCTGTTCAAGAAAATTCCGCTGGCCACAGCAGCCAGTTATTTCATTTAATCAATACAGGAAACTTCATTCTCAGACGCGTAAATATTGCACGAGACTACCATTGATTGAGAATGGTCACACGTGTGTGTGTGTAGCTTCCTCAGATCTTAGCAGAGAATGTCTAAAGATTGAGACATGAACAAGCACATGATGTCTATTAATAGGTCATTACACATACTAAGGTTCCCAAAAATACACCATATGAGGCAGTAGTAGTTTCAATCTGACGACACTGTGTGATGACAAGGAGCATCAGCGTCGCCCTCCTCTTTTATTCAGACTTGGGACTGGCACCGCTAGAGTGCGAGCAGTGGAAGAGCTCCACCGAATGAATGAAAATAATACACATTAAGACATTCTGAGATTTAAAAAAATGCACCATACGAAGGAGCAGGCAGGATTGTCATTTGTTGAAACGCTCACGGCCAGCTAAAGAAGGGATTACTCCAAGCTGAATACAGAGGCTTCAGCAACATTTTTAATGAAGAATCCTACCTCTGTCGGATGCCATTCTCACTAGCTGTTCCTAATCACGGACACCCTTCTCGGAGAAGTCTCTAGGCTTCCGAAGTCTTGTGAATGATATCTACAATTGAAATACAATGCCATCTGTAAACATTCAGTGTATACAGAATCAAGTCAATTTCTAAAATTAAAAATAATCATTATTAGTTTGTTATTCGTTTTCTAGTTTAGAGAGGGCAATCATTTATTTCTGTGCACATACGTGATGTAAACAGCGCCACTTTATCATATGTCAATGTCAGCCTCTGCTTGTTTTCAGTGTCTCTCCAGTCACACCTGTTAGACGCACCAATTGATGCTTAACCGCTTTCGACCAATCGTTACAGGCGCTGAAGAAATCCTCATGAGCATAGCACGGCTGCAGTCCATAGGGAGGGCCTGGTTCTGACGCTGCTTAGCAGATAACCTACGGACACGAAATCTTACATTCCAAGTGATGCTTATCTGCGACTAACTTACGACCTCATTTGCAGTTCAACACTCCAGCTCAAAACTACTTCCTCCACCGCTCTATCCTGGAACCCATCACTCTTTTTGAAATCACAATCCAATGACCTAATCAAGAAATTAGTCGATTCAATTCACCAACAAATCCAGATGCCAGGAAGAATCCGCTTAGAAATGCCAGACGATCGAAGCCACAGCACAGCCAGACGCCATCTTGTTACGTGTGATATCTGATTTTCTAACAGAATAACTAAACCTTCTTCTACTCAGTCTAATTTAAGTCGAAACCTAAAGACATTCGTTGGAATTACCGAGTTAACAAATCCACGGATCCTCGTCGTATCAACAAATCGTATATTATTACTATCGCCCCAATCTCGAGCGAACAGGTAAAACACGTAGCTCTTTACTCGCGTACAGGTGAGTGATTGTCGGCATGCAGCCTGGACCATGCCTCGCTTTCGGCCGCTTTGCTCCGCCTACAGACCTAGTTTCGCCCGAGCCTAACGGTTGACCTGTCGGTGCTCGCAGCATGCTGATAGGTCAATTCATACGATCTTCGACACGTGCGTACAGGTAGAGAGTAGGTTTGCTCTTGGGCTACTTGGTGAACGGGACTGCAAGCATGAGACTTGGTGATAGTCACGCAGAGATTGTGTGGCCGTAGTAACTGCTCCACTGCTCGCACTCTGGTAGTGCCAGTCCCAAGCCTGGGTAAAGGAGGAGGCGCGATGCTGATGCTCTTTTGTTAGCACACACTGCTGCAACTTGCAATATGGAGGTTCCGGGCCCGAGCTTGGATAAAGGGGCGCGATGCTAATGATATTTTGTTATCAAACAGCGATAATTACTTTAGCTGTAGTCAGTTCCTGCTGAAAGCGAGCATTGGAAGGATCCTACCACCAGTTTTCCCAATGAGGATTTTGTCATTATGTAGCAGGCCGACAGCACACCTCACCTGGACCCCATGCATCGACCAAATATGTATACTCTGTAGCCAACTGTTATTCATTGTTGCCGGTCCCTTCTCTGTATCATACATCCTCAGGTTCACGACTCTCTCAGCAACTCAGCGAGACCGTCTTTCGCTCTATGCTGCCAACCTTCCTCTTCCAATCTGCCTTTGACTCTTAATTAGTGGTCGACCGGCTTCAATGTGAACTTCTGAACTTTTTGTAAGGAGGCCCTATTCAAATTGTAACTGCATTGTATTATATATTGAGCCTACCTGGGTGAGATCTAATAATGCCCGTAACAAGCTTACTGCTAATCGTAGGTCTTTTGAGCTATTAATAAAATCCGACATGTTCGCTGTGACAAATGGTTACTATTAATAGATAACTGTCAACACTGCACGAGGCCAAAATATCAATCCATAGTTAATGCAAAGGTCAAAGTGCCACAAGGAAATAATCTTTTGAATCGCCTGAAACTACTTGTGTAGCCCTACCACGAATCTCCAAACGTTCTCGAAACGACTCACATCGGTTCTTGTAGGCCTTGGTCTCGTTTAGACTGGTTTCGATGTATCAAGAAAGAAACAGAGGTCAGCTCAGAGGTCAGAGGGGTTAGACCAACCCCCAGTTTCAACTACAAGGGCATTGATATATTGCGGCATTCTTCAGGCTGCCAGAAATTCTCATCAGCTGATCTGACCCTTGCTTCTTATTTGACAAATTGTTTATTGCAACACAAACATCAGTAAATAAATTATTTCAATTTTTTTTTATTAATATTGCAAATATTAAACCTGAAGGCAACAGTGAAGATTTTTATTATTGTTATAGTAATAATTCAATGCAAGCACATTAATGAATTGTTGTCCATATGGGCTCGATACGAGTTCCATCTGACAACATGGGTCATTTTAGTATTGGCTCCATATGGGAATTTCGGTTGGAAAATTAAAACAATGTTTGTGATATACTGGTCAATAGTTCAATATTGAGTTATATGAATTCATCATCGATGATCCAGTTTCTGTTCGGTAGGCCTACTTGACTGCATCTGTTGATACGATCGTCCATCTTAACTGATCCCCACTCGATAGGTATGCGTGTCGTTGTAACGATGCTCCTTGTAATAAAAACCAGGTCTTTTAGATGGTATGATCTTGCCGTCGTCGATTCTCTTGATGTCCTGTACACATAACAAAATGAACAACAAAATGAAATTGCCATAATTACGAGAATTCGTGGTTAAATTTCTCATCCAGAGGTGCCAGTTCTCCACACATTTAAAAATAAAAGCTGAAGCCTAAGTCAGGATTGGTGGCGAATCTGTAATAGATATAATCGCTGCTTACAATTGGGATAAGCATACATGTATGCTTAAAATAGGTCTATGTGAAACAAAGGGCACATGGTTGATTTTTTAAGAAAACACATATGTGGTGGATCGCATCTGTTGGGTGGCAGATCTCATGGTTGAGGTGGTGGATCTCAAATCCGAGGTTCCGGATCTCAGATCCGGCGAGATCAGACTGAGTTTAACCACTGCATGATGTAGGATAAAATTGCGAAGTTTATACAGAAAATTACGCAGATCTTGTTTCAAAAGGCACATTCTGTTGGCTCATAACTCTCATGCCTTGCGGTTTCTAGCAGAGCGATCTGAACCCCTCCCCAGCAGTAGGCCTAGCACTTGGATAAACTATTGCTTATGACATGGTTCAAAAAGATACAAGATATATATAAAAACCGGCCGGTATGTAAATGCAGAGATTTTATAGTTCTAGAGGGTGGTAAACGCAGAAAGTGATCTAGTCAAAGAGACAGTTGCAGTAGACTCAATCAATCAAGATCAATCAATCAATCAATCAATTTAAAGGACTTGATATAGCGCCCCTTCAAGATTTCTACTCGAAGGCGCTCCCGGCCCAACCGCAGCTGAAAAGGACAGTTTTCGACTCAGTAAATGCATTCAAGTACAGAGACTTAATACATTAGGGTAGCCTGTGTGTATAGTCCATTCTAGAAAGAAGAAATGAGGCAAAAAGGAGTGGTTTCTTAAATAGGCCTATTTGCGACCTTCTGAACCACTATAAAAAGACACGTTATGTCATAGCACTATATATATATATATGTATATATATGTGTGTGTGTGGATTGTAGTCAAGGTATACCTGCTCAGCAGGCAATGCTGATGTCTTCATCATCATCCAATCACCAGTTACAACGATGAATATCAGAGCAACGGAAGCGTAGAGAACGAATCCCTTCATTTTCCTATTAAGAAACATTTGGACTAATTAAAAACGTAAGTTCTTGACAATTAAAGCATCAAGGTCAACATGCATATAACTGGAATGTTATCTAATCGATGTCTTAACCATAATGATAGCATCCGAGACAATAACAGCAACGATAACGAAGGATCGGTTGTGAAGTTAATGGATAGGTATTCAGACGATATTCGTATAGCGTAGAAATAGGTCTATTTATACAAAAAAAGGAACAAATAACAGCATACAAAAGTCTCATGAATGATTTACGATGACAATGTTGAGCTATCTGCACGAAAGCAGGTCCACTGAACCCTAAAATGTGCCACCCAGAGAAGAGATGACGCAGATGGTTTCCAGTTGCCTTCCTCGTAGACAATAATTTATCGATGAGCATTTGTCCAAGGTCGCTGTATATGCATACATAGATGGCTTTAGTTAGATTCGAACCTACGACCATTCAGTTGCCAGCAAGGAAAACAAACCGCTACACTCACCTAAATGATAAGCTTATTAGAAATCACACAAACCTTCTTAGTGTCGCCTGCTTCTATCTGATGTTTGCTACTTCTGATCGCTGTTATTCACCAATAGGCCACTAATATAGGCCTAAACCTGTTACTGGGATTTGTCTGAGATCGATCACCTTACTCATATAATGAGAAGAGCCAAGTACAAATTCAAAAAAAAATCTTATATAGAATCTACTCACGATTTATGACATGCGATTAAGTCATAAATATACTTTGAATTGTCATTTTAGGTTCATCCAAATGTAACGGTGTGCGAGAGAAACCACTGTTTTTTTAAGTAATTAAAAAATAATAACAATTGTCCTTTTTAAGTTCACTTATTAAATTGTAGCTGTCTCACGTGAAGCCATTCATCTCAATAAATCCAAGTGCATTTCGTGAGTTTTAGGGTAGGGCCTACTTCATTGCATGGGATGACCACATTTCTTTCTGTCATTCGGATACACCATGCGCAGTAAGTTAAAGTAAGTCAAAAACTTGATGGCTTATTGGAAGCAGGCCCGCCGAGAGGGGGGCAGAGGGGAAAATGCCCAGGAACCCGGCGATGATTGGGGGGTCCCGGATCGGGCCCGTCATCAACTTGTGAAATATAAAATACTCAATTTTTATTAAATTATATAATTTTTCCTTTTTGAATGTAATTTTACTGAAACTTAGCTACAACCACTTCAAACTCCAACCATCTAAATATTACCTTACTTATTATGTTTTGCTGTGGAACTCGCCAATTTTCGACTAAAAAAGAACTTTCTTCAGCCAAATTTAGCGTTGTGCGCTTTAAGGCCTAACTTGAAGCAAGTAAATGTACACGCGCGCAATAACTCATCTGAAACATATTTGCACTAGGGGGCCTATTCTAGAGAAATCAGACCATGTAATAAATTATGGTTACGGTGCTATAGAAGCTCAGCGATTAGATTTGACTTGCTAACAGTTAAGTCTTGGTGATTAATTGATGTGAGCCTATATGACTTTTTGGGACAATATTTCAGTTAATTGTAGTCTATTGTAGGCCTATTTAGGGCTTAGTGTGAGACGATTAAATACTTGAACGTTTCAAAAAATATAATAGAAGAGTTTATTTAACATATATGCAAATATATTCAAACACGGCTAAGTCCTTATTTCATTAACACAATCAAGTCGGAAGAAAAAGTCACAGAAGCTTCACAGGAATCGCTTAAACACATCGCGTGGTCTGGCGACTAGACTTAATCTGCTAAAAAAAACTAGCGTCTCCGCCTCATTAAGCCTAACCTATTCAGATTAAAATAATCCGCTATTTATTTACTACTTACGCCTACCACTTCAAGGCCATACAATGCATTAGCACAACCAGAAAGACTAAAAACACAGCAGAATTCACACTGTTTTGAACGACCAACAGATCCCAAATACTAACAAACTGTTATTGTTGATGTTAGTAAAAATTTTATTATTAAAAATTAATAATACTAAAAAAATAGTTTGTCAATAAACGATGAAAATCACAGTAAACAATGTTCTATTAAACCTTGTTCATTGAGCATAAAATATAATCGAAAGAAAGAATATATCATTTTCGGTCCTAAAGGTTTAATCAAATAGCACACTTTAAGTCCGACACTGTTTACATCCAAGGAAAATCTAACAGTTGTCGTCAGACAAAATTATCAAATAGTGACAACAATACACCTGCGGTGTTTGCATCCTGACATAAAGCATAAACGAGGATGAGGGCGGCGCCAATGATATAATGCTAGCTCACAGAGTCGTTAAACCGAAACCACCACCACTACTAACTTTAGACCGACCCCCATAACAAACTTTAAGTTCAAGACTCGATCAATCAAATCAATCAATGTGAATTTAATATAGCGCCAATCAAAGATATATCTACTCAAAGACATTCCCGGTCTGATTACGGCTGAAAAATACGGATATCAAAGAAAGAGTAAAATCCAGCCGAGGAATTTCTACCTTATAGGCAGAAGCTTTGGGCCCCATTATGGACTCAGGCATTCCCGTAAACAACCAATATTTATAATATGGGATCGGTACATAGCCCAGATGACACACATATATCCGGATTATTTCCATATGGAACCCAACTTCCTATATGAGACCCATACGGAAACTGTTTTCACTCTGCCAGTGCCAGTCCCAAGCATGAATAAAGGAGGAGGGCGACGCTAATGATTTTTGTCCTCACACAGTGTCGCAACTGAAACTACGACCACATGGAAATCATATCGGACCAATGCAATATCTGCGAATGCAAACAGGAAAACAGATGCTCGCTCGGGTGTAGATACCAACAGGTATACACGGTGTCACACAGCCTGACGTATGAACCACCGCCACACAGCAAAACCAGCCTCCAATTTAAAGCAGTCCCCGACAAAACTGCAGACCGACATAGAGGCACTTCTTTGTGGGCTATATAAATTCCCAATTTATGCTGCGCCATAACTACGCCGAGGAATTGTTCAGGGCACCGCTGACGTCCTGCATCGATCCATTCTCCAGCATCACCATCTTCGTGTCGGATTCCTTCGTCCCCTTTGCTCCGTCGCTAGGCAACAGATTTTCCCCGACGCCCCCGTCTGCAGTCGTGCCCTCGACCTTCGCCGTGGGGTCAGTCGCCCATTTCTGTCGTTCTCCAGAACCGAAGATGAAGTAGAAGATCGTTCCGAAGATGTAGACCCCGGCTGATATATAGAAGACGCCCCTCCAAGCCTCTCGAGTTTGCTACAAGCGACAGGGAACTAGACAGTCAATACATGAGCCTCTTAGTAGCTATAGTACCAAGCGAGGCGCTATATATACATTCTCAGATACGATACGATACATACGTACCGTGCTTCAACATAAAAGGAGTGATCGAAGGCAGATACTGGTTTTTGACATAAATATCCCAACACAGAATGCTTTGGTCATGTTTTTGTGGTGTAAACTATTAGCATCTGGGATTACCAATATTCACATGGGAATTTCTCATTCGTGCATTCTTTGTTCTTAATTCCTTGTTCAGTATTTCGATTACAGAAACTAACTTTTAGACACAAATGACCATACGAAGCTTGCTCTACATAAAGGATGCCGTGCAGTTTCAATGTTAGAACTGTGCTACGCTAAATCGATAATATATATATATATATATATGAGTGAGAACTTAAAATCACCTGACATAGCGATGAACCAGACAAATTAGTTGAAATGACCGATGACAATTTAGATCATTTCTTTTTAACCATCACCGCCCAGTGGCTGACGTCAGGAACCGATGATGGTGACGACGAATAAACATTATCATCAAACATTATCCGATCAACTGAGCAAGGCCTACTCGTCGTCCAATTTGCTCGTACAACTTCTACAAATAATCGTCCCTTCTCAGTGGTTGGTCCATCGCTCTGGATGCGTTGGCGTTGTGCTTTTCCCCCAGGGTCTGACTGATATAAGTTCATTTATTTAACGACACATCCGCAACAAAGCTGATATACGTTACATTTAAATGTTCTTTTCAGCCGTGCTGTGGCCGGGATAAATCCTGAGCAGTGGCCTTGAAGGGACGCTATATATAAAGCTTCGTAATAAATGAGTTAATGATTATCAATGATCTCGTGAAACTAACGTTTTTGTAGGTTAGTGCTCCAACAACGGAAGGTCCAACAAAGCCTGGAATGGTAGCGATTGCATTCGTAATGCCCATCAGCGTTCCTACAAGAAAACAACGAGGCTTTGTAACGCGCATCAACTTTGCCTAGAAGACGCCTAAGCAATATCCAAAACAGGCGTATATGTGTCATTGTGTGAGGCGAGAAGTGTAGGGACGATCATAACATTTCAACTTATTCTAATTCTAATTAATTGGCTAAAAACTCGTTGCAACTAATCATTGGTATATGCACGGCTTGAGCCAGGCCTAGATAAACAGGAAGATCATACACGAACTCTAGATACTAGAACGATGGCATCGGCATAATTATATACCAATAATATATTTACAAAATTGTGCATCTTAACGCAATGTGTAACTGTGTCTCGAGAACTTCAATAACTAGGCTTGGAGTTCGGGTTAGCTCATGATCGCCCTTCATAGTCTGATTAAAGGGACTGAAATTCAATCTACGGCGGAAGTGAGGTCTGAAGATCCTTTAGCAAACCTGCATATGGAGGAGCGAGGTCCAGATGGTTGACACTCCATCCGCCCCACGAGATTCCAGATAGACCAACGCTCATGACAATCAGAGCAACGGCCAATGGAGCGTTGCAGTTGACGTAACCAGTTGCCACAAGACAAGCGGCTGGACCAATGAAACCTATGACACATCAACACACCGCATATTGTCGTAAGCTTCTAATCCACTGCTTGCAATCTGGCAGTGCCAGTTCCAAGACTAGATAATGGAGGATGGATGGCGACGCTAATGATCTTCGTTATGGCAGTTAAACTGAAATTACAACTTCACGGTCTTTAAAAGCGGGTCGAAGAGCAGGTCTGACAAATTATGGCATAATGCAATAGGATTATAGGGACTCAGTAGCGGTATCTTCCGACTCTTGCAACCGGAGGCTCGCAGGTTCGAACTTCGAATTCACCTCAAGCCACGTTGTAGCGACCTTGGACAAGCTGTTCACCCATAATTGTCTGTGAGGAATGCAACGGGAAACCACCTCACTCATCTCATCCCACTGCAGGGTGGCGTAAAAGGCCAATGGACCTGGAACTCATCATCTTCTTTATACTGGAAATAAAATTACATCTATATTCACACACTAGGCACAGGATAACAGTTTGATTTCCCCATCACATTCTGAGCCTAGGATTTAATTACAGTATAATGAAAAACTGATCATCCGATTGTCAAACCAATTCATTACAATAAAATCTACTGGCTTCCATATCGCAGCTGTGACCTTTGAATGGCGCCATATAAACTAAGATTGATTGATTGGGTTATATATCGATCGATCATCATCATCAATCTATTGTCGTTTCTAATCCAGGTCGGAAAGAATCCCCCCAGCAGCTAAAAAAACCGTAGATGGCTTACCGATGGCGTTGCATAGCTTCCTAACCATCGTCGTCGACATGAGTTGTCGTTGGCGGATGTAGTCTGCGAGGAAGCCAGTGGCTATCATGATTCCCCAGAGAACGAGGTACGGAATACCAGACACGAAACCGTTCTGCGAAAGCATAGGGATCAAGGTAAGCAAAGATAGTGTAAGCAAAGGGAAGGTATAAAGATAAGACATAGAATAAGGTTAGGCATAGAGTATGGTAAGGCATAGAATAAGGTTAGGCATACAGTATGGTAAGGCATAGAATAAGATTAGGCATAGAGTATGGTAAGGCATAGAATAAGGTTAGGCATAGAGTATGGTAAGGCATAGAATAAGATTAGGCATAGAGTATGGTAAGGCATAGAATAAGGTTAGGCATAGAGTATGGTAAGGCATAGAATAAGATTAGGCATAGAGTATGGTAAGGCATAAAATAGGGTAGTTTATGGTAGGATTCTCAAGGAACGAGATAGGCCCTATGGCATACCGGAGATGACACTGTAGGCTGAATGAGTCGACAGTGGTGGGCCCACGCACAGGCGTGGAACTAAGCAATCAATTACTACTACCACTAATGCAACAACTATTACTACAACAACTGCTACAATAACCACTTCTTCTCCCCCACAACAGCTGTAGCTTCCACAGCTACTACTACTGTCACCACCGCCATTAATTAATACTTATACCATTATCGTCACCATCACAGCATTGTCATCACCATAATATTATCATCATCGCCAGCATCATCGCCAGCATCATCATCGTCATCGTCATCGTCGTCGTCATCATCATCATCAGCATACCAATCTATACGAATCAGTAGATACGTTACATACAGCGCTGACTCTGACTGATAAAAAACTTCAAGACCACGTATCGTGCAGACTATTTACGTACGCTCTTGATGTCGAACTTGAGGATGTGTTTGAGGTACTGAGGCAGGCAGGTGAGCAGCGTATAGTAGCCCCAGTTATTCGTGAAATGAGCGACGGCAACAGCGTAGACTGGTAGAGACTTGGCGATTTGCAACCAAGGAACACTTAACGTACCCTTCAAAAACACATTCATACAATTCGTTTAATTCCTTGTGTTGTCTTATCTCTTTATGAAATCTACGAAATCACATGAATCGTGATCAAGCATTTATATAGGTATACACGTGACGTCAGAGGCGCTCCCAGCCCGTGCATGTATTATTAATGAAAAAGAGGGCAGTTTTCATGGGGTTACGCAACTGGGGTTAATCAAGAGCAGTTGGTCCTGCGGTATTATATCATATGACATATGTATTGCCGAGAAGTTATTCGTGTAAACTGACTGATCTGAATCCAGCCGTGTATTACCCGGTTGTAACTCTAGACTTTTCTAACATAGGGGCCACGGATGGGCAGAGGAACCTGATAGGGGTAACAGGGGCCAGTTGGATATCTGATTTCTTTAAAACTGACAGTGGACTGAAATAAAATTATGGAATAGCCACCGAGAGTACCGACTCTGTTGCAGGCACTGGCCCATCCAATCCTTCTGTAGAGGCGCCACTGGTATCACCTGACCTCACCTGACTATACGGTAACTTTATTAGGGTTGTCGAGCGTCTTACCTTCGTCTGGGAACCCTGCGAGTTTTCGATGTAGCTGCGTTCCTGCGGAGAAATCCTCGGATGCTTGGCAGGTGAGTCGAAGATGAGGAAGAACCAGAGGACTGACCAAAGAACACCGATGGCACCTTAACAACAATAGGCATCAGCGCTCTTGAATAAGCTGATACCATGTGCTTGGTTTTCAAGGGGACGCTTTACAAATTTGGAGATTACGATTACGATTATGATGCCAGAGCAGGGCAACGTCAGAGACCCGTACGCACCACATCCATTT
>OY365813.1:27557385-27595763 GCA_959347315.1 Bimastos eiseni | reverse complement strand
CATCTCAATTACGTAAATAGAATTAAATAGTATAGCAGGCAATTTCTCTTCCTATAGTTCCAGAGCGTTTTTTGGGGTAGGCTCCGAGATATCTCTGTGACCTTATCCGTCGTCCTCTAAGTATACCTCGGACGGCTTCTGCCCAATACCGAGCGTATGCATCTGTTGGTCCTTTGCTTTGGAACGATCTTCCCTCTCTTACTCGCTCTTTGATTTTAACTATGGGTGCTTCTGTTTCTGTCCGTAATCTTAACACTTTTCTTTTCCCGAGGGGCTTTTCGCACTGGGAGCACCTCTGATTGTGTTGTACTGGGAGAGGCGCTATAGAAATATGTAAATACAATACAATGCAGTACAATTGTGTTTTTCGTCGCAGTTTATGGCTGTTTTGTCCATTGGTGTCTTGAAGACCTAAGTGAAGGGATTGAACAATCTGATAGAGACTGGAGACTTTGTTTTAAGTTGTACTTGGAGAGGCGCTATAGAAATTTGTAAGTACAATACAATGCAAAAAATGCATACACAAACACTCCAAAGCGCCGTATATAAACCGTACCTCTCCTAGACCTTCCAAAATCCTCGTCGCGACGATCGCAGCGAAGTCCCCGGCGTAGGTCAAAACCGGGGTCAATATCGTTAAGGCCGACGTCCAAAATATCCCGAACAGAAGGAGGAACTTTCCCCCGTACTTCTGGCGAGCATGCCCCCAGGAATCTGGGTAACGATGTAGCCGTAGAAGAATGCGGCCAATATGATGCCCTGCTTCTTCGCATCCCAGTTGAAGTCGCCCGACTGAAAACGAAGATTAAAGTAAAGGATGAGATAATAAGGTCACGATGAGATAAAAAAAGGTCTGATTGAGATAATGAGGTCAGGTTGAGATGATAGTGTAAGGTTGAGATAATAAGGTCAGGTTGAGATAACAAGATCAGGTTGAGATAATAAGGTCAGATTGAGCCAATAGTGTCAGGTTGAGATAATAAGGTCAGGCAATGATGACGTTTCTAGTGTCTGATTTGCCGGGGGTCGGCGGGTTGGACCCCCGGCATCAGCTAGAAGGGCATTGATATATATATATCATCCGACAACCTTTAAGCTATTCCGGAGGCAGCCATGAACACGAAGCGACTTCGTTTTCTTAATCTCGGCTTACAAAGGCGAGTGGCCAGTCCTCTTCCTCGTCGTTTCATCTTCCCACTGACAGGTCATTCTGGAGTCCGTTCTAAAGAGCTGTTGCTACATAGACTAAGGAGCGGCTACACGCTTTATAAATAGAGCAATATTGCATATTGCATAGGAAAAAATGAAGTAGCAAGCGCTTCATGCACATGACAGCCTTGACAGATTTATGTCCAGCAGACAATGTAAGCCGGAACATCCTGTACTCCGTCTACAATTGTGACTTCTCAAGGAGCACTTAGATTAGAGAGATACTGACAGCAGTGATTGCATTTTCCGGATATTTGATCAGCCTAAATTTCGAGTGTCCATATCATACTCAAGAGAAGGTCGCTTACAATCAGAGAGAATAATGGATACATTCGCTGTGGAGTTCAAAGTTTTGATTAATCTACTTTGGACTTCTATAGCAGTGGTTCACAATTTTCGACGCTGTCCCACCTTTATAAACACCTCCACTACCACCAGAGGCACTACCCCAAAAATTTCTACAAGCACTGCCACCACGAACAGCACTAATTAAAATCTACAAGCACCACCAGTAACACCAGCAGCACTACACCAAATACACAAAAATCATCATCGTCACCAACAATACCTCAACTCCACAAAAACAACCGTTACCAGCGCGAATAGTACTGCCACCATCACCTAACTCCTCATCTCTATTCTATGCACCACAACCCCCTCTTATTCACCACCAGATCATTATTCTCTATGCATATATATATACATATACATCAATCAATATATATATATATCAATATTTGTAACAATCAGATCAGAGCGGATCCAGGGGCGGGGCAATTCAACCATGGCCCCAACCTGATTGTACACAGTATGTGATTTCCCAATCAAGAATTAAACGACGGTTCCAGAAGTCCATTGTATTTTAAGCGTTCTATATAGCGCCTATCCCAGAAATTTTGAAATTCTTGAAATTTGATAACACCCTTCTTCCAACATCTTTTGCTAAGGGCAGCACACGCCTCGACGGCGCAATTGCAGTTGTACTGCAGAGCAATTGTACGCGAAGGACTTGCTCAAGGTCCATATGATACAAAAAGACCTCAGAGTTCCAAAACTGGAAAAAGAACATGGGCAGAAGCAGAAGCACCCTAACTAAATTAAATCAAAAAGCTAGCCAGTGAGAGGGATTTCATTTCAAGCATCTTCAGCATCTGTAACTGCTGCAGACCACTTACATCTGCTTGCGTTTCGTTGTGACTCTCCGCCTCGCACAGATCTTCCACCACCCAAACGTCTTCCGTGGAATTTCCATCGGATACAGCGGCAGACGACGACTCGAGTTCCTTGATGTAGGTCGTGTTCACCATGGCGACTAGTGCCACACTGAGATCAACTCGAAGACAATAGACGACGAAGAAACCAAGGAATGAAAGAGCGGATAGAATCAACCGACATGATGGGAAGCCTGTCAATCAGTGACCAATCGATCACGAATTGATCGTAAATCAATCGAAAAATCAATCAAAAAACCAATCAAACATCCAATCAAATAATCAATAAATAAATAATTGAGAAATCAGTCTGAAGATGAATAAAAAAATCAATCGAAAAATGAATAGAAAAAAACAATCTAACAATGAATCCAAATCTCAGTCCAAAAATCAATCATCGAACAGTCACAATTGTTTTCTCCCTTATCTCGATCACTAAGGGCTAAGGCTAAACTGATGACTGGCTTTCCTCCATCGGCCTCTCACTCTTTAGAGACGTTTCCCACCGGTGTTTCTGTGCAGAGAGCGCCTCTGAATAGTTATTCCTTAAGAGGCGCTATATAAATCTAAAAGATATGGTACAATAGGGTGTTTGCTCTGGTGATGGTTTTTTGTCTGTACTTGATAGTCGTGCTGAAATGAGCTGTTTTATTATCTTGTAGGCTCTGTTTATTGAACAAGTAAGTGCACGTTAAACCGCCTTACAATGTAATTAATACACCACTTTACACTATCATTGGATATCTCATCAAAAAGCACGCGTTACACATACGTATATGAGGTTTCTCTTCCACGGTCTTCCTTGTTTCTAGATGTTCTCCTTCTGAAGCAAGCAAATGTTCAGCATGATTTCTATATTTATATAGCACATTTGTTCGAATCTGGCAAAATCGTGCTGAGAGAGCCTTTGAATATGAACCCTAGAGTTCATAAAAACGTTTATTTACAATCATCCAAATGCGGAGACCTAGGGTGACAAAAGGGGACAGTCTCCTCCAAAATTTCAGGTGGAGGATGTTGCTGCTCATATCCTCCCCAATTTTCCCCAAATATTTTATTATTGTAATAAATTTCTATATTGTTTATTCCGTTTTGCTGCATTCATGTTTGAGAATTGAACTATTTTCCGATTTCTCTCCAAACCAAACCCTGGACAGAGCCAGACTAATTACAAATAATGGGCATACAACAGCCACGCTATAGAAACAAAGAGAACGTTAGCGTAAGTTTATGTGCATAAATTTGTTTGCTCCTAGGGTCCGTTATGACGTACTTGAAACTTCTCTTTGGCAGTGCTGGAGTCGGGAGCACCGCTGAGTAGTAACCTTTAAAAGGAGCTATATAAATCCCCGAATGATTGAAATTAATGTATGTATGAGTAATCTAACGTCTATATAGGGCCAGTTTTTCAGCAAGACTCGGTGGATTAAGCCGATGGTGTGTGTGTATATATTAATAATATAGTAGTGTGTGTTATTACATAGTTTCTGCATCCTGAAGTGCCAATGCTGTAACTTTTCACTGTGTCATATGGCAACAGTTGCTTTGTCATTCTAATTGGTCATAAGCAGCTGCTCTGGCTCCGGGTCCCTGTCTCTGTCTCCCTGTCTCTGTCCCTGTCTCTATCTCTCTGGCTCTATTTTTCTTTCTCTGTCATCTCGTATCAGTCTCTGTCTCTGTCTCTCTGTCCCTCTCTCTATTCCTCTCTCTCTCTCTCTCTCTGCCTCTCTCTCTCTCTCGGTCTGTCTCTGTCTCTATCTCTCTGTCCATGTCTCTTTCTCTCTCTTCCTGTCTCAGTCTCAATCTCTGCCTCTGTCTCTCTATCTCTGTCTCTCTCTGTCTCTCTGTCCCTCTCTCTATTCCTCTCTCTGTCCCTCTATCTATGTCCCTCTCTCTCTGTTCCTCATTCTGTCCCTCTCTCTGTCTCTCTCCCTCTCTTCGTCCCTCTCTCAGTCAATCTCTCCGTCTCTCTCTCCAGTTCTGTGTCTGTCTGTGTGTCTCTCTGTGTGTCTCTGTGTGTCTCTGTGTGTTTCTATGTCTCTATGTGTCTCTGTATCTTTATGTTTGTATATCTCTGTGTCTGTCTTCTGTCTGTCCGTCTGTCTCCATCTGTCTGTCTGTCTGTCTGTCTGTCTGTCTGTCTGTCTGTCTGTCTGTCTGTCTGTCTGTCTGTCTCTGTCTCTCTCTGTGTTAAAATCCAGGACCGATCTCTGCTATTGGATCGTTATTATTAGTTTAATAAATATTTAACGATACTAGTTCTATTACTTTAGCTGCTGATGCCGCTACTTCTACTATACAATATTATTATTATTATTATTAATTAATAATTATCGTGTGCTATTACTGCACAATGGGTTAATAGTAGGCCTAATAATGTGCGAATAATCTAAAGCACTCGAAACTGATAGAATCGTCGACAGTCATTCCTATCATCAGAGATCTTCGTTTCTGTTGACTCTGTCATCTTAACCTTTGAACTTTGTCTGATCACCGTTATCTTTCTATCATTAACTGACCGTTGCTCCAATAATTGCCAACTGCAGTCAATGTCTATATAATATACACACATATACACTGTACACTGTACACACATCTGATCATCTGTACGTGTCTGCGTGGGCCCACCACCGGCAACTCTTTCAGCTCACTCACTGTCATTGATAACTGATTTAATATGACTGTTCGTAATGGAATTTAGTAAAACGCTTCCAATGCTTGCACTCCAGCAGTGCCAGTCTCAAGCCTGGGTAATGGAGGAGGGCGACGCTTATGATCCTTGTTATCACACAGTGGCGTTAAACTGCAATATCCAACGCCACATTTAACATCACGTGGGCTAGCGCAGATGACTTGAAGGGACGCTATATAAATGTCCGGTTACATTACGCTGGATGGCATCAGAAACCGATGACGATGATGATGATCATAAAACGATGTCCGGTTACATAGCGTCTAGTCGATTACATCATAACAATCGGTTATTCACCTGCGCTGTTACTAGCCATCTCTCGCGTTTTCGTCACAGCGTCTCACCTCCACCTGTCAATCAAAAGCATCGCATACCTCGTTATAATTATATACTCAGTGCCCGACATGCTGTGAAGGGGGGGGGTAGATAGGTTGGACTCCAGCCTCACCGGCATTTACAAGGGCGTTGATATATACTGCAGAATTCTTCAGATTCCCAGAAATTCTCATAAGCCGACCTCTGCTTCTTTTTCGACGTATCTAACACTGTATCCATGCACTCCCTTATATATATATATATATATATATATACATATATATATATATATACATATATATATATATATATATATATAATAAGACGATTATTATTGCAACTTGAACTCGTTAACAAATGGAAGTTTCGCCAGTTTCGTATTGGATTGTTTACGTTTTACTCAGAAGCTATGAAATCATCGCCGTCGTCGTCGTCATCATCGTCATCACCATTACCGTCATCGTCCCTATCATCAGCATCATCATTATCATCATCGTCGTCGTCGTCGTCCTCATTTCCATCATCAACTTTCCTCATCAGTGACGGGAGCATCATAAAAATAATATCTTCACACTGACAAACGGTAACATGATTACCAACATGATATGAACGGATGATGACAAATATTACAGGGGTCGAATTTACTTAGCGAGTATCTAGCAATAGCTTAGCAATAACTTAGCAAATAGTACTTAACAATCTACATAGCGATATTTTCTTTGATTGGCCTATACTGCAAATGCAAGACAACAATGTAAGATTTTACAGAAAGCTTACCGAATAGATATCACTGGCAGGGTCTACGCCTTTCTTCTTTCGCTATCTCGATCTAACCCTTGAAGCTCTTGATAATAACAACCCTACATTATACCATCCTTTACATTTGCGAATAATTCCAAGTTCCAACTACCGTTTCTTTCAGTAGTATATTTTTGCCTGTGCTCATGTAATGAATAATGACAGCCACAGTTTGTCTTTAGTATTCACCTGTTGCCTGCTGTCGCACTATCACGCATGATGACCTGACCTACTGCAGACGCTATTCTGTGGAGCCTGTTCGCAGACGACAGCGCCGGGTACCGCTTGCCTACTGGCCACAAAGCGCGCGTAAAACATACACTACGGTGGCGCACTGAGGCCAATATTATGATTATATTAAAAAAATAATAGTGATGATAGTAGTAGTAGTAGTAGTAGTAGTAGTAGTAGTAGTAGAAGTAGTAGTAGTAGTAGTAGTATCAATAATAATGATAATAATAATAATAATAATAATAATAACAATAATAATAATAATATAATAATAATAATAATAATATAATAATAATAATAATAATAATAATACTCCACCTACTTCCCCTATTACTACTACTTCCCCAACTCAACCTACTACTATTACGACTACTACTACTCCACCTACTCCACCTACTACTACTACTACTACTACTACTACTACTACTACTACTACTACTACTCCACCACCTACTAATACTACTGCTACTCCACCTACTCTACCTACTACTACTACTACTACTACTACAAATAATAATAATAATGATAATAATGATAATATAAAAAATAAGAAGAAGAAAAAGAGGAAGAAGAAGAAAGAAGAGTATTAATGATAATAATAATGGTATTAAAAATAATTAGAAATGATAATAATAACGATAAGCTCGTTGAGCTCTGTCTCTCTCCGGAGAATAGTTTTAGCAACCTCAGGGATCAGTGCTCACCTCGGGTAAAATATTATAACAATAATAATAATTGTAATAATAATAAAAATAATTATTATTATTATTAATAATTATTATTATTAAAATAATAATAGTAATAATTTTGAAATAATAATAATAATAATTATTATAGCAACAATAACCACACAAAAAGTCGTTTAGTAATTCAGAGTTGTAACAGGTGTTTGACAGAAGTCAAACTAAACTTTATGGCAGTCTACAAGACGTCATTATACCAGAGAACAAGGAGAGAGGAGGAGGAGGAGCCGCAGGAGGATGAGGATTATAGAATCAACAACATAAGCTGATGCTAATCCAAGAAATACTTGCGACCTTTGTTTCTTGGCCTTGGTTCCAGGAAGAATCCCGCGAGGTAGAGGATGAAAATATGTCAATCTTGGACAACGTCGGCCCTTGTGTGCCGCCGTAGGCAATCGTGTCACGACGTTATTCTGCCAATCATCTGCGGTTTCAGCGGAATTACAAACCTTCCATAGAAGGTCGCGTCCTCACCTATCCTTCTCGACCGCAGGGTGGAGCACCTCTGAATTTCAGACACAATTACGTCATACTCAAGGTCACGCGAAGGTCGGGACGGTTGACTTTCATTGTGCGAGGGGATCGAGACAACATGGAAATCGCGACGACTAATTAACGCGTGCAATCAACTCTGTCTGATTGGAAAATAGGAACTTTGAAAAACCTGGCGCACGCCGTATACATTAAGGCTGGAGTTAGAAATAACCGCATCGAGTGTGGTGACAATACTATAACAGCTGTTTTCTCATTCCTTTATTAATTCAGTCTGACAGGTAGGCCTTCGCTGTGGGACTGCATGACATAGCAATAACAGCGTCTAATGATTAAGAGTCTAGCCGGGGTCGATTTCAACTGTGTGGCAGCCTTAAAGGCGTCATCTGTCCTAATGCTCATTTTGCCATTTCGCCTAGGGCGTGGAAGACTGAGTCACCCTAACTGGGGCTAGCGAGTATTGAACCCGTAGCCTTCTGAGGCTGATCTTCGTTCTATCGTGTTGCCATTACGATGATATTCTAGGGGACGAGACCGTGGAGTGATGGATACGGCACTGCATGGGGCGCAGAGCTAAGGAGCCGAGTTCGATGCCCGTAACCCCCATAAGGTTGTCTAGTTCTTCTCTCACTAGGCGGGGCGGCGTTGGTTAAATTCGATCTATAATGTATTGGGTGCCTTGCATGGTTGTCGAGAGACTGGGAGTTGAATTCAACTTCTGCAATAACCTGTCATCATTCATCCATACTGTACTTGTAATCATACTGCTGTTAGTGAGTTTGAAATAAAACGAAAATTATGATTAACAGCGCTTTCGTACATTGACTAGCACACTAATAGGAAAATAATGGACATTGTAGGGCCTCAAACTTCAATCATAAGGTATTACTCGGCCAAGGGTAGACCCTTTGTAGATCGTCCCACAAAAGTGGAATACAACCTATATAACTAATCATTATTGCGTTAAATGCACAATGGCACCCTCTGTACACCAACTCACAGAAACATTTCAGTCGGCGTATCCTTAAAGGTAACAAGGGACTACCAAAATAGCTTCGACAAACCGGACAGTGTATCACTATATATAACATCACTGAACAAAGCGAGAGATTAATATGCAGCACACTGCAGGGCCAAAAACGGTAGACGTGCAAACAATGAATACCACACTATATATTATATATCTTAACCTTTGAACTATATATATATATATATATATATATACATATATATATATATATATATATATAGTGTGGTATTTAGTGTTTGGGTCTTTAGTACCGGCCTTTATCGCTGCTACTTTTTTCATTTTACGTAGTTGTGCCTATGATTCGTTTGAAATTGTAATTTTTCCTATTTTTAACGAGTCTCTATTCGTCAGACACAGTCCGTATCTAACTATATATAATAAATATATATATATATATAAACGGCCAGTTATGTATATGTACTTAACTGGCCATTTATGTAGCGCCCTAACGGATCTCATCAGTTGATCCAGCATATTATAAAGTTCAGTCTTACCTGGCCCAATGATGAATAATTATTCATAAAACAAGTTACACCATGGCAAGGTAATGAAGAGTACATATTACACAAAAAACAAACAGAATGGCTTGTAATCACGCAAGCCCAAGAGGCACCATCACCAAAGCAGTAGTATCTAGCAATCAGTCACCATTATTAATATCTCGGCAGCAATTTCTAGAAAAGATGACAATAATAATAGCATGGCCAGAATAATGAAAAACATCAACACACTAGCCGAGCCTGCATTACAAGTCAGTTCAAAAATAGGTATGTAAACAAACGCAAACATTAGACAGTAATGAATTTAGGCGTACATGGATGCCTTCTGAAAAATTCATGGGACTGCTTGTTATCTATCTGATCTCTATTATAATAGGTGTAACCACAATGTAATGTAAATTAATAATATAAAGTGGTGTTACTTTACTGAAACTTCTAGGCAATGCCCGCTTACTAGAAATCTCGGTGGCTTGTAACAGTGCATCGGCTCAAATATCCACGAAGTCCATATGACTCACTGGGAAAGAAGCAAATGTCCCAACAAGTTGATAAGCAGTACTCCATGCAGTCTAGCAACTTTAACATCAGAGAACCGCCCAGGCCTATTAAACACGACCTCTAAAAGTCTACCAGCGACAAACTGTTAAAAGTCACGACTTTCAAAACTTTCTAACAAGTCTATGTTCGTCAAACTTTTACGAACAGTCGAACGACCGTTAAGTTGCGACTTTGAAGAAATGTCAAACAGTTCCGAATAGGTCTGTATCCATCAGACAGTCGCTGGTGGACTTTTAGATGACACAACTGCTGTTCAGAACTTCGCGAAGCAAGACATAAATTTAAACCGGTCGTAATCGCATTCCTATAAACATATTTCTCTGGCTTTAAATGGTTCTCAAACAGAAGCAGACGCAAGATAAGAGAGCGTCCAACGACTCGACCGTCTTCCGCAATGTCAGATGATGGTTCAACCCATGCAGCAGCAGGGTTGAACGCCCGCGCCCTCTATCGCTTCACCAAATGTACGTCCGCAGCCGACCTTATCGCAGGAAATCTAGAAAATAACGACAACAAAGATTCTTTAAAGACCGCATGCATCCAACAAAAGACGGAAGGCACAAAGAAAAATGGCCAAAAAATCAGCCAAAGAAATCCATGTTTAAAAGGTGAAGATTTTCCAAAAACAATTAACTGAAGTTACCGTGTCTTCCTAGTATTATATCCTCGCAACTGGATTATACACATATACATACAACTGAGATTGACAGGGACAATAGGGCAAAGAGTCAGGTCCTAAAGGGTCAGTCATATTGCTAGCTGGGTCGCCCATCACATAGGAGGCTTATGTCGATATATGTAACCAGCATTCTTAAGTTTGCCAAGAAAAATATGTATTAAATATATACCACATACTCTTCCTTGAAATCCGCATTTTTTAGTCAGGTTAGAAACAACTCTGTGTAGCTATCTTGAAGGGGCGGCTATATTAAGCTAACATTGATAGATGTATACACAATCATAAGCTTATCACTATGGTTCTCTTTGTGTCAGCATACAAGCAAGCCATTACTCAAAGATGCCCTTCGTTCTTCTGAGCCAATAGTTCATGAGTGTCTAGTTTGATGCAGCCTCAGAGTAATATCAGTATAAATCGTGTCAGCATTAGAGACGGTCTCACTGTTTCAGAATCTTTGTTGTTTTTGAGCCGATGTTGATGATACCCGTTGAGTCCGGTTGAATGAGGAGCTCGGGTAGTTTGACTTCATCCTGGGATAAATACAGCATCTTAAAGATAATAAACAAATCCCTTCATCAAAATCAAACAAAAAGTATGCAGTTAAGATCACAGTAGTAACAGATCATAACAAGTTTAACAGCAGTGAATCTTATGACTTTATAGCACCTATCCATCCCATTGTTCATTTGCCCCTAGGGCATGGAAGACAGAATCAACATCATGGGGCTAGCAGGCCTACAACAGAGAAGGCCAGGCACCATTTAAGGGACCAAGGGGTCCCCAATCTGAAGAATGGATAGCCCTGCAGATGCTATGTCAAAAATTGGGCAACAGATATATCTGAGATAGGACAGAGAACTATCCATGAGACAAAACCAGGCAATAATCATCATCATCATCAGCGCCTGACGACGAAACTAACCATCCCCGTTGTCCTCGATGTCAGCCTACGTTCAGTAATTAATGCTCTCACTTGTATCATCTACGTATGGCTAAGGCAGAAAGACGGCGTGCAAATTGCCGCTATATAAATTTAAAGATATGACACGGGTCTTCCGGACTTTTCGCCTACCTTAGTCGAGGAAATCTGGATCATTCCATGAATCGCGTCCAAATCCGGGTTCTGTTCCTCTTTGATGTTCCCAGAAGAAAGGTCGCAGTGTTCCTTCGGCAGAGAGTAGAATCGACCGCCTTCGCCCCGAACCCGGTTCATCGCATGGACATGTCGCGATTCGTGAAGGTATTTCTACAGCACAACACAAATAAACTGTAAACGCCTCGGGCTATTCTCTCTCGACTGTCCTCATTTTTAAACAAACTAAGATTCTCAAAGTCAACCAAATAGTAACCTTTCAAACTGCCGAGCTAATGTTTAAACAACATAATAAATTGTCTGTCTATCTTCTCCGATTACTTTACCCGCTCATCGCAAATTAATCTGTATACTCTCCGAACCTCCTATACCAATACCTACAGGTCTACTTTTGCCCGCACAAAAAGTAAATTGTCCATTAAATATACTGGACCAACAATCTGGAATAATCTGCCAATAACCCTCTGTTAAAAGCCTAATTTATGTGCATTAAAACAGAGTCTACACACTTATCTGATTGACGATTGCTAAATAATAGCATATAGCACCTAGCATTTAAATGTACATCTTTCTTTCTTCTCTCTCCTATTGTCTACTTAGTTAACTAGTTATCCTACCGCTAATTATTTTATGTCATTATCCCTAACCACCCATCTGTACATATTATATTTAAATGGGTAACCCGATTAGCGGGACAATTTGTCTCTTTAGGGGTTTCTGTTCCCTTGATCTCAATACGCTTGTGACTGTGTTTATGTTTTCTTTAATTTATCTTGTAATGTTTTTTGGACCAAAAACATTATGGTTATGGTTATAATTACCCAAGTCACATGCTTTGTCTGTCATATCTAACGCACATGATTGGACAGAAGTTGAATCTAAGATGCATGATTGGACAGAAGTTGACCGAAGTATTAGAAGTTGACCTACATATTTGCCGCAAAAAGCGCGTGATTGGACAGAAGTTGACCTAAATATTTGCAAAAGTTACTCTAAACAAACGTTGATTCGCATTTCAAACTTTTTTTATTCGTGTCTATAAGTATATATGCAGTTATTAAAGTTAAATCCATCGTGTAATGTAAGTATATTTGCAATTATTAAAACTAAACGGAAACCTAATGGGTAATGTGTATTTTCTGCATATTTTAGTATTGACCACTGCGAAGTTGCAGTGTAGGTGATGCATTATTCGTCGACCGTTTCGTTAATTAGTGTGCTGGCCTATTTTAGCTCTGTGTCATGCACCACTACTAGAGCAGCTTTAAAATCAAATATGACCCGTAATTATTAACGGGTTAACAGCTAGAACGAACAGTGCCAGTTGCAGTTGAATCATCGGCTAGAATATTATCTGTGATTGTTCACGGGTTAACAACTAGTTAATACTAATAATCTTTGTCTATTAATTTCAAACTGACTGACCCCACTATGAATACAAATACAGTATGATCGCAAGTAATAACAGGAGTTGAATTTAACTGTCGGCAGCCATGCAAGGCGCTCACCATCTTGGCCTTTCTATAAATAACATTGACTAACATCAATCTTTGGCCTTTTGAAAAATCTAACTGACATGCATTTATCTTTGGTCTGTCAAAAACTCACATTGAATAACATTTATCTTGGCCTGTTTAAATGTCACATTAACGAACATTTAGCCACTTGAAAAATCACATTAACGAACATTTAGCCACTTGAAAAATCACATTAACTAACATTTAGCTTGGCCTGTCTAAAAATTACATTAACTAGCACTTATCTTGGCCTGTAAACAAATCACATTAACTAAAAATTTTTACTGGCCTGTAAAAAATCACGTTAACAGACATTTACTTTGGCCCATTTGCCAATTATATTAACTAACATCTACTTTGGCAAATTTGCCAATAACATTAACTAGGAATTTATCTTAGCCCATATAAGTAAGTATATTCTTCATTACCGTCTGCAGATGCACGACGGGTACATAAGAAAAAAAACAGAAAAACATGTTATTTATAAAAAATTTAAAGATATATAAATTAGTAAAAGAAAGTGTTAACTTTCAACCATTCATATCGAATCCACACACAGCTGGGCAATAATTAGGTAATGAAAATAACACGAACAGGGCCGAGATGAGAAATGCACGTGGGCAAAATGGGTGACCTTAAGATGACAGGCGATATAAATGAAAAGTCCAGCCACGAATGACGCAAGTCACTCCAGAAGAAACATCATCTGGAGTGGGTCTAATGCAACCCGAGAGATGGTTGATTACATTAACTGAAATTAATCTCTGTTTCACCCTTTAATGACCAGCTATATATGTTTTCCCATACATTTAGTACATGCTTGTCGTTAAAGTGTTAATCGACAATTTATCCAATACTTCATCCATAGTTAATCTACAATTTACCACCAGAATACATACCAATTTAATCCATCACAGCCTCTCAAAAGCCAAGGCAATTCTGCACCACCTTAGCTAACAATCTATTATCAATCAAGAACTACACAGTCGATCAATGAAACTTGGACATAGCGCCTCTATGAGAAATCTACGTATACACAGTGGTGGATATAATTATTGCATCACCCTGTGATCAAAGCTAGAGGCAGTACAACGAAATATCAGGAAGTAATGAGTAGAAAAAAATGAATTTTTCATAATATTTATTCATCTTATTGACCAACAGACATTCCTGTAAATAGGTAAATGATTTATTTTATGCTTGGTTACAAAATAATTTGAGCAACATTAGTAAAAAAAAGGACTAAATGTATCAAACCGATTTGAAGCATGATGCAATAATTCTTTCCACTACTATACCACACAGAAGGCATGCTTCAACAACCTACCCGCCGTTCTTTGGGAATTTTCCCTTGAGCCTCGAGCTTGGCGCGCGCCTGTCTGCGCTTGAGAATGCGGTGGTACTGTTTTGCGTTGACGTAGAGGGGCGCGTCGCGATCGTCGACCACCTCCGGCTCCGGAGTTTGGATCTTCTGCATCACTACGGGAACAGCTCCATTGTTCGGCATCATCTAAAATATAAGCAAGTAAGAATATTCTTTACTAATCGATAGATCAACATCCATGGGTTCATCGCCCCTAGGTGTCCAATGCAAATGTGCAATAGCCTACAAGGGGATAAATAATGGCATCAATTTTAACAAAGCATTCGCATAATAATAAATTTCTATACAAAAAGCGTCAACTCTAGGTAGGATAAGGTCATGTGGAGAAAGAGACGTCTGGCTGTTCACCATCATAAGCCGAGGCTAAGAAAACTAAGTCGTTGCTAACTCCCACCTATAGCCGTCTCAGTGCTGGCTTAAAAACAGTAATCACCATAATCAATCCAGATGCAATTTTGCTGGCTCATTAGAGGAGCTTCTCTTTTATTATTATTACCGAAATTTGATAACACCCTTCTTCCAACATTTTTTGCTCAGAAGTGCACACACACGCCTCGACAGCACAAAATTGCAGTTGTACTGCAGAGCAATTGTGCGTGAAGGACTTGCTCAAGATCCCTACACAGTGACTGACTCCAGACGAGGCTCGAACCCGCGCACTCAGCGCAAACTAAACGTTACGGGCTGATCGATCGGCCATTGTGCCACACACAATCACCGTTCCGACGAGCCAATTGAAGCCCATAGATATCAAGTATCAAGCCAGGAAAATTGCATATTGGCTGGGTTGAACAGTAGCTAATTAGTAAAGTTTTCATCTTTAAATTCAAACAAATTCTGAAAAAAGCAATAACCATAATCATTCCAGATGAGTTGTTCTGCTGGCTCGTCGGAACGGTGATGGTGTTGCCTGAGATATTAAGACTTCCATTCTGTAGTAGGTGACCCGCCATAGACAGAGGGATTTGAATGATGGACCCTGTAAGACAAAACAGAAGACAGACATCAGCTCAAATCTCAAAACTTCAATCAATCAGACTCGATGTAGCGCCTCTTCAAGAAATCTACTCAGAGGCACTCGAAGTCCAACCTCGGCCAAAGACGACACACTTCAGAGTGGACTAGAAATGGGATAGAGAATTCCAAGTAGTCAGGCCCACCAACAAAAGCCCACAATACTGCATCAAAGAGGTTAAAGATAGAGGGACCGGTTACTATTTCAATAACTAATGCATGCGCGGTAAACAATCAGTTTGCAGCGAAGCATTTTGGGTCAATTGTTTTTAAACATTGAGCCCAACAAAGCATGTCAAAGACCAATTGTTGTAAAACAATCAATTTACAACAAAGCATGTCAAACGCTGTTTTTTAAACAATCAGTGTTGATAAATGATTGCCTTTAAGCAATCAGTCTACAACAAAGGTCTATCATTCTTCAAATCATGATGCCATTATCGAATTGATTACTACGATCCAATACATTAACAAAAATAATATTTAAGCATTGCAGATCCCTAGGGCTAAATAGTAGTAGCAGTTTAACAACACTGTGTGATAACAAAGACTATTATTAGCGTTGCCCCCCTCCTTCATTCTGGTTTGGGACTTGCACTATCAAAGTGTGAACAGTGGCAGGTTCACGCACCATTGCTCTGCACTTGAATCGTTTGAATCTGTTGCTGCTGCTGTTGCTGCTGCTGTTCCGCTTGAATGGACTGCTGCATCGGTTGGTAGATGATCGTCTGTCCGTTCTGCAGCAGTGGACTGCTAACGATCTGAGGCTGACCATTGCCAGGCTGTTGGATTATTATCTGTTATGAATATAGAATCACATTCACTCACCATCTAATGATAATAGTAGTAGTTGTATTGATAACAGCAGTAGTAATGATAATAGTAGTTGAAGTAATAATAATACTAACAATGATAATAGTAATAGCAGTAATAATAATTCAGTGGCAGAAGTTATTTTTCGATGCGTTGAGAGGTCGAAGTTTCGACCATGGGGGTGTTTTGGGGTAAGATGCCATTGAAGGGACTCCCCAACTGGGGGACCATCCAATAACAGCCCCTCCAAGGGTGTCTATTAAGTGATTCCGGATACAATGCAAAACAACAGACTTGACTTAAACCTTACAATTCATAATCTGAGACTTGCCTGTTGCAACTGCCCGTTCTGGCCTTGGATCTGGATCGCTTGACCGCTCTGTGGGACGGTCTGCAGGATCACCTGCTGACCATTCGATGAAATTATCTGACCACCATGACTCAGTTGAAGGACCTGTAGTGTAGAACAAACAATCAACAAATTATTATTAATATTTTTATTATTACTATAATCATCCTTATTACTACTATCATTATAATCATGATTAATATCATCCCTACAATAATTTTTGTCATTATTACTACCATTATTATTATTATTATTATTATTACTACTACAGGCTTGTACAATGTACATGTAAGCAGATCTGTCAACTAATTAGTCTTTCCCTAGATAGTCTTAAGCATCATTGTATTCTTTATTATTACAATTGTAGCATATATTATTGTTATCACTTAAGTTCCAATCAAGTAAAAAATACATGCATGAACAATAACCAATAAAGAGTGGTCACGGTTAGTATAGGCCACATAAAAGTAAGTAAGTCTGTAAGTCTTCCTTGTTGCCATTCATCCAGGATGAATGGAAACAAGGAAGGGTTGCATGTGACAGTCACATGAAATGCAGTTCTTTTAGAACCCATAAAAAGGACAAAAACAATAGAAAAAGAACAAATCCTAACAATAATTAACTCTGCACTTCAAGCTGTGTCCATGTTTCATTGACCTATTGCTCATTTGACGTTGACGTCACTTAGATCAACGCAGGCTGTGCCTTGAAGTAGAAATCCTTAAGGGAGCTATATAAATTTTCAGAACGAATGAGCGAATGTTAACGTTACCTGTCCTGATTGCAGGGTCTGTCCAGATGATATTAGCATCTGATCGGAGAGTGTCTGCATGACGAGAGGACGACTGCTGACGATCTGGCCGTTCGACCCCGTGACCTGATACTGTTCCATGCCACCCTACAGAAAACCAATAAGTGACCTAACTGCAAACACAGCATATCGGTTTCATGGGTTATAACACACGAACAGTGTACGATAGAAGCAGTAACCCAAACGACTGGGAGCCCCTCTATGTAAAAAATATGGCCGATGCATTATGGACGATGATTTCAATATAAAAATACGCTAAAATACGATTTTACCCAAATCAAGGCATCTGGCACATAGTCTTCAGTTTCCTGTCTGCATGTTTCCATATTTTCTCCATGTTTTTTTTTATATTGAAATCGAAGTGCAGAGTCAATTATTGTTAGGACTTGTTCTCTTTCTATTGTTTTTGTCCTTTTCGTCCACTCCAATTTGACCGTTTCGTCCACTCCTATTTTAGCGTATTTTAATATTGATCATTTCGTCCACTCGTATTTTAGCATATTTTAATATTTACCATACGATTTTACCCTCGATTTGTACTGGCAATAATTTTTAAGCGTCGATAAGTTTCACATTTTTAAATTCGTCATCTGGTTCATTTTACATCGACCATACTGCTGCACACCCAAGTATAAGCTGTCCTGCTGCTGGAAGATCGGAACAAAATTCAAACCTGAAGCATCCAATTTAAACAGATAAACAAACGCAACTCAGACAAATCCTATATCCCGGTTGCAATATACAAGCGAACACGCGCGTGGCTAAGCAACCCGAAACGAACGTTAACCATTACTGTTAAACGACACGACGGCCATCTTGTCCGTGCAAACAAAGCCTTGACGCAACAATGATGACGAAAGAAAAACGCGTCTTTATCCTTTGAAAAACGACGAAAATCCGCGGTTTGTTTACGTCGCGAAGACTTTATGTGACTTACTTGGAGCGATTTTTCAGTCAGATGATTGGTCTTCGTTAAGAGTGGACGAATTCTAATCCGAACGAATCACAAACCAGTCGACCATCGCTTCGATTCCGCAATTGGTGCTCTTACGTCGACCGGCCTCGACCCCGCCGGCGAATGAAAATACGTTAGCCAATTATTTCTATAGCGCAACCATGTTCGACAGCTGCTGTCGTTCAGCTCAGTAATTACGTAACTTTAATAATAATAATGACAACTGTATAGTTTAATTATAACGACGATAGTTTTATAATAATTATAATGACGATAGTTTTATAATAATTATAACGACGATAGTTTTATAATAATGACGATAGTAGAAGTAAGTAGCCAGCTGATTTTATACTGCTTTAAAATATTGGTTTCGTTCTGCTAAGACTCATCGGCCTAATGAAATTTTATTACAATCTTGTGCGTGGATTTTATACCCAAAAAACTTTATGAGCAAGCTTAAGAATTCTCGTGGCTGCTATTGCGCTGTAGAAATGTAGATATTAAGATCATTAACTATTTAGAGAAAATGCGTAGGGCATTAAGCAGAATGGCTAAATTAGTTAATAAGCCAAATCATGCAAGTAAGCCATTCAAATCGAACTCATTCCAAAAGAAAATTTGGATGAGGTCGGACATGGAGAGCAACTGTAAAGATCTTATGAAGCTGGGGGCGACCCACAAGCCATATGAGATAGGACCTGTACTGTCTTGTCCGAGTGCTAACAAATGCTCTAATCATTGATCTGTTGTGTGTACTTTTGAATTTACCCCACATCATTATACAAAAACATATATAAGCTTATTATCACATGTAGCTACTATTGTTGATGTCTCTCAGGTAAATTAGTTTATTACCATTACAATAAACATTTCTGCATTATTGTCAGATTATTTTATTTCTAAATAAACAAATATCTTTATCATATAAAGATGTATTGTACGGTAAGCAATTACTTTATTGAACTGCCTCAAAAGCAATGGGAGTACATGGTGACACCATGTGCATGATTGTATTGTTGTATTATCACATGTAGCTACTATTGTTGATGTCTCTCAGGTAAATTAGTTTATTACCATTACAATAAACATTTCTGCATTATTGTCAGATTATTTTATTTCTAAATAAACAAATATCTTTATCATATAAAGATGTATTGTACGGTAAGCAATTACTTTATTGAACTGCCTCAAAAGCAATGGGAGTACATGGTGACACCATGTGCATGATTGTATTGTTGGTGGATGCTAGGATAGCTTTTACTTGACATCCACACAAGCTGGAAGTGGATGGCATATCCTCGAACACCCTCTGGAACCTTGATTCTGTCCATTTATACCCACTAGGACCCAGGAAAAGAAAATTTCACCATCACCATGGCCCCCCCTTTGCTGGGGATATCCAGACGACACTTGCATGCATAAGAATATATATATATATATATATATATATATGAGCAAGCATAAGATATATATATATATATATATATATATATATATACACATATACTGGTGACTCTTTCAGCTTACTGTGCACTATTTTTCTAAATGTGAAATATTCATCAATGATGACATTAAACAGTATTTAGGCCAACACAGAGCATAGCTGTGAGTAGACATCTTGAAGAGGCTCTATATAAATGTTCCATTACATGACATTTAAATTGTGCATGGTCAGTACTATTTTCATTACTTCACAGTATTCCTTAATGTAAACAGAGTACGATACACAATATATTTGCTCTGCATTCAAATAACACTTAAATGATGCATTACTACACACTCTGGAACAGTAGCAGTCTTGAAGGGGCGCTATGTCTACAAGTCTTCGTAATCAAAAAATGAACACATACCATCGAAGCGTTAAACATATTTACTAAAGCAACCAAATTCTGTTTGACTTTATTACTTAAGTATTTTGCTTTGTTGCTTTTGAACAAGAGTCATAATCGTATCCACTCGGTTTATACCGTTCAGAAAGTACATCACACAAAAATTTTGCATTTTCATATGAAATTTTTTTAAAAAGCACACATCAAAAGGAAATAAACTAAAATCCAACAAGTTAAAAGAGCTAAAACACAATTAAATTTCATGTATATGTGGTTAAAATTTAACTGTTTAAATGCTATTTCCAAATTGAACTTACCATACAACATTCATGTACGATATCTTATATCATATTTGTAATGTACAAAGTAAAGCTTAAACTAAGTACTCACGTTATAGAGTGTCTGCAAAACATCTTACAGTGTAAGTAAGTAAGTAATCAAAAGTAACCAGAAACCATCAAATTTCTTATTTCACATCTTGATTTGTAATTGGCATATTACAAACAAATTTCAACTCCGAAATCTCAAGCATAACTACCTCAAAAAGTGTTTGAGTCGATCATGCAACGCGTGTATAGAAAAGCCATTAAACAGCTCCCAAAGCAAGAATATTTTCTCATTCATAATCTCGATTACAAAATTTCAACTCAGTTTTGCCCAAATCTATGGCATAATTGTAGTTTTACAGCGAGTGTAAAACAACGTAACAGCTCCCACAGCAAGAACACTTCTCATTCCTAATATTGATCTAGTATCAATATATAACCATATAAAATTTCAGCCCAGATTAGCCCAAATCTCACATAACTTCCTAAAAATTTAGGAGATGACCTAAAACATTTCAGTAAAGCATAAACGTCAATGTTGTCCTAAACATTTTAAGTTCGGCATAAAGTCAAGGGCAAATGCAAGGCTCACACACACACACTCCTGTACATCTTTAACAAGTTGCTTCCACTACATTCTACCGAGGCAAACAGAAAGACTAGCGGTATCAGAAAAGACGGTCACTCGCGGCACGCTAATCGCCGGCTGCACCCGCAGCAGAGTCTGGTGCTGGCAGTTCGTGCAGCTGTAGCGAATCAAGATGAAACAGTTCCTCGTCGTTGGCATCCGAAACTAAGAAATTGGCGAGTTCAGACCGGCGTTCGTTTTCTGCACTGAGGAAGTCCCAGAGGGACGGATCTCGGTCGACCAGAACCTCTCCCTCGGCATTCTTGAACTTCCGGAGCTGCAGAGGAGAGGCCTTTCGGCCGTCGGGGTAGGCATGTTCGTAGAAGCAACTGTTGTTGAAGGGGCATTTCCCATTGCCCTGTTGAAAGTGCATGCACGGTTTTTTGCTGTAATGAAGAACAGAGAAAAAAAGCTGTAATCCCCAATCAAGTCAGAACTCAACAGGGAACAGTCACCCTCTCCACCATTTCCATTCTGTGGATTGAGTTGATCTCCCACTCCCCCAGGCAAAGAACGTCATAACCCAACACCGTGCTTTTGCAATCATGGGCCCTCCTATGTGGAATAACCAATCCTCTACGATTGTAACATTTTGGTCGGTCCCACTCAAAGTCTTTCAGATCTCCCAGAGGCAATCACATTGCGAGAGGCACCACATAAATTCTCAAATAAAATACACTTCTTAATTGTACTTTACTCTAGATGGCTGTCAGGTAAAGCAGTATGTCCACAATATGTTCAAATACATACAAATATTGTCATTTAGTGAAAGTGTTGCTGAATTTCTAGGAAGACAGGCGTGCAGAGTTTTACGATCTTCCAACAGCCTTTCTGTTATACATTCAGACCCAAAACTTATCCAAACAGCCTCACTGACATTTTCTCCGCACTTGGGACCAAGTTCCAAAGAGATGCAACCAGTGCTTCCATAAGAGTAAAGAAAGACAACATAGTCCTGAACTGACCTAGAAATCTGCAACACTGGCCTGACCCTAAATTATGGATGTTCTGGCCATTTTGGGTGTTGGCTATGGCTATCAGAATGCATTTTACAATCAAACAGTCGAAAAATTGGCTCTTATACAAAGTACCTCAATGCCAACTTATAGTTGTCGATGAGGCGAATCTTCTCGTCTTTGCCTTCCACCCAGTATTTGCTAGGAATTACGAAATCAGATTTAACACGACACTCAGGACAGGACCTGAAAACAGTTAGCAGAAGTCAAATATCAATTGCAGCCTTTTATAGTTAAACTCAACTCCCGTGAAGGCTTGTATTCAATTCATACATTTAAACAATGACTTGAAATCAAGCTGTAATGTTGCAGGCAATGTCCGAAACCAGCGATTTTTGTAAAATGCAGAGGAAATTTGTAAAACCTAACCATACTCTAACCCTGACCTTAGCCCAAAATCGGTGATTTTACAAATTGCCTAAAAACCAGGCCTTGTACAAACTGCATGGTTTCACACATTGCCCGTGACATATACACGTTGTATGTTTGAATTGATAAAGAAAAAGGTTGCATTACAATTACAGATTCTGACAATGTTTTCACAAGAAGCAACAATTGGCTGATGACAATGTTAGCCTCTTGGTAGCGGTCCTGGATCGTCCGTGTCAGATATCAACTGGGTTCCCTATTCCCTAGGGCCATAACAGTATAATTCCTAAAGCAAAAAATTTCTGACGAAATAGATCAAACTGAGGGTAAGAGCTCATCGCTTGGTCATCTTACCCAACGGATCACACAACAACTCCTCAAGTTATCCTTCAAATGCCAATAAACAAGTTCAGTCAGTTCATCATCTCTAGTCCTCCGAGGTTCGATAGGCGAAGTTGATACTGTCCCATGCCAAGCCACAATCGGCTCAAACCTACGATAAACTTCTCTGTGACACTTACAGATTTGAACAAATGCTTTTCACAACCATTTTACATAGTGCCAGTTTTATACTGGGTATGACACACTTGGTTATGCAAAGTATGGTAAAGCGAAATATGGCTATGCAAAGTGTGGTTATGCAAAGTGTGGTCATGCAAAATGTGGTTAAGTGAAGTGCGGTTATGCAAAGTGTGGAAATGCAAACTGTGAATATGCAATTGGAATTACAAAGAATATGCTTACATACAAAAGAAGCAATCAAAGCAAAGTCCTACCTGATGACGTCACTGTCATACTGGTCTGCAGAGCGCCACTGTCGGATGCAAGCGAGGCAGAAGATGTGGGAACAGTCGGAGAGGATCCCGAACCGCCGACCCGCGACCGACTGCTTCTCCCACACGACTTCGTGGCAGATTCCGCAAGACTTGTCTTCGCTCAGCTGAGCAGCGAATGCAACTTCCATGCTCTGCTCGTGCTCCTTGATGCACTCCTGCTCATCAGGAAACAAAAAAATGACATCAATCAATCAGGTGAAAACGTCAATCAGGTGAAAAGGTCAATCAAGTGAAAAGGTCAATCAAGTGAAAAGGTCAATCAAGTGAAAAGGTCAATCAAGTGAAAAGGTTAAACAAGTGAGTCAATCAAAAAAGTCAATCAAGTCTTTTTTATATCGTAATCAGTTAAACCAGTCGTAGAAAAAAAATGACTGGGAGGCAGACAAGAGAAAGACCAAGACAGATGATGCATAACTGGAAGATGACAGATGAAAATGGGAAGCTGAAAGAAGAGGTCCAAAGGCGAGAGGAGTGGCGACATCGAACAGCTGAACCAGCCGAAGAAGCAGAGAACTAGAAGGAGAACCCGTTAAACAACAGAAGGTTGTTTATTATTCTACAGTTCATCAGACTTCAAAACCAAAAATTCCATTTCCCTGGTAAAGCCTCCCAAATCAATCACATTTTGTAACATGACCTTTGCGACATGACAAAACCAGTACTTCTATGAAAAAGCAAATGGATACAAACCACAGTAAACCAAGTATCTACCAAAAAGTAACTGAATGCAAACCTCATTATGTTTCTTAATCTTCATTTCATCATGCTCCAAACCTCGGTAAGGCCTCAAAAATAAAGATAATTTTACAACATGATCAACATGATCATGTACTTCTACCAAAAAACAACTGCACACAAACCTCCGTGTGCTTCTTATTCTGCAGTTCATCCGAAGGCACCAGGACCGCTTTCCCGCAAAACTCGCAGATGTCCCCGTGAACGTAGGTGCACCCGCTGCCATACGGGCAGTCGCCGTGGGACGCGTAGGGGCACAGCGCCGTCGAGCCATCGGTCGGACTTGGCACGTGATTGGAGGAATCCTGTTCCACCGCATCAGGAGAGGGAGGGATTCCAGTCTGCACTGCTGCCGAATAAGACAGAGGACCTGGAATGGAAACGATGGAATAGTGAAAATAAAAACAATAATTTTAGTTTAATTTTACACTGACAAACAGTAGTATGATTCCAAACACAGTATGAACAAATGATGACAAGTTATCACAGGAGATTGCTGTAAGATTGTTATAACCGGAAATTGCCTTGGACATTTGTCTCGGCCGAATATTGGACTATTCGGAAGTATTCGTCTCGGCAAAAACTACACCCGCAAATAGCTAAAAATAACTTTTTTAGATAAAATAATTTTTTTTATAAAATAATATTTTTTATCAAACAAATTTAGAACTAACGGCCTTACTTATAAGTTAGTAATTGATTAAACAAGCACTTAACATTCCATTGAATTTTCTTTAAAATAATTATGCTAATTTATATATTTTAATTTCTTTTGGTTGTATTCCACCCTCTTTCCGGTAAACATTAGAGAGTAAAGACGTCGTTCATAACTTCATATTTCACATTTTATGACAAGATTTTACATCTTTTTCCCAAATAAAGTTATAAAATAATAAATCTATTGTTATAGCCTAGAGTGCGACAATACGCTATATGAAGGATATTGCTAAAGAATCTGCATTGACTATAGCTGTGCATGTGGCAGGCTTGCCTACACATGGTACTCGCTGAGTTGCTGGCCAGATTCGCTGCTACTATTCGGTCCGTACCCGGATCCGGCAAATAGTTCATCCAAATACTCGGATTCGGTACTCTGTGGAAATTGTCTACTCGGTTATGCCCGACACAGGAGTCATATTTAACTGTCAGCAGCCACGCGAGACGCCTATTACGTCATACATTTCATTTTAATAAACGTCGTTGCCTTGTGAAAGAAGGACTAGTCAACCTTACAGGGGATGCGGGTATCAAACTCAGTTCCTCAGCACTGCGACCCACTGTGGTCTCCATTACTCTATGGCACAGAATCATCTGCCTACTTGTGTCTGATCTCTCTCAAAAAAAGCAAAGGGTCATCTGATGAGAATTTCTGGGTATCTCAGTAATTTCACACTATATCAATGCCTTTGTAGCTGAAGCTGAGGACACAAACAAACCCGAACTCACTACCGGCAAATCGGACACTGCTGTATGTACATCATCGAGCATGTGTACTGTGCCGTAGGGTTAACTTTCCTTTGTGCACAACAGGTCACAAATGTCAGTCGACGAAGCTTGAGATTTTGTAGGCGGTCAGAGTATTATCTAATCGGGGGCCAATTGAAAGATTAACATACTAAAAGGATAGCCCCACACTCTGGTTCAATTACCAAGTCGCCTAAATGGTACATTTAATGCAATCGGGTACTTTTAATGTAACCGGTTACATTTAACACAGTGGGTACATTTAACACAGTGGGTACAGTTACATTTAACACAGCAGGCACACTTAATGCAACAGTTACACTTAATGCAACAGGTATATTTAACACAACAGTTACATTTAACACAAGAGGTACATTTAACACATCAGCCAAATGTAATGTAACAGGTATATTTAACACAACAGGTACATTTAAGACAAGTAACATCTAAAGCAATGTCTGTACTCACCTGACAACGCCTGCCATTTCTGCCCTGGCACGAACTCTGCCGCCATAACCCATTCGTCCGCCTTTAGCTTTGGTGGCAGGCCTTGGATGGTAAGATCCTCCTTTAGTGGATGGGCGGCCGCGATCCCAGACTTGCTCAGCGTCGTCATGTGACTCGTGATGGGCGACGTCCCCGTATTTATCCGTCGAGGGGGGATACTTCTCGGGTAGGGCGCGTTCGCCTGCACCCCCTGATGAGGGGCAGGTGGATGCTGTGTGACCTGCTGTGGAGAGTTGTTAAGCAAGACATGGTCATAGCTGAAAAGAAATAAGAAAATATTCTACTACACTCATTAATTAGTCACCAATAAAATTACCTCTTTGCAAGAAAACTCGTATAACCTGTAACAAATACTGCTCTTAATCAACTGGAATGAGCCTGGAGGCATTAAGGGACGCAACTTCGGAAAGAAAGACATGGAGAGGGTTGATCGTGACGGACGGTCGCTAGATTTCAGAGAAATGACAGCACAAGGTAAGGTAATTTATTATAACCCGGTGGGTGTCAAAGGTCCATTTTGATGGTGGGCCAGTGGCTATGAAAGGCTCCTGGGCGAAATGGGGTAGGAATCTGCAAGCCTGGCCCAGCATTTTTTTTACTAACCTAAATTCTAAATGGTGCCTTTTTATCAAGCAAACAGTCAAAGGTCTCTAATCATAACTTTAATTTTGATTAAGAGTCATGAACATCACAAAAACTCAATAAGTAATACAAATGACAAAGTTGAACATCCAAAATGTGTGGTCTTTTGGCATGGTCCTGGGGACACAGAAAACATCGCCTGTAGGATCAAACTGGCTTGTGCACCAGCTATTTATACACCCCAGTCATACTAGATAATTGTAAACTGTAAGGCTTTGTGAAAGGAAGACAAAGCTCAGGCTTGATCTTTAGCATCAATTGGTCCCTCCCTCACTGTGGATTGCGCTTTCTCCATCCATTCGCACTAAGCTTCTATATGGCAGTCTCTCATTCTTTTATGCTTTTCTCAAAACCTACTTCCTCTCGCGAGGCCTTTCGCACTGGCAGCGCTTTAGAACAGTTCACCCTACTGTTTTTCTAGATTATATATAAGTCATATACCCTGGGGTTAAGATGAGGGTTCTCCAGAAAAATATTATAATTTGTGATCAAATTTTTACATAGTAAACCCTAATCACTGGTTTTAGATTGCTGACGTGAAAAACTGATAATGATTGTGATGAAGACAGTATATTAGGATAACAATTTTTTAGCAAACAACATACAATGTTAAGCCACAAATGGAAAGTACACTTAACTAACCGACAGCCGGCCCCGTATGAACACGCTCCAATCTGGAAGTACGTGCAGACCATAGATGGCCGATCTCCGAAGCTGTGAGAAAACCTGCAGTTGTCTTTCTCCCGACAAGCGCCACTGATGAAATATCTACAACATTGGAAAGTCCCATGATATGGAAATTTTTAGCAAATAAAAAATTCCATTTCGGGATTAGCGCAACAGTAGGGCATCGACTAAATGCGCTTTTCAATGAATTTATTGGTGATGACAAAAAATAATATACTGATAAGATATACATTTAGACCGTCTCAGACCATTTCCAGCGTTATCGCGAGTACGTACCGGCACAGGATCTTCGACGTAACTTCAGACGGCACACGCGGCGAATTATTCTGATCCATTTCTGCGAAAACTGTGCGAAGTCACGAAAACTAAACGACGGAAAAGTGTAATTGGCAAAGTGAACGCCCTTTGAGCAACTACACACATATGCACATCGTACCTTCGGGTTTCATAATTTAATCTCCATGTAGTAGACCGGAAGTGGAGGCACGCATTGATTGCGAAACATTCCTACTCATCTCAACTTTATGTAGCCCTTTACTAATTGTATGTCTCAGCTTAGCCAATCGGTTTTTTACGAAGGCATTATTAAATGCCTCAATTATAGTACATAGGCCTATACTTCCACCCAAAAAGATATCGTAGAAATTTTAAACATCCTTTAACAATCAGAAACATAATTTAAGACACGATTGGAGAAGCAGTTAAGTATTAAAATTGATGTCATCTATGAATGAAACGAACACTATTAATTGCCTTGATTTCGCCTTGAATACCAATCAACGCCCATTTTTGGCAGCTGTTTCTCTAGAAGCAAACCATCAATATAATTATGACTAACCTCCCTTTACTGAGAGGCACGGTAATTTCAGAGGACAGGGCAGAGCCTGAAATCCACATACTTTTATTTATTGCTATGGAACATGCTCCCTTCTGCCTGAGACATCCGAATGAATGAAAGTAGAACTAGAACGCCTTTAAGTGAAGTTAGTGTACGGTTAGATTTACAACTCAAAAACTCTTCACTTCCATAATGTACATTACATTCTCCGATTAGAAATATTGAAGGGGCGCTATAGAAATGTTTGAAGTAAAATAATTACATTAGTAAAAGTAACGGGCCAATCGGCCATGTCCCGTCTGTGCCTCAGATTAACATTTTGGCCTTGACCCCATGCACGTTACAAATTTGAATAATAAATAAATAAGGATGGGGCCTCACTAGATAAATATACAATTACAATATATTTCATATAATGCATTACATGTACACTGCACTGAAATCCCAAAGAAAACGTGTACATGATAGCTCATTTTCGAGATCTTCATCAAATTTAATTAATAAATAAGAAACGAGGGAGCCCAAAGATCCATCAGTATAATATACACAAAAATCGAGCTCTATTTGCCAAATTTTACTCACAAAACATCGGACACACTTCTGTGCAACTCTGCGTGCATTCAAACAATATTCGTAAAAACGAAAACAGACTCAGAAGAGAGTTACATTTAATTCATACTGTTTCTCATTCGTCAACAAACGTTCAACGATTTCAAACACCAACTAAACCGTCAGCTTCTTAGTTGCCACTGCAAGACTTCACAGAGTTTGAATAAGAAGAACAGCCAATGTGGTTCATGTGTTCCTAATTCTTGGCTTCTTAGATGTTGATGACTCTGCTCAGTTTCTGGATTCTATTGAGTAGGATGTCTCCCTTCTTGATCGTCTCCTACAAGAATTTCAGAACGGCATCATAAGAATGGATAAGTTTAACAACAAAGTGTAAGACAATAGAATCTGGAGGCTTTAAAGTTCCACAGTTAAAAAGCTACAGCTCATGGAGTCACAATCCACAGAGACCTAAAGTGTCAAAATGTTTAAAAAATGTTCTGTGTACTACATATATTAAAATCTCAGAGTCAAAAATAGATGAATATGAGATTAGTAAATGAAAATAATTTTCCAATTTAAGTGCCCCTTGTAAAAAGATCACACCAGAAGGTCTATCTGTTGTAATCTTATAACAAAGACCTCCAAGCGAAACACACCCTAGGGCCTCACCAAGTCTAAAAGCGGCACTGTGTAAAATTCTACAACAATGGTTCAAAAGTAAATCAATTTCCTCATGCACTTTGCTCCTATCAACAGAATTGAATCTCATCCCATTCAATCACAACTGTCAACCTTGTCAAAAGAGTAATTGACCAGCAAAACAAGATGCCCAGATATCTCTCTCTCTCTTTTCGTCACGTTCGTATGTCCAAAGTCGCCACTTCTCTCTGTTCTGGGCCTCTGCCTTCATCCTCTTATAGCTGCCACTTCCATCATCCAGTCCAAGACCATTGTTGTTGGTCTTCCTCAGTTTCATTTTCCTTTTCCCTCGATGATGCTTCAGAGTAGGGAGTCGCCTCCTAGTATGTGCCCAATTCCTCTCCTTTGTCGTTTTCTTATTGTCTTTATCTTCACCTATGTAGGTCCCGGCAGCTGGAACAGCCTCCGCCTTCCTTTCGAGAAAAGTTGCTCTTTTTTCTCTTGCTTCCTTCTGGAGGCACCTGGAGACTTTCCTGTTCTCCATTTAAATAATATATGTTGAGTAGTGAGCGCCTCTGATATCGAGTGGCGCTATATAAGTGTTCCATTACAATTACAAGTAAACGGATCAGGTGCAAAGCTAGGCGTTCCCTCACCTGGTATTGCCAATTCTTGCTATCCGGTCGATTTGTCTCCACGATTCCTCCAACCTTATCGATCTTGCAGTGCAACCTTCCGGCAGCGATGAATCTCGACAACTCCCTATCAGAAGAAAAGAAAAAATTCAGTACAATACAACTGCAATCTGATATTGTCCTACTTACTTACAATTAGTTCAGATGTGCCTCCATGGAGAGCAACTGTGTACTTGCTAAGGTTCCTACACAGCAACCTCTCAGACAAGGATCGAACCCATACACTCCAACAGGGAAACTTTCGCTCATTTTCGCCAAAAACCTTAAATGTCTGCAGAAGAAACTGGGCGTTTAGCAAACAAGCTTCGTCACTATTTCCCTACACTTCTTATTAAGCTTCTGGCTTTTAAAAATCTTTTTCAGCATCTAATCCCTTTAATTTTTTACTTTCAATGCTATCAAAGCAAAGCATTTACAATTCAAACGAGTTTAGAAGCAATGTCCTGACTTGTCTCAAACTTAGAGGATTGACATGCATGATTCAAGCCTGCTTTCAAAACAGCAAAATACCAAAGCTAATGAATTTTACCAAATAATCATTATTATAATCAAGGAGTTTTTAAATAGCACCATTTAACGCAATCTCCTCAGGAGTACTCCCCAGTCAAACCACGGTCAATTACGATAGTCATTAGTAAGCGCAACAGGTCCAAGAGCGTAGCTGTTTAATACCAGACCAGTGCAGAAATTACAGGCCCCTAGGAAAACAGTTGCATAAATCTGGACCTCTAGGTAGGACAGTAACAGGTATATAAATTATATTTAAGCTTTATGAGAAACTATACTGCAGGCCCCATGAAAGTTGCCGGCCCCCCTCTCGGCGGGCCTGGCAGAAATCCAATAGGCAATACGAAAACCAGTGCAGTACATTCTCCATCACGATGAGACCTGGCAGAAATTGTTGATATGACCAATAATCAAGACTTATATAGAGTGGTCACAATTTATGCAAAAGGAGTCAGTCATGTAAAAGCAGTTCAATTCAGAATCGTTCTTAGACTGACTGGTCGATGAAGTTGACTGTGACTCCGAAAGCCCTCGACATATAGTCTAGCGTCAGGCTACGGTAAGACTCCAGCAGCTGAGTGTAGGCGAGTATCCGCATCTCACGAGTGTAGAAGCGATAGTGTGGTGCCAGGTATCGGTCATGTTTCATCGTCACTTCCACCTGACCTGCAACACCCGGCATATCTTCAGACAATGTGCCCAGTGCAATAAAATAACTTGACAATACACTAATGCACAAGAAATTATCAGTCAAATGACCAAGTCAACAATCATTTTTAATGGCACTGTAGTGAAATTGCAATGATAAATTTATACAGCACAACAGAGCGCTCCCAATCTAACACAATAAAACCATGATAAAGTAAGTGAACATTTCAAAGTAATCAACTTCATAACAGGCATCAACTATTTCGGTATTGGAATAATCAGCAAAAATGATATCCGCACAGCTTCACTGTCAGTCTCTCTTTGTAGTTCAAATTCACTCCCTCCCTTCAAGAAGCTTTTGAGTACTCTGATACCTAACCGCATCTTCTCCTGGTGACTGACCGTCCGTGCCCCAGAATGACATTTCAGTGCATGACCAAAATTGAATTAATTAAAAATAACACCAGTTTTTGAGAAAAAGAAGTTGCCAGGGACCACTCGTCTCCTTTGTCTTCAGATCTGAAGAGGGCGCAGACACACAAAGAAGAGGAAACAAATATATAAGAAGGAAGACGGTAGAGAAACCGCTCACCCAGTTGGCCAAAGAAGTCCGCATACTGGCAGTTGTAGAGGGAGAAGAGATACTGTCGCACGTCTGGAAGGCCGTGAAGCACCTCCAGGATCTCAGATCCACGAACAACCTAGAGAAATATCAACATTGAGTTCTTACTTTTCACAAGTCTTACCTAATCCACAGACTACTAGTCAGTCAGTAGCAGACCCCCAGCACATTTGGTCATATCAAAGTCTCAACTGGCAGCTTTCATCGTGCTGTATCATGATAGCAATTGATCGACAGCTAGCGCAAAGAAGACAAGTAGTTAGTTCCTTAACAATAATAATAGTTTCCATTTAAATTTCAAACTGACAAACCACAGCATGATTACAAGTACAGAGTGAATGAATGATAACAGGTTATTACAAGAATCGAAATTAACCCGCCGGCAGCCATGCAAGGCGCCCACTACGTCATAAATCTAATTTTAACAAATGCCACCGCCTAGCGAAAGAAGGACTAGTCAACTTTAAGGGGTTAAGGGTCTCAAACTCTGTTCCTCAGCTCTGAGCTGCAGTGTGTTCACCATTACTATATGTCCCTGCTCTCAAGTTAGCAGCCAACGCTGACGGAGCCATAGGTATGAAATAATGGCAATTACATTTTCTCAGATTCTGAATATGAGGGCCTGTGACTTTCCCACTGAGAGTGTACGGTCAGTGTACTATCGAACCAAATTTCTACCCTGGCAGGAATTCAAGCCTCGACCTTTCAACTGACAGTCCCACATGCTAAAAACTAAACTATTGAGAACCCCAAACAGATCAGTTATACACTACACTTATCTGATTGATGCTTGCATTCTCACTGTGTACTCATCATCAACTGCCATCATTAATTGTCCAAAAACCCAATTAAAACATTTCTTTACAAAGGAAAATCCTATTTATTAACTCGTTACGACTGCTGATTTAAAACCAACATTGTAGACAAATTAAAAAATTTTGTGTCCCTAATATGAGATTCTGCATCTCCATATTAGAATCACAATCACACCTCCAAATTACAATTACAAGCAGAGCCGTCTAACCTTTTCTCTAAGATCCGGTCTGCTGAGCGCAATCATGCAACAGAAGACAGTGTATGTAACAAACGCCTTGTAGTCCATCAGTTCGTAAGATGTGAACGTTGCCACGGTGTCTAGGAAGAGACCGGCGGCCGTCTTGAAGTCGCGAATCGACATGCAGTACATGCCACGGTAGACCTTCAGTCTGTTCCGGCGGTCCCAGTCACCACCCTCATCAATCAGTCTATCAATCAATCAATCAACAAACAGTTTTTACACTAATAATTAATTAATAATCATATTTGTTTCATTTCAAACCGAGAGACAGCAGTATGATCCCAAACATAGAGAAGTTATTACAGGAGTCGAATATAACTGCAGGCAGCCGTGCAAAGCAGGTTTTACGTCATATGTTTGATTTACCCAATGACGCCACCTAGCAAAAGAAAGAAAAGTAACCTTATAAATTTTTGTCATAAATTCAATCACCTCGCAGATTTATACGGCATTTAAATTTCTGACAGGCACCCGGAAGGCACTTATAAATATTATGACAGGTCTAGTTGGAGCTTTTCTAGGAAAGCAAGAGGTAAGGAAGAAACAAGGCAACACAATTGTGCATGTCTAGCTGTAGCCCAACGACACTAAGGTCGGGTGATCTTACGTTTGTGCCTTTTCAAGGCTTCTCTTGATGAGGTCATGGTCCATGTAGAACAGTCCGATGCGGATCTGGTGGAACATCATGTCCAGACGGTATCCCAGGGTCAATGTCTTCTCTCCCGTCTTACGAAACTGACCAAGAGCCAGCTCCTACAAAATAATGGAAGATGGATACATTGGCAATCTCTTTAAAAGCATGCCCTGAGGCAGCAATGGGAATGAAGTGTCAGCGACTTCATTTTCTCAGCCTCAGTATATGAGGACTCAAACTGCTGCTCCCCAGGATGCATAAAAGTTATGACATAAGAAAATAGTATATGTCAATGAAAGTTGATATAGCTCATCTTCAAGAAATCTACTCAAAGGCACTCCCAGTTTAACCTCGGCCAAAGAAGCCAGATTTCAGAGAAGAATAGAAATGGCCCAAATGTGATAGAGAGTTCCTAGGCAAGAGCTGAAGATAGGCCATTCCAAGCAGGCGGGATCACAACCGCAAAAAAGCATGCTACTGCATCATAGAGGTCCAAGAGCAAGAGACAAGAAGAAGACCCTGCAAGGCAGGCAGCAGCATCCTGCCAGCACTTCTATTAGTGGCAAGTTGCAACAGGATTTTGCTCATGTTCGAGCGCATGAGGTGACCGAACCCATATACCTTGGCACCAATGCTGCTGTAGTACTCCGCCTTCTTCAACATGATGTCACGCACTTCCATCTCTCCCTGGTTCTTCTCCGCATCGGCCATGCTGTCGTCCAACTCCTTCAATTTCACCTCGTTCTCCTTCTTCATGCTATCCGACAAAGCATCGTTTTTCGTCCAGCCAAGGTCATTACAGACCTCATCATAGAAAGGGGCCATATCTAAAATACAAATATTATACAGTGATAGAACCAAACCTATTAATATAGCCATTGTAGCATATTTTCTTGTTCAATAGAAAATCAGCTTATTTCAATGACACAGTCGCCTACACTCAACCATACACTCATTTGTTTGCTCACCTGGCATCATCTTATGTCTATCGATATCCAGATCTATGATTAATTGCCAAAGAGAATAGCAGTACCCATAACATGACGTGATTAACAGCTGGCTGCCGAAGCAACATTTACGCAAACTGGAATCGACAATTTCTCCATCGTCGCAGCTATTCAAGCCAACAATCGGCTCCGTATTCAAATTAGACTTTCGTGGCAAAGTCAAAATCGGAGATGGTGTAAGATCAGCAAGCTGAAAAGCTACTTAAAATTTATAATACTACACGAACAACAGGGATCTACCCAGAACTTGGGACGGAACACGAAAGGGGTGACAATGCACAATCGTACTCACTACCAGCTTTAATGGCTTCGTACAGGTCCGATTTGATTTTTCCGTCATTTTTATATTTGCCCGTCGACAGAAGAAATTTCCAGTTAGCTAATTCGAGGTTTGGAATCTTTGCCAGACCCTCCTCCTCGAAATTTTCTGTCGGCATTTCGTATTATATTCTAAACTCGAATTTAGAAACAACGGAAGCAATCGCTATTCTTTCTCTGCTGTCTTTAATTCGAGTAAGTAAGTGAACCAACGTTGTATGGGCGTAAAAAGTGAGATCAGAAAAATATTATTCAAGCTAAAACTGCAGATCGATAACTTTGATCTGAAACCAACTTGTCCTTTACAGAAACGACGTGTCCTTTACAGACCGGCGACCACTGATATTTCGGGGCTATTTAAGTAACAATTGTTTCAAACAATCTAAGCCCCAGATAAACCGCAGGGATTACACTTGACCGAGTTAGATGATGGATGGATGTATGTATGACTGTAGGCTATGTATGTTATCCATATTATACAAGTCTGGACTTGTCTTGATTGCGTCACAGTGCTTTCGGCTAATAAACGCTGGCAATCAGATACGTTGACTGTTTAGGTCCATTAGGCAACTGGGCTATAGCAACAACGACTTCCAGTGTGGGGCCTATAGGCCTAGGCCTACAGCATACACAAATGGCCTAGGCTAGACATTAGACGTCCGAAATCAAACAAACGCGCCATTTTGCCGTCAGTATTGCAAGACATTCAGCGGAATTTCTTCGTTTAAGACTCGAGCGAAAGAAAGACAATAGAAATGTCAGAAGTCAGGAAAACGATCATCTCACATGACTATGAGGAGCGTCATAATGCAAACGATCTGGCCCAACACGTGAGTTATCTGCTCATAAAATCACTTGGAGATCTGTTATCTGCAACCGATCGATAACGAAAATAAGGATAATATATCGATCACAATATAGATAATCGATAAAAGATGTGATCGACACCCGCCTTAACAACTACCTTACTCTTCCTCTCTCTCTAACCCTCTGGAAATCGAACTTTCACCTTCCACGGACTACCCTTTGGGCAACCCATTTGATTCGTCGCAGCGCTCGTGGTGCCCGGCGCTTGACTTTGGAGTGGCGCTTTAGAAGTTTGGAGATTACGCTTACGATCGACGATAAGAGCCTCTACCAATCAATATAGGCCTAGAGTAGAGAGAAGATGGCAAGAATCAATAGACAATATGTCAAGGACCAAGAGGGAAACACGACCTGGCCTATGCAATTAGATGGTTAGCTAGTATAACTGCGTCACAAATACGTATTATTAGGAGTTACTCGTTTGATAGATACGTAGTTCATGTTTAACGACACCTTGACATCACAAAGATGAATAGTATCCCATATTTACATAACTTGAGACTGGCACCACCTTTATACGGGCGATCGGTTGAAGAATGGTGTAAGGTGGGTTTAGATATTATTCGGTTAGGCACTAATGAGATATGGTACGGTGAATCAAGCTTATCGAAGCAACTGTGTGGCATCCATGCAAGGCGTGCACGAGAGTACCACTGCTCGTTTTAACATTGACATTAGGTGAAAGGCCGAGTCGCTACCAACGCCCGCCGCTTCACGAACTCTCCGCAGACAATAGGTTGTGCGACGCGCATACCTGTGCGCTTGTTCTCAATCTATTGTACGCTTCACTGTTTGCTCTGTCTATAATGTTGTGGGCGCCATAGCAACGCGATGCCAATCATTGTTGATTGTTAATCGTCGTGCAGAACATGTATTTGATTAAAGTCGAAGGGGAGCTAATGGATCTACCCCCATGAATCCCCCCTCTCCCGATGAACCTATCCCTACTCCTCCTCCTCCCTCTTCTCCTCCCTATTCTCCTCCTCCCTTTTCTCCTCCTCCTCCTTCTTCTTCTCTCCTCCTCCTACTTCTTCTTATCTACCTCCTCACCCTTACCTGCCTACAGTCTTATAAAATGAGTTGTTATAATTTTTTGTTAGCCCACGAAGTTTTGTTATTTTCTGCTTAAATGTGTTCAGATTCAGAATCTTCTGCAGCAGATGCAAGACAAATTCCAATCGACGTCGGATCAAGTCCTCGCAAGAAATATCCTTTTAACGGACGAATAGATGCATGGATGAATGGAAGGATGGAAGGATGGATGCATGGATGCATGGATGAATGGATGAATGGAAGGATGGAAGGATGGATGCATGGATGAATGGAAGGATGAATGGATGAATGGAAGGATGAATGGAAGGATGGATGAATTGATGAATGGAAGGATGAATGGATGGATGGATGAATAGAAGGATGGAAGGATGGATGCATGGATGAATGGATGAATGGAAGGATGAATGGAAGGATGGATGAATGGATGAATGGAAGGATGAATGGATGAATGGATGAATGGAAGGATGAATGGATGGATGCATGGATGAATGGAAGGATGAATGGATGAATGGAAGGATGAATGGAAGGATGAATGGAAGGATGCATAGCCTAGGTGGTTGACGAATAATTCGATCGGTCAATTTAATCGCTGACCTAATCATAATTTGTGGCTATGTCTTAGCGATTAAAGAATCTACTAATTGAAGCAATAAATGATTAACTTATTATTGTAACTCAATATTTATGCTATTATTGTTGAGGCTTTCTACCGCCGAAAACTGCACTGACTGACTGACATAAATTTATTTAACGACGCATCCATAACGAGGATGATATGCGTGAAAACTGCACTAATCTCCTTAACCTTTTATACTAGATGAAATGGGTCACAAGGTGGATGACCTAGAAAGAAATATCGCTGACCTTATGACCCACGCTGGGATCGACGACCAATCACCGGATTAATTATTAGTAATTAACCAAGCTAGTAATTATGCCAATTTCTTGTAGTGATATTGAAGAATTCTGATTGGAACACTTGTCTGCATCTAGCTAGAGCTATACGGAATTATACAAAACGATGAACGGCATGATCTGAAGTGTTTGGTATTGTACATTTGGTTTCTTTGTGCATGCTCTGTATAATAAGGCTACAAATTACGAGTTTGGCGTTGTTGTTTCGTTTTGTGAGTTTGTTATAGAGGTGATCCGGAAAACAAATAAATTAAAAATTGATGGGAGGGTGGGTGGCTCTGTAGATGGATAAATGGATGGATGGCATAGGCGCCGACTTTTGGTAAAAGGTACTGGGACAAGAATTTAATTCCCATGATCTGGTGATCGGATCGCTTATCCAGCCCTGTCATTCCTCTCCCAGAGTCCCACTTTCATCAAGCAATTTCAACTGGAAACAGGCCAATTGTAATTTTTTTATTTTTTCTGAAATTTGATATTGCTCTTCCTCCAACATCTTTTGCTCAGAAGTGCACATGTGCACGCCTCGTCGGCGCAATTGCAGTTGTACTGCAGAGCAATATTATTGTGCGTGAAGAACTTGCTCAAGGTCC
>OY365813.1:27378423-27557185 GCA_959347315.1 Bimastos eiseni | reverse complement strand
AGAACTTGCTCAAGGTCCCTACACATGCAATGACTGACGCCTCGGACGAGGGTCGAACCCGCTCACTCAGAGCACACTGCTCGAGTGTTACGGGCCGACCGCTCTAACCGATCAGCCACGGATGCAACAGTGCTTCATCCTTCAATGAATCAATTAACAACCATGAGCTAATCGCCTATAGGTGTCTGATGTCGTTCTAACAACATCTCTCCACATCTCTCTGTAGACTCTGTTCCTTGCAGCGTGGCTCAACGTTCAACTCTTGGATACTCGTTCGGCTGTTCCACGCCATTCTTCAATGTCATCTGTCCATTCCCCATGTGGTCTCCATCTTATTTATTCCATCCTTTGTTTCTTCCTGCTCAATCATAAAGACTGGCACACAACAATCGCGAGTATTTATACTTGCCAAAACATTTTAATTATCTGTAACCATTATAACTAGTACTAACTTAAACTTTCATTAACAAATCTTATGTTATAGCATTTACACATACACTCAATGTTTGCGAAATTGCCAGTAAAACCAACGACTTCATATATATATATATATATATATATATATATATATATATATATATATATATATATATATATATATATATATATATATATATATATAACAAAAACAGACTATAGTCACAATCAATCACAATCGTACTTCAACTTTATGTAGGGCCATTCCAGACTACATGTTTTTATTTATTCTAATTAATATTCTAGTCCCCGAGGGATCATGTATACCTCGGGGTAAATAATAATAATAATAATAATAATAATAATAATAATAATATTATTATTATTATTATTATTAAAAAAATAATAATTATCATCATATCTCCAAGCGACGTCATCTTCGGTGGGGGCTGCAGCGGAGGTGGCTACCACCAGGAAGACCATCAAGTACAGCCAGCTCGCTGTCAGCTATCTCTTCATTCCATTGGCCTTTGAGACCATGGGCCCAGTCAACAACGAAGGAATAGACTTCACCAAAGACTTGGGTCGCCTTCTGACACATGTCACCAGAGACCCTAGAGAGCTACTTGTTCCAACGATTGTCAGTTTGCATCCAGCGCTTCAACGCAGTTGCCTTCAGAGGCTCTTTTGTGCAGCTGTAGTTTAACCAAACAATATAAACACTCGTGCACTCAATTTCATAATAATAATAATAACAATAATAATAATTTTAATTAATGTTGCAATTGTTATTGTCATTGTCATTATTTAAAAAAAATAAAGGTTCAATGTATTAAAGAGGCCAAAATGTGTACTTACTTAAGACGCCTTACCGCGCCTCTCAATCGGTAGGTGGTGTGTAATGTGTGCAATAAAAAAATATAATTATAATTACTATTATTATACATAGACGTTTACCGCCATTTGAGTATTTACTCATTGAGAAAATGAAACAGCACTCCTCCATGTTCAACAATTTATGGCCAAGGATTGACTCAACTTTAAAGTTTTGGACACCTTTGAGAGGTGTCGCGCACATCAATCCCTAGGTGGCGTCGCATAAGTGTTGTATTTTAATAATTGATATTATAACTAATTGCGCGGTAGCTTATTTTTTTCAAATAAACGTTATACTTTATTGATTTAAAAAAAACTACTTTTATGCATGTTCTATGATTGTGGGTGAAATATAGGGAGATAGGGAGCAGTTGAAATGTAATAACTAATAAAAAGCTTGAACATTTTAGACACCTTTATTTTAGAGGTATTTAATTGATTACTTTATAAGGAATGGAATGTACATATACAATTGGGGCGAAAATGACGCGTCCTTAAGTTGTGAGCCCCGATGATACTACCCACCGTAGAACAAAAATTGAATAGGTTGTGGGTAGCGGTTCACAACTTTTACTATTTTAAGGTTTTAACTTATTGATTGAAGAAAACGACATTCCTTTATGTCCGATGATTGATGGCCAGAGATAGGGCGAAGGAGAAATTTATTATCGAGGAATTTTAACTTTATAAAAGATAATATAATGATGAAAATGGATCCTACAGTCGTAGGCCCTACGTAGACAATTGCGTTGAGATCTCGAGAGAGGAGGCTGGAGTAAAGAGAAGGGCAGGAGCCGAGAGAGGAGGCTGGAGTGAAGAGAGGGGCTGGAGTGAAGAGAGGGGCTGGAGTAAAGAGAAGGGCTGGAGCCGAGAGAGGAGGCTGGAGTGAAGAGAGGGGCTGGAGTAAAGAGAAGGGCTGGAGCCGAGAGAGGAGGCTGGAGTGAAGAGAGGGGCTGGAGCCGAGAGAGGAGGCTGGAGTAAAGAGAGGGGCTGGAGCCGAGAGAGGAGGCTGGAGTGAAGAGAGGGGCTGGAGCCGAGAGAGGAGCAGGAGCCGAGAGAGAAGACAGTGTCCTGTCTCACACCATTTCCTCTCTCGACTTCGTTGGAAGATATATAACGTTCCGCTACATTTGCACCACGGCGTTTTGTTTCCCGAAAAAGAACAGTTTGTGGGGAGGGAATTCTTTCACGTTCTCTCCCAGACGTGATACTATTTTGCAATGGGGACAAATTTGAATGTCTGAAAAGGTACTGGGGTGAGAGTATTAGCTTCGCCCCAGTACCTTGACGAGTACTGGGGCGAATGTCCCTGTTGCCCTGTGGAGTCGGCGCCTATGAGGGATGAGTAGGTGGGTGGGTAGATGAATAGGTGGATGGATAGATGGGTGTGCGAATGACTGGATAGTTTCTGGATAAATAGGTAGATAGATGTATGGATGGATAAATGAATAGGCGGATAGGTGAATAAATTAGTGAATGGATGGGCGGATGGATGGATGGATGGATAGGTGGTTTAAACTTGCGCAATGGGATCGAGTTGTAAAGGAAATAAGATTGTAAAACCTACGTAGGCCTACATGTGGATGTGGACCGTGATAACCCAAGAAGCGATACGGGTGTTTTCTAACGAGAGGGGATACGAGAGAGGGTGCTTTATAGCCGAATGAAATTTTGAGGGGACTCGATTCAGTTTGCGAGGCGCTGGGCCATTTGTAAACCGTCACTGTACGCCAATAAAGTGCTATGAGTCTATGGTAGAAGAAATTCGATCTAATGGTCTCTTTCAAAACAGAGCCGCCACCTGGCGAATCAAAGTAAAACATCTTAATAGACGCACGTCTTGATAGGACAGCTAACCGAATATTTTTAAAATCAAATAATTAATTTCAAATCGATTAATAACTGATGAAAAAGATGACGATAAATGCGATGAATTATAATTGATGCGTCAGTATTTGTATTTATGGCCACAGTGCTATAATCTACAGGACGGCGTCCTACATACCACTACAGACGAAGTTGCAAAAGTAGGCTAACACTGGTGATTTCAACAGTAACGTAATTATTAAACTTTAATTATAGCTAATTTCATGCACACAATTTCTTCATAAGGATTTTACATTCTGAATTGATAATGATTTAACGATTACAAATATTTATGATTGAGGGGCTGCTAATTCTTGCGCTAAATATTCTGTTCAAGCGACCATCACGTCTTAATAAGATTAGCGTTACCGAAGGAACGGGAAAAGAGCGGAAGCTGGTCTTTATGCCTTAGTGGCGCATTTTTCATTGCTAAATTCTCCTTCATCTATGTGACATGTCGGAATTCACAGGCGATAAAGATGCATTTCAAAGGCGAATAAAGAGGCTGTACTCTGTTTGGAAGGCACGTATAGAGTCATCTTTACGTCTGTTTTGTCAAATGCTGCGTTTGCGTATAATATATAGTACTCACCAAGTTGGCCAAATCCTGACCGAGTGATCGGGCTGGAAATAGAGGGAAAAGAGAGGGGTTGAGAATAGATTGTTGAAGATATAAAGCCAAATTCCGAACAGACTATCTATGTTGTCGTATGTAGCACTACTGTCATCTTTTCTATCATCTTGCGTTTACACATGTTGCTTATAGTGTTAACGCAAGGTGATGTTTTTCATTGACGGCAATCGTATGATCCAACCATGAAAAGGTCGTTTAGACATCGTCACTTACGTTATACCTTTCTTTAATTATAGTCTCACTTCAGCTTTAGTAATTCGACTCATCTATGAGATTGGCCACCCTATACAATATGTGTGGGTCTTCTGCGGCCGAAATTTCGGCCTCTTAATTTACGGAAATAAATCAGGTTCTTTGCATATATCTAGAAACGACATTAACACTGACCCTCACGACTCCTAACCTGACCCTAATTGACCATCAAGTGTTACCCTGACCGTTACCGACCTGACCCTCGCAACTCGTTAAACTTTGTGTGATTTAACAGTGCGCATGCACGACAATTGGTCACGCACTGAGATCATCACTCGTTAAATTTTTTAAGTGTTAGGCAGTAGAAGTAATGTTTTCAATAGAATTGTGGCAGATCTTAAGGCCACAGAATAGTTATCCATACTATTTGCATATTGCCCGTGCAACCACTAAACAGAGTCGTGCCTTCTCAGTGGTTGGCCCCTCGCTCTGGAACACGCTCCCATTGGTACTGGGGTTGTCGCCTAGGTCCACTCAGACTCCTTTTATACTCGCCTTCAAACTTCTTTTAGGCGGGCCAGGGTTGGGAGTGCTCCTGAGTAGTATCCCTGAAGAGGACTATATAAATCTTAGTAATGAATGAATGAATGCAGTCACCCAGATGACATGAGAAATATTTAGTCGCAGGCCTTCCAGAAGTTATCCAATATGGAATAAATATGAGACTATATACAAGAGTTTTATCAGACTTTTCCAACAGAATGCAACTTTTAGTTTTACTTTGGTTTCACTAAAAGCGAGTTGGGTTACCCTTGATGTCTTGTATATTACAATAATAGAACTATATACCTGTTGATTAGATCATTGCACCTCACTCGAATTAGTCAGAATCTTAGGTAAGTATCTCCAATCACCGCAGGGCTATCATCCTCGGTGACTATGCTAATCTATCGATACAACATATGACACACTGATTTTCCCTTTCCCAGAACTACATGTCGAATGTTCATGTATTTAACAGAATGCTGCAGAGGACAACGTGCTCTCCAAGGCGGATGCAATTGTCATTGCGCTTGGAACGGATGAGGATCCATACTCCAAATCCACTTGCTTTCAGGTTTGTGATTGTGACAATTATCATTAATATCCTTGTGCGTAGACTCATTGTCTTATCCCAAAAAGCATATGGTGTTTAACCAACATTCCGCTCATTTAAAATTTATATCGATGGGACATGATGACGTAGAGGTACGTTCTGTGCCTTGCAGCTGAAGGGTCGCAGGTTTGAACTCGCCCCGAGTCACTACGTAGCCACCTTGGACAAGTTGCTCACCAATTATAGTCTACCCTCTTGCCTCTTTTTGCAACAGCAGAGCCAGTCCAAAGCCTGGTGATAGGAGGGTTGGTCGAGTGGTTGCAGATATGTGAGCTGTAAAGAATTTGACAAAAATCCCGTGCTCATGATGACAACACACCGGCTCGGACATCACACAGGCGAAAGCCCATAACTGAAATCGATCATTCAGATGCACACCTATGGGCCTTTGGTTCTTGGAATAAATGATTATTATTATTGTTATTATCGAGTATATAAATCGTCTCAAATGGCTAGCTGAAACCACTAGGACTCTAAACACTTTTGATTAATCTTTCAGTTGACATCTTGATGTAGCGCTATTTGAATGTTCAATTATAAATGCACTACATTACGTATGAAGGCTTGAGGGCCGTGCATCGTACTGTAATGCGAGGAATATTATGTTGTGTACATTGCGTTTACTATACGTAATGACTTTTGCCTACCTATTATATAAAAAATATGCTGTCCCTAGTGACCCCAGAGGGCTCTAGAGAGTCCTATTCAAGCATTACACTGTAACTAGATTACTGATTATGTGAATCTAGTGTTAGCCGGATGTTCTTTGTGAATTGTATGTATGTATGTATGCGTATGAGTGAAGAATTGTTTGGTTCCAATAAGTCGAAGAATGGTTTGGGGCCAATAAATTAACTCTCGCTCTAGTCAAAGCCGACTTTACAATGTTCAGATCCCATAAAAATCCTCCACAGCACATTCTCCCACTATAAAACCATGGCAACACCCATCACCTAGATTTCTTCCTCTAGATTTTTAGGAATTCGTGTAGATGAGCTCTTATCGGTGGACTCAATGTATATCTGGAGTTTTCTATGCTTTCTCTAGTTTCTTATGTCTGTGGTGTGTTTACAGGCATGGCTGTTTGGCTATGAACTCCCGGACATGGTGATGGTTCTCTGCCGCGAGAAGATCATCTTCCTTAGCAGCAAGAAGAAAATCGATTTCATTCGACAGTTCGAGTCAGACGCGAAGAGCGACGACGATGACCTCATCCCACAGCTCAAACTTCTTGTTCGAGACAAGGTGAAGGTCGATCTACTCTGGAGACCTTCTCGACATTTAGATGTTTGCGATCAGATGGCTGAAATTCTAGTTTTCACCAAGTCACTTTGGATTATTACTTGCCTGTCAGCCTTTGCATCAGTTTTTTTTAACTATAAAATGTGGCCCAAGGAATGAAACTGAGTCGATTAAATTACTAGGAAAACAAAATATCATCAAAAGTCATTTGGTGCTCGGTTTAAGGATTTAATTGGGTATTGGCAATAATATAATTTTCACAAGTCTGATATCTCATATCTAATAAAATCTATCGGTTTGCTCGTTAATTTTTAAAGAATTTACTAACATGATCTAAGATGAAGATGATATCAAAACTGACCAAGACTAATTAATCACATTTATCAACCATGTCAAGTTATATTAAATTCCCTGCACAGTTGCTGTGGTCTTTTGCATTTCATATCAACCAGGCAAGTCGATCTACTTTCTATGTGTTTTTCTTGAATTAAAAATTCCTAAAGAATGAACTGTAGAATTATTTACAGCTTTGTCAATGTAATCAATTAGAGAATTTTTTGCCAGTTTAAACCACACAAAAGGATCTTCAAAAAATGCATCATACTCTTCTTTAAGTAAAGTGCATTGATTTAAGATTAATGAATTAAAATTACCCAATGGTATATCAATTGACACTAGGTTGGTGTTTCATACAAGCGGTGCATGCGAAGTTCAAACTAATAATGTTAAATATTATCTGGCATTGTTGATTAAGACATGAGAATAAATTGAGAATTTGCTATATAAGGAAATAAAACAACTTCATTTAATTTAAAACGGAATATTAGCTAAATTTTATTTGCTGTCGTACAATGAACTGCCTTTTCAAACAAGTTTAAATTTAAATTAAAAGATTTTAAATCGTGTGAAATATAATTGTACTTTTTCAAAGTGAAATTACACTGATTTTTCTCCATTTTTAAAACAAATCTTAAAATTAAAAGATAATAAATTGTGTGGAATGTGATCATGCTTTTACATTGTGAAACTACATTGATATTTTGGGTTCTACGTTTTAAAACAAATTTAAATAAAATGAATTTTTTTGTGGTATTAAAAATGTAACACTGGGCTTGGTGGTTGTGTAGAAACCTTGCAATTGATCATTTTCTGTATTATTTAGTTATGAAATGACCCCATGTAAGAAACACAATAGAAATGTGTTTAACATGATAGCCAAACACTTTATTTGTGGCCTTTGCATTGAAGCAGTGGCTCTACATAAATTGAACGAATGTTGTCGTTTGCTCTATTGATCAGTTGTTTTTGCAATGAACAAGGTATTTGAACCTGAGACTGGTTCTGTGCTCTTGTTTTTTAGTCTGACAAGGACAAGGCCAACTTTGAGGAAATCATCAAAGAGTTGAACGAATCAGCCGAGGTAAGGCCGCTTATGACATTGCCTTTGAATTGCTTCCTTAAAGCCTTTGCTACATTCAATTGCTGTTAGTTTGTGTAAATATGTCCGAATTTATATAGCTCCCTTCATCGCCAAGCCCCAACCCAGGCCGAGCGGTGGATGTGTATTGCTAGATTAATTATTTTTGTATGATTTCTGATTGAATGACCAGCTTTCAGTTTTATCTTTATTTCATGGAGTTATAGCACTGCAAAAATGTGCAGTTTACTTCAAGAAATATATTTAAATATGTTCGTTGACATTCTGTGTTGCTAAGTTTGCTGGGGGTGAGAGTCAATGCGCTTAAGGCTGGACTAGAGCCACTACAAGGCTATTGTGAAATCACGAATTCAGTCAATTCGATCTTACGGTGTGTTTAAAAACAGATCTGCCACCTGGCGAATCAAATTAAACCATTTTCTGTGGACACGCTAGATAGGACAACCATTCGAATCTTTTATTAAATTCAAATCTATTGGTTTATTTGGAAAAATCCGAACTCAGCAGTAATGTAAATGCGACAGTTTGCAACCGTTGTAGGTTTTTTTAATTGTTGCTTGAAATGCATTCAGAAAGATAAAACTAATGAAAATCGGCTGAAATGTTTCAAATTTTAAATGAACTTACACACCTTTTTTGTGCCACGATTCTGTCCAGCGCCGTATGGTAAATTTACCATCCCATCAAATGTATTTTTGACTGGTCATAAATTTGACTGGTCAAATAACTGATTAATTTGACTGGTCAAATAACTGATTGATTTGACTGGTCAAATAACTGATTAATTTGACTGCTCAATTACCGATAAATTTGACAGATAGACCAAGTTATTTTTAGTCGATGATCTTTTCCTGCTATTTTTTATTTTTATTATTTATATTTGTTGATTTTTTCCAATTCAGAGAAAGATGATCGGAGTGTACACGAAGGACAAATCATCCGGAGAGTTTATTGACGGATGGAGACATGCCATTGGGAATCAGTTCGAGAAGGTTAGAACACAGCTCCGATACCTACCAGTTGCTCACTTTACAATGGGGCTCGATGGCGTAGTGTGGTTGCAGTTTAACGACATAGATCATTGGCGTTGCCCTCCTCTTTTATCCAGGCTTGGGACTGGCACTGTCAGAGGGCAAACAGTGGCAGAGTTTAGTGGTCGGTGTGCCAGACTTTAAATCGACTGTAAGTGAGTGAGTATTGTTTAGGGATAAACAAAGTTTCAATTTCCTGCCGAGTACCGAGCTCTATGAGTTGAGTTCTTCTGAGTCCAAGTTTTGAATATTTAAAAATGTCTCATTTTCTTAATTTGTAGTTTGGCAGTTTGTACAATTTTTACGAATTTGTTGAGTTGTCTCAGTAGTAACTTGTATTAAATTGCTACTAGTAACGGTATTTGTGTATTTAGTTAGGTCTATTGTCGTTTTGTAAATTAAAAAAATCTATTTTCGTTTTCAAAGCAGAAAATCTGAAAGATTAAAACCCTAACCCTATGTTTGTCCGACTCCGAGTTTATGCCAAGTACTATGAAACTTAGGCCGAGTTTCATTTCTGCGTTGATGATTTTCGTATCGTCACCTGATGACGTATGATGATATACATTTATTTAACGATGCATCCATAACAAGGATGATATGCGTTCTGATGACATAGTTGTGTTATTTTTTAGGTGGATATCAGTGCTCCAATGGCTGTGATCATGGGACCAAAAGACGATGACGAATTGGCCATCATCAGGAAGGCATGTCAAACGACAACCGACCTATTCAATAAATTCGTTAAAGAGGAACTCATGGATCTAATCGACAAGGAAAAGGTCCGTTGTATGGACAACTGCGTATAATATTAATAATAAATTTTATAATTATTGATATCAGTTTACTAATGAGCATCCCTGATTAGATATCTTGTGCATATATGTCTGGGCTAAAGCTGTCAACAGGTGCCCGGGTACCTGCCTGAGCCTAACTGCCCAGGCAAAAATTTACAATTCCTTACATTTCCCAACAAAATGTCTGCTCGGACAGGTACCCGCTGGTCGACCCGGGCCGTAGTTTCAATAACATTTTTTGACAACCTAAGTTTGGGTGCTATGTTAAGTTTCGCTGATGAGGAGAAGGTTAGTCGTATGGATGACGACGTCCGATAATAATAATAATTAATAATATTGATAATATTTTTGTATTACTATTCTTTTATTAATGAGCCTCTTTGAGCAAATATCTTGAAGGGGCAGTATGTTAAGTTTCATTGATAATTCAAACTGTATTAAGACTAAATGATGTAACTGTATGACTGTACTAGTTTAATTTAATATCGAATTAGTTCAGAGGTCCTAGGATTTTTGGTGGCCAGAGCTGGGGGAAAAGCACATTTGCAGTTATATTGCAGAGCAATTATGCATGAAGGATTTGCTCAAGGTCCCAACACGGTGACTCTCCGGATGAGGATTGAACCCATACTCTCCACATTACAGGCCGACTGCTGTTGCCAATGGACCACTTATACTAAGTTTGACAGGGGTAAAATTGAACTGTGTGGTAGCTTGCAAAGCACATATCTGCCCTAAGGCTCGTTTTACAGTCACCTTGTAGTGAGTATAACTTGGTGCTGTACGGGGCTAACTGGTATCGAACCAGCATCCTTCTTATCTTACTGCCAGCATGTTGCTATTCAGCCATCTTATCAAGATTCATGGTTCAGTTTTCGCTACTTCAATCAATCAATCAACCTGTTTAATGTACCCAAGTTATCAGATTTACGAAGAGCTGAAATATTTTTTGTCGTGTTTTAAGTAACAGAACTTTGGTGTTTCGTAATAAATGTTAATTTTATTTATTTCATTTGGTTAAAAAATTGATTGTTGGTATGTTTCCTCCTATGAAATCTCATAGGACAGCAGAGTAAAGTCTTATTCAACTTGCTTAACTGATGTTTAGTCTGAGAATTATTTAAATTCCTGTTCTTACGATCATTTTTGCGTTTCAGAGAGTAAAGCATTCGAAGCTGGCGACGATGATTGAAGAGGCTCTGCAGAACAAGAAGTACATATCAGGTGTCGATCTTAGCAAGCTGGACACATGTTATATGCCAATCATTCAGAGCGGGGGAAAGTACGCACTCAAGTTCAGCACTGAGAGGTATGTGGTGGGAGTTCTAGGAAAGATTTCTCGTTTTTAGTGGAGAACAACAATGTATCAGAGGGTGGAAGTATCACCCCGGTAAAAGCTAAAAATAGGTGTGATACATTTATTTAAAGTCAGTTTTATTTATTAATGTCACTCATATTATTTTTTTAAACAAACATAAAATCTGTCGCTTACATATTTTCAGGAATGTCTGTTGGTTGATACAAGGAAGAAAATAAGATAAATTCATTGTTTCTACTCATTTCGTCCCAATATTTTGTTAGATCTCTAGCTTTTATCACAGGGTGATGCAATAATTATTTCCACCGCTGTGCATTCCCTGGAAAGTTTGGTATATTTACATAAAAAATGTATGAAAATAGTGCAGAATAATAGAAGAAAAATTGTAAAAATATGGGAAGAAAAATTGACGAGATGATGGGGAAAAAAATTAACAAATAAAAGGGGAAGACAATTGAAGAAAAAAATCAAAAAAATATCTTTCTAGGTCATGTATGCACTCCCAATTGTACGAATTGCATGTCGTTAAATAGTTAGGAATCGTTTATCAACTTCATATACCAGCCGCTGCGATTAGTTTTTCACATTAGGGTATTCCAACAACAAAGACTTTTGTCCTTTCGGGTTTTTTTTATTGACCCATTTTCTTATCACCAGATTTGTTGGGATCAATAGAAACAGTTGTCATGTTATTTGAATGTTACTATAATGTATTTATGTGTGCTTGTGTTAATTTATTCACGCTACTTATATGGCCCCCCTCTAACGTACTCCGAGATGTTGCCTGTCCAACCCTGGCAATAAAGAACAGTTTTAAGTTGCTCGTAGAAGGTGTTCGCAGAGTTTCTAGCTAATGAGCATTCAGATATGAATGAAAGTTATGTGTTTTGATAAGTTTGATATGTACGTGGACTTGATGGGGCTATAGCAGGTATCGCGCTGTTAGAGGTGGTTAACAAATGCTAATATGCAATGCAATACAAATTGACTGTTTCACTGGGATCGGTTGTCCTCGGAATGTTTGTCTTGTTGTGTTGTAGCAACGACGACCTGTTGCACTTTGGAACGATCATCTGCATGTTGGGAACGCGCTACAAGTCGTACTGCTCCAACATCGTTCGAACGATGCTCGTTGGCCCAACGGATCAGATGCAGAAGAATTACGACACACTTCTGAAGGTGTTTGAGGCAATCCTTGACAAACTGAGACCTGGTGAGTGTGTGGTTCAATTCTGTACACTTTCATTGGTGGTAGTCAGGACCACCGGCATAAATTACAGACCCCTACTTAGAAAAGTCACAGTAATTCCAGGACCATTTAGCAGGGTAGTCAAAAATATTCCATTCCCCTTGCCAGGACAGTCACAGAAATTCCAGAACCTTTGGCAGAGCAGTCACAGAAATTCCGAGCCCTGGGTAGAGCAGTCACAGAACTCTGGTCCCCTAGGCAGGACTGTCTGGGACCCCTTAACAATTTTTAGGCTCAATGATAAAATTAAATACAGCCCCTGAAAATCCCCATGCCCCTTGACATTTTCCCTCTGAAACCCCCTCTTGGCAGTCCTTGTGTCAGTGCTATCAGAAGTTCAACTATTAGAGTCACAATATACCAGAGTGGCCCAGAAAGTGTTACATAATTATTACGTTAATTGATATATTTGTAAAATTGATATATTCAGAATATATCAGGCCTGTTGAGAAGGGTGGGAATGCCCAGGGGGCCTTGTTCTAATAATTTTGATATTTCTGTTTATTGACAAGCCACTGAGCTATCGCAGTAAATAGCATTGAAACATGCCAGTACAAATTTCACTATTTAATCAAATGCATGCTCTGACAGCCTGCTAGGCACAGCTGCCCCTAGGGAATGGAAGGCTAAGCGGACCATGGGGCTTTGGGTATCGAACTGCGGCTTTCAAGATCTATTCGTTCTTAAAATGAGAGTGTTAGAATTTGAACATCCGCTACATTGCGGGGTTCGGCCCTTCGGTCTGGAGCTGGCTACATGCAATTAGGAAGCAGGGATGTAATAATATTACTAAATAGTAATAATAATAATATTAATAAATAGTAATAATAATTATATTAATGAATAGCAATAATAATAATATTAATGAATAGTAATAATAATAATGAGTAACAGTAGTAGTAATAATGAATAACAATAATAATATTGATTTGTAACAATAAACAATGAATAATAATAATAATAGTAAGTCCGTGGGGAATGAAGTACCTCAGGGCATATAAATAAATAAATAAATAATAATAATGAATAGTTATAACAATATGAATAGTAGGAATAATAATGATAATGAATAGTGATGATAATAATTATATTAACAATCATAATATTAGTAATAATTATAATAATTCTCTGCTTGTTCCTTTTTAAGGTGAGAAGTTGTCTGATGTCTATGAGGCGGCCGTGGAAGCAGCAAAGGCAGACGACGCAAGTCTCGTTGACAAGATGACTAAGAGTGTCGGGTAGGCGACTTTACTCGACTCAACCATTTATAACTGAATTTTTTTAACTGTTATCAAGCAAGCCGAGAGGGGGAGGTCGGATGCCTTAGGGCGTGGCATGGTAACTCGGGCTTCGTCAATCATGCTTACTTTAGACTACCCGGTACGCTTGTACCATGGGAAAGTGTCCACGTAGCTGTTGTGCTTAATTACCCTGGGCACAGTTGTAATCCTCTCCTGGCCGGTATTTTAGGCCAAAGAGCACTTCTTAAATATCTCTTTTCTCTCCTTTTTCATGCAAGGTCGACGGACGGCGGTGTGCCTAAGCTGTAATGGCTGCCTAGGATTAGTCCCCTACTACATGTATACGTCTCCTACGGAGCAAGTGTTTTGCTTGTATCACAACAATACACAGTAGCAGTAGGTCTATCTTTTGGAACCAATCATCTTGGGTAATACAATGACATAATTGTTAAACTAATCGGCTATATAATCGGTATCGGCAAATTGTTTAATCGGCAATAATCTGTATCTGCATAATCGCAAAAAGTGATATCGGTACAGCTCTAATATTCATTAACGAAATGCTGGATTCTTGCTTAAGGATTTTTGTCATACCTGTGAATTTTTTGATAGTTTTTTGTCTTGTTAACACATCTGTATTTTATTTCATGCCTTTCAAAGTTTTGCAATGGGAATTGAGTTTCGTGAGAGCACCATCCTCATCTCTGCAAAGTCCGAGTGTCACGTGGAAAAGGGAATGGTCTTCAACATCAACGTTGGCTTCAGCGACCTCGAAAATCCCGATGCCAAGGACAACGAAGGGAAGAAATACGCCCTCTTTGTCGGGGACACTGTCATCGTGACCGACGTAAGTCTGTTAACGTAAGAGTAGGACAGATCAAGACTATGTGACATGATGATGTAACATAATAATGTAATGTGAAAATGGATTGTGTAATGTAATGCTTTTGTTTTGGTTTAATTACACCATGGAATTACATCATGAATCGCAACAATGTGACATGACAATGTGGTGTGATATTGCTATGTGACAATGTAGTCTACTACATTTGCTTCCTTTTGATCGCTGACCAACTAATTACAAATACAGAATTTTTTACATAATTGTTTTGTTGTGCATTTCTAATTAGTTAACCCTTTAGTTCCTGATTGTTTTTAATAAATCCTCATCATTGAAAGGTTAAATTAAAGTTTACTGGACTTCTTTTCATTGCTGTTCTTGTCTTTTTAGGGTCCGGCCAGTGTGCTCACGCCAAACGTTAAAAAGAAGACAAAACAGATCAGTATCTTTCTCAAGGTTAGAAACTTTCTTCTTTGTTGTTCTGCCTTTAGGTAGGTTTGACCCTGAATTTAGCGGTGAATTTATCCATGTCTTATCCATTACTTTACGCCTCACCCAATTCTTTAAGAGAGCATTTATTCGTACCCAGCTCTGCCAGAGGGTTGGTATCATGAACTGATGATGATGTTTCTAGGATGATGACGATGACGAGGAAGAGGAGAATGCCAAGCCAGAGACGAAGTCCGAGGAACCGGAGATGCTCGGAGGAAGGTCGAGGGGAAGAAGCGCCATTCTCAACAACAGGACGCGGGTGAGGACACGTTTGGACATCCCTAGGAGATTAAAAACTGTCGAAGATAAGGACACTGTAGTAGTAGTTGCAGTTTAACGACACTGTGTGATAAAAGAGATCATTAGCGTCATCCTCCTCCTTTATCCAGTTGATAAATCTCAATGTCCTCAAGTTGTAACATGTCTTGTGTAGCCGGTGAGTTTTTGAGTCGATCTGAACCCTCCTACTTAATTTTTATAATTATAATTTTTATTGTCATCATCGTTTATTGAGAAAGAAAACAATCTGGCAGAAGCGTAGCATAATAATGTTTATAATAATATTATAATAATGTTTTAGTAATTTTTCGCTCGAGGTAGGTCTGATCCCTAAGGCTGTTGGAAACTGCGGTAACATATGTGCAATTAGGCCTGTAGTCCGTGGTCCTTGTTCCCCAGGTATTATTATTACAGCAATTTTATATTGTGCCCCTACTCAGGAGCGCTCCCAGCTCTACCCCGATCGAACAGAACAGTCTAAAGGGTAACGGAAACCGAGGCTAACTGACGATCATGATGACGTAGTGACACAAGCGACCGGGCAAGATTACGAGCATTTATGGGCTCCATAAAAGTTGCTGCAATTCTTAACAGCAAATTGTTAGGCTTTGGTAAGAGGCTGACATTTTTGTAATCATGCCCTGTCTGTTTTATTGGACGTTTTTCGTTGAAAGCCGGTAAGTATGATCTTTTCTGTGAGGCATGACAATGTTTCTTGTAGCAGGACTGCATCAGTGCTTGCTTGTTAGGTCTCTTCTATGTTGTTAGTCGTCTTTGATGTTGTAAAAGGGCACTGCTATTTAGGGTTTGCCCATTACTCGTGTCATCGCTGTCTTATTCAACTATAAGATGTTTGATTGCATCTTGTCCATTCCAGAATAAAACTATTTCTCTTTTCATGGCTGCGATTTCAGTGTTCTGGTGATTAATACTTTGGGTAATTCAATGAATTTAATTAAATAAACATGGTTGAAATGCAATTATAATTTTAAATTGTGTCTTATATTGTCTAATTTTTCTGAATTCCTGTCCAGTTTTGTGAATAAGCTGCTTATTGACTGGCGACGTTATAATGAATAAGTAAATAAATTTAATTATAAGAATTGTCCGTTGCAATTAGGACATAAAGATTGAGTAAGATTAGGAATTTGTTAAATTAATAAATTTACCGGATATACTTCAACTGGTGACGTAATGTGAATGAGTATTTAAATTTAATGGTGAGAATTATCTGAGGCAATTATAATTTTATAATTGATAAATAAATTGTTAGTAAATTTACTATAGATATAAAATTTAAATGTAGAATATAAATAGATTAAGTAGAAATTATAAATGTAAAAAATAAACATGAAATATGAATAAAAAGATATAAATATAAAATATAATTAATAATATTTAATATTATATTATTTTATATTGATATTTTATATTTATGACATATAAATATAAAACCAGTGGTATTACTGAAAATCCAAACTTGTTACTACATGCATCATGTCTTCAGCTTCTGTTTCTGGCTTTGATTTAATGTTCATATATGTCTAATTCAGAATATATTGTAACAATCTTGCATTTAACAATCGGATGAATCTCATTTTCTCATCCAGCTTTTGAACGCAAAGCCTCTTCAAAGTGATGATTGTTGTTTATAATTGTTTATAATTAGCATGTTGTTCTCTCGTTGATAGAGAAAATTAAGATATATGTACACCACTGTAGGGGTAGTTGTAGTTTCACTCTAATGACACTGATTACGACCATCATTAGTGTCGCCCTCCTTCTTTACCCAGGCTTGGCACTGGCACTGCCAGAGTACAAATAGTGGCAAAGTTGCTGGTGTTGGTAGCATTTTCAGTTTAACGACACTGTTAACAAAGATCAATAGATTTTCCCTCCTCCTTCATCCAGACTTGGGACTGGCACTGCAAGCAGTGGCATAGTACGAGTGTTGATTGTGGTTGCCTGACGTCGGTTTTGTCTGTTTTTCCAGACGGAGATGACAGCAGAGGAGAAGCGACAGGAGCACCAGAAGGAGTTATCACAGAAGCTGCATCGAGAGGCAAAAGAACGTCTGTCTGGGCACAAGGAGAAGAAGGACGAAAAGAAGTACGTCCGATTTATGTAGCTCTAGACTTCAGAGGTTGCAGACGATGTCAGAGGTGGATAAATTGCTGTTCCATATGATCTATGCAATTTATATAGCGCCTCTTCAAGATTGCTATTCAGAAGCGCATCCAACCCAGGCCCGGCCAAAGAGGATAGTCTTGATAAGTTTATAGAAAGACCTAGACAGGTCGCACAGGTCAGATGGGAGGCTATCATGACTATGAGATACTGGGACCCATGATTGAGAAAACTGCTTGGTGGCAGTACTAGCATGTGGGACCACAAAGACGCCTCTGGAGACCGAGCAAAGAGATCGGTGACCAGAGCAAGCTGAAGTTAAGGCAAAGAGATCCCGTAGACAAACAGGCGCAAGTGCCAGACAATACAACTGTTATTTGATATCGCCCCTCTTAATATCAGTTCAGAGGTGCATACACACGTCTCGATGGCTCAACCTCAATTGTAATGCAGACCAACTGTGTGCGAATGACTTGCTCAAGCTTCATACACTGACTTCTAGGACGAGGGTTGAACCCACTCACACAGGCACACACTGAGCGCTATGGACCAATCGCTCTAACCAATTGCAGTTGTGCGGTACTTAATGCATGCAGAAATTAAACAGCTAATCGTACATGTTTACTTGATACGTACATACATGTTCTCCTTTGAATTACATCTGTATTATGTGTGTTTGATGCTACAGAGATCGTAAGATCTGCAACTCGTACAAAAACGGTACGCAGGTCCCGAAGGAGCCAGAGCTTGCCTCACTCAAGATGTATGTTGGTAAGTGAAACAATGATTGTGAAATACTGTTAATCTGCGTTCATCAATGTTCAATTGATATGACACAACTTGGCCCAGAGACTCTGAACATTTGTCAGCTGTTGACGGAAATCCGTTGGTTGGTTCCACGCTTGTGCGTGGGCCCACCACTGGCGACTCTGTTAAGTCTAATGTGCACTGTTTTGCTAATTGTTGTAACATTATTCATTGAGCTGACATTTAGCATCATTATCAGCCAGTGCAGAGAGTGCCTCTGAATGGTTATTCGGTGAGAGGCGCTATATAAATCTATAAATACAATGTTGCTGAAATCTTTCTTGTGCCTCTCATCTGTTTCGTAAATGCGTGTATTTGTAACCCGCACACACATGAGCATCTTCAACTTAATCTCCTTCTCTGAGGCAATAACTGTGTTGGGATCTTGAGCAAGTCCTTCACTCACAATTACTCAGCGCTAACGATTAATGCTTTGTAATGATCAATAGTGCTATATAATTGTGCAATAATGAAAGAAGTGATATATGAAGTAATTGTTTTTTGGGTAATTATTTCCAGACAAGAAATATGAAACGTTAATTATGCCGCTCTATGGAATTCCGTGTCCATTCCACATCGCAACCATCAAGGTAATTAACGAGCCATCGAGGCAATTAATGAACCATTAAGGTTGTTAATGAACCATCAACATGATTAAGGAACCATTAAGACATCTGATGGTTATCATCAATACATCTGGTAATTATGATGTTGTAGAACGTAAGTCAGTCCCTGGAGGGGGAGTACACGTACCTTCGCGTCAACTTCTTCCATCCGGGAGCAACGCTTGGACGAAATGAGGGAATCATGTTTGTCGTCAACGACCAAATGTTCATGAAGGAAGCGTACGTTCTCTCTGGAATTATTATAATGATATAAATAATAATAATGATATTCTTTCATCTACTCAAACCGATGATAACAAGTGTCAGAGAAGGAGGGACAGAGACAAAGACAGAGACACAAGCAGACAGAGAGAAAGACTCTGACAGATTGACAGACACAGACTGACAGACACAGACAGACAGAAAGACGGACATAGACTGAGACTCAGGGTGATAGACAGTTATAGAGAGAGAAAATTAGAAGCACCCGAATATGGATGGCACTCGGGCCAGAGTGACTTTATATAGCGTCCCTCACCGAAGAACCATTCAGAGGCACTCTCTGCACTGGCTGATAATGATGCTAAATGTCAGCTCAATGAATAATGTTACAACAATTAGCAAAATAGTGCACATTAGACGGTGGTGGGCCCACGCACAAGCGCGGAACCAACCAACGGATTCCCGTCGACAGCCGACAGATGTTCAGAGTCTCTGAGCCAAGTTGTGTCATATCAGTTGAACGTTGATGAACTCAGATTAACATTGATCACTCGTTCACAGATCATTCCGCAGTTCTAACAAGAAGGAAGCAGGTGAGCTTTCCGCTCCATCATCGAATCTCGTTATCAGCCACCGATTAATCAAAGACGCTCAGAAGAAATACAAGAATCGAGAACAAGAGGAGCGCGAGAAAGAGGTGACGCAGTTTTGTTGTTTTATTTGATACAGTCCTTTTTTGCATCCTTTATTAATTACAGGCATTACTAGAAAGAAAATTATTGCAAATTCATGGGCTGAGACAGTTAGAAGTATTATATAGTTGAACCTCTCTCTCTCTCTCTCTCTCTCTCTCTCTCTCTCTCTCTCTGAGCAGGTTCCTGGCTGTCTTAGTTCGATTAGAATTAGAAGTCTTATGCCAGCAGTGGCTATGCCAGGTCAGACACCCAAATTAAGTATAGGGTTCCAATATCGTTATCGTTGGCTGGTAAAGTCATCGCATATAGTATAAGAGGTCTAACCCAACTTGTGACCAGTGTTATAGTTCTTAAGGTTCTTGCCTTGTTTTGAATTACCTTAACCTGTGTTGCTTTGAATTATCTTATCTGTTACTCTGCCTTCTATCTCTTTAGAGAGGGGACAGTTGCCAAGGAGTAATGTTAGAGCTGTACCGATATCGCTTTTTGCTGATTGTGCTGATACCGATATTTGCTGATTATTCGTTTGCCGATAATCGATTATTTATCCGATGAGTTATTCGATTATTTTACCGATTATTTCATTGTGTTTTCCAAGATGACCGGTGCTAAAAGATAGACCTACTGTTACTGCCTATTGTTGTGATACAAGCAAACACTTGCTCCGTAGGATATGTATACATGTAGTTGGGGTCTAATCCTAGGCATCCAATACAAATTAAACACACCGCTGTCGACCTTGCATGACAGAGCAGAGGAAAGATCATTATGTAACTGGACGCCTTCTTCTACCATTCCAATGATGCCATTCCCTCCCCAGACAGGCCACTTTTACGACTTGCCAATTTGGCCTAAAATGACATGATTGTGCCCAGGGTAATTAAGCAGGCACTATGACTCACTCTGCACAACAGCTGTAGACACTTTCCCACGGTACTAGTAGTCTAGCACAATGCTTATTGGGTGGTCTGAAGTAGAATTTCAGTTCCCCACGCTATGGGAAGGGAACAGAAGGAATGCTGTCCTTCGCAGACCCAATGATGTTGCTGTCGTCATTTTGCTCTTAAAGACTGAAATAATATTATAAAATGGAAAAAAATTATTTTTAATATCAGCGCCGATTGTCTTGCCAATATCCGATATCTCCATAATCGGCCCGATTAATCACCGGCTGATTAATCGGTACAGCTCTAAGTAATGTACCTTTGTTTTGCGAGTTGCTTAATTAAAACTGACGTGTATCGCTGTGGTTGGGCTCCAAGTGAACTTCTTGAGAAGGTGCTATATAAATATCAAAATGAAGTAAATAGATGAAAAAATTAATAGATACGCACGCATACATGCATACATACATGCATGCATGCATGCATACATACATGTATGCATACATACATACGTGTATGCATGCATGCATACATACATACATGTATGCATGCATGCATACATACATACATACATGCCTGCATACATAAACACATACATAAATTACATACATTGGTTGGATATGTAAATCTTAAAATCGTTGAATCACTGCTTTCATCTGTTACACAACCTTGACCTTTTCATCTCCAGGGAATAACAAAACAAGACACTCTGGTCGTCAATCCGAACCGAGGCAATCCGAAGCTGAAGGACCTCTACATCCGACCGAACATAGTCTCCAAGCGCATCACAGGAACGCTTGAGGCGCACACGAACGGTCGGTTGGCACCGGTTCCATCCTTTGTCTTCGGTGCCATACTTTGTCTTTGGTTCCATCCTTTGTCTTTGGTTCCATCCTTTGTCTTTGGTTCCATCCTTTGTCTTCTATGTCAGTTTGCTGTTTTGATTATTCATTCATGCGATGTTTGTGATTGTATCGAAAATTATTAATTTCTTAATTAATTCAATTGTAACATAATCATACTGCGGTTTGTCGATTTGAAATTAAGCCAAAATTATTGATCATTTATTTATTGAATTAAAAATAATGATAATATTCATTTAATTTCAATATGACAAACTGCATTATGATTACTGTCATTATTATTATTTTTATTCTGTTATTATTTTTATTATTTTTGTTATTATTTTTATTATTATCATTATTATTATTATTGTGGATGCATTCTTGCAAAGGATTATTTTGTTCTCACAGTGATCGTTGTGCAGGCTTATAGGTGCTACATAAATTCTTATTTCCAGTAACAATAGTATTGATACAGTGTACTGCTGTTACCATGTTCTATAGCATGTTGTTGTCTTCTCTTAGGCTTTCGGTTTACCTCAGTCAGAGGTGACAAGGTCGACGTCCTCTACAACAACATTAAGAATGCGTTCTTCCAGCCGTGCGACGGAGAGATGATTATCCTCCTCCACTTCCATCTCAAGGTTGGAAGACTCTGTCTTAATGGAATGCAATGCGTTGGTTTTCTGTTGCTAGCCTCCTTCGCTTATCATATATCTCGACCTTCTTGACCGAGCACGTACACTGTCTTCCGCTAATAGCCCGCATTCGCATCTCCACTGGGCAGAGCCGTGTTTTCTCAGTGGTAGGCCCTTCAACTTCAAATAGCCAGCTTTTGACGCTATACTCCAGCACTTCCTTGAATAGGGACTCAGGTATTCCTCTCATCTTAACTCCTTAAGGTGACTTTATTTGGCCGTTCTGTGGTTGAGAGTGCCTCTGAGTAGTCTCCTTGACTGGGAGCTATATATAAATTTTCATAATGAATAATGAATGCATTCAGTTAGAAGTTCTTTTCCTTACTTCCGGTGCATTTTTGAGTCTGGCTCAACGATATCTACGTGACCTGATCCATCGTGCTCTTTCGGCTGCCTCTCGTCGTCTTTTCGTTCTTTAGGGCGACATGGCCTGTTAGTACCTCGGACTTGGACGTCTTCTGCTTTGGAATGCTGTCTTCGTTCTCTGACTTGCTCTTTGATTGGAACTGGGGTGCTTCTGTTTCTGCCTGTGCTATCAGGACTTTTTCCGTGTCATGAGGCTTTCTGCGCTAGGAGGGAGGACCTCTGATTAGGTTGTGCATATTATTATCGATGTCATTTATATTATTACTGTTTCTACTACTATTTCTATTATTTTTATTATTACTACTACTTATATTATTGTAAATTCAAAAACGGATAAACCACAGTATGATTACAAGCTTGCTTTGAACAAATTATGATAAATTATTACAGGAGTCGAACTTAACCGTCGGCAGCCATGCAAGGTGTCATCAGCTCAGATATAGATATCTGTATTACAATAGATATCTGTATTACAATGCAATTGTTTCTATTCATCTCAGTTATGAAATCGAATATTCTGCTGGAGATTTTATTTTATTCTGTGTTCATGGTTTTTTTAGAGCGCAATTCTCTTCGGCAAGAAGAAGCACATTGATGTTCAGTTCTACACAGAGGTCGGAGAGATGGCAGCAGATCTCGGCAAACATCAGTTCATGCACGATCGCGATGATATGCGAGCAGAACAGGTGGGACGATCTGAGATATATAGTGATTGATTGGTTGATTCATTGATAGTTTGGTTGATTGATTTTTTGGTTCACTGGTTGGTAGTTGATTGATTGATTGGTGGTTGATTGATTGGTTGGTTGAAGTTGCCGATGTCTGAGTATTACATCGTAAACTATTCCGTTCCTCTACTTCTCTATACCGTTCCTTTTCCAGGCGGAACGTGAGCTCAGGCACAAGCTGAAGTCGGCCTTCAAAAGCTTCTGTGAGAAGGTGGAGACCATCACGAAACAGGAGGTGGAATTCGACATGCCGTTCCGCGACCTTGGCTTCCAGGGGGCGCCCAACCGAAGCACCGTACTCATCCAACCCACGAGCAACTGTGTCGTCAACCTCACAGAATGGGTGCGTTTTCGTTTGCGTCCTGTGTTGCCGAGATCTTCTTCACTTCTCTGTTCTTCTTGCTTTGCGTGTTGCGTATATAATTGGACGTCATTGTATTGTATTGTATTGTATTTACATATTTCTGTTGCGCCTCTCCCAGTACAACCTAATCAGAGGCGCTTTCAGTGCGATAAGACCAGTGCGAAAAGAAGTCTTAGAATAAAGCAGAAATAATATAAATGTTATATAATTTTTATTAATGCATTGATCTAAGAATGATCTTTTTGTTAAAAAAGATATGGCTTTTTTTAGGATTTGATTAGTATTTTATTGGGAATTTGAGTGTTTATAAAAAAAGAACGTTTTGAGAGGAACAGATACTCATCATAATAGCATCGCAATACTGCAGAAATTCGCCAATGTTTGCACTCTGACAGTGCCAGTCCCAAGTCTGGATTAAGGAGGAATGCGACAGTATTGATCCTTGTTATCACACAGTGTTGTTAAACTTGAACTGCGGCTACCAAAACCAATTTATTGTCTACTAAAAAAAATTCCATAAGCAGCAAATTGTTTGCTAACATCGACGAAATCAGTGAATAAATTCTCCGAAAGTACACCGTTGTTAATATAATAATTTTTAATAGAAGTATAACAAAAGTGTCGTCAAAGTGTGTACACCAATCGCCAATGGGACATGCTCGGCGGTAGATATGCACGCAGTTTTATGGACGCACTATTTAATTGAGTTTATAATTTATATATAATCGCTATTATATACATTGTAAAAATTAAAATTGAAATAATTTTCGTACGGCAAGTGAAGAAAAGACTTCCTGATGTTCACTAGGTGGCGGACCGTGAGCGTGTATGTGCGTTAAAGGTATCAGAATGTTTCCATTGCATTCGCCAGGGGGCAGAGCTGTTTTATTCATTCCCACTAGACCAGATTGTGATGCATTCGTTGGCCTCGTACGTACGGCTGTGCAACGCCTCTATGTTGTCTGAGCGTCCTTCATTCTAATTTTCGTATTTCATATCAGATTTCAGCTAAAATAAGAGCTTAGCATTTTATGCTTCAGTGGTGTTTTAACTTTAATGTACTTCAATATTGAAGAGGTTGATCACTCTGTAGACGCTGTGTTGTCCAGTATTGAAGCATTTATGAAGCGCCTCTTCAAGTGTGATATATATATATGTTATATGATATATATATTATGTAACATGTATAAATAAACAAATAAATGTATACATATATGTACATATATATATATATAAATGTGATATATTTATTATTATATATATTGTGATTTAATAATTATTGCATCACGTTGTGATTAAACCTATTTGGGTGTAATGAGTAGAAATAATGTTTTTTTTCTTATGTTCTTCCTTGTATCAACCAACAGACTTTCCAGTAAATATGTAAATGACTGATTTTATGCTTCTTTGCAAAATAATTGAGTGACATTACTATAAACAGTGACTTTAAATGTATTAAACCGATTTTTAGCTTTTTCAGGAGAATGCAATAATTATTTCTTTCATTATATAAGTATATTTGTATTTATATTTTTAAATGAGAGTTAGTTTGGTTCTTTTTAGTTTTTGTAAGAATGGTTGTTTATTATTTGCGTTTCGATTGTTCAGCCTCCTTTTGTCATTACGTTGGATGAGGTTGAGTTGGTCCACTTTGAGAGGGTCCAATTCCACCTGAAGAACTTCGACATGGTGTTCGTCTTCAAGGACTACCACCGCAAGACGTCCATGATCACCGCCATTCCCATGAGCCAGCTGGACCACGTCAAGGACTGGCTCAAGTAAGAAGAGGGCGCTCTCTGCTGCCATCTTCTGTTCACTTTCACATAAACAAGCATTAGCTTACATACATGCATATATATATATATATATATATATATATAGATCATTGCTATTTCAACTTCTATTTTTAATATTATTTATATTATTATTTATAGTCATTATTGCTATTGCCTATTGCTAATTCCAAATGCCTAACTGTGGCATGAACACAAATGTAGTATGAACAAATGATAAACTATTACATTAGTCGAATTTAACTTCGGAAGCCTTGCAAGACGCCCATCACCTTATGCATTCAGATTTTACCAACGCCACCACCTAGTGAAAAAGGTTTTGTCAGCCTTACGGGGATACAGATATCGTACTCAGTTCCTCAGCTCTGCGCCCGAAAGTGTCATCCATTACTCGACACACTCCCATGTATTTGGTGTTGTTTCTCTTCAGCTCTTGCGACCTTCGTTACACGGAGGGCATCCAGAGTCTCAACTGGACGAAGATCATGAAGACAATCACCGAGAATCCAGAGAAGTTCTTCGACGAAGGCGGATGGAGTTTCCTCGATCCACAAAGCTCAGTCAGTCTCCTACGCTTTTCATCGTGTTGTTAGGGCTCTTATTTTCCCACGGGGCTACTTGCACCGAGAGTAGCTGATTAGATTGTACTTGGAAAGGCGCTATAGAAATATGTAAATACAATTATTCATGTTGAGATACAGGCCAATTTTACCTTTGTTATACCTTATTTTTTTTGCATTTTATACCTTATAAATGCCTAAATTTTTGCAAATTATTCCTATAATTATGCCTTAATTATTCCTAATCCAGTTATTATGTTTGTAAATTAGACATTCCTAAATTTTTAGCAAATTATACCTTTGTCATCAATCAATTACACTTAATTTAGCACCTCATGAGTATTTCTTTTTGTTCTGTAAATATGTAGCAGTAAGTAGCAAGTAGTATGTAGCTAAAAGTATGGGAGTAAAAAATAACTTGTCTTTATTATAGTTATTAAGACTATTATAAAAAAGGTGTGGTCAAAGTGACATGTATACAGGATTCGGCGTTTGGTATGCAAGCAACCTTTAATTATGTATAGTATATAATAATTTCGAACAGCGCTTATTATATTATATAATCATATGTACATCACGTAATTGTAATTATTATTAGCTACAGCTCGGATAGGAAAGAAAAAATTCTCTGATATTCGCTAGGTGGCAGGTCGTCATCGCATATGTACGTCATGGCAAGCGAAATGTTTTCATTGCATTCGCTAGGTGGCAGTGCTGTTTGAAATGTCCCACTAGACCAGTAAATGCTCTGAAATTCATTATCCAGTTTGAATTAATACACGAAGGTTCTCACTCTCCACGCTATTTACCATGCGTGAAAACACTTTTTTTATGAAGCAAGCCCCGTAAGTTTCCCCTTAAGATGACCGGAAAAATTATGTTTCTAGAATGTTGTATATTAAAATGATAACCATCGCATTAACCGATTTGAGCACAGAGCGACATGCAAGCAATACAATTAAGTCGTGCGAAACCAAACGGGGTGCTGGCCATTCGTGTCAAGTCCGGTTACTTCCACACCATCGACTCTGATGGTGAGGTGTTCGTCGAGGGATCTCACATCTTCGTCTACCTGTGAATTATCTAAATCGATTTCGTCAAATACTTAATGTTTAAGATCATGACCGGTTTGGCCCCACCTTACCTGTCTGCCCTGGTCACACCGTGTGCTACCATTGGATCAAGATGAGGCCTGCGTTCTGCTTACAATTCAGCTTGTCACTAAAACTGTCTGGGATTCGAGGGTGCCTTAGAAGTCTGGAGACATGGACGATTCCAATTGGTCGGTAGAGGTCATCATCGTTTATTGATAGAAAATGATTGAAAATTTCCTAGGTATATTATTGGATTTTTATTATTCTTCGTATGACATCAATGGTCGTTGACGACAATTTGAAACATATACAGTACAGTGATAATAAATTCATAGCGTCAGAAAGACATAATTCATAACTGTCTGAGCTTTAAACTAATGTTCATTGTTTCACACATAAATAATAACGGATTAACAACATTAATAATACTTGTCATGTAGTTTCTCATGCAAATGTTACATTATTTGCCGCTCTACGTACATCAATATGTTTTAATATATGCAGTTATGCTTTATCAGTCGTTTGAGTTAGGTAACTTAACGGTGTTTAAGTTGATTTCAAGTCCGCTTCACTTTCTGAACGCATTGCAAGCAACAATTAAAATAAACGACTGTGAACCATTGTAATTATATCACTGCAGTGTTCGTATTTTTTTCAAATAAATCTTGATAAATTGAGTTAAAATGATCTGTTGGCTGTCCTAACATGGAACGTGTCTTCAGAAAATGATTCAGCTTGATTCGCCAGGTGGGAGCTCTGTTTTGATAAATGCCGTAGGCTCGAATTAACTGCATTGGTATAAGCCAAGCACCATAGAGTCCAGGATTGAGCGCAGAGCATCGACGGCAAAACCTGGCGCTATATAATTCATCCCAGATAAATCAGCATACTTATATATATATATATGTGTACATATATAATAAATATATTATTATTATTATTAGTTCTGATATTGTTATTTCAAACTGAATATATATATATTCCAGAAGTATACTGTACTTTCTACTACATTCATCTGACGCCATGACTAATGAATATAATTAGAATGTTCTGTTGAGTGTCCGAGTTGAGTTCCGTTTATCCCAATATTACACCTTATTTTAACTGGTTTACAGCTGTACTATTTCAAGCGAATCATACCTATGTTGGTCCTAATTTCAAGCAAATTGTACCCTTTTATGGGCCTAGCTTCATATGGAGTCTGTTCCAGATCGCATGGCCAGCCAGCCAGCCAGCAGTAGCACTAATGGAATAGATTTAGTAGTACGTTTCAGTAATCTAGCCATGGTACTGGACATTCCTTAACTGTATGAAGATGTACAGAAGGGCTCTCGTACGTAATGCTTATGTTGTTATGCCCGCGATACACTTAAAATTAATGCTTTTACGTTACGTATGTTCTGCATTTCGTTTTAGGAGGATGACGATGATGACGACGAGGATGAGGAGGATGATGCTTACGTACCTTCGGGTGATGATGACGAGGAGGAGAGCAGCGAGGAGGACACGGACGATTCCAATTGGTCGGCAGAGGAAGAATCAGGTCGGTTCAGTACTTGACCCAGTTTATTGAACCTATCACATGGGCTCTATGTTGGCCGGTTCAGTGCTTGTGGTTATATGTGCTTTGTTTGATACTATTTGGTAAAATGACACTTAACGTCATAATAGGTCAAATGACACTTAACGTCATAATAGGTCAGCGCAGAGAGCACCTCTGAATGTTTATTCTGTGAGAGGTGCTATATAAATCTAAAAATGCAATGTGAGGGACATATGTAGCCAGTGTTGATTTTGTGAGTGAGATTAAAGTGAGAGTGAGACAGATTAATTGATCATTTTGGAAAGAGAGAACATGAAAGAAGTTGTGTAGTAAAACTAAATAAAAATTAAAACGGTTGAAAGAAATAAAACTAGAGTTAAAATGAAATGATTGATTACTGAGCTAAATAAAGGCTAAGGTGATTCTCAGAAATAAGACTACATTGAATGATTGATTTGTGAACTAAATAAAAGCTATAATGATTATCAGATATGAAACTAAACTGAAATTATTAATTGCTGAGCTAAATAAAAACTGAAATAAAAATGATTTTCTGAACCATGTAGTGATACTGTCTCTAGGATTTGATCAGCCGGTTTTTAACTGTGTTTCTTCTCGAACATGCTAACAATTGTTGTGTTTTTGTTTCATGCAATCTTCTCAACACAGAGGAAGATGGTGAGTTGACATTTGATGTTGCTATTTGATGTTGAACTTCTATTGGATTGAGAAAACAAAAAGCGTTAACAGTAAATACCCAACTACCACGTGGGGTTAAATACCTTTCTAACTTACTCAAACTTACTTTTCTCTGCACTACTGTGTCCGGTATAATCTACCCAACCTATTATGCATTTCACAGGTTTTATTTCCCTGAGTTTCTTCTGCATGAAGTGCTGAATGTGTTAATAATATTAGTGGTATTGAGAATATAAAAAATAAAGAAGACGATCCCTTAGTCAACAAATTGCTGTACAAACAATATATACCGGCATATATTGTTTGTTTGTATAACAATTTTTTGATATAGGTATGATTTTTTTGATGATGCTAAAATATGTTGGTATTTATAATGCGATGGTGGTGAAGAAGATGATCGGGGGGTGGGTTGGTTGGTGATGATAATGCAAAGTGTAATATTGCAGATGATGATTAATTGAAAGTTGTGGTTTGTTTTCCTCTTTTAAGGAGGATCGGAGGATGAACTGGGATCGAGTGAAGAGGAGGGAAAGGATTGGGATGAATTGGAAGAGGAAGCAAAACGAGGTGAGTGCTCGGTCTTCAATCTTTTGCTTCTTTCTTCTTTATCTTGTTGCTTCTTTATGTTGTTGTACCTTCATTTTGCATTGTTGATTTGTTGCACATATCTGTCTTGTTGCTCAGTTCATAATGTTGCATGGTTGTCCTATTATTTCTTCATTTCATTGTTTCTTCATTTTGCTGCTACTCAATTTTATAGGTTTATCTTGTTGCATTGTGGACTAATTGCACTGTTGATTTGGTACACTGTTGACTTATTTAATTGTTGACTTGATGCACTGTTGACTTAGTGCATTACTGATTTGGTTCAATGATGACTTTTTGAATTGTTGACTTGATGCATTGTTGACTTTTGTTCACTGTTGATTTGGTTCACTGTTGACTTCGTTCGCTGTTGACTTGTTTGAGTCTCATTATCCAATCCAACGTTGTCCTTGTAACTAACCTAGCAACTAATTTTCTTCTTGTCTGTCAGCCGACATGGAGGAAGAGATGCCTGACACCGATCGTCGAAAGAAGCCTCTCAAGCCGGGCACCAAGAGCTTCAGTGGGTCAAGCCACGGCAAGAGCCACCACAAGGGTTCGCCCCACAAGAGCCCATCTTCTCGCCACAAGAGCAGTGGTGGTGGCGGTTCGTCCTCGCACCACAAGAGTTCGTCGTCATCGCACAAGAGCCCATCTTCATCGCACAAGAGCGGGCATCATCGGCGCAGCCCTGGCCGCAGTCCGGGCCGAAGCGAACGTCGGGGTGAGGAGAAGAGCAGCAAGAAGCGACACCACAGCGGGAGCAGCGACCGCCAACACAAGAAGAGGAAGTAACCGCATAGTTGCGGTGCATCGCGTTGGACCAGATAGAAATTTTCTGTGCTCGTTATTTTTTGTTCTACTCTTTACAGAGTTTGGGTTGGGTAGATTTTCCTGTACGTTTTGGTACTCGCTCGTTGGTAGAGGATTAATTACCAATTAATGGGCAGTTTCTTTAATAAATAAATAAATTACGTCCTTTGGACTCGGTACTTGCAGTGGGATTTTTTCAGTCTCGAGGGCAGTGCAAGAAATTGCACTTGCAGAAAAAGATCGTGTATAATAAAGGTTCATTGATTTGTTTATTTGCCTTGGGGACTGTCCAGTTAGCGTGTATGCAGAAATCCTCGATAATTGGCTGCATCCCTGTACACGTGTGTTAATTTTTTTACACACACCCGCGTTTGTACGTGCTCTTTACCCTAACCCCAATCCAGGGGTAACGTGGCGTACAGGTTTCATAATTGGCAACCTCTCTGTATGCACGTTTTTTATGCACATCTGAATATGTACTTTTGAAGCACGCCCCAAATCTAGCTGAGCTGTGTGATATGTGTGGTTAAAGGCAGTCAGAAGTAATGTGGCCAGTTTCCCTCTCAGATAGTTTTTTTCAGGTAGCTGTTCAGTGGATCATAATTATGAAAGCTAATTATGGACAATTTTTTATTGAGATCCCTTCTCTCCAGTTTTCTGTGCATATATTCACTATCAGCAAACCCCATTACACAAGCAGAAGCATTTATACCTTTACATGTTGCCTGTCTTCAATGGTTCTTTTCTGATAGCTGTCTTTGGCTCATCTGAAGGCCAGTGATTGACAATTTTTTATTGAAGTGCCCTTCCCCATTTCCTGTAGGTAAATTATCGGTTTTCCCCTCCAAGCGCTTGGGTTTGCTCACTCCTTCCATGTGTTGATGTCATATGGCTGACCCCTTGTTTAGGACTCGTCAAGTGTGTGCGTTTCAGTTAAGGAGAGTTTTTGGATTTCGATTGACAATGCAGATTTGTGTCCAATTAAACAGAGTATAATCGATTTATGTGTTTTATCAGAAATTGGGTTAAAAATAAAATATCTGTTCATTGTGTAATCCAGCGAGAGTCTATGTTTTCTGCTGGACTTCTGTAATTTTGCACATTTTGTGGTTTTATTCGTGATCTGATATCTTTCTTTCAAAACTTTTCATTTGGTTCTAATTTTCTCTTCTCGTTGAAACTTGTGTCTTCATTTGACATTCTAGCGTATTTGTGACGCCAAACACTTCAAGAAATTAAGATGATTATGGCTCCAGAAATTTCTTTGTTACATTAAGTAGATTATTTAAGCAAGCCTTATTCAGATATTCTTGTCTTTGAAATTCAGTTACAGCCACTGATAATATTTATGTTAAAGTTACTACATATTGTTTGATTGATGAGGTATTTGTTTTTTGGAATAAATTCTGTGCATTGATGGCTTTTCTCAATTGTTCTGCCATGTAAAAATTTGGGATGTTGATTAATTATATCCGGATGCTGGCCCTGGGCAGAGAAATTCTGGGCTCCTAGGCAGAGAAATTTCAGACCCATAGTCAGAGAAATTCCCTTCCCCAATCGCCTGGCCTATTGGCGGTTGCTCCATTGCCTCTGCTCTGTCTGTATGTTGTCTTCCAATTAAGATAGAGGGCAGCTGTAGACGAGGTCCTGCCCCGATGTCCAGAGGAGGCAGTGCAGCTGATATGTCGGATGTCATTTAGGTAGAGAATTGGAAGGTAGATGATCAGATGAATCGCAGTAACAGTTGAACATATTTAATTATACTTTAGTTTTGAGTGGAAAGCACGAGGGTGACTGATAGAAGAGCCTCAGGCACATTGCGGTGGGTACTTGGCGATGAGGGTGAAGTAACCAATAAAGCGCTGAATTCAGTAGGCAGATTGTTCCCGAATCTGTAGGCCTGGCTCTCCGGATCTTGCCCTCTGTCTGTAAATTTTTTCTAAATTAATCGCCGGTCAATAAGCAAGTTTTGGTGACTGCGCACCTTTGGGCGATGTATAAATTTCGAGATTACAATTTCTGAATCGCTTGCATACCTACTTTCGCAAGCAGTTGCTATGGATTTTAGTATGCAAGATGGCGGCCACTGACTTTGACGATAGAAGTGGTTATTTGGGAGAAAAGTTCAAAGAATTACGGGAGGGTAAGTGAATAGAATATTGGGCGTCCGACAATTATCGCCATCTTGAAAATGTTTAAGTTTGTGCCTAATCAGGTGGAGAATTTAAGAATGTTTCCAGCTTTGTCGGTCTCACGTTCGAGTCGCAGTCCAAGGGCTTCACTATTATACCCGTTGCCGATGTCTCACCGCTTTTCTCCACTTCAACCAGATTTTTCTTTCTACGTCCAGGTTGCACCAATCTGTGGCGTCATAAAATCATTCGCTGTTTTGTCTAATCCCATGCCGTGTTAAACCAGTCTAGTCGTTATTGGCCATAATGTATAACTGTATGTAGTTGAAGTGAGAATTTCGTAAACACTGAAAGATACGTGTACAGTTAATGTTAAATATAGTTCCAATCATACAGAAACGGTGGTAAAAATAATCAAATATAATTTATATACCACAAAGCAACTCTGAAACCCGCAAAATCGCTTTGCTGTTGAATTGCACCAAGACTGCTCTCTTCTGAATAGAAAATGTAGGGCCTAACTTATAAACAATGGCATAGACAATATTGATGTAGAAAATGGGCGCAAATAAACGCCTGCTTAGAAAGACAGGAACCAGGGCATATGACTACTACGGCTAAAGAACTAGCCTTTGCCTTCTTTGACTTGCGCTACATAACCAGCTCCGGCCTTTTACATGTTTCTGTTTATAGCTGGTGAGCAAGTTATTAAAGCAAAACACGCTATATAAATGTATTTATATAAGACAATACCAGGCCGTGCTGGATGAAAATATTATACAACTGCAGTTTGAAATATTCTGTTTTATTTTTAGGTTATGGTGTGTATGTATATGAAAACAAATTCTTTCGCTATGAAGGAGAGTGGCACAATGGGAAAAAGCATGGTACAATCATAATTTTAAAACAATGCTGTTTAAAAAATTCTATCCTGATTCCTACCATTTGGCAAAATGGCCGATCGGTTAGAGGGGTCAGCCCGTAACTTTCAGTGTGCGCTGGGTGATCGGGTTCAAGCCTCGTCCGGGGAGTCACTGTGTAGGGACTTTGAGCAAGTCCTTCGCACATTTGCTCTGCGGTACAACTGCAATTGCGCCGTCGAGACGTGTGTGTGCACACTTCTGAGCAAAAAATTTTTGAAGAAGGGCGGTATCAAATTTCAGTAATAAATAAAGTAAATAAATTCCCCTACCTTCCTCAAACACTATTGACCTGAGCCCTGCGATTTTAATCGCAATCTCCGAGCTTCTAAAGAGCCATTCGAAAACCAAGCAGAGGGCACCAGCTTATTCAGTGGCACTGCCTCGAATCAGACGGGTTGTGCAAAGGTTAGCGCGGGATCATTCGTATCGGGTAGATTGTCTTAAAGTGTTGTCAGGGGAGGTCAAAGTCTGGTTCCATCTGCTCTGTGTCCTCTTACAGAGTTGTGGGATGTCCATCTGTATAATCTCCCTAATTATTCTTTCGGTTTTATGTTGCAATTTTATATGTTTTTAATCTCTCTCTAATCTATTCTCCATGCTGTATTTTGTTCTTCTTTATAATCTCTGCCTTCTATGACCTCAGTTTTATCTCCCAATTTAACATGTCATTTATTCTCCATGTTTTTCTCTTGTCATGTATTAAAATCTCTTGAGCTACCTGGGTAATCATCTTCTGAATCTATTTAAGCGCTCTCAGAGTTGTTCTCCTCATTGCTTATTCTCAATCTGGCACTTTCTCAGATTAAGGTTCTCCTTTAGACCCTGGCAACTTATTAATAATAGCAATGATTATGATAATAATAATAATGATAATTATAATAATAATAATGATTATAATAATATTACTAATTGATAATAACGTTTAATTTCAAACTGACAAACCTCAGTATGATTACAAGCAATGTCTGATCAAAAGAGAACAAGTTATTACTTGAGTCAAACTTAACCGTTGGCAGCCATGCAAGGCACCGATTACGTTATGTGCATCTCATTTTAAACTTCTTCTTTAGGTCTTGGCAAGCTGTGCATGTCTGACGGCAGCTACTATGAGGGTGAATTCGATGACGGGGAAATAACTGGCCACGGGGTGCGTTATTTTGCATCAAGTGGGAGCGAGTATTCCGGGATGTTTGAAATGGGGGAGCAGCACGGGCAGGGCATGATGAGGCATCTCGACGGGTCGAGATACGAGGGTGAATGGCACAGGAACAAGAAGCAGGGTTAGTCATCTTATTGTTCTATTAGAAAGTCTGTTCATTTTATCTGTTAACTTCTGTATCACTACAGAAGTTAATATGCATTAGTTGATAGCTTAGTTATGACCTCAGCTCAGTTTAAAGCATTCGTTGAAACCTTTGTCTTGAAACTGGAAACGGCTGTGTTGAAACCTTTGTTAAAAACCTTGGTTGAAACCTTTTTATTGAAACCATAGTTAGGGCGTTAGTTGAAAGCTTTGTCTTTAAACCACTTTCTTGAAGCTTTAGTTAAAAGCTTAAAGGTTTAGTTAAAACTTTAGTTGAAACCATTGTCTGGAAACCTTAGCCTTAGTAAAAAAATTAGTTAAAGCCTTTTTCTTGAGACCTTATTTTAAAACCTTTGTCTCGAAATCTTAGCCTTAGTTGAAACCTTTGTCTTGAAACTGCTGTGTTAAAACCTTAAAGGTTTAATTGAAACCTTAGTCTGGAAACCTTAGTTTAAATCTTTTATTGTATCACTGATTGATTCATTGATTGCGATTCATTGATTGATTGATTGAAGGTTTTGGTACTGAGACTGAGCCAGACGGTCATGTTCTGTATGAGGGAAACTTCTACAACCACCGGAAACATGGAGAAGGCATCCAGAATTATCTGTAAGGATATCTTTAGCCATTATTCCTTCTAAGTTTTCTAGGGTTTGTGGGTGGATGGATGTGTGGTTGGGTGTAGAGGCGTTTGTGCCATGTAAACCTTGGAGTGAATGAAGAAGTATTTGAGTGGTTGGAAGAACTATGAAGAAGATGAGAGATCTTATCTCAGTTGGAGAGGACGTGTAAAAATTATGTAGGATTATTTGAAGGAGAGGGGAAAGGGAGACAGAGGGAAGTTGCTCCAATGACTTTTAGGGGTAGGAACCCCTTGGTGGATGAATGGGTGGGTGGTTGGATGGATAGGCTTGAGTGTATGGATGGATGGGTAGGCAAATGAATGGATGGGTGGATGTCCTTGGGTGGATGGAAGGGCAATTATCTATTGTCTTGTTGTATTGTTTTGCAGAAATGGTGATCGATATGAGGGTGACTGGGTTTTGGGCAAACGCCAGGGTCATGGGGTCATGATGTATGCCGACGGGTCAGTTTATGATGTAAGTTGCTGCTGTTGATGATGAAGATAACTGTAACCATCACTACAGACATCCTATTCATTATCATCATCATCATTATCATCATCATCATTCTACTCCAGAAACATAAGCATTTTAATACCGACCTGAATAATCTATCATCGGCATACACAGCATACTTTTGTTTAATTCATTGGTTGGTTCCACGCTTGTGTATAGGCTCGCTACTATTTTCAGCTTACTGTGCAGTTTTGCTAATAGATGTACTTTACTAATACACTGACATTTAACATAATTAAGGCCAGTGCTGAGAGTGCCTCTGAGTAGAAATCTTGAAGGGTTGCTTTGACACCCCTGGTACATACGAATGTTCCATTTCATTACACATGAATTTATGGCTTGATGGCATATATATTATAGTATAGACCTAATGTAATTGCATGACTTGTTTGAAGGGCCAGTGGTTGAATGATGTGCGCAGTGGGGAGGGAACTCTAAGGCACCCGTCCGGACTGCTGTACGAAGGCATGTGGACATGCGACCGCCCAGTGGAGGTTACCACAGGAATGGAGATCCGGGTTCTTCCGGATGAAATTCGATCCGGAGAGACTTTCATTGTGGAGGTGGAATGCCTTACCGATCGAGGAATTGCCTTACATGGTTGGTTTTGTTATCTGATTGTATCGTATTCTATTTATTAATTTATGTAGTTGAGCAGGAAAATGCGATGATGAGCAGGCTTCACTCAGTAGAGCGGCGACCCAGTGCACTCAAGGTAGAGTGGCAGAGATTTGTACGTATGTTTGTTTGTATGTATGTATGTGTATATGTATGTTTCAGGGATGTAACAAGCGGGGGACAGAGGTGCACCGGCGCCCCCAGTTTCAAAACTGGGGGCAAAGCCCCCCATTTTTAGTGCTCAGTGCCCCCCAAATCGTTTTATTTATGTTTCTCCAATGGCTTTTTAAGATGACTTTTGTTAAGATTATTTGTGTCCCCCATTTCTTTCAATTTCTGGGGGGGGGCAAAATTAAAAAAGTGGGGAGAAAATTTTTTTTTAGGCGCTTCACGCAATATTTAAGAAATTATACCTTCCCCACTTTTCAAAACCTTGTTACACCTCTGGTATGTTTGTGTGTATGTATGTATGTATGTATGTATGTATGTATGTTTGTATGTATGTGTGTTTGTATGTACATATGTTTGTATGTATGTATGTATGCATATAATGCACAGATGCATCTAACTGATTGATTGCAGAGCGTGGTCGAGTGGTTCAGCTGATGGCCGCGGTTCGATCGTCTCCCTCGTTTACAAAGACTGTGTCACAGACCAAAGAGAGATCGTCCGATTCGCTCTTCCAGATGATCGAGGACATCGAAGCGGCACCGTTCGCCACTCCTTTGTAAGTCCTGACACCAACGTTCCCTCTAATTCTTTGAAGATAGTATGCACAATTAAGTTTTTATAAATGCTTGACACTTTGGTGCACAGGTCTGAGCTGAATGTGATGATGGTTAAATTGAGACCATATCTAAAATTCTATGGTGATAAGTTCTGATAATGTACGATATGTCCTTTGTCTAAAGATAAATAAGTGGACGTATCTGCCAAGGAACCAAAGTTTCTGGAGTAAGGTAGGCCACAGCCAGCTAGGAGAAAAAAATTGTGTGCATGCACTAAATTCTTGTGCGTGCGGGCTCAACGGCCCGTGTGCGTGCCTGCTCATGCGCACAGCAGCTGGAACGTCACCTGTCACTAATCATCTCAATATTAATCATCTCAACACTAATCATCTGAACATTGATCATCTGAATATTAATCATCTCAACATTAATCATCTCAACATTAATCATCTCAACATTAATCATCTCAACATTGATCATCTCAACATTGATCATCTCAACATCAGTAATCATCTGGATATTAATCATATCGACATTAATCATCTGAACATTAATCATCTGAGCATTAATCATCTGAACATTAATCATCTGAACATTAATCATCTGAACATTAATCATCATCGTCTGAACATTAATCATATCGATATTACTCATCTCAACATTGATCATCTCACCACTGATCATCCCACCACTAATCATCCCAACGCTAATCATCCCAATACTAATCATCATTTGTCTTTCCATTTTCCTTTGTAGTGGATTTGATGTCATACGATGTCCTCTGTTTGAAGCATCAGACGACGACGTTCACGACTTTGAACCTGTCGAGCAAGCAACAGACGTTGCAGAAGAGGATGAACAACGGGACGACAACGAGACAACTGTTTCCGACAACAAGAGAGCTGCGTCCAAACAGCAATCAAGTATTGATGACGTTGTTCTCAGTGGTGGCTATGATGGTTATTGCGTAGTAATGAGACCCTCAATGGTGTAAGCATTAGAGTACAGAGGTTGAAGTCCATGCTAGGGTAGAAATTTTTGTCAAGATTTCTGTCACACCTGCGCCCCCTAGCCAACTCAGTTATGATGAGTACACTGATCGTACCTTCAGTGGGAAGGTGAGACGGGGAGGGAGAGGACTGGCCACCCGCCCATGGCTAGGGAAGCTGCCTTCAAAAAATAGGTTATCAGAACTTATCAACATAGACTTTTATATCTGATCTTTATTTAACTATCATTGCTGTCAGCTTGGACCTGTGCCCAAAAGTGTGAACCATTTATAATGCAGTACAATGGTTGTAACGAAGCTGATTATGATGACGTTGGGCTTATTAGACGTTTATTAATTACTGCTGTCTGATGGCTGAATATCAATTGATAGCTCTGAGCGATTGTGAGTGAAGGAGATTTGATTTGAGTAGAGCAACAGGAAAGTTAAGGAATAGAGAAAAAGAAGAAGGAGGGGAGGAAATAAATGAAGATGATGATGATGATGGTGCTACTGCACATTTTATTTTGATGATGAGTTATTTGTTGTTGTTGTCTTTAGTTGTCTCCGATCCTCCGTTGGTTGAGGGCCAGACGAACTTCGGCCGTGTTGTCTTCGGCAACCTCCAGCTACATCCATCACTCAGATCGACAGAGGAGGAATCGGAAAGCAATCTAGTCCATGGTCGGTCTAATTTATTTAACTCTGGGCTCTATTATTGTCATCTGAGCATTGCGATCTGGTAAATGATCCATTTTTAATCAATCTATGGGCTTTGTGTGAGGGCACATTATGCAGTTTTTTGTGTGTAAGAGGGCATTATCTTTGTGTTGTGGGCATTATCTTTGTGTGAGAGGGCATTATCTTCGTGTTATGTGCATTATCTTTGTGTGAGAGGGCATTATCTTCGTGTTATGTGCATTATCTCTGTGTGAGGGGCATTATCTTTGTGTTATGGGCATTATCTTTGTGTGAGAAGGTATTATTGATTGTGTGAGGGCATTTGCTTTCGCTGAAGCGGCATTATCAAGTTTATTTTTGTTGCATTGTATTTGTGGACTATTTTAATAGGTGTCTGAACTGATATAATATTAGGTAAAGTGGTGGTGAATAAAGATGAGGAGGAGGAGGACGACGACGATCATGATGACGATGACGATGATGATAGAAGTTAAAGCTATCTTATTATTATTATCATTATTATTATTATTATATGTACAATGCTCACTGATGATTATGGCTGGACTTGTGGATGATAGTTTAATAGTCATTGATAATCAATTACTGATAATGATCGATGATCAGTATTCATATTGATCGTTGTATATGCACGTTTCCCTACTTCACGCCTATATCTTGGTTGTTCATCTAATGGACTTAACGAGTCTTAATAATAAGCACATTAATTTTATGAACTTGCCATTGTTACGTTACCTTCTTTTCATTTTCAGGTGAATATGTATTAATTGCTCATGACGTCACTAATCCACCATTTCTCGATCGAACGCTCGATCCAGTCTACGTTTTGGTCAAAGTGTCTGGAGCTCAGGAGACAGCAAAGAGAAAGAAAAAGAATTCTTCAGCTAAGAATTCAAGCTCAAGTGCAGAGAACTGATACGGAATATGAATACTGCAATCAGAAATGTTGACTGGCTTTAAGTAAGTTCGTTGACCCAGGGATTTAGTTGTCAAGAGTTACCAGGGCTCAGACCCCTGCCTCACTTTCTCTTTCAGCCCCTCTGGTGAATTCCCAAAATTACCTTGAGGGAGATTGAACTATAAGTAAGCCGGTTGGCACGGGGATTTAATTATCTGGGGTTACCAGGGTTCGACCCCCTGCCTAATTTCTCTTTCAACTCCTCAAGTGAATTCTCAAAAATGATCTTGAGGGATTAAGTTAAACCCTTAGTACCCTCTGTGAATTAGCACAGTGGTTCAATGTGTTTTGTTTGCGTAATTAATGAGAACTGTTGCTTTGTTTTGTTTTTGTTTTCTTTGCTGACACTTCATTATTTTTTGCTGGTACTATATTTATTCTGGAAATAAACACCATGAGTTTTCCTACAGATTACTTTTCGTCTTTGTTCAATTTTTTTCTGCTGCTGAGGATTGACGACGCTGCCCTTAGTAGAGCCGACAGTAATGTAATAAAGCATTTATATAGCTCCCTTTAAAGATTTCTACACGGAGTCGCTCTCTGTGGTGGCCTTAGTAATGTTAAAAGTCACAGTGAGCAAGTAAAACTACATCTAATAGCAAAACGATGCATAGTATAAAAGCTGAAAGTGGTGGGCCTACGCACAAGCGTGAAACCGACCAACAGATTCCCTTCGACAGCTGACAAATGGCATGGATGTTCAAAGTCTCTGGGCTAAGTTGCATCGATGAGTAGAGCGACAACTGTCCGTAAGCCATATGAAGCACAGAGACCTCTTGTTGTAAATAATTACACCAGAATGCCTCACAACCGTTGAAACATTATAATGCATATTAATAACTGAAAGCAAGGCATTTATTAAAGGTGTAGAATTCAAATTATTATCAACTGAATCATACATTTATTGATTGCATGCTTTTCATTTAGTTGGCATGAGATTTTGAGTTAGTATAACGTGCAAACAATACCTCAGTGTTATCCTAAAAATTCATGCATATATATACTTGCATATTTAATATATATAAATATTATGTATTTATAAGTATTATGTATTATATTAATAAATATATCTATCTAATATTTATATATATTAAATATGCATGTATATGAATACTGATTTTTATAAACCTCTGGATTGTAAGATCCTAAGCTGGATCTTACGCATTGTGTGTAAATTCCTGGCCTCTTAAACTGAAGTGGGCGTGTGTTATTGCAAAAATATGAGTACGGTAATGAACCCTCTGACTTGACGCTGGGCTCGTGAATAAGCTGGTCACTGTGCTTGGCGTTCGTGTAGCGTTTTATAAGATTGGAGATTACATTCTGCTATTAGCCTTCAAACGAATCATTGTAGACTACCTCACTGAATTTTGATTAGGCCTTAGGCAGTTTGGTGTTCTGCCGCTAGATAAATTCACAAGGACAATAAAAATTATTCTCCCTATTTTGTTTGATCGACCATAAATAATTTATATAATCAATTATTAAAAACAAAGTTAGTAAGAACGCTCATCTGATGACAGAGTCTACTTAGTTATTTAGTTTACATTAAGTGACGTCAGCGACGCACAGATTAGTCTATGCCTTACAAGATTGTTTATACCTGCGAAAGACTTTTACCTGCTGGGGACAGGTAGATGCTAATGCCTGTTGTTCGGTACATAACGGGAGTGTTTGACTTGAATTCTACAATGTTTTGACTGTATTTAGAACCTGTTTGATTACTCAAAATGGCGAAGATGGAGGGAAGGAAGATTGTCTTGTTGACCGCTATTCTGTTGCACCTTTTGGCGCTGGCCCTTCTCATAATTGCGTTTATCACACCCTACTGGGTCATATCATGGCCGCGCGTTTATTCGGGGTTTCGGAAGGTAGGACTGTGGGAGGTGTGTTTCGCTGGCTACCGCATCCCAAGAGATCCCGCGATGAGGTCCTACCATGGATGCTGGTGGATCCTTGCACCGGAGCTGTACCAAATCCGAAGCTGGATCATGCCGCGTGAGTTTACGCTATACAAATTATTGCGATTGTTTACAGGGTGTGCTGTGTGTTTGTGTGCGTGTCCTTCTAGTAATATATACAAGGCGATTTTTTAAAGCACCGCACTCGCTCAGATTGCGTGTGTGTTGTTAGAGTTTATAATATGCCATGCGTTTTGAATGTCCTTGCTCTGGAATTACGTCAATCAGTTTCCTAAATCGTGTAGTGGTACATTTATGGTCATTTTAAAACCTACCTTTTTGTTTGTCCAGACTGAAGTTTGGAGCGCTGTTGAGTGTTTACCTTGATAGAGCGCTATGTAAATTGTTAAATCAATAAATGAACCGCAATTCTTATTAGTGGCTATAACTTCATTGCTAAACACTTAATACAAATGAATGCTCTTTTCCTCTTCACTTGAATGCCTACACTGCGTTCGTGATACTTGCATTTAAGTTACAAGAACCCATATCTCCGTGATACATGCTTTTTATCATGTAGAATACCTGCAATGCTTCTGCGATACAGCAATTCACTTAATTCCATGTCACCTGTGGATGGAAATCCTTTGGTATGTTCCACACTTGTGAGTGGGCCCACTGCTGGTGACTCAGCTTACTGTGCATTGTTTTGCTAACCAATGTAAAATATTTGTTCATGTACTGACACTCAACATCTCATAGGATAGTACAGAGAACACCTATGAGAAGATATCTTAAAAAGACGCTATAAATGTTCATTTACATTACATTATCCGGGTTTGGGTTGTGAGCACTCCTTAGTAGATGTTCTAGAAGGGACGCTGTACGAACCCTTCTAATAAATAAATAAAGATACATGAATTAGCTACATTAATTAATTACAATGACATGTTATTTTGTTCACAGCCTGGTTCATCATAGTTCAGATCCTGATGACGATCAGCGTTGTGATCGAACTTCTGAGCATGATCTTCCTTCTCATGATCTGGAACAGAACATCGAGCAGTGACAACTCTGGGATCGGGAAGAGACGAGCGCCCTTCAACCTCGTCCAGGGCGCCACGATCATCACAATAGTAACATGTATGCAGACTTGTTCCTAGTTAACGCTTTTCTGTGTGTTTATATCCATGCCAATGGTCAACTGTTAGTTAACAGGAATTGGTAGGCACTGCATGTTTGTGTGGGGCCACCCATGCCCGCCGAGAGGGGTAGGGGCATGTGCCAAAGAGGCTCAGGCAACTTTCTAGTGTCCAGGGTAACTTTCTAGGGGCCCATGTAGTTTCTCATAAAGCCTAAAGATTATTTGTAGACTAATGACTACCATGCAGCTAGGGGCCCCGATTTATGTGACTGTTCTGCTTAGAGGCTAAGCATTTATGTTGGTGGCTCTGGGGCTGCCATTCGTGGCTCTTTCTAGTTTACTTGTGTATTTTGTTATCCTGATGTGATATTCTAGTTGTGAATGACATTTAACATTGTATAAGCTAGGGATGAACCAAAACTCGGCTTCGAAACTCGGGTCATCCGAGTCTCGTAGTACTCAAACTTACTCGACATTACTTGAACTTGGTTAAAGTGGTTCACAAAAGATGATTTCTTATTAGTTAACTTAAAAGTAGAAGCTGCTTAATTGACTTGATTTTGTGATTTCCCTGTTTCTTAATTATCAATTCAACCAGAATTTCTCAATAAAGCATAACACATTTAACTAACTGATCTCTGAATATTATACTGCTACACTTTATATAATCTGTCAATGAATCTACCTATCTATGTAACTGGTGACTCTTAATTAACTAATTAAGTTATTTAAGACTTTAAGCTCTCCTCAAGCAATTGTGCTGATTAATCTCCTTCCACCACGAACTTAATGTGTGTCCCTGCAAGTGAGACTAAGGTCGTTTTAGGTTCCTCTCTATTGTCATCTGTCAATCCCTCTGTAAACTTACTCTATCATTACTGCATAGCTATCATGATTGTCAGTTTGCAATAAAAAGCTTTCGTTATGATTGTTATGTCCTAGGCTGTCTGAAGTCGGTTGCGGTCATCATGTTCGGACTGGCCTTCTGGTACGACCCGTTCTGGGTGCCAAACCATTCGATCAACTATCCCCACGTGTCCTATGGCCTTGCGATCTGCTCTGCATTCATCAGCATCTTTTCCAGCATGGCTCATCGAGTCTATAGGAACATCGTGCGTAAGGAGTATCTCCAGCCAGATGTGAAGGACAACAGCAGTTTCCCAATGGCTTCGTTGTACACAACAAAGGACTCATCATCCTCTGTCATTTAGATTTACTAACGAGGAGTTGAGACTTTGAAGGGAGATGCAGACTCATGAGTCAAGACTTTTTTGTGATGTTGTAGTGCGGGAGTAAAGATCTTCGATTTGAGTCGGAGACTGCGGACTATTATTATTATTATTGAGCGATGATCTTTGATGTTAGACGCTGAGTGTAAAACTGTGAACTATGGTGAAAGAATGAAGATCTGTGAACTATGATCATAGAGTAAAGACCTTTTATTATTTGAAACTATGAATTATGATCATTGAATGAAGATCTGTGAACTATGATCATAGACTTAAGATCTTTTATTATCTAAAACTGTGAATTATGATCATTGAATGAAGATCTGTGAACTATGATCATAGAATTAAGACCTTTTATTATCTAACACTATGATCAAAGAGTAAAGATCTGTGAATTATGATCATAGTATGAAGATCTTTTATTGTCTAAAACTGTGAACTATGATCATAGAATAAAGATCTGTGAACTTTGATTAACTTTTATTATCTGAGGCTTTGAACCATGAATCTATGATAATGACATTTTCCAATGTGTGATATGAGCAAGCCACATCGGTCTGCCAGTGCTTACACTCATATAGAGGCGCTATATAAACACGAATAGTAAATTTAGATGTTAAATGTCTTGGACGAAATTTGATTTTGTTCTATTTTCAGATAATACTGAGAGTGAGACTTTGCTTAATGTTAGCACTTCGTAAGTCCGTTTTCTGTGGTCAAGGTTTAACTGGATTCTGAGTCAGTTGATAATTATAACATAGAGCTTTATAAAGAAAAATAATAAATTTTCTGTTGAATTGTAGTTGGTCTTAATACATGGTTGTTTGCTTATGTGAGTTTCTTGTAAGTCGTTAATATCAATATAGATGGCCATATGCGTACATGCAGGGCCATAACGAGCTATAATTGCACCCTGTGCCTAGCATCAATCTGGCACCCCACATTTTGAAATTAGTATTTGCGCCCTGTGTCTACTATGCATCAATCTTGTGCCCCTGCATTTTATGGAATAGTAGGTTATTCCATCCTGAAATGTGTGCCCTTTCAACATTTGTGCCCTGTCCCATGGCCCCGCTACCCCCCCCCGGTACGGCCCTGCATACATGCTGCTGTCTGTGGTATCAGAGGGAGTGATGTCTTCCCCCACCTGAAATGGGAGAGTAGCCCCCAACTCTGGTTGGCACAATTATTTTCTTGTTGTTGGCCGTTATGTTATTGTCAAAGGAAGTGTGTGGATTTGAGGAAAGGGGTTTTAGAGGGATTGAGTTGATAATGGAAGAGAGTCTTGTGTGTATGCATTGTGCAAAACGTGACCATTACTATAATGGTCATTGACTAAAACATGGCGATGTAGGACTCTTCCACTGCTTGCGCTTTAATAGTGCCAGTCCCAAGCATGGATAACGGAGGATGGCGACGCTAGTGATCTTACTTATCACACAGTGCCGTTAAACTGAAAGTACTAATGCGGTGAAGTACCGCACTCTGCTCTACTTTCGAATATTATGACATTAATTCATAAAATTTGAGTTTCTAATTTAAAAGACAGCAGAAATTAAATGCTTGTTTGCTTATCTAAAGTCTAACAAATGTATTTCAGTTGAGTTATTGGGCATGTGTGTCGCTCTTCTAATGAGCAAAGCTCCTGATTTACTTCAACTAAATGCGCATGGTGTATCCGAATGACAGAAATAAATGTGGTCGCCACATGCAATGTAGTATAGGCCCTCCCCTAAAGCTCGCGAAATGCGCTTAAATCTCTGTTAAGATGAATGGCTTCGCGTGAGACAGCTGCAATTAAATGAACTTAAAATGGATAATTGATAATATTTCTTTATTACTTCTAAAAAAACAGTGGCTTTTTCGCACACCGTTTCACTTGGATGAACCTAAAAATGACAATTCAAAGTATATTTATGACTTAAAATCGTGAGAAGGTTCTATATATCAGATATTTTTGACGAATTTGCACTTGACTCTTCTCGGTGATCGATCTCAGACAAATCCCAATAAAAGGTTATTAGTGGCCATAAACTGTGCGAGTGGTGAATAACAGCGATCAGAAGTAGCAAACATCAGATAGAAGCAGGCGACACTAAGAAGGTTTGTGTGATATCTAATAGGCTTATCATTTAGGTGAGTGTAGTTTTCCTTGCTTGCAACTGAATGGTCGTAGGTTCGAATCTAACTAAAGCCATCTATGTATGCATATACAGCGACCTTGGACAAATGCTCATCGATAAATTATTGTCTACGAGGAAAGCAACTGGAAACCATCTGCGTCATCTCTTCTCTGGGTGGCACATTATAGGGTTCAGTGGACCTGCTTTCGTGCAGATAGCTCAACATCGTCATCGTAAATTATTCATGAGACTTTTGTATGCTGTTATTTGTTCCTTTTTTTGTATAAATAGACCTATTTCTACGCTATACGAATATCGTCTGAATATCTATCCATTAACTTCACAACCGATCCTTCGTTATCATTACTGTTATTGTCTCGGATGCCATCATTATGGTTAAGACATCGATTAGATAACATTCCAATTATATGCATGTTGACCTTGATGCTTTAATTGTCAAGAGCTTACGTTTTTAATTAGTCCAAATGTTTCTTAATAGGAAAATGAAGGGATTCGTTCTCTACGCTTCCGTTGCTCTGATATTCATCGTTGTAACTGGTGATTGGATGATGATGAAGACATCAGCATTGCCTGCTGAGCAGGTATACCTTGACTACAATCCACACACACACATATATATATATACATATATATATAGTGCTATGACATAACGTGTCTTTTTATAGTGGTTCAGAAGATCGCAAATAGGCCTATTTAAGAAACCCAGGCTACCCTAATGTATTAAGTCTATGTACTTGAATGCATTTACTGAGTCGAAAACTGTCCTTTTCAGCTGCGGTTGGGCCGGGAGCGCCTTCGAGTAGAAATCTTGAAGGGGCGCTATATCAAGTCCTTTAGATTGATTGATTCATTGATTTTGATTGATTGAGTCTACTTTGACTAGATCATTTTCTGCGTTTACCACCCTCTAGAACTATAAAATCTCTGCATTTACATACCGGCCGGTTTTTATATATATCTTGTATCTTTTTGAACCATGTCATAAGCAATAGTTTATCCAAGTGCTAGGCCTACTGCTGGGGAGGGGTTCAGATCGCTCTGCTAGAAACCGCAAGGCATGAGAGTTATGAGCCAACAGAATGTGCCTTTTGAAACAAGATCTGCGTAATTTTCTGTATAAACTTCGCAATTTTATCCTACATCATGCAGTGGTTAAACTCAGTCTGATCTCGCCGGATCTGAGATCCGGAACCTCGGATTTGAGATCCACCACCTCAACCATGAGATCTGCCACCCAACAGATGCGATCCACCACATATGTGTTTTCTTAAAAAATCAACCATGTGCCCTTTGTTTCACATAGACCTATTTTAAGCGTACATGTATGCTTATCCCAATTGTAAGCAGCGATTATATCTATTACAGATTCGCCACCAATCCTGACTTAGGCTTCAGCTTTTATTTTTAAATGTGTGGAGAACTGGCACCTCTGGATGAGAAATGTAACCACGAATTCTCGTAATTCTGGCAATTTCATTTTGTTATGTATACAGGACATTAGGAAAATCGACGACGGCGCGATCATACCATCTGGAAGACCTGGTTTTTATTTCAAGGATCATCGTTACAACGACACGCATACCTATCGAGTGGGGATCAGTTAAGATGGACGATCGTATCAACAGATGCAGACAAGTAGGCCTACCGAACAGAAACTGGATCATCGATGATAAATTCATATAACTCAATATTGAACTATTGACCAGTATATCACAAACATTGTTTTAATTTTCCAACCCAAATTCCCACATGGAGCCAATACTAATATGACCCATGTTGTCAGATGGGACTCGTGTCGAGCCCATATGGACAACAACTCTTTAATGTGCTTGCATTGAATTATTACTATAACAATAATAAAAATCTTCACTGTTGCCTTCAGGTTTAATATTTGCAATATTAATAAAAAAAAATTGAAATAATTTATTTACTGATGTTTGTGTTGCAATGAACAATTTGTCAAATAAGAAGCAAGGGTCGGATCAGCTGATGAGAATTTCTGGCAGCCTGAAGAATTCCGCAATATATCAATGTCCTTGTAGTTGAAACTGGGGGTTGGTCTAACCCCTCTGACCTCTGAGCTGACCCCTGTTTCTTTCTTGATATATCGAAACCAGTCTAAACGAGACCAAGGCCTACAAGAACCGATGTGAGTCGTTTCGAGAACGTTTGGAGATTCGTGGTAGGGCTACACAAGTAGTTTCAGGCGATTCAAAAGATTATTTCCTTGTGGCACTTTGACCTTTGCATTAACTATGGACTGATATTTTGGTCTCGTGCAGTGTTGACAGTTATCTATTAATAGTAACCACTTGTCACAGCGAACATGTCGGATTTTATTAATAGCTCAAAAGACCTACGATTAGCAGTAAGCTTGTTACGGGCATTATTAGATCTCACCCAGGTAGGCTCAATATATAATACAATGCAGTTACAATTTGAATAGGGCCTCCTTACAAAAAGTTCAGAAGTTCACATTGAAGCCGGTCGACCACTAATTAAGAGTCAAAGGCAGATTGGAAGAGGAAGGTTGGCAGCATAGAGCGAAAGACGGTCTCGCTGAGTTGCTGAGAGAGTCGTGAACCCGAGGATGTATGATACAGAGAAGGGACCGGCAACAATGAATAACAGTTGGCTACAGAGTATACATATTTGGTCGATGCATGGGGTCCAGGTGAGGTGTGCTGTCGGCCTGCTACATAATGACAAAATCCTCATTGGGAAAACTGGTGGTAGGATCCTTCCAATGCTCGCTTTCAGCAGGAACTGACTACAGCTAAAGTAATTATCGCTGTGTGATAACAAAATATAATTAGCATCGCCCCCCCCCTTTATCCAAGCTCGGGCTCATTCTGATTGATTGATTATGATTGATTGAGTCCATATTCAGATGATATTTTGTTTAGTATTACGGCGTCTGGTCAACATTGTCTGGTCATCCTCAATCTCAGCGTCTTGATCCATCTTCCTCCTACTTTTATAGCCTTCTCCAGATGCTGCACTCTGATTCATTTAATAACATTATTACCAGCGACAAATTATAAATTGTTCCATTAATTAGTGATTGATTATGCTGTTATGCATGAGGTATGTGGATTATTTAATGCATGGCAGTAAAATTGCGGTGAATGCAGTAACCCAATAAAAATTTTAGTTGGGGTTCGCCACAACTTAAAAAGTAATATCAGGGATCGCAGGACCAAAAAGGTTGAGAACCGCTGGCCTCTGGAGACTCTGAACATCTCTGCCATCAGTCAGCTGTCGACGGGAATCCGTTGGTTGGTTCCACGCTTGTGCGTGTGCCCACCACTGGCGAATCTTTCAGCTTACTGCGCAAAGTTATGCTAGCTATTCTAAAAGTCGTTGAAATGATAACACCATGTAGGTTAGCGCAGAGAACGCCTCTGAGTAGATTTCTTGATTCAATCGATTTGATTCTGATCTCATGTCCCTGCTGCAGAGGCGGCGATCCAGGAGCGGATCCAGACCATCTAGTGAGGGGGCGATTTTTAGGTTTTAGTGGCAACCGCAGGCAAGCCCACAAATCGTAAGGGGGGGCGATCGGGCGATCGCCCCCCCCCTTATATTATTTGGAAAGAAATTTCTTTAGCGATTTTTACTTGGTTTTTGCAGCCCTTTATAAAGAAAGTATGCAATGTCAACAAAAATGTTCAAATTTTAATGTAGATATACACTGTTGTAAATTATATTTTGAAGTAATTTATAATTGATTATAGCAACAATCTATCATATTTTTTATTATAAACTGATATTAAATTAATAATACACAATTATTTAAAAATTTTAATTTTAAAAATAATTTGTATTTACTATTTATTATATTTCTAACTAACACAGCATAGTGTTTGAAAACGGAAGTAAATTAGGTCTATTGAGCAGACTGTTTAAAAGTAAGAATTTTAATAAAGTTGTGCGGTGCGTATTTTAAATCGGACTATTGGGATACCAATATATGACGTCATTTTATAGTTACATTACATAGATTAAGACAGTAGAAGAATGATACTCAAAGAAAAAAAGTAAATAAGTTTTACGATTTGTAGGCTTGCCTGAGGTTGCCACTAAAACCTAGAAATCGCCCCCCTTACTAGATGGTCTGGATCCGCCCCTGTTTAGGCCTACATTAAGGGTAGTGGTTGCGACAATTAGTATTAAACTGTCGTTTATAACCCGCCTAAACAAAATGAATGCTGTACAGACGCCTATAGTCATATTATTATCTTTAAAAGATAGTCAATAGGTTAATTTTGAAGAACGTACGATATTGACGAAAATTTGCGAATAAAGTCCGATAGTTAATTCCATTCAGCAACGAATTCATCTCTTATAATAGGCTTTAAATATTATGGCGAACAGCTCTCGGGTAAGGCAAGTCCTGTAAAGCGTTTTTTAATGTCAAATTGTATCTGTTTATAATTTAAATACAGCAAGTGGCGTCATTCGTATCTTATTGTGTAGTGGTGACACCTGGAGTCCATTTTGCTAAGCTGCAATTATCTCCCGTGATATATGGTCTGTGTATTTACTGTACTCACTTCTCAATGGCGTCACATGTTGATCAGATGGGTATATAAAATTATTTGCTATCATAAAGGGTATTATTGTCATCGTCTTCATTAATGCAGCCTTAAATTCTGTGAATAAACAATTGTATAATTATCCGGTACCCTGAACTTAAAAATTTACTTGAATCAGTTGTAGCGTGCGTGCTTCTGCCTCGAAGCCGCTGTGCAGGATTAAGTAAGCAAAAAATTTAAACCTGTCTTATAAACTAGCCACTAGACAGCCATATGCATGAGGTGACGTAATTTTTCGTAGTCGTGGCGTGTGAAGATCGGCACCAGCCCTCTCCCTATACTGCCCGCTAAGTGTTTATGTAGTGTTTTCGTGAGAGTTCGCTGAGGCAAGCTGAGCGATTAATTGTCTATATTAATTTCAATTTAACTAGAGTCATTCATAAGACCGCCTTTGGCCGATGGGATCAACCCGAATCATCGAATCCCGGAAAACGCTGAAAAGGCCAAAAAGCCCGATTCCCCGAAAATAGCAATGTGCTATTAAAATGCGCTAAATTGTCTCAAAACAGCGCAATTCATTCATTAATCCAGCTTCTGCATGATTTCTTTTCATCGATCCAGCTTCCATTTAAGCAGAACTCTTTTCATCAATCCAGCTTCGTTTTCGGGGATAGGGCGGAAATCAGTTTCGGTGATTCGCTATGCACCCGGGCCGATCACCATGGTTATTCTTGATGCTGCTGCTCGCATCGCCCTACTTATGAGGGAACCGGTTATCCAGATTGCGAGAGAAGATAATAATAATAATAATGCCGAATTATAAGGCGCCGTAAACGTGGCCCTAATCACTACAGGATGGTGTACTGCATGCTATTGTAAGGGTGATTGCAGGCAAATAGAGTAGCAGTAAATAGCATTCATTTTCATCAGTCTGTCTTTTATGTTCATCTTGATGTGATAACTAATGATACTTAAATGGTTTGTGGTATTGTTAGATGTCGACGATGTGCCAGTAGATCGTCTTGCGTCTGTGAAACATGTCATTCTGGTTATGTCAGGAAAGGGTGGCGTCGGGAAAAGCACTGTGGCAGTCCAGTTGTCAGTCGGACTGAGAAATGCCGGATTCAAGGTGACACCGTCAGGTCTCATGTCACCAGTGTAGTGTAATCAAAGATAGCGCCCCTTCTAGATATCTACTCAGAGGCACTCTGCACTTGCCTAAATGATGTTTGATGTCATTGTTAATGAGTATGATTTGATTAAAAGTAGTTTTGTGTTATTAATGTGTTGCTTTATGTGATTAATGTGTAGTTTCATCAAATAATCTGCTATTTTTTCCTTCTCTGTCACTGGACCCACTGCTTGGAATATTAATGCATCCTTCACAGCCACATGCAGAATGTGCCATCTCAGGAGACATTTTAATTGCAACACAAAACTTTTCTTCTTAAGCAATCATATGACTAATTGACTTTGATCTCATTCATTGGTGAATATTCCTTTGGTGCTGTTAAAATTTGTTGGTCCGTGCAACATTCCAGGTTGGTCTGCTCGATGTCGACCTTTGTGGACCCAGCATTCCAACAATGCTGAACATTGAAAACAAAAATGTGCTGCAATGTGAAGAAGGGTAGGCACCAAGAAGACACTGATTGATATAAAGCATGCGTTCATATTGCTATGCATGTATTTATAGTAGTAGTAGCTTCAGTTTAACAACACTGATTGCTATGCATGTATTTATAGTAGTAGTAGCTTCAGTTTAACAACACTGATTGCCCTCCTCCCTTTCCAAGGCTTGAGATTGGCGCTGCCGGAGTGCAAGCGGTGGCGGATTTCATGTATGTATATAGTCATTTTATTATTGCCTCTTGTGCACGTCACAAAGGTGCCAAACAGGTGTTGTAAACTGCTTTGTTCAATTGTTTATCCACAAAGAAGCTTTTTCTCTCTGTCTTTGACTAACTGATATTCTGAATATTGACCTGATTACGGCTTGATTTTGGTGCATTAGAACTTACTAATTGCAATGTAATTCCTTTTGCAATGATGAATTAAAGAATAAAGTAACTACTGTCTTTGGTAGATCGAACCCTTACACTCCACGTTTATTGCTTAAGGCATACACTAGCCACCTGACTGGCAAAATCTTTACAGAGCAATGATAATTATTATCCATGTTCAGGATAGTAATAATGATTGCCCATTTACAGAATAATAGTGATAATTATCTATTTATAGAATTATACTAATCATAGTTATCCATTTATAAAATAATATTAATAATTATACATTTACAGAATAGTAATTATCCATTTACAGAATAATATTAATTATTATTCATTTACAGAATAATAATAATTATCCATTAGTAATGGCCCCATCTCTGCAAAATCCTAACTTTAACAGATTTTCTCTGATGTTTTATGAAATATTTGTTAACGTTTTCTAGCTGGGTGCCGGTGTATGTTGACGACGAAAAACGGTTGGCAGTTATGTCGATCGGATTCCTATTGGCCAACAGAAATGATGCCGTCATTTGGAGAGGACCCAAGAAAAATGGTTAGGGGTCAATCCCGGGTCATCTCTTGTTTGGTTGCTTGATCTTAGTCGACTTCTCGAGTTATAAATTAATGTATATATTTGATATATTTGTGTGTTCAGAAATTATTACTGATGAATGGTAGTATTGTTTAGAATGATTACCATGCTACAACAGGGAGCTGTGAGGATTGTTGTGTTGGGATCCTGAGTCCTTTGCTCACAGCTAGGTGGTTGGAATTGCCCCATCTTTATCTTGGCTCACTGTGAATTCCTGTCTTGTCTATTCCTTTACAGCTGCTCTGACCTCGCCGGAGCACCCCTTTGTCAACTCCTCTGATTTGCACTCTGCCACGCACCAATCCAGGAGCTTTGCCTACATGGGTTCAACCACCTGCAACAGCTTCCATTCTCTCTATAGCATGAGCTGCTGTCTTCCCTCTGCCACCTTCCAAAGGCGCTTGAAGGCTTTCCTGTTCTCCATTTAGGTATATGTCTTGAGTCGTGAGCGCCTCTAACCTCGAGTGGCGTTATATAAGTGTTCCGTTACAATTACACGGAGATATAAAGAAATGCAAATCAAAGAGAACGCGATGCAATGAGAATTTAACACAAAGATGCTGCGAAATAATGAAATTATGAAGCAAGGAATATGCCTCCCCTTCCTCTTCAATGGGAGCTTGTCTCTCTTCTCTCTGCTGCCTTCTGGAGGCGCCTGAGGACTTTCCTGTTCTCTGTTTAGCTGTGTCTTGAGTTGCCAATCGTGCATAGAAAAGCTTGCTGTCTATTCTGACTCATTTCATTTGGCTTTAGCCACGATAAAGCAGTTTCTGAAGGACGTCTGTTGGTCAAGCATCGATTACCTCATCATTGATACTCCGCCTGGAACATCCGACGAACACATTACGGTCATAGAACAACTGCGACAGTACAAACCGGACGGTGCCATTCTTGTCACGACGCCTCAGGTAAGAGCTAATTAATCTGTCTAATTGGTGATGTTTCTTCAATTAAACATTTGTTGTTTGGCTTTAGGTAGAGATGGCTGGATGTTTTGATTGCCTGTGAAATGTCCATTTGTGCATTTTGTATTAATAGCCAGAGTTTGTTGTATGTACATGTCGTAAATGGGACGTGATGAAGAAGTGGTATGTTCTGTGCCTTGCAACCAAAGGTTCGCAGGTTCGAACCCACCTCAAGTCGCTGCATAGCGACCTTGAAAAAGTTGCTCACCCGTAATTTACTATGAGAAAGATGGCATAGGAGCTAGTGTTGTTTTAATAATGGTTTAATTTTTGTTTTAGTTATGATTGTTAGTCTTCGTTTTTAGTTTTAGTTACGATTGTTCCTCAATTATAGTTTTAGTTTCTATATCTCAAATATAGTTTTAGTTTTGTCAATTATAGTTTTAGTTTGTTTTAGTTTTGTCAAAATAAAGTTTTAGTTTAAGGCCGCTGATTTTATTTTAAGTAAGCTAATTGTAATTTAGCTCAAGTATGCTAGTTACAGCTTTAGTAGTTTAATAACAATTTAAGCAATAGCAGTAATTCTTTAAATCTAATTTAATTCTAATCGAACTCAATGGTAGACCATAATTATTATGGTCTGCCACTGACATTCGTCACATGCCAAAGACGAGAAAAATGAAAATGTCAACATTTCTGAATTAATTAAGGGAACTTTTCGCAGTAAGTTCCATACATTTTTGCTAAATAAAAAATATAGGATTGGAATCGGTAACCGGAAGTAGACAAATCTCACTTTTTAGAAGAGGTACTATATGGTACGTGACATAATTTGCAGAATTATGTAAAAATCATGTAAACAAGGAATATGTGCCTAAGTTTGGAACATTTCCAAGCAGAAATATTTGTTTTATTCTGGCTAAATATCGTTTTAGTTTTCGTTGCATCTATTTTCGTTTGAGTTTTAGTTACCACAATTTTCGTTTTAGTTTTTGTTGTCTCCCTAATTTAGTTTCAGTTTTCGTTAACGAAAACGTTTAGATTTCATTAATTGCCGTTTTCGTTAACGAAAACAACACTAATAGAAACCAATAGACTTGCCAAATGATCCTGCAAGTTGGGGCCCACCGGAAAAAATTTGACAGGAGCTATAAAATATTTCAAATGCATTGTGTTGTTTTAGCTTTAGTGTTGATTTTTTCTTTGGTTTACCTGTTTGGCCAGAAGGTTTCACAAATTCTGACGAGATATCCCACAGTTTGATTACTTATTGACAATTGAGCATAATGTTTAACCGCCAAGTGAACTCACTTGATAAATAGTGAGCCCTACACAGCGAGACCTTTTGTGACTGATGATGAACCTTTTTGGGACTAAAGAAGTGGAATTACTTGATTAGTGAAAGGTTCTGTTGGACCAATAAATTGTACATTTATTGCTACATGCATTTATGTAGCTATTGCTGCAGTGATTTATATGATTGATTGATTGATTTTCGATCAAGGATTAACAGGTGCAAGGTTTGTTGATCGTCCCTTTTAGCACTCACTTCTATAAGGCAGCATCAGGGACCGACCGTCTGGAATAGTCTCTATCCCTAGATCTCCGTCTCCTACGTAGGAACTTCTCATCTTCATCTTATGCCTCTCTGAAATCTGTCCTTTTCAGCTGTGGTGGGCCTCTGAGTAGATATTTTGAGTGGACGCTATATGAAGGATTGATTGATTGATTGATTGATTGATTGATTGATTGATTGATATGTGTAGTGTCTGTCTGTAGTTGGATTTCGAAAACTGATTATGTTGTTTATTGGCGTTCTGTCAACAGGCTGTAGCAACGGGTGACGTGCGTCGAGAATTGTCTTTCTGCAAGAAGACGAACACTCCTGTTATTGGTGTCATCGAGAACATGAGCGGCTTTGTCTGTCCACACTGCCAGGTGAATTGGTCACTTTAGGTGGCTATCCATTCAGTGTATTTGTCAATTTGGATGGTTTGGTGTTTTGTCAGTTTTGATGGCTATCCATTCAGTGAATTTGTCAATTTCAATGGTGTAGTGCATTTGTCAGTTATTTTAGAGATGTGATACTTGGTCTAGCACAGTTTGCACACAGGACCTTAGATGTCTTGACGCCCATTCAAGCGGGGAAGAGGTGGTGAGGGATCTCGCCTGAAGAATTCAAATTGAGTAAGGTCGAGGCCATATATAGAGAAATGTACACAGTTGCATCAGAGTGATGTCATTGTCCATCGCTCTCTCAGAGGAGAAGACCATGACCTCTGGTTCTGTGTTGACTTGTATGTGATATGACATTTGCAAAGTGTTATTTTGTTGGTTGGTAGGTTGGTTGCTGTTTATTGACACTGTCGTAGCAAAGATTATTTGCGTCGCCCTCCTTTCTCTCTCTATATATATATGTATTGAAATGAGTATGAGTGATGGGGAGTTTATTGTTTTTGAACACGTATTTCAGTGAGCTTAGTGCTTTGATCTCTGATTCCTATGATATGGACTTATATCCAAGAGTTTGAACGATGAATGTCTGACAGGATTTTATTTTCGTTTGAATTTTGTGGTTTTCAATTAGTTAAATATGAAACATTTTGAGTTTGCATGATAGATATTCTGTTTTTCTGTTGTTTATTTTTGCCAGGAATGCACAAACATATTTTCTAAAGGTGGAGGAAAGTCACTGGCTGAACTGCATCAAGTCCCTTTCCTTGGTATTCTAATCTATAAATGCTACCTTAATCTCAGAATAGTATACGGTTTTTTTGTTAATTAATGATATTTAACATTTTAAATATACTTGAGTCTACTGTATTATAATTACCTAGTATTTATCTATCGTTTAAATATTACTTTTCATGTATCTATCAAATTCCTCATTTGTTTCTACTACATGAGAAATGATGTGGCACTAGTCGGCTTGACCTACAAAGCCCTCGGCACCAGTGGATCTATCTATATACATGCTCTACTAACTCCTTACATCCCTCCTTGTGGCCTATGATCATCAAGTAACAGTCTTTTAGCTGAATCACGATGCAGGACAGTTATCGGCTCTCGTGCATTCCATGCCTATTTCTTGGCTCGAGCAGTAGTAAATTTTAAATCCTAACATTTTTATCCAAATTTTAACTATTTTCTTAATGACAAATCATTTTGTGAGATCATGTGACTGACTTCCTTTCGTTCTGGATTGTTCTTTCCAGGTTGCATTCCCCTGTGTCCTCAGCTCTCCCGATGTCTCGACGGCCAGGCACAGAGCCTCGATGCGCTTTCCCAGACGACGGCCAAAGACTCCATTGACGCCATTGTCAAAGGGATAATCGGACGCAATTCTTCAAACAACAGTTGATAATTGCGGATGAAAGAAGCGATACATTTTGTATGTTTTGCCAGATCCGAAGAAACTGCTGCCGGTTGCACATGCATATATTGCACTTTACGAGCGTAAACAAGCCTTAGAAGAACTTTCCAGGAGCGTGTTTCGTGTGCATTATTTCTTCAGTGTGAAGCAACTGACTGGAAAGGACTTTTAAGACGCCTATTTATTCGCTTGGATGTTGATATTCTGTTTCTTATTTTCGGTTGCATTTAACTCTTTAATGACCAGTGTGTACTAAAATGTATGGGAAAACATACGGCTGGTCGTTAAAGGGTTAAATACAGTGACTGAAGTAATTATTGCATCACCCTGCAAAAAAGCGAAAAATCGGTTTAATATCAGCTTTTTTTACTAATGTCACTCAAATTAATTATTTTATTAACAAGTATAGAAGCAGAAATTGACATAATGTTCATTGATGTCTGTTGGTCGATTCAATAAAGAAAATAAGAAACATTCAATGTTTTTACTTATTACGTCCTGGTACTTCCTTTAGCTTTGGTCACATGGGGATGCAATCATTTCCACAGCTGTAGATTGAGGTGGAGCCATTCAACGTGTGATAATTAATTTTATGCACTGGGAATCGAATTTTAAATCGTGTTGAGTCAAGTTTCGAATTAAAATATTTTAACCAGATGCTCTGCAGTTGCCAATTATTGTGGTTATAGTTTGAAGCAGGTCTGCCGAGAGGTAGACAGGGCAAATACCCAGTGGCCGAACCAGGTCGCAATCATGAAAAACATTATAATCAGTTTCTGATGTATTCGTTGTTAAATATAAAATTCCTGACACTTTGCTGCAACCAAAGCTGAAGTTTAAACTTCAAGCATCTGTGATTTTAGCTGGAGGTGCTTCTCTTATCTGCCTGTGTTCTTAAGACTTCTCTTTTCCCGTGTTAATTTCGCACTGGGGACGCCTCTGATTAGGTTGTACTTGGAGAGGTGCTACAGAAAACTTTAAATACAATACAATCTTAACATTACCCTAATAATAGGTAATTGTAGTCTTTGAAACACGGGATTGGACACGATCAGCTATAGGAGATTGGGTGTGTGAAGTAATGATAGACACCATCAGTAACCAGCCATAGGCAGACCGGAGAATTGGTGCCAATGAAAGATATTTCGCTTTCAGCAGGCACTAAGCCTTTGACCACAGTCCTGAAACTTTTCCACTGGAACCTTACGTTGGTGAAACACCAGATTGTGTCTAAGAACGTGCAAAAGGAGTTCGTGAAGATTACTAATCTGAAATTTGTGATTTCTATTTTGTTTATTGCAATTACATTTTACTTCAGCCTCATGGGCATGCTATTCTGACCGCAGACAATGGCGATCATTTATTCGTACCCATCGCCGCCAAACAATGGCTATCGTCAGGAACTGATGATGACAATGACAAGTCTAAAGACGTATGCGTCTTAATAGACAGGCCATGTGGAGGTTGAAGCTTATTAGAACATCGTGATTGGCTATCCTGCTACAGGCCAACAAATTTGTGTGGAGTCTTAGCTACAGGGGGGATCGAGGGGGACAAGTCCCCCACCTTTCACAGAGAGGGGACGCATAATACGTGTGTCCCCCACATTTCCTACCCCTCTCGTTGGGTGTCCCCCCCACCTGTCAAACGAGATCGCCGCTGATTAGCTATATCAGTTTTAAGCTTCATGGCGTGGTTCTGCTTCAAATTTCCTAAGCACTAATAGTTTGCTGCAACAGAAGCTGTTCGACTGGACGCCACAAGAATCTCAACAATGATCATAGGCGTATCTCAATCGGCTTACTCTGTACTTGTTCACCTAAGCTCTTTACAGAAATGCGCTACATAATAGCACGAATAGAGATTGTGTGTTGTGATTCAGCTCATAGACATGTTATATCTATGGGTCAGTTAAGGCTGGAACAATAGTTGTTATTTTTGCAAAGTTCTAAGTATTTATTTATGTTATAATGGCTGGGCCTGTTTCTGATAGGAATTGGGCGGCCAATCGTGGTTCTCGGAATGCTAGGTGAGTATTTTCCACGAGTTTTCAAAAAGGAACAGAATAATTGAATTTTAAAATAATGGTGAGACTAACACCCGTTCTCATCGTTAAAGGAACCACCGACGAGGTGAAGGTGGCCATGGGTGATGGCGGTGGTAATCTTTTTCTTCAGTGCTTTTAATTCAGTATTCAGCTTCCGCCGCAAAGTTTTAGGTGTTTTCATATTTCTGTATAAATTGAGGCCGTTGATATTTACCATGTGATGTGCAAATGATGTTATAGCATCTGTTTGCGTACCTAATCTGTTGCGAATGTCCTTAGCTAATTAGTATTGTAATTATAATTTCCCTAATAATCGGTATTTATAAATTGGCATCATACCACTCGCCAGTAGAGTCATCTGAACTTCCTACGGATTCCAAACGCTGGTATTTGTTGTTTGTTGCCTATTTCATTCGTTCATTTATTCTGAGCATTTATATAGCGCCCCTTCAAGAACCTACTCAGGAGCACATGATGAAGATGCTGTAAAATATATGGTTACAGTTACAATTAGCGCAATGTGTTACTTTCTTCAGCAAAGCCCAGTACGACATAAATGGCATGTCACGGCCGAGTGGAGTCATGCATCGTGGTCAGCGCACGCAGCTGCTATCGGAAGAGATTGTCACAGAAGGAGACCGACAGTTGCAGGAGTTACTTAAGAAGCAGATGAACACAAGGGTCTCTCTTGACCAGTCAGTATGCACTATTTTTCATGGGAAGATTATTTCTACCTGTGAACTTGTGTCTAATATGTTCTATGTAGACTATTTGTTTATTCTGCCTGCTCTGGTCTCTTCACTTGGCCTCGAGAGGTGACTGTTGCTCCAGATGCTTCCACTGCCACCAGACAGAATAGAGCTTTCGCAATTGTGGGTCCTAGTGTTTGGAATAGCTTCCTTTCTGACCTGCGTTCTCTCCCACTGGAACTCTCTGGCTCTTTCTATAAGCTACTCAAGACTTTCCTCTTTGACTGGACCTGGGTTGGGAGCACCTCTGAATAGCTATCTTGATGCTATATAAATTGCATAGATTGATCGACTAATTGATTGGATATTTGGAGGATTTATATAGTGCCCCTTCAGGAGCGCTTCCGAGCCAACCACGGCTAAATAGGATGGTCGTAAGGTTGGTATAAACGCTGTGGAGTGTCCACTGGGCAGCAGGAAGCCCATTCCAGGTTGCAGGGCCAGCAACTAATCTGCTAGTAAATTTGCACTAGCCAGCCCTACTGAACAGAATAAAATGATAGACTTAATTCACAAATTTTTTGTTTCTATTGGTATTCAAAATTAACCCTTACACATATTTGTTCAAGATTTATAATGACTTGATTTTTCTGTTATACGTTTTTTGTGCAAGATTCATTTTCTGTTGGAGCATTATAAATTACAAGTTAATAATAAATTATAATAATAATTTATTAGCAGAACCTAGAATAACAGATGCTGCCACACTCCTCAAAGTCCAATTCATTCAAAATGGACCTAAAGGCCGATGTTTACGTTAGTATATCTAATTATCTAAGTTCGTGTCTCAATTGTTAGTATACATTCAGTATATCATCTGCTTAAAAAGAGGGTTTCTTATCAATACAATGCAATTAGACTGCATTCTTGGTCGGTTGCAATCAGCTCGCAATTATGCCATATGCACAGCTTTCTTACGAGTCGCAAGGAATTCTCGGAGGCGACCATTTCCCAACCGCTCATCAACAGCGTGAGTGGAGCCATGACGCTAGACGGCTACGACAAATGGGTCCAGGACAGCGAAGAAATTGACGCACTCAGGCAGGCTGGGCTTACTGAGGAAGAAATCACCTTCAAGCTTAACAGGGAGAAAAACTGTCCAATCCAGGTAGATGGCATTGTTATGGTCTTTCTCACATAGTGTGTAGTCGCAGTTAAACGACATTGTGTGATAACAAAGATCATTAGCGTCGCCCTCCTCCTTTATCCAGGGTTGGGACTGACACTATCACAGTGCAGACAGTTTCAGAGTTTCTCACCTAGTGATGTCATTTGACATTTATATAGCACCCCTCGAGGATACCTACTAATACAAATATTTTGCATCGATTAGCAAAACAGCAGGCTGAAAGTCTGAAGGCATTATTTTAGACGAGAGATTTTGCTTTTGGCAATGTAAATAAGATTTTAGATGAGAAACTTTTAATGGTATAAACAAGATTATTTACCAGACATTATACTTTTTAAGGTGTAGACAAGAAGTTTGGTGGTGTATGATAACATTCTGTGGGTTTGCATTGCAACTATATGTAGTCTATGCAAGAGTCTATAACATTGGGAATTGGTCCTCTGCCAACATGAAGGGGTGCTATAGAAATGTTTTAAAATAAATAACGATTGCCTGTGCAAAGCAAATGCACACCTGAACAACAGGCATTAATGAAAGCAATCCAGGTAACGCCATCTCTTTCGTTTCTCTTTTCAGTTCGGGCGCAAGAGACGTTCGCGCCTTGGTGTCGACCCGGTCACCACAGCCGAGCGCATGACAGAGATCAACAGAAAGCTGGAGGAGCACAGGCGCCGTCTGCTGGCGCCGACGAAATTCTCTGGTGCCAAGGTGATGTCACGACAGGAGATGGACCTGGAACAGGCGATCACAAAGAACCGCGAGAGGTCGAAACATCTGGCTTGTCTTGTAACGGACGGATCGAGGAGTGGCTCCATCGATCCGAGCCATCCGATCAATCACCTTGCGGAGATCCTCGAGACTGTATCATCCCGGCTTACCAATCGGGCTAAGCGTCGCAAGTCGGGTGGTGGCAGGGAGGTCGGGCAAGAGTCACAGGCGAGGTCTATTGTCAGAGAGTCTGAAGAGTCTGATTTGGACGAGGGTGAGATTCAAGAGAACTTTGATGTTCCGAACCGGCCGGATGACTGGCAGAGGTTGTCCGATGCGAGTCCGGAGGTGCTGCTGCCCGATGGCGCGAAGACACCCCAGGGCAGCATCGAGTCAATTCCCGAGGACATCATCCGACGTTACAGACTCACCCTAGAGCAGATTCGAACGCTCCCCAGGTTTATGGACTACATGCCTGGAAAACCAAACCAGGTGATGCTTTGGCTGCAGAGCTTTTATTGACAACTGGGTTGTGGAACTGTGTTCAGTGGATGAGGATTGCTGTCAGTTCACTCTCAGGGTTGAATGTTATGTAGAGTGACTGAACATTTATATGGGGCCTCTTTTGGATATCTACTCACAGGTGCTCAATACAATACAGTCACGACAGATGTTCAGAGCCAAGTTGTGTCGATAGGTTGTCGGAGTTAAATTCGACTCCTGTATTATTATTTTTACTACTATAATAATGTGTCATCATTTGTTCATAATATGCCTGTAATCACACAAACATACGGAGTATGAACGATTTGTAGGTCTGAAATTAGACGAAGATATTATCATTATAATGACTTGTCATCATTCGTTCATAATATGTTTGTAAATCATACTACGGTTTGTCAGTTTGAAATTGGTTGAAGTTATTATTATTATTATTTTCATCATCATCATAATAACTTATACATTAGACGAAATATTATTAGTTTTATTATTATTGATATTATCTTTGTTTCAGAATTATTATTTTCTTTTTTTTAATTTTCAGACTATTTACCTGAAGAATCTGTCGTCACGAGTGTCTGAGGCCGATCTTGTTTCTCTCTTCAACCGATTTCAGAATCCTGATGATCCAAGGATTGTGTTCAGGTTGCTCAAAGGCAAAATGAAGGGACAAGCATTCGTCAAGTTCGCCAGTGAGTTGATCAAGTTATTTCTTTGATTTTTTTCTTTTTACTTTTGGGGAGTCAAATGAGATTAAAATTTGTGTGTGGCTTGGTGGCCTTATTTGGTGGCATGGTGGCCTTATTTGGTGTCACGGGTGTCTTATTTGGTTTTACGTGGTCTTATTTGTAATGTAAATCTTCAGATTTATTAACATTTTCAGATTAAATAACATCTTGTGTCTAATTAGTCCAATGAACAAGTCTAACATGAAAAAGCATTCCTTCCATTCAGTTCTATTCTGTGTCCTTTATTTGTCATGGTAGCCACGGCTGCCAACAGAAATTCCAGTCCCCTAGGGGTTCTGCCTAGGGTACCCACATTTCGGCTGGTAGCTGTGGCTATCATGGCAAATAAAGGCCACAGAAAGGCTAGTGTTCTAGTCAAATAAATCTGAGCGCCTAGGCAAGGCAGTCATGGATCTTTAAGTTATCTTTAGGCTACACGAGAGACTTGATTGCGGGTAGGCCTGGGCCCTTAGAGAGTCGCCTGGCCCATGTACATTTGCCCGTCTGCCTCCCCTTCTCGGTGGGCCTGATGGTAGCGACAGACAGAGGTTGAGTGGTGAAAGAAAGGAGACAGGATGAGTCAGGTGACGATAAATTGCAGAAGATAAAGAACAATAGAGGGATCTGTAGTGTTGTTCTCTTGTTTTTACCCTCTTTTGTTTAACATGGCTTGTGTAAAGTTTGCCATGAACGTGGGATTGTCCGTTCGTCGGAGTTCTTTCAACTCTATTTTCGGTATGTTCTCATCAACCTACGGAGCTAAAATTTTGCACACGTGTCACGCTTGCATGATGACGCAATAAATGAACAAAATTAAATGTCGTTTACCCACTCGAGCGAGTCCTCCTTGGCGAGCTCCACTCCTGGAAGTTTACATATTTATGATCTCTTAAGGAAATGGATGGATTGCGCCTTCTACCAGATTCATATACTCAATACAAGAAGGTCCCAAAAAACCCATGTTTTTACTTTCACTTGTTTTCTGCTGCAGATGTGGATTTGGCGACAGCTGCTCTCGATTTGGTCAACGGTTACGACTTCAAAGGGAAACCGATCATCATCGAATATGGGAAACAGAATAACGAACAAGACAGGAAGAGAGACAAGAAGACAGAGAGTGACACATGCACTGAACAGAAACTGAGTTGACAATTCGTTACAATGGTAATAAAATATTACTTAAAAAGACAGAGACCTTGTGATCTCCTCAGGGGCGTCTGCACCATAGAAACCTTGGAGCAAATGCTCCATCAAAGAAATAGGGGAAGTTAATTTTTAAAATAATAATTATACCATTAAGATCTTTCATTATTTGCATCTGAGTTGGGTGTTGATTGAGCAGGAGAGTGACTTGATATACTTTATGAAGCTCAGTTCATATCTTACATCACTTGTATTTTTTTTCATTATTACTGGTGTTATTATGAAAATGTTCAATGCCTGCTCAGTCAGACAATTATGTCAGTCTGAGGTTTGGTTAGTGAAGAGTAATGATATCCAGATATTTGATAGCCAAAGAGAGATGTTGAATTTCGAGGCATTTGTTGATGTAAGATGATATGCTTCGCCCATGGGAGAAACCCTTGTAGTCAAATCCGTTTCCTGGGGAATGAAATGAAGCCCATGACAGTGTTGCATAGGGGTTCGCCCAAAATACCCGCATGAACCAATGACCTCAGAATGTGGAGAGGGTCATAACGGGCTGCTGGTGGTTTTCTATGTATGCATGAGTATATGAATAGTCTTGCTGACCTTAAAAGATGGGAAGGTGTAGAATGCTGTGTGAATGATGAGGAGTGGTGGAGAACGGAAGATGGGTGAGGATTAGAACGGAGGGAACAGCTAATGAGGATGGGAGGAGCATGCATGGAAATGGGACGAAGTGTTGAAATCGGAGTGGGTAGGGCCCCGTGGTTTATGCATAAATTGGCTGTTTTCTCATACATTTTTTAATGGAAAGTTTTTGCAAATAATTGCATAAAGTTTAAAAAAATTCGGTCAGTATTAACTATAAATGGCTTGTCCGTGCTATAATTAGCCTATAGGGGCGATAGTTTACCGACCAGACGACGTAATTGTTGATGGCTAGGATCAGTGGTTAATGCGATTTTGCATATTTCTACGCATAATTTACGAATAATGTTTGCATAATCCACGGTGGCCTACGGAGAGGAAGGGCAGGTGAGGAATGAATGAGAGGGAGGTGGAGGAAAATTGTGAGGGCAGTGAAAGTTGAGGGGCATTGGCAGAAATGTTGGCCTACGATCTCTGAAGTCAGGTAGGCCCTCCGGTGGCCATCACATATTGTATTGTATTTAAATCTCTTTATTTATATAGTGCCTCTCTCAGCGCACACCATTCACTTCCAGATAAAAGAAAATCGAAAAGAAATTAAACGCCAAAACGGAAGTTTTGCAAAAGCTGGGAGCCGGGGAACCGCTACTCATTCCTCCTCAAATGCAAGTGCATTCACTGGACCATAGGGCCTATCCTCAGAATCTGTAGCTATCAACCCGTCCACTCCCAACTGTAGGATATACGCGTTGCACTAGTTATATGGTATCCTATCAATACCTCTTTAAATAAAGGTGTCTAAGAGTATAATTACATTAATCAACTGTCAGCTGCGCTTTATTTTTGGCAATCAATTATTGGACTGAAAGGAAAGCAGTTTTTTTTACTCACTAAATATCAGTGTCAAATGGTAAATAAGCTAAAGTAATAATGGCAATCATAATTATTACTGTAAATTCAATAAACAAATGTACGATGCCACCTAGCGATTCGTGTGCGCAACACCTTTCGAAGGAGTGTACAATTTTAGCTTTAATTAAGATTAATTTCGCATCAATCGTCATACAGAAAGGAATGCAGTTTCGTTTAGTCAAGAAATGAATGCATATGGCACAAATTGGCCACCATAATAATGCCAATTATTATTTTTTTATTTCAGACACGTACTACGGCACCTACCGATTGAGAGGCGCATTCCCATCTGTCCAATACATTGGACTTAGCATTCTCTTTCGCTTTCTCAAAACTTGTTTCTTCGATTATGTATAGCTTCAAGGGAACTTCAAAAATGACAAATGAAGCGTAAAATAAAATATTAAATAATTATGGGTCACAGCTAGCGTATACAATTATTGTGTAGCTAGAACAATGGTGTCTACAAAGACCCTAGCTGTCCTGTAGTATCCTGGATTAATAATTATTGTTTGTTGTCTATTGTAGAATTATGTCACGCAGAGGATCCTGAAAATTCACACATTAGGGATCTCTATTTTTAAGTTGTACTGTGTGACATATCTACGTATTTTGCAAAGCCAAAGTTTACAACACAATGTATTGTCAACGATCATACGTCGGAGCAGTGTCTACTTCAAATTTTGATTTAATTGGGTCGGTAATGTGTTTATCGTAGTTTACTGCCATTTGGAATGCAGATAAGTGGCAAGTTAAATTAGGCCAAACGACATAATAATATCTGAAGTCATTGATTGAAGATTGAAATTGGGGGAGGGGGGGCAGTAATTAGCCCAACCGATGCACGATGAGTGTCAGAGTTTGCGAAGATCGGCAAAGGTGAGAACTGGCAAGGAGCCAAGGACTACCAGACTAGAGCGATGATGGAGCGCATCCAGCATCTAGCCGGAGACGTGGCCATATTTCGGAATACGACCGACAAGACGTGCAGCAGAACGCAGGCACCGCAACCGCCCATTTTGGAAGCCTACATAGAGTGAGCAGCAGCAGGCATAATCTGATGAAGGAGTGGACAAGTGTAGACGGTGGCGTCTGGAGTTATCGAGCGAGTAAAAGTGCGGAGCTGACGCAACTTTTGGCATGAATCACACAGTGACACAGGATACGGTGAATGTGAGGTGCAAATGTAAGCTCTTGGTCTTGGTTAGAGATGTTCGGCAACCCTACAGTATGTTTGCACAATTATTTCAACAATTGATCAGCGATTAGTAGGGGAGCAGTGGGAAAGAGAAGAACATTTATCGAGGCCAATTTTACCAAGCCTTGTTAGACGGCATGACAAAGAGACTGTTAATGAAATTGGCAGATTTGGAGAAGGATCCGTGTAGTTCTAGTGTTAGATCTTTTGATCCAATGCTTGGCCAAATGATTTCGACCCTGAGGGGGTGAGAGATAACAGCCATGGATATGAAGCGTTTGCGACTTCATTTACTTAGCCTTGGCATATGAAGGCGAGTGGCCTGCCCTCTCCCTCACCGTTTCATCTTCCCACCGACTATAGCCAACTCTGCCAAAATGAGCATACTGCTCATTTTGGCTATAGAGTATAGGTATTATTGTAGAAGATATCTCGAACCAAATTCCTGCCCTGGCGGGAAATTGAGCCTTCCACCTATGGATCGAATGTCCGGCATGCTAGCAAGTAGCCACTACACCATGGAGACCCTAAGCAGATCAGTGATGCACTCTGATTCATTAGTTGATGTTTACCCTCTACCTATTCATCATTTTGCATTTAAGACAGAGAACATAGCCAAGTCACATAAAGTGTTTGAGTCACGACTGACTGACTTTGGATTAGCAGTTGTTTGCACTGCACCAATAGTAGGTCCCAACTTTCACCCTTGTTGTATGTTCTCCTGAGTCACTCTGTGTTGTCTGTGTGCATCTAACACTGAGAAAAGACTTAGCATCAACTCTGCTAAATGGTTTAGTTCTATGAACAGTTTCTAGCAAAGAAATTCTGGTCATCTCGTGGGGATTCGTCACTTATTTGCTTTTCTGTTTGTATATGTTAAATCCTGGTCTGGAAATGGCATATTCGAGTGAATGTATTGATTCATGGTTGTACGGCCATGCTATTGTTATTATTTGTATACGCAGTGACAAACTGTGTAACGTGACCATTCATTTTGATCAGAGGTGTAACAAGCCTGGGGGCAGAGGGGACCGTGCCCGCTTCCTGAGTTTTGAAACTGGGGGGCAAAGCCTCCCAGTTTTAGTGCTCAGTGCCACCAAATCGGTTATTTTTTATGTTTATCCAATGGATTTTTAAGAATACTTTTGGTAAGATAATTTGTGCCCCCATTTTTCAAATTTCTGGGGGGGGGGCCAATTTAAAAAGCGTGAGGGCAACAAAAATTTTGTGCTTCGTGCAATATTTTTTTAATTATGCCCCCCCCCCCACTTTTCAAAACCTTGTTACACCTCTGATTTTGATATACCCGTCTCCCCTACCTACAACTTACCAGCAAGATCAATCAATGAAAGTCAATATAGCATCTCTTCAAGAAATCTACTCAGAGGCGCACCCGATCCAACCTCGGTCAAACAAGACAGAGTTCAGAGTGGAATAAAATTGTATAGAGAGTTCCTAGGCAAGAGCCAAAGATCCAATGGTAGGCCATTCCAAGCAGTCTGGTCCGCAACTAAAATGGACGATACTGCATTATAGAGGTTCCGAGAGATGTGGACAAGCAGAAGCATCTGCGGGGCAGAGGTGTTTGCTCTGCCCTGGCCCTCTAGCAAATGGACTTGGACCACATTCTCTCAACACCTCTTACTCATTCCAGAGCTCCTGAGTAAGCTGGGGCCCTGCGCTGTCTTTCAAGTGGAGCTTTAGATGTTGACGATGCTTAATTTTGCTCTTATTATCAGTGGCGAATAAATGGAGCATTGAATTTAAAACTAAGTAAATGATAATGATATTTGTAGCCCTGAAACTTCGGAACATAAATATTTAGAGCTGTAAATCTTGACCATCAAGCAGCCGAAAAGCTGCCTCAGTTAAAGCAATTAGTTTCAGTTTAACGACACTGTGTGATAACGAAGATCATTAGCGTCGCCCTCAACTTTATTCAGGCTTGGGACTGGCACTGTCATAGTGCAAGCAGTGGAGGAGTCTCATTAAAAGTAAGTTGTAGGCCTACCGTCGAAAGCGCTCTGTGAACCAGCATCGCAGGCGACACAAAGAGTCAGAGACGTCTAAGAATGTGCTACGAATGGAATTCTTCGGAGTCTTTCTCGACCTTGCAGGTAATTAGAGAGCGGAAAAACAATGCTATGCTGTAGAACGTCCAATTTATTTGGTGCTCAGAGAGAGAGAGAGAGAGAGAGAGAGAGAGAGAGAGAGAGAGAGAGAGAGAGAGAGAAGGAGAGGGAAAGAGAGGGAGGGAGGGAGTGAGAGAGAGAGAGAGAGAGAGAGAGAGAGAGAGAGAGACTGATAGACAGACAGAGTGAGACAGAAAGAGAAGGCCATCACAGTAATTGGGTTTCGCTGTGGAGATTTGTTAAAAACTAATGAGAAATTACTTGAAGCCGAATGAACGAAACGTGGTAGCCCGTCTTTCTGACTGTTTCTCTATCCGCTTGTTCCTTCTCGTACCTGTTTGTCTGCCCAGCGCAGCCGAATCAAGCAGCCCTCCCAATTAGTCTGTTTCACTCTCAGCCAACATCCATCACCAGTTACTTATCCTATGATCGTCCTACCAACTCTTTCTCTGTTCAGTGCGCCAGTAGGTCTTGATCGGTTGGCAACGCGGTGTTAAATCCAACGAGTATACCAAACAAATAATTATAACATAGGCTAGAGGCTGAAGAGTGTGGGGGCTCTAGGCCTGCGCCCTATTGTATGAGATGAATCTAAAGCCCACGTGTGCCAAACAAACTTATAAACGTATGTATGTATATATACATATATATATACATGTATATAACACATGTAGACTATCTGTGTTAAACAACAGTGTATACATGTAGCTAGGACATAAGAAATCACAGTAAACTACAAATATGGCACTAGTGTACATCGAAGATGATAACTGTACGTATCTGAGCCTGTATAACACGTGGTGCGATATATAGGCTATTAGGCATATTATATTTATAAAACGTGGTGCTAGACCTATATATCACTCATATAAAGAGCATACTAGGGCCTATATATATATATGCATATATATAATAAAGATTCTAATATATATAAATACGTTTATTTAATACATTCAGACTATACGTATACATAGGCCTATTATAAGATATAGTTATATAACGTGGTGTTATTATATATTACCATAATTTTTAATCTGTAGCATATAATGTAGGCGTATAATTTTATTATTAGCTTACATTTAATATATATATATATATATAATATGCATATATATAATACATGAATGCATGATATAATTGATATATGATATTTGTAGGCCTACATGGATATATATATATATATATATATATATATATATAATTAGGCCTAATACATGGGCATTCTAAGGGCAGATCGAGTATTATCTCCAGCAGCGGCTGTGGCAGCTGGGCTGCTGTTAATGGTTGTCGAGGCCAAAGAGAGGCTGCTGTTCAGAACGAGGGCGTCATGCAGAGGACCGGTATTATAGTCGGTCAAATAACAGCAGCGCACAGGTGGGCGAACGAGGCAGAACGACATCTACAGGTGTGTTGTTCAGCGTCGCTTCCCATCGGAACCTCAAGTCGAAATCGTATAGTGAGGTTAGAGGATGGCTTTTGTACACGCTGACAATGGTGATTCGTGAGCTTCTGTATAATGGGTATTGGACAGGAACCTCGTTCGACGCTGCCATATGTTGTAGGCCGACGACAGTTTAGCTATCAGACTGACTGTGAGCAGTCTACGCTGTGTTTAGTATTGGTGGTTTCAGTTTAACGACGTTTTGTGATACCTAAGATCGTTAACGCTGCCCCCTCCTTTTTCTAGACTTGGGATTGGCACTGCCAGAGTGCAAACAGTTTTAGTGATGCGCTATGTTTACCAATGTTATAATACTGAATTTGCTGTTCGTTCGTGCGTGCCCTGTTATGAATAGAAGTCCTTTCGACTATGGGCTTGTCGTTCCACGGTACCCGGGTCAGCTCTGAGTCAGTTCCAACTGAGCAACGGGACCAAATTGTCATCATTAATTAAGCAGTCGGGTGCGAGTCGTATACTTAAACGGATGCGACCGTAGTAACGCAACAGTAAGCCATCAATTTTAAACTAAAAGGAAGACTTTAGTCAAAGTTAAGTGGATGATATCGCTGCGATCCGACACGTTGGGGGCATCACAGGATTAAAGCATCAGGCGCAGAAGGTAAGCTTGTGTCTGATTGTAATAAACTTTTACAGATATTAGATGATATTTTACGATTTCGTGATTTTTCAGACCCATTTATCCAGCATCCCACAAAAGCTCTCACGCTGACGTACTTGATAGTCTACCTTTCAATCCTCGATCAAGATGACCCCCCTCCCCCCTTAACAGCTCCTGACCCGCTGGAAAACGGACTTTGACCTCCATCAGACTGCCCTTTGGACAACGTCTCTGACTTGACGCAATGAATAGGCTGGTGCCCTGCGCTTGGCTTTCGAGTGGCACATTGGAGGTTTGGAGATCACGACTGCATGCATCAGTACAGACCTGTGACAAGTTTTACTTACCAGTGGATGCCTCGCAGGGCCTTCTTCTTGTACCTTTTTCTCGGACCTCTACTGTGCAGTATGTTATATCGTGCTTTTTAGACTGCTTAGAATGACCTTTCCCCATCGGATCTTTGGCTCTTACCTATGAGCTCTCTATCCCAGTTTTATTCCACTCTAAAGTCTGTCTTATTTGGCCGTGGTTTGACTGTGTAGATTTCTTGTAGAGGCGCTATATTAAGTTCCATCGATTGATAATGTGTGATAACTGTTACAATTATGTTTAGGCATTGTAGCATGTAGGGTACTCGAAGCAATGTATTGCATCTCAATGAGGCTGATGTTATAATGACTTGTTAAACGATGCACCCCAAGGACTACCCCCATTAGCACGACCCCTCTGACTCGACGCAGCTGGTATTCTGCTCTTGACTTAGGAATGGCTGATGCTATAGATCCTTTGTGCCTGAAGTTATTTATATATCACGTGGACAATCCCTCTGACAGTACGTATCGCTCGTGAATAAGCCGGTGCCATGAGCTCAGCCGTAGAGTAAAACTTCTGACATTTTGAGACTGTAAACACTTAAACTGCCGGTGAATTCATATTGTGGAAGGCGCGTTTATTTTACCTTTTGAAGAGGCGTTTCACAGACAATATATATATATATATATATATATATATATATATATATATATATATATATATATATATATATATATATATATTCAGCTGTAACATGATTCATCATTCACTGTTCAAATCATGTTTAAACAACAGCACGATTCAACGAATCTGTGTTTAGTCAGAGAGAGACAGAGAGACAGAGGCCGGTCAGCGTAGGCCGTTCTGGGATCTGTCGATACCTGTATGGGGTGACTGTTCAAACGGCGAGGATGCCGAATTTGTCATTATAGGCGGTGGCACCCTGCCGTATATTTTAGCATCTTTGAACGTAGGCTGTTTAAGTCAGAAAGATGCTAATTAATGTAATACAAAAACCTCAACAAAGTCGTATAATTCAGGTGATTAACCAACTGCATTATTGTTTCATTCTGCCTATAGCTATAGTCGTGTTCATTGTTCAAAGCCCGTGAACAGAACTAGTCAGAGTAGTAGTAGTATAAGTTTAATTAACGACACTGTGTGATGACACAGATCATTAGCGTCGCCCTTCTCCTTCATCCTAGCTTGGAACTGGCACTTTGAGAGTGCGAACAGTGGCGGAGCAACAACGATCATTAGCGTCGCCCTCCTCTTTCGTCCAGGCTTGGGACTGACACTGTGAGAGTGCGATCAGCGGCAGATTTACAAAGATCCTTAGCGTCGCTCGTCTCCTTTACACAGGCTCGGGGCTGCCCTATTACAAGTAGCCCTGGTTTAAGAACTCGGCCACTGCGTCTGTACTCTGTAGGCTGCCAACCGCAGACCCCACCTGCAGACAATGTAGGGCTGTCAGAGTGGACAGGGCAATTGTTAACGGCAACATACCCTCAGCTGCTATGAACTGCCATTATATTTAGATTTTTAGTTCGTGCGATTGAAAAGAGAACTGAGTTCATAAAGGCTCTGCCGAAAACCATCCATTCATAGGATATAGACGTCGCGGCTTTTGTTGTCAAACGTCGTAGTTAGACCTCTTAGTCAGTGAATGACTCCGTTCTGTTTGCGCTCTGACAGGGCTAGTCCCAAGCCGGGAGGAGGAGGAGGGCGACGCCAATGATCTTTGTTATCACACAGTGTCGTTGGAGAGATCGTAAACATTTCGCGTCAAGATTATGCAACACTATGAACAAGCGTATCACCGGCTTTAATGCAGTATAGCATCATAGTATAATAGATGTAGGTGTTTTAGCTCTACCTATCAGAGACTCTCAACATCCATGCTATCTGTCAGATGTCGACGTTAACCCGCTGGTTTGTTCCACGCTTGTGCGTGGGCCCACCACTGGTGACCATTTTCAGCGTAATATGCACTGTTTTGCTACCTGTTGTAACATGTACGTTATGACATTTAACATCATAGGCTAGCGAAGAGAGCGCCTCTGAGTAGATATTTGGAAGGGACGCTATATAAATGTCCGATTACATTACATTTTGAATTGTGCTTCATGTTCTTTAGGTTCACGATTAGTCTCTGGGACAGTCGTTCCGAATAGCCTTCACGATGCCCAGCTTATCCGCAACCGTTATATCTCTGCTTGCTCTGGTCGAATTGTCTACCAATACTGTGAGCGCAGTAGATGGAAACTCATCAAGCGCAGCAACGTCCCAGAACGTTGGAACCGTTACCACAATGTTCCAAGACAGTTCCACAATAGACCAAGGTTATGAGAACAGTAGCAGTACGTTCACCAAGAGCCCCGTCGATTCCCAACGGCCCAGCACCGACCTCTCCTCTTCCACCTCCGAGGGTTCGAAGGCTACCGGACTGCGCGTGCTTTATCGAATGTCCTCGACGTTTCTAGATGTGATTCAGCCGCCAGGAAAGAATCTATACGACGAACTAGGCATGGAAAGCGGTGAGTGATCTCTGGTCGTCGTTTTCTGGTTACACGTACGAAATAATAATTACAATAACGATAATGAAAATAATAATAATGATGATAATGAAATGGTTATGATAATAATAATAATGATAATTATGACAATATTGATAATGATGATAATGACATTCATGATAATAATGATAATAAAATTAATAATAATTGTGATAATGATGATGATGATATTAATAGCAATAATGATTAATAATAGAGATGATGATGATAATGATGATGATGAAGACGGCGACGATGATGGTGGACATGGTGGTGGTGGTCGTGATGATGGTGATATTCGCTTTCTAAAATGTAACACTGGTTGACGCCCCGCAATGCCTTGATTAAACGCCCTTGACACTGTTTGGGAGGAGCTAAATGAGGATAGACTCATCCACCCAACTATCCATCCGTCCATCCATCCATCCGTCCATCCGTCCATCCGTCCATCCGTCCATCCGTCCGTCCATCCGTCCGTCCATCCGTCCGTCCGTCCGTCCGTCCGTCCGTCCGTCCGTCCGTCCATCCGTCCGTCCGTCCGTCCGTCCGTCCGTCCATCCGTCCGTCCGTCCGTCCGTCCGTCCATCCGTCCGTCCATCCGTCCGTCCATCCGTCCATCCGTCCGTCCGTCCGTCCGTCCATCAGTCCATCCGTCCATCCGTCCGTCCATCCGTCCATCCGTCCGTCCGTCCGTCCGTCCATCCGTCCATCAGTCCATCCGTCCGTCCGTCCGTCCATCCGTCCGTCCATCCGTCCGTCCATCCGTCCGTCCATCCGTCCGTCCATCCGTCCGTCCGTCCATCCGTCCATCCGTCCGTCCGTCCGTCCGTCCATCCGTCCGTCCATCCGTCCGTCCATCCGTCCATCCGTCCGTCCGTCCATCCGTCCATCCGTCCATCCGTCCGTCCGTCCGTCCATTCGTCCATCCGTCCGTCCATCCGTCCATCCGTCCGTCCGTCCGTCCATCCGTCCGTCCATCCGTCCATCCGTCCATCCGTCCATCCGTCCGTCCATCCGTCCATCCGTCCGTCCATCCGTCCGTCCGTCCGTCCATCCGTCCATCCGTCCATCCGTCCGTCCATCCGTCCGTCCGTCCATCCGTCCATCCGTCCATCCGTCCATCCGTCCGTCCGTCCATCCGTCCGTCCATCCGTCCGTCCATCCGTCCATCCGTCCATCCGTCCGTCCATCCGTCCATCCGTCCGTCCGTCCGTCCGTCCGTCCATCCGTCCGTCCGTCCATCCGTCCATCCGTCCATCCGTCCATCCGTCCGTCCATCCGTCCGTCCGTCCATCCGTCCGTCCATCCGTCCGTCCATCCGTCCATCCGTCCATCCGTCCGTCCATCCGTCCGTCCATCCGTCCGTCCATCCGTCCGTCCGTCCATCCGTCCATCCGTCCGTCCATCCGTCCGTCCATCCGTCCGTCCATCCGTCCATCCGTCCATCCGTCCATCCGTCCGTCCATCCGTCCGTCCATCCGTCCGTCCATCCGTCCATCCGTCCATCCGTCCGTCCATCCGTCCGTCCATCCGTCCGTCCATCCGTCCGTCCATCCGTCCGTCCATCCGTCCGTCCATCCGTCCGTCCATCCGTCCGTCCATCCGTCCGTCCATCCGTCCGTCCATCCGTCCGTCCATCCGTCCGTCCATCCGTCCGTCCATCCGTCCGTCCATCCGTCCGTCCATCCGTCCGTCCATCCGTCCGTCCATCCGTCCGTCCATCCGTCCGTCCGTCCATCCGTCCATCCGTCCGTCCATCCGTCCGTCCATCCGTCCGTCCATCCGTCCATCCGTTCATCCGTCCGTCCATCCGTCCGTCCATCCGTCCGTCCATCCGTCCATCCGTCCATCCGTCCGTCCATCCGTCCGTCCATCCGTCCGTCCATCCGTCCGTCCATCCGTCCGTCCATCCGTCCGTCCATCCGTCCGTCCATCCATCCGTCCATCCGTCCGTCCATCCGTCCGTCCATCCGTCCGTCCATCCGTCCGTCCATCCGTCCGTCCGTCCGTCCGTCCGTCCGTCCATCCGTCCGTCCATCCGTCCGTCCATCCGTCCGTCCATCCGTCCGTCCATCCGTCCGTCCATCCGTCCGTCCATCCGTCCGTCCATCCGTCCGTCCATCCGTCCGTCCATCCGTCCGTCCATCCGTCCATCCGTTCATCCGTCCGTCCATCCGTCCGTCCATCCGTCCGTCCATCCGTCCATCCGTCCATCCGTCCGTCCATCCGTCCGTCCATCCGTCCGTCCATCCGTCCGTCCGTCCGTCCGTCCATCCGTCCATCCGTCCATCCGTCCGTCCATCCGTCCGTCCATCCGTCCGTCCATCCGTCCGTCCATCCGTCCGTCCATCCGTCCGTCCATCCGTCCGTCCATCCGTCCGTCCATCCGTCCGTCCATCCGTCCATCCGTTCATCCGTCCGTCCATCCGTCCGTCCATCCGTCCGTCCATCCGTCCATCCGTCCATCCGTCCGTCCATCCGTCCGTCCATCCGTCCGTCCATCCGTCCATCCGTCCATCCGTCCATCCGTCCGTCCATCCGTCCGTCCATCCGTCCGTCCATCCGTCCGTCCATCCGTCCGTCCATCCGTCCGTCCATCCGTCCGTCCATCCGTCCGTCCATCCGTCCGTCCATCCGTCCGTCCATCCGTCCGTCCATCCGTCCGTCCATCCGTCCGTCCATCCGTCCGTCCATCCGTCCGTCCGTCCATCCGTCCATCCGTCCATCCGTCCATCCGTCCGTCCATCCGTCCGTCCATCCGTCCGTCCATCCGTCCGTCCATCCGTCCGTCCATCCGTCCGTCCATCCGTCCGTCCATCCGTCCGTCCATCCGTCCGTCCGTCCGTCCATCCGTCCGTCCATCCGTCCGTCCATCCGTCCATCCGTTCATCCGTCCGTCCATCCGTCCGTCCATCCGTCCGTCCATCCGTCCATCCGTCCATCCGTCCGTCCATCCGTCCGTCCATCCGTCCGTCCATCCGTCCGTCCATCCGTCCGTCCATCCGTCCGTCCATCCGTCCGTCCATCCGTCCGTCCATCCGTCCGTCCATCCGTCCGTCCATCCGTCCGTCCATCCGTCCGTCCATCCGTCCGTCCATCCGTCCGTCCATCCGTCCGTCCATCCGTCCGTCCATCCGTCCGTCCATCCGTCCGTCCATCCGTCCGTCCGTCCATCCGTCCATCCGTCCATCCGTCCATCCGTCCGTCCATCCGTCCGTCCATCCGTCCGTCCATCCGTCCGTCCATCCGTCCGTCCATCCGTCCGTCCATCCGTCCGTCCATCCGTCCGTCCATCCGTCCGTCCGTCCAGCCTAGTCATCGATGAATAAGTGAATATTTCATGCGTTATACGAGCGGAATGTAATACTTTGCCAAACCAGGTACTGCATTATATATTACGCGCATACACACACATACAAACAAGCAGAGACAGACACACACCCACACTGACAAATTACACAGACAGACACCTACACAGACGAATGCTGGCGGATACATCAAATAGCCTTAGCAGTAGAATACAGGGGCTGGTTAAAACGGATGAACAGGAAACCGATGAAAGGCAAACACTGTAGGTGATAAAGGCATAATATATATATATTGATATCCTCGTTTTATTTATCGCACTGACAACGAGCCACAGAATTCTCACAATTACAGCATGAGTGGATGATGACAAGTCATCACAGGAGTAGAAATTCCCCTGTAGGCAGCCATGCAAGGCGTCACCACCTTATACATATGATTCAACTGACGCCTACTAGAGAAAGAAGAACTAGTCAACCTTAGTGGGAATCGAACTCGGTTCCTCGGCTCTGCACGCCAGTCTGTCGCCCATTACTCTACGGACCCCAGATACAAATTGAAACTGCAGCCTGTTCACACTCTGTTCCACCAGGAGGAATTGAACAATGACTGCTAAAGACCTTTAGTATGATCATTCCTCGCATGGTCTTTGTTACGACGCAGTGCAAGAGCTTTCCTACGTTGGCCAGTCAGCGTGGAACTGTCCTCCACAGTCCCTGTGCCTGGAATCACTATCCCTCTCACTTTCCAGTTCAGAAGACGCATTAAGACCTTCCAGTTCTCTGGCCTAAGCTCATACGCCCGTTGAGAGTCCTGCTGAATTGAGTGGCGCTATATAAATACTTTATCACATTACGGTAAAAATTCACGCAAAACGCTCTACAATAAAGTATTCTTTAGTCGAGCCATAATTAGCTGAAACCCGAAAGTCTCCTCAACAAACATGAGCATTAATTCAACCCCCAAGCTGCATACGAATTCGTCATTTCACACTCGAATAGCGTTTAACTTTAGCACATGCTAAACATTTCGGAGATGTAAGTTAGCGTTTCAAAGGGCTCGGTCCACTCAACACTGTGCCGAGTTCACCTGTCCGTGTTCGCTAAATCTACGAATTCATTTGCATTAATTACAATACAAACACGACGCCTAGCGGACGCTTGGAGTAACTACCTGGTCGGGATTTATAGTTAATTAAACTGCTGTCTGAAGCTGCCCTTGTTTTTGAGCCAGAATGACTAACCCAGGTGGCTCGGCTCCCAAGGGATATTATGGACATAGCAGAACTACGTGCGAAATCAGTTGGCAAGGTTTCAGATACCAGAATTTCCCCACTGTTCTTTAGCGCCTTTTTGAAGGTTTATTGAAGGCGCTATATAAACGAACCTATGCAAACATACATGCATACAAACATATATGCAAATTATGCATACATAGCATACATATAAACAAAGAAGGCCTAGATACTTACTATCATGCATACATGCGTACATGCAAGTAAGCGCCCACATTGTGAACTGTAAGCCTTAAACACAAAAGCGCACCTGAGCATACAATGAACCATGTCTAGGAGGTCAGTGTTTGGAAAATATGACAATGGAGTATTATGGAGATAATATTCGTAGATGTAGCCGCCAAAGGAGCTGCTGCTGCTTATGGTGGTGGTGGTGATGATGATGATCACGACGACGACGGCGATGGCGATGGTGACGACGACGACGACGATATAATTATCTTAAGTTGTCTATGGTTATTTTTTCAGCATTGGCTGCCAATCCAAATCAACCACTTCAAGTTATCTCACAGTCTTTATCATCGAAAGCGCGCAGCGATCCGAAATATGTAAGCAGATTTTAATTTAAGACTTCATCAAAATAAGCGGGTCAGAACGTAACCGGTTTCGCCCCTCTACCCTTCGTCCCTGAGGGGTGTCACTCGTTGCAGCGTGGAGTTCGCAGTCTGGGTATGTAGTCTACCCAAAAGAGTTATTGCATATACCCTGGCAGAGGCCCTTCTTATCGGTAATAGGATATGAGAGAGAAAGAAAAAGAGAAAAGACACTCGAGGTTCTCCAGTCAGAAGGAAATTATATTGTGGCTTCGCCTTGAGGCATGCCTGTCTGGACGTGGAAGACAGGCAGGCAGGCAGGCAGGCGGGCGGGCAGGCAGGCAGGAAGGCATATGCCCTGGCAGAGGTCTTTCTTCTGAGTGACTATTAATTGATTGATTGACTGACTGACTGACTGACTGACTGACTGACTGACTGACTGACTGACTGACTGACTGACTGACTGACTGACTGACTGACCGACGGACCTCCCTACCTCCATACCTACCTACATACCTATCTACCTACCTACCTTCATATCTGCCTGCCTACCTGAAAGCCTGCCTGCCTGTCTATCTACCTACCCACTAACCTACCTACCAATCTACCTACCTATCTACATACATACACTCAGATATATATATATATATATATATATTACCTGATTTGTTGACTGACTGACTGACTGACTGACTGACTGACTGACTGACTGACTGACTGACTGACTGACTGACTGACTGACTGACTGACTGACTGACTGACTGACTGACTGACTGACTGACTGACTGACTGACTGACTGACTGACTGACTGACTGACTGACTGACTGACTGACTGACTGACTGACTGACTGACTGACTGACTGACTGACTGACTGACTGACTGACTGACTGACTGACTGACTGACTGACTGACTGACTGACTGACTGACTGACTGACTGACTGACTGACTGACTGACTGACTGACTGACTGACCAAATGGAAGCAGAGCAGACTCTTAGGAATGCGGAAGCGTTAGTGTCTGTAAGATCTGGAGCTGCTGCGTTATACCTAGATCGAGGAAGTGGAGCAATAGTTCGTAGTAACCCAAGCCATCTATCAAACATCTGTTTATGCTTCTGTCCTGTCAAGCCAACACTTTTTTGCGCGTTTATTTGTTTAAATGCATCTTATACAGCAGAGACCAAGGGTTGCGAGAAACAGGTCTATCAATATATCTCAAATTACCATAAGCCGCTAAATCCCGCCACTCTTTGCTGTCTGACTGCGCCAGTCCCAAGCCTGGATAAAGAAGGAGGGCGTCGCTGATGATATTTGTTATCATATAGTGTCGTTAAACTGAAACTACCACTACCCTAATTAGAAGCAGCGTTGGCTGAATGTACGGTAGAGTTTTATTATTGAGTACATGATTGATAAGCGCAGTTGAAGCTTGGCCCACTGCGAAATTCTAACATAAACAAGTAAATACAATATTCTTATGTGAGACTGGAGTTTGGACTCTGGCTTTCTGCGGCACGTTGGCCGATTGGTTAGAGCGGTCGGCCTGTAACGCTGAGAATAAAGGTTCGATCCTCCTCCTCCCTCCTCTTCTTCTTCCTCCTCCTCCTCTGAGGCGGTTACTGTGTATATACTTTGAACCTTGAGCAAGCCCTTTTTGGACAATACTGTTTCTCTGCAATAATTTATAATGTAGCACCAAAGATTAGTAGGTGTAACAGAGACTAGTAAGAGTGTCAAAACTAGAAAGAGTTCCAAAAGCCTGTGATGGTGTAAAATACTAATGGGAGTACCAAGTCTATTAAGAGTCCCAAAGATCGGTATGAATGCAAAGGGTAGTTCGAATACCAAAGAGTAACAGGAGTGCTAAAGACAAATAGGAGTATCAAAGACTAATAGAAGTACAAAAGACTAACAGAAGTACCAAAGACTAATAGAAGTACCAACGACTAATAGAAGTATCAAAGGCTATTAAGAGAACATAATATAAGTAAGAGTACCAATGACCTGTCGAACAATAATTATTTTGCATCCTATTGTATTGTATCGTCAGCTGAATCATTATCCGGAGAGCATCCATTGCTGTTTTCAGTTCATCAGATACTGGGTTGGCTTCGCGGTGTGCGTTGCCTTTGGCGTCGTCTTCATCGTCCTGATGCCTATCGTCGGTCTGTGTGTCTGTGTCTGTCGGTGTTGCTGCCACAGATGCGGACACGAGAAGACAGGAACACCAGAGAACGAGAGAGACAAACCGAAAAGGATCTGCCTTGGAATTCTCCTCTTCTTCCTTACGATCGTCATTCTGTAAGTGCAAGAACAGTTATATTGTTTATATTGTTGTCAATGACTGTACACAATGGCATCCGGTGTGGCAAGGTGGAGCATTAAGCATTTGCTCCTCTGAATAGGGTAGAAAGAGCAACTTGCTGTCACAGAGATGAGATGGAAGGGCAACTTACCTCAACATGGATTGTAATCCTACGGGGATGAGTTGATCTTTCTACGTCGTCCCAATTGCACTTTCTACCGTATCCGTGGATGCGCCATTTGCTTTGTCTAGCCATATCTCTGTGGTGGTAAAGTTGCTCCTTCTACCTGTGTTAGTGTTTGACACGCTGGTCCTTGTTCCCCTATCACTCTGGAATTATTTGCCTGTTTCACCCTATCTGCGACGAAGCTGTTAGCTTTTGGTATACTTATTAAAGTGGAAGTTGGATTGGTGATAATATTGCGTGCAAATCCAACTTCTATTTCAGCCAGAATTATTTGAATCAATTCGATTTCAATTTAAGCAAGAATTCTATTCAGTAATCTAACTCCTATTTCAGCAGCCATAAATTTAATTTCGTCAATATAATTTCGTCTAAGATCATCCATTCAAGAAGTATTTCTTTCCTCACTCCAACTTCTATTTTAGCAAGCATTATCATCATTAATCCAATTTCTTGTTTACCGAGAACAGTGAGCGAGTAGTAGCTGTTTTGGTAGTGAACCTTTTCATATCGCATCCCTGCCCTGTTCGTGTTACTTTCCATTCCTCATTCTTGCACACCTGCGTGTGGACTCGATATGAATGGCTGAAAATTAACCCTTTCTTTTGCATATTTATATATCTTTGAACTGTTATGTAAATATGTTTTACTTGTGTATCCGTCGTGCATATGCAGACGGTAAAAGATTATAAGCCTACGTACTTATTTACTTACGTACTTTTTGTCCATGAACCTTTTGTCGGTGAACCACTTGTCACCAATTTGTTGGTGAACAATTTGACGTGACACGTGCTTGAATATAGCGCTGGAACAGTGTGTGCCTTCATGTCGAATGAACTGGTGCGTCAGCAGACGTCATCCGAGAACAGCGTAGGGGGAGAATCACTGGGACTCGTACCAACGATCTCCAGAAATCTCGGAGAGGTGGACGCTTTCAAACAGGCGACGGTCAAGGTCAGTGTCACTTCTTATGGCCAACCCGAAGATCATGGGTAACAAGCGTAGCACGCATGACCTTTGAACTTACTACAGAAAACCCTCCACATGGGTATAGTAATTGGACCAGTTGCTCCTTAATGTCCAGTTATCAGTTTCCATCTTTCTATTACAAATCTACATCTTCCATTCTATCGATGGCTCGTATTAGCACTTCAGCGCAATCATTCTGGCATGAACAAATGGGGTTGAAAATCATTGGTTCTTGTTTACAGGAAGTTGACGACCTTCTCATTCAGATGAACAATACCTTGTACAAGGAAGTCGACAAACTAAATGGTGAGTGAAGGAATTTTCCTAAAATAAAAACTTACTTCTCTGATCTACCTATGCAGATATAGTCTAGTTACTCACTTAATGCTAACCTTACGGGTGTAGTATAGTATGCATTGGATAAGTTCTGTGACGCCTTTAACGATCTCTAATATCCGTAGCCTTCATCGCCATCAGGCCAGCCGACAGAAATTCCAGGTCCCTAGGCAGAGCATTGACAGAAGTCCGGGCTCAGGCAGAGGAATCACTGGCCTCTCAACTATCTTTAAGCTACATGAGAGAATTGACTGAATGTCCGACCCGGGCCCATATAAAACCTCGGTACCCCTAGGCATTTTCAAATGCTCTATAGCTCGGCTGGTCTGATAACCGTAAGACCAACCAAATTATATGGACTCTAAATGGACTACATGCTATATGTTTTATTTCCGAATATCCAGGACTTCCAGAAATGGTGGACGAGAGACTTCGCGATCTGATTGGAACTGACCTCATTGGAAACATATCGACGCTTAGCAACAGTAGGAATAGTTTGTCAATTCTATTAATCAAAGAAATTGAACTCAAAGTCAATTAAGTAATTAATTTCAATTCATCTCTTAGTGTTTTAACGATTTCAGCCTTATAGATATAGGGTCTATTATTTCTACGATATTTCTACCTCAATCAATGAGAAGCCGACTTTGAGCAGCGCTTTACAAATGTTCTGCTACGATTACAATAACAATTGCAATGTTTGCGCATTTAGCTCTGGTCCGACTTGTCCATGCGTTGAAAGGGGTCGATGCTGATTCTCGGCAACTTGGATATCTTTATTCGACGCTGAACCAGTCGTTGACGACCATTGAGGGAAACCTGTCTACCATCTGCCACCCCCCTGGTGGCAATACGACCCTTTGCAATCTACCGGATCTGACCAAGCATTTACCGGATCCCAATCAGGTGATCTATTTTTCTCTTTGAATCACTATCCTCTTATTCTCTACGTTGCACCGGGCCCGCTAGAGAGAAATTCCGAGTGAAACTCTATGAGAATTCCGGTGACCCTAGGCAGCGAAATTACGGGTCCCTAAGCAGAGTGATTCCGGGCTATTAAGCAGTGAAATTCCAGGCCCCTACGCAGAGAAATTCCGGGCTACTAGGCAGTGAAATTTCGAAATCCTAGGCAGAGAAATTCCTGGACCCTAGTAAGAGAGATTCCGGGTCCCTAGGCAGAGAGACTCCGGGTCTCTGGGCAGAGAAATTTCTGGCCCTAAGCAGTGCAGTCTCGGGCCTCAGATGTGACCATGCATTTGCTGAACGTATCAGATGAACTCATTCTGTCTACTATAGCAATTTTTTCCTAATCGTTTTACACTCATTCTCTATGTGATACCAAACCCGCCGAGAAAGATCCGGGCACATAGGCAGGGAAATTCCGGAATTTTGACGGTAAAAACACAATGTATATATAAGTAACCTTCTTAGCACCGATTTTCATAGTTACACCTTATAGCAACTTACTAAATATTTTGTTATTATTCATTATTCAAGAATCTTGATAATTTTTGATGATGTGTCTTTTGTCTTACTGCATAGATGCCAAACGTGAGCTCTCAACTGACGTCTATTGAGTCGATTGTTAGTCAAGGCATCAATGTTTCAGTATTTGAAGTGAGTGTCTTGATTTCTCTTCCCACCGTTTCGAAATCAATATCATCACTTTTGTTCTTGCTTTTTTTCTTTTAATCTTGGATAGCGAATAGAGGTCGTCAGGTAGCTACCCGATCCATGCCCGAAACATAGGACCGGGTATACCTGTGGGTCTTTTGTGCCCGTAGTCCCCTACTAGCAAAGCAAAGCAAAATTCTAAGTGTTGCAGTATATTAGTAGGAATTTATTCTTGGCAGCATTTAAAAGACCACAGAGGATAATCCATATAGAGAGCACCAAGCTGGATTATTTTTATACAGAGACTGTTTATAAACTTACCGGTAGACCGGCGTTGCTTCTCCAATGTTCCGCACATGAGAAATCAATTTATCTCTAAGTCTCTCTTTCTCGTATATGCAAGCAATCGTTGCAAGTACAGATTTTCCGTTGCAGGATATTTCAAGACGAGTTCGCAAGGAATTGCAATCAGTATTAGATGGTGAATATCTAAATTTTGTCATTTCTTTCTCTTTAGAATGTACCTGAACGAATTGAATATATATTTATATCACTAACCTTATAGTCACCTATAACACACTCCAATCTTCCCAGCGCTCATGCCTTCCCTCGTTCAACCCGGTACTCTTCCACCCTCTTTGATCTTACCGTTTGTCTTTACTTTCTTTGATCCTACCACTTGTCTTACTTTCTGTTATCTTACCGCCTGTCTTTACTTTCTTTGATCTTACTTACCCTTTTTTATTTACTTTCTTTGATTTTTACTGTTTTTCTTTATTTTCTTTGATCTTGCCGTTTGTCTCTACTTTCTTTGATTCAATTGCTTGTCTTTACTTCTTAGCTTATTCCAATACCAATGGTTTTTTATTGAGCATACGCAACCCACCAATCAATCAAGCAAGCAGCATAAATATATGACATCTACAAACTAGGTATATCTACACTATTATTAGTTTTTCTAAAATTGTCTTTATAATCTATTTAAGTCACTAGATTAGTTAAGTTGAATTTATATTCTTTTGTTTTATGTTAATGCAGCTGTTTCGCGCTTCAATATATCTGGAACGTTGACGGATATATCGTTAAACGTCAAGTCGGCTGCAGACTCTGTAAGCAAAGCAAAACTGAACTTATTTGAGTATCTCTGTCTTTAATATATACAAAAATATTACTATTAAAAACTTCTCCGTATCCTGGGCTTTTCTTCTGCCTTTTATATTTGAAAATTCTTATTACTTAAAGCATTATTTAAAGCACCTTGCCCATTTTACATACAGTATGTTATAAGAACAAAGGGTGAAACTCGATTACATTGAGTGAACATTTCATTGTCTTTTTCTTTTGTCTTAGCTCAACCTCAAACCTTTGATTGACGCCGTCAACGGAACGAAAGCAGACGTCGACAAATATGGGAGTTATAGGTAGAACTTTGTGGGCATTGTAATTTTAGTTATGACAAATTATGAAGCATCGTTGGTCGCAGCACAAGGATCACCTCTGAGTGGGCATTGTGAGAGTTCACCACTTAGTAGGCATCTTGAAGGGGAATCTCGGAGTCGGTATTTTTAAGTGGAATATCAGAATAGGCATCAGGAAGGGGCGCCTCTGAGTAGGCATCTTGAAGGAGAACATTGGAGTAGGCATCTCAAAGAGGAACGTCTAAATGAGTAGCTTTAAGAGGCACCTCTGAGTAGATATCCTTAAGGGAGACCTCTAAGTAGGTATATCTTGAGGGGAACTTGATTGATTAATCAATTGATTGATTGATTGATTGATTGATTGATTGGCATTGTAGGTTCAACGTATGCGTTGCAATCAGTGCGCTTCTTCTGCTCATAGTCTTGTTGCTCTCCATTGGACTGTGTATCGGCGTCTGCTCTAAACCATCCTATGACGTAGACTCAACCTCTGGCGTCACGAGATGGACGGGGCACTTTTTTATGGCGTAAGTGGTACACGGTCGCATCTTTGACTGGCTGGCTGGCTGGCTGGCTGGCTCTCTGGTTGACTGACTGACTGACTGACCTAACAACTGACCTAAAAACTGACCTAATGACTGACCTAATAACTGACCCAACAATTGACCTACTAACTAACAACTCGTCTACTAACTGACCTTCTATGTACTTACTAAACTACCGACCTTCTAATTGACCTAACAACTGACCTATTAACTGACCTGCAAACTGACCTAACAACTGATCTACGCACTAACCTAACAGGTGACATAACCACTGACCTACTAACAGACTTACTGAGCTTTCGATTGATTGACTTTTGTTCCTCTGATGAGTCGATAAATGTGTAAAGGTGTATTAGCGTAGTCTTTCAATTACGTGAATACGCTTCTGATGAGTTGATTGAGCAGGTATGTTACCATTTTTTTATCATAGGTCTGTGGTCATCATGTTTATTTTCTGTTCCGTTCTGATGGTCATCGTCACTGTGTTATTCGTTTCGGGAGGTATCGTCTACTCCGAAGGATGTCGAGGATTCGACCAGCAAACGGATAACGCACTCGTCAAGGTATGCCGTTTGAATATACCTGTATGTTTTTGAATACACCTGTAGAGCTGTAGCATTTCTGATGATTAGCAGCGTGGACGGAGCGTTGGTCCATGGGTTGGGGGGATGAACAGGTCAGTAAAATTCATATCCCAGGCATGAACACAGTAAAAAAAGATGAACAGTGGAAAACTCAATGAATTTAGAATTCATTACAAGAATTTAAGTATAGCACCTCTTCAAGGTGACTGCTCAGAGGCGTTCCCAACCTCAGCGCGGCCAAATAAACTCGTCTTTGGACGAGAGAGGAATGCCTGAGAAGGGTCTCTAGGAAGGGAGCAGAGCGCCAAGGGGTGGTCATTCAAAATCGACAGGCTTACGACCGAGAAGAAATTAATTAAATATTGGGGGATAAAATCAGCTCATATCCAATGAAATTTTTTTAGGGACCCCTGTTTCTGCCTAATTGCAATCGGCTTGAACTTTAGGCACCTTACTGATGGCGTAGGTCTACATATTATTTTCAACCGTGTTCTGCGTTGTATTCATTCGGCAGATTGCGGATTCGCTACTGAGGACACAGCTTGGAAACGTTTCACTGTATGGAATTCTGAGGTCAGAAATTCCACAATAATTTTACTAGTTTACTTTATCAGAAAGCTAGCAATAATGATCCAACCTTACTCGATGCAAATATAGACATATCCGGAATTATGCGGTAATCTATTAAAGCAAACGAATTTAGTTTGTTAATGGCTACGTTTTGACAATGATGGGTAGCTGAATATTGTATAATAAGGGATTCTTCTTTGTTGCGTAATGAATGATTTTAAACATTCTCATAATTAAATGTAATGTAATGTTATTAGGAATTTATATAGCGCCGCTGGAATGAGCAAAGCCCTCAACGGGCGTCTGTGCTTGGGCAAGGGAGCAGAAATGTCTTTTTGTGCTTTTGTCAATAATTATTCATCATTATCGTTTTATCTTCTTAAATGACTTCTTCCAGCAGCATAGAAATCTTTCTCCATTGCTGACCTTTGTTAAGTTCTGTGAGTTTCTGTTGCTAATTTAATTAGATTAATTAAGTTACTAATTATAGTAGCTGAACTGCTTGAACATTTGTCATTGCAGAGATTGCAAAAACGATGCGGGAATAGTGAAAGCATTAAACCTTGACGAAAAGTTTAACTTAAGCAGCCGATTTAACTTATCGGTAAGATATTTGATCTCTGTTATATGTATTTGTATACTGTATGTATTTATGTATCTATGCATGATACAAGTATACCGTTATATGTGTCTAGGTATATTTTACTAGGATGCCTTTTCTTGAGTTCTAAAACTAAGGCATACTTCTAGCAGCTCTGGTCTTTGATAACGCAGACACTGTATAAAGCGGCTTCACCGCTTGTCAGCTTCTTTCCTTTTCAACTAGCACTTTACATAAGGATTATATTTTTTATGGAACCTATATAAATTGCTGTTGACATGCTGACTTGCCAAATAAATTGATTGATTGAACCACTTGCGCTCGGGTTGGGAACGCCTGTGAGTAGGCTAGTCATCAAGAGGCGCTATAAATGCGTAGTAGGCTACATTCTCGTAATAAATGAATTTCTGCAACAGTCTGGTTTGTCAGAAATAGAAGAAAGGTGATTTTTATTTTTCGTAGAATCTCGGAGATCTGGACGTCGCGAACAGAATAAACACGAGCGCCATCGACTTTTCACATTTCCAGCTGGATGGTCCAAAGACCCAGTTGGAGAATCTACGCAATTCATCACTGACGAACATCAATTTCACTGTGTTCAACGAATTGGTAATGAATACAATTCGTTCTTAGTTACGATAATATTATTTATATAGCGCCTCTTCAAGGTGACTGCTTAGAGGCGCTTCTATCCCCAGCGCGGCCAAATGAAGTCGTCTTAAGATGGGAAAGGAAAGTCTGAGAATCGGTTCTAGGAAGGCCGGGTGGCCTTTCCAAATCATCTTAATTAATTATAATGGAGGAATGTCATTAATTTAATTATCTAAAATTTCTGTTTACAATATTTGGCAATAAATCGTCTCTAATTTGTATACATTTTTCTGATTTGTATTTGTAACGAGATCACCCAAATCTTCAAACTTCTAAAGCGTCACTTGAAGGCCACAATAAACAACAGCTTGTTCAGATTAGAACGTAATAATGTCGATCGAATCACTTTGAAGTTATGACACTGATAGCCGACTATATAAAGTTAGACCATAAAAGTACAGCACTTCAATAGGTTACGGTTATCGCCTTTTGAAGTACCGGCCTATTCAGAGACGCTCTCAGCGCAACAGCTTCGAAGAAATAAGAAGTCGTGAGGCAACGTGGGTTCCACCAGCTGGAACAGCTTCCTCTTCCTCTTCGGAAGGAGTTGCTCTCTCTCTTCCCTGCTGCCTTCCGGAAGCGCCTGAAGACTTTCTTATTTCTGTTTAGCTTTGTGTTGAGCCGTGAGCAGTGTTCCCTCTAAACTGTGCGCATGTGTGCGCGCACATGGGTCATGGGTTGTGGAGTCAGCGCATACAAGAATTTAGTGTGCGCACACAAATTATTTGACCATTGTTCTCCATGCTCCTCTGTCTTGGGTTAGCCGTAATAAGCTATGCATATCGGTTCCACACCAGTCTTCAATGTTATCTAGCCATTCTCTGTCGCAAGGTCTTCCTCTTCTTCCCTTTCCCTCCGTAATTCCTGTCATTACACTCTTTATGTTTGTCGAAGAATGGCATATAATATATATGATGATATTTACATTTTTACTTACATTAAAAATAAAACTGATTGTTTACTTCGCCATCTATATCTAACCCTAATGGTCAGTGAGTCAATGGAGGTGAGTCAACGGAAGACGTTTCATATATAATTAGAATGATATTTAGTAGTTAATCAAATGAAACTACCCTTCACAGCAAGTAGTGAACTGACGATAATTTGTACTGCATCTATGAATCCATGACAATGGGAACTGTTTCTGTGTAAACTGCAGCTCAACAATGGTAGTTTTCATTCCACTCTGACTAAAGGCATCAGCGATTTAAACACAACGGCGCAGAACACAAGCGTGAGTGAAGTAATTCCTTCCAAGATTCCTAGTTTATTTATCTGGAAATCCAATGTATTGGCTAGCTGTTATTAAAGTTTAAACAAATACACTCAATAAATTAGAAATCTTAGCCCTGGTGAGGCAAATTTTTAGATCCGCCTCTGATTAAGTCGGATTGTTTCTCTAATTCCTTAAAAATTAATATGGTTATAGTCGTGGCTTAACTATTTGTTGTGCATTGTTACCCTCCGTTTATCCATTGCCAGTTTTGCCACACTAAGGAGCCGACGGATGCTTTAATTGGCTGTTCTACCATTTGCCAAAAAATAGTCGTTTTTCAGGTTAAAAGTTTTGTTTTTTTAGAATGTGAAAAGCGATTTACAAGAAATTGTTCGACAGTTACAGAATTTGTCAGAAACCATCGTCGTTGAAATAGATAACAAAACGGTAATTCCATACAATGCAATACAATTCGACTGTATTTACGCAATGCAGTACAATACATTACAATCGCTTTTGATACATCACTTGGACTAACACTAAGGACAGCATTGGACTTTTCATATGACCGAGGTCAGCGATCACATTTTAGTCGTACCCATCGCCATCATACGGCTGGCATCAGAAACCCGTGAAAATGACGATGATGATGACGACGACGACGATGAGGACGACGACGACGATGATGATGATAGGTTATCCTGTGTTACATTTTATTCAGGAACATATTCGACTCGCTTTGAAAGTGCTGAACGAGACGCTCTACGTTGAAAATTCAAAGGTCAGTTGTGTTGTAAACAGCCTTCGTCCACGATTTCAATATAGAATACGTCTAGATGTTTCCATGCCTTGTCTTTTGGTCTGTTCTGTTCCTGCCTTCTTAATAATGATGATCAGATGATGATGGTAATGTAATGTATTGTGATGTAATATGATCATTACATTGCATGTAAGTGATGATTGTGATGGTAGTGATTGCCTTGCTTTGCCTTTCAATGCCTTGTCTCTTCCTCAACTTCTCCCTTTCCTATTTATTAGATTCCTTCATTGTCTTTGCTCTGCTTTCATCTGTGTTACATTGGTTTTCCACGCTGCCCAACATCCATCCTTCCATTGTTTCTTTCTTGTAGCCGCTGACAGAGTTTCTGAAGAACATTGAGAGACTGTTAGAAAGGACAGAGAATAGGACAAAATATGACGCGCCAAGAGTCCTTCAGCAGGTCGGATGACTATACTCTCTTTATGAATGCTATTATAAGCAGATGCACGTTGAGATGCGTTTAGGTTTTGTGCTTCATCTACCTTGAATTACTTTCCTCCCTAAAATAAGAAAAAAAGCTACTCTTAAGTCTGGTTAGAGTCTACTCCTAAGTCTAAAGTTAAAGAATAGTTTTTGCTTATTAAATAGACAACGTATGCTTAGATAATCACTATTTTCTTATGCACCAGCGGAACTGCTGCGTAAGATTGTCTTGACTGACCACTACATCCACTTCGCTCGTTCAATAGACTTGATCTCTTGGTTCCTCGGACTAGAACATCTATGGCTCAGTCTCGATGCTTTGTTTCAATTGGTCCCTGTTTGTGGAATGCGGTTTCTCCCATCTGTTCGCTCTAAAATTCTATCCGGCAGTCTTTCACCCAATTTTGCTTTTCTCAAAACCTAGATACTTCTTTTCGCAGGGACTTGCGCACTGGCAGCTCTTCCGAATCTGAATGGTTCACCCTCCTAGAGGCGCTCTTTAAATGCTTATATATAATACAATACTTTCTAAACTATTTCTCTGTACTGCAGAGTTCAGTTAAAAATGTAGCGATCAGTCAGACAATCTTTAGGAGTAGTTTCATACAGTTTCAAAATCTCGACAGTTCTACTACCATCCATCACGTAATCAGAATGTAGAAGAGAGAGGAATGCGTTTGTGTGTTAATCGTTGTGCATTGAACAAATATTATTTTTAATTCAACTGATGCAGACTTTATCTGGGTTTCTTTCAGTTGGTTAACACTGTATCGTTCAACATTATATCAAACGTCAAGAAGGATATTGAAGACGCCCGAACGAAAGTAAGGAATCCATCCACTAATATTACTAATACTACTAACGCCATTATAATGCTACTGATCTTACTAATGTTACTAATACTGCGAATACTGCTAGTACATTTAATGCTATACGAATACTTCTAAATTCTAATACTACTAGTACTGTTAATGGTGTTAATATTACGTGTGATCAATTAGTCAGATGAGGCAGGCGTCCGCTGAGTATACCACCTCGAAAGAAACGACTGATTGATCAATTATACTATTGCATTGTATTATTTTGCATATTTCCATATACAGGTCTCAAGACTGCCTGTAGATTTGTTCGTTACATGTTTTCTAGCATAATTTGCCCTTTAAAGCTTCCTAAAGGACACTCAGAAAGCATAAGTAACTATATAAACTGTTCTCAGTGGTTGGCCCATTGCTCTGGAACACGTTGGCGTTGTGCTTCTCCCCCAGGTCCACTCTGACTCTTGTTATCTTGCCTTAAAACTGTTCTTTTCCGCCGGGCCTGGAGCGCCTCTGAGTAGTAGCCTTGAAGGGGCACTATTATGTAAATTTTCGTAATGAATGGATTGATTAATTAATTTCCGTGACGCCCTATTTCAGGTGTTGACTAGCGTTGGCCGCTGTAGTCCTCTCTCGAATGCCATCGAAGGCACTGTCGCTGCCGTCTGTCACTCAACTCTTGATCCTTATGTAAGTTCAGAATCAGAAGAAACGTTTTAGTCTAAATTGTTTCCAGTTTAGTTCATAAAAATTATAATAACTTTCGTTTAATTTCAAACTGACTAACTGCAGTATTGTTTTTTGTAGAATGCGTTCTGGTTCAGCTACGGTTGGTGCGTCTTCCTCTTCATTCCTACGATTGCCGTTGCCGTTGTCTTAGCCCGACTCTGCTGGAGGATAGGTGTCCAACCTTTGAGCTACAGCGAACAATCGTAAGTGAACCTTGGGCAGTTCATTTTGGATAATTATTCGATGAAGACTAAATTTAGTTATCGTTTGCTTCATTTTATTTTCTGTTCGTGGTTTATTGCTTCTGTAATTTTGAACATAGAAAAGTGTCGTTTAATGCGTAGTAAAAGCATATATATATATAGACACGACCTCTTGGTACCTCGGACTCGGACGACTTCTGTTCGATGCAGCGCTGATGCAGCTGTTGTTGGCGCTTTCCTTTGGTATGATTTCGCATCTCCTTTAGGAGGTTCTAAACGGCAAAATATTATTGAAAACATGCAACATACGAATCGACTGGCAACTTTAAGATTTGTAAATAAACATAATCATAATGCTGAATGGGTAAGATGAGATAGGCCTAACTAGAGTTAAGGTATATGTTATGCTGGCCTTTTGCTTTGAAATGATAATTCCTCTTCGTTCGACTCGATGTTTGATTTTGGGGGTGATTCTGTTTCTGCCAGATTTCTTAAAACATTTCTTCTCACATTGAGAGATGCGCTATAGAAATATGTAAATACAATGCAATGTACGTGTATTGACGAATGTTTGTTTGTTGACGTGTAGTGGTTATGATGCTTACAAGAATTCCTACCCAGAGGAGTATCTTCGGCTGCACAAGTAAGTACCCGTCATACGTTATCATGATTATTATTAGTTGTCAAAGTGAACGAGTAAAATACACCTGTTAGCAAAACTATGCACAGTATTTTGGAAGAGTCGCCAAGGTGGGCCCGAAAACACATGCGTGGAACCAACCAACGGATTCTCGTCGACAGCCGACTGATGGCATGGATGTTCCTAGTTTCTGGGCCATTAGGCCTATAGGCCTAGTTCATTAAATAGATAAATAGATTAAGGCATAAAAACATTCGAATGATAAGGGTTTAACGTGCGTGGTACTGGAGTTCTTGAAGAGGTTGGACTTCATCTTTCGACTCGTCCAATTGAAATCTTTTCAGTCATGGCTCTGGCAGCGTCGCATTTACCACTCTAGGCCAACGAGGTCTCGGCCAACGAGTGCACATTTCAAGAGACGGCAAAAGTTGGATTTAAAATCGTTTAACTGTAAAAAGTATATGATAGCAAGCCAGTGGCTAATAAAAAATGTTTAATCACTGTGCTTCACTTGTATTGAAGCTTAAACTAATGCACTCACTAATACATTTCATACAAGTTAATGCATTTTATTAATTTTCATTTAACAATAATAAAATCACAATGATAGTACTGGTTTCTCTTCCTACTATAACGCCTGTGAAAATTTGTTGATTTCAAAGTGCAATCTCAATTTGGGAGCGGCGGCATATAAATCTTTGCCAAGGGGCTGAAGGTAAATAGTTAAATCCGCCCATGGGCTCTGGTCTGTTGAATGAATTAAACTTGCAGTTTAGCCCCATTGTGTGATAAAAGATCATTGGCGTCGCCCTCCTCCTTTATCCAGACTTGGGACTGGCACTGCTAGATTGCAATCAGTTGTAGAGTTTCTGGTTTACTTGTTCTTTTCTCTGCGCTTCTAGCTTAACTACCTCGCAACAAGATCTGGCAAGGCGACCAGGCGTGAACGGGACCAGTCATGAGTTGATGGACTCGGCCGCCCATCCTCGTGGCCCTGAGGGTCGGGCTACCCCTGCCTACTCCGCCAATCCTGGATACGTTGACTACGGCGACAGCGACCGTTCCGCGGGCAACGGGGTCAACCACCCCAACAACAACAACGGCATCGATTTCTACAGAGAGGTCGGTCGTCACGGTAACGGTTCCTATGACAACCCCACGTACAGTGACAACGATTCCAGTGCATACCGGATACCGAGGCCAACTGCTGCGCATGCGCGTGACAATAGCGACGGGGATAACGGGTGGAAGGTAAGCACGAGCGAAAGTATGTCGGTTTGATTGACAGCTGTCATGTGAGTAGTAGCAGTGTAGCAGTTACTGAACAGCTTCAGAGCTGCACAATTTGATTACGTATTTTAAAATAACGGTAAAGTCCACAAGACCCTGAATTTTAAGTTTTTTTTGTATCTTTATTATTTAAAGCCAACAGTTCAAAAATTTATTGGAAACGTTATTTCGGACGTTCAAACAGCTCTAATTTTTTCAATTTCCAGCTTCCGCAAGCTGTGTAGTCAGCTGCTAGAAAGAAAGTTCAGGAGATGTGTGTCGTGAGTTTTATATGACCTTTTTATTTCAATGATTTTTTTCTGTACAAGGATACAATTCTGTGGTTGTCTTGGTTGTTTCAGTTCTAGGCAGTTCATCAAAAGTGCCAAAAGAGTCAGCTGCAACGTATTAATCGCTTATCTCTTCCTGATATCATCCACTCAGCGGATTTCGCTGAACCCATTCCGCGTTGATAACGATCGCTGGCGATTGCTGTGTTTTCTGTTTTATTCTGCATGCGACTAATGCAAATGGAACTTTTTCAATTTTAATGATTGCCTGATCTGTTAAACTGTACGTTTTATCTAAAAGCTGACAGTAAATTACCAGGAAATTGACTGTCGAGCTCATAGTAGCATTAGTTTTCATCGTAGCTTTCACTAGGATACTAGGAAAGATTTTAAGCCTCTCATTCCAATTTTATCGTCTTGGAAAACGTTGCATTATGTAATGCATGTGTTTTTACCGCCTGTAGGATGGTCCTTTGCTAATCAAAGCCTTTGTGTTTAGCCACGCTTCCCATTCGTCTATTTATCATCTCGGGAGAGGCGAAGGATATTTTGTGCACCGTCCCTAATAAATTGTTACTTGTGATGATGTTTTTATCAGCGAACCAAAGAGGTTGATCTTTTAATGAGTGTTTTTGTTTTGCGTAATTCGACTACCTTACTCATATTTTGTCTTGATTAGCTTTGTTTTATTTAAGTATCAAGCATCATGTTATAATATTGCGATACATATTTTAATTGACGCGTTCATCAAATCGTTGGAACATCTGAGTCATTTATCAAAGTTCTCGTCGTTCTCATTAACTCGATAGTCTTTTAGCCTTCTTTTCTCACGAGCATAATATTGGAACTTGTTCCTATCGATGCTCTCCACCTACAGTAGCAGGGCACCAGCTTATTCACGAGTGATGAGACATTCGTCAACATTTGTTCCTATGAATTTAGCTGCTTTTTATTTTAATAAACCAAAGGAGATGGATCTTATTTTTCTACATGAGTTGGTCTGTTTATATATACGATGTAATGCAGTCAGAGCTAAATGCAGATTTTTCCGTTATTTACAACTGTGGACAACTTACGACGTGTTTTTTAAATTCTAGGCTGTACTTATAACAATGCAGTAAAGAACAACATGTGTTCACTGTTCAATGTCAACTTCCTAAGTCCATAACTGTTATTCACAGTAATATGTATTTGCCTATTATACGTGAATAATTGATGTTCTACAATACTTATGTATCTGGCTATTTATATAGCGCCTTATAAAAACCTCTTGAAGGCGCTAAACTATATACATTCTGTGTGGTATTTGGCGAGTCCTCTATTAACAGTTCAGTATTAATCCATTACTTTCTGTTTATAAATAAATCTGTTGTAAATTATAATATTGTAGATTAATAATGATAATTAAAAAGCCACTTCCTAGGTAAACTACTAGTGGCCCTTTCTGTGTCAACCTTCGCTATTGACTAGTCTTCCATATGCTTCATGCAATTCGGTTGTTCAATGCTCTGATGATGTACAATAACATTTACAATAATTTTATAGTCCGTTATCCATCAGTTTTTATCTCCACCTCTCTCCTAATCTCCGTGTAAATAAAGATTTTAAGAGTTTTATGGTGTGTCAAAGGTGGCAAATATACTTTCATTGAACATATGTACGCGCTAAACCTGTACGGACATTTGTATTATTTAAGTTTAATAATGGAAAACAGCTCTGAAGGTGATGTTCATTAATATCTCTGTCTTCATAGAGTAATTCAGGTTTCATTAAATACCATAAGAAATTAATAAGCTACCCATATGCTCGCCGAAGAAATCCGAGCCCCAACTTCCCCTAGGCAGAGCTGTCACGAGCCTCTAAATTATCTTTGAGCTTTTTGAGAAAATTGACTCGCATTTACCCTCTGCCCTTCCATCACGGCAGGCCTGGCCACCGATCATTTATCCAACTTCTGCAAAAGCTTCGTGTTCAGCAGACGCTGATTATAATTATATATTGATTACAATTGCAAAAATATCTACGAAGACTGCATGCGATAGTATTCTTCACTTAGTATTTCAGTTACATTGGTATCGTGTTTATTCGTATATCTTGTAATTCGAAGTCCTTTGATTACTGTAACGCCATTTTACCAGTCACGAAAGTTTGTCAACTTAACCAAGAATGCTTTGTTTATATAAACACGGACGTTTGTAGACATGCGTAGTTCGTGGACTTTTAATATTAATGCAATTTTAATATTATGAGATGAATATTTTCTGCTGTGTTTATTCATTAGTTCATTGAACCGCCTACTGCGGGCATAGAAAGTAGTAAAAGGCATTCTTTTCCTATATTGTTTGCTCTCCCAGGGATGAATTGATTATGTTTTGTAAAAGTGTTTTAAGTTCATCTCAAATTGGAATTTGAGAAGAATAGTCCCATTCATGTAATAAAGGGTTACATCTGTGATCAAAGCAAGAGAAGGAGGAGGAGGAGGAGAAAAAGGAAGAAGAAAATGAAGATGAAGAGGAAGGAAGAGGAGGGAAGGAAGGAATAGGAAGGAAGGAAGAGGAAGGAAGGAAGAGGAAGGAAGGAAGAGGAAGGAAGAAAGAGGAAGGAAGGAAGAGGAGAAAAAAGAAGAAGAAGAAGGAGGAGAAGAAGAACTTCCCATAGGCTAACTTTGAGGCGGCCATGGATCTGAAGAGTTATGGACTTAATTTTCTTACCCTCTGTATATTTTCTCACAAAACGGTGGCTAGGGGCAAGGATGGGCAAGGAATCTCGACCCAAATGTCTGCATTGGTTCTGCTCTATCGACGCTACTTGGCCAAGAGACTCTGAACATCAGCGCCATATGTCAGCGGTTAACGGGAATCTGTTGATTGGTTCCCCCACCTGTGCGTGGGCCCACCACTGGCGACCCTACTCGGCTTCTGTGCACTGTTTTGCCAACTGATGTAAAATATTCGTTAATAATGACATTCAACATCACATAGGCCAGCAAGGAAGTCTTCTCTGCGCCTCGATGGTAGCGATGGCAGCACCAGCGCCGCCAGACTAAGACTGCTGCTACGAATGCATTGACTGTACCCGACACACGGAGGGCATGACGCAATATGTGCAAGTTGCTGACGAGTTCAATCCTGCCACCAACTGAAGACTCAGGTAACTAGGTCGGGTCATTGTTGTGGAGAGCCTCGATTGGTCAATTCCAATAAGTATCTGCATAGAGAACTAAATGCATAAATCGTAGGCAATTATTGGCGAACAGCCTACTTCTCGTCAAAAACACCGCAGGCTCTTCACAATCCAATGCACACGTTCAGACTTGGTCACGTGTGTAAAATGAATAATATAGAATATATGCACAGGTACCTTTATTATATAAATATATACATATGCATATATATACATATGCATATATATATGTACATATATATATATATATTATATGTACATGTATATATATATATTATATGTATTCATTAATATATAATGTATGTGTATGTGTATATAAACACACAATCGGTGACGCCATGCAAATCAAAGGAGACCAAAAGATTCTTAAGGCATTGTGACTAAAGCGCGTTGATCGATATTTCCATACGTTACTAAATGATGCAAAGCTGACAGGTAAACAGGTTCAGTTCATCCTACATAAACGACAGGTGCTGGTTAGCATTGTGTACCATTGTATTACGAAAGGAATCAAAGGTTTCAGATTTCTGGCTGTAGTCTGGCTTTGACGATCGTTACTGTCAGTAATATTAGCCGAAAATTAGCGTAGGCTACACAACTGGATCGCGACTAGTATTAGGTTGTAAAACAGTCACTGTTTAGCCTGTCAGTTCGCTTAGTAATGTTCTTTTTCGCTAGGCTTTTGAGTGGCGCTTTGTTATTAGTTATTACAAGTCAGCCAGTCAGTCAGTCAGTCAGTCAGTCAGTCAGTCAGTCAGTCAGTCAGTCAGTCAGTCAGTCAGTCAGTCAGTCAGTCAGTCAGTCAGTCAGTCAGTCAGTCAGTCAGTCAGTCAGTCAGTCAGTCAGTCAGTCAGTCAGTCAGTCAGTCAGTCAGTCAGTCAGTCAGTCAGTCAGTCAGTCAGTCAGTCAGTCAGTCAGCCAGCCAGCCAGCCAGCCAGCCAGTCAGTCAGTCAGCTTGCCAATCCTTCGTTCAGGCTGTCATAATATTATAGTAAATCAGTCATCTAGCAATTAATTCAGTCATTCAAACAGTAGTGTTCAATCAATTTCGTGTTACCATTCTTCCCTCTGTCTCTTTCTACCTTCTTCTCCCTCCTCAAAACCTTTTCTACTCTCCGGGTTTCTCGCACTGGGAGCAATAGGGATACTGAATGACCACTGCCGCAACCACCGGCGCTCTATAAATCAATAAGCTGACGATAAATCAATGATTGAATACGATAAACCAAACATACCAGCGGCCAAGATTACTGATTGTATTAGGGAGACCCAATTGCGGGACTTGTGTCCATTCATGAGTTTTTCTTCATTATTGGCCCGTTTCCTTGAAAACTAGATTTGAATTATACTTGTATTACTTGTTGCTCGGATCAATCAAAACAGTTGTTATGTTATGTTACCCAGTTACTCCTTCACAAGTGGACCATATATCATACTTTCAGGAATGGAGAGATGCTGAATCACTATTTTACGGATGAGAGGGAATGATCTGTTGCTTCGTCGATCTGTATAGATACATGTAATGGATAACTTCTGGATGAAGTTCCAGCAGTAATGAGGAACGTCATCTGTGTCTGTTTCAGTCTAATCGTCGCCGGATCGACTCTCATAACCATCATCCTTCAGTTGACCGTACAAAGCAAGTTGACCTTTTCTACACCATCTTCTACACTGTGCTATAGAGTCTGCAGACATAAAAATCGTTAGAATATATAAATATATTTATATATGTACATATATATATACGTACATATATATGCCAGATACTGGCAGATAACACGTATATATTTTTATATTCATATATATATGAACATAAAAACATGTACATATTATCTGGTATATATACAAGTATATATTATATTAAATATGAGGCATGTTATTGGCGTTAATGTGGTTCTAAGCCATTCAGTGATCTCAACTTACTGTATTGTGTCTGATCGTTTGAGGGAGTAGTTTGAGTTTAACGACACTGTGATAACAAAGACCATTAGCGTCGCCCTTCTCCTTTATCCAGACTTGGGACTAGCACTGTAAAAGTGCAAACAGTGGCGGATTTTAAAGGCTCTTAGGACATCATATGCCCTTGAGGAACGCTCCCAGTTTGCGCGAAGATGGCTTCAAAGTCAGAAGTGCATCATGTGACAAGAGAAAACGATGGAGCAGAGATAAGGGGGCTTATGAGTAGGTATCTGAAGTGGCGCTATATAAATTTTCGATAACACTACATCACCTAAACAGTACTTTTGGTCTTAAACTTCCAGCCAGGCATCCAACCACAGAACCACCTGCCTCCGATCCAGAGTTCCTCGCTCTCCTCCAGGAACCTCTCTTCGAAGAGGCGACTCGCATCGTCGCCACTCCCCCATACGTTGTTCCAAACATCATCCACTTCATCTGGTTCGCTCCCAACTCCAGCCGTCCTCTCAGCTTCATCAACTACGTCAGCATCCTCAGTGCTCACCGCTTCCAACAACCACAGCTCATCCTACTCCACTGCAACCACCTGCCATCTGGAAAATGGTGGCGGAAGCTCTGGCGCCGGGTCCCGCTTCGCATCGCGCACTGCGAGCCACCAAAGACCGTCTTCAACCAGACGATAAGGCATATCTTCCACGCGGCGGACGTCGCCAAACTCCGCCTGATGCAGTCCTATGGAGGCATCTACCTCGACACGGACGTGATCGTCGTCAACAGCCTCGACCCTTTGAGACTTCACGCCGCCACACTCGGCAAGGAGAGGCCGCCAAAGTTCATCGCTGGGATCATGATCGCCGCCCGTGGGGCCGAGTTCTTCCGGCTCGTATACGAGGCCTATCGAGGGGACTATAGGCCCAACGACTGGGACTACAACTGCGCTCGTCGACCCTACAAACTCCACGCCCGGCACCCTGGCTTGCTACACGTCGAACCGTACAGGCTGACGACCCCTGACTTCATGGATCGTGATCTACTCTTCAAGAGTGTCATCGACTGGAGAAAGCTCTATGTCGTGCACATCATGGCCCACACTCTGGGCAACGTCGAACCGAGGGACATACGAACGCAACAGACGACGTTTGGAGAGGTCATGCGGTTCGTCTACTACGGCTCTCCCGCTGTGCGACCATGGTAACGGCAATCGTGGTAACGACCACCATGGTAGCTATAACCTGGGTCACGACTACCTGGGTAACGACTGCCAGGGTAACGGCATCCATGGTAACAGCGACCATGGTAACGGCGACCATTGTAACGGCGACCATTGTAACGGCGACCATGGTAACGGCGACCGTGGTGACGGCCATCATCGCAGCAGGCACCGTGGTAAAGGTAACAACGACGACGACGACGGGCACCGTGGTAACGAAGACCACGACAACTGAAACCATGCATGGCAATAGAAACTGGCGATAAAGGTAACGATGATGAAGATCATGGCTCATTCCTTACTGGCATATGCTACTGCAGTATGACCATGCTTAAAATGACCATGCTAAAGGTTACCATTCACCATAGCAACGGTGACCATGGCAACAAGGACCATGGCAACTGAAACCGTGGCATTCGTACCATAATGGCAGAGCGAAGGACCAACCACTGAGAAAGCGTGAGATTCTGTTTAGCAATTCTGCGGGCAAATGGAACGACGAGTAGGTTTTGCTTACTAGCAATGGAAGGCAGCTGACCACGTCAAACCTCCCGCACTCTCTAACCCTCTGCAACTTTGCACCGGTGGAACAGCGGCCTAAGTATGACCCCTCCATAGTTCAAACGGTGCATTCGATCTCGGTTACAACCTTGGGAATCATATGGAGTCATACCCTCAATCAGCTCAGTGCGTTCACGAGAGGCGCCTAATGGGCGTACTCATTGACCCGTTTGGCCATTTCCATGGAATAGAGAAGAAGGTCGTCTGGTACATTTTCCATGACCGTCGTGTGAATCGGTTGGACTTAGGAGAGGCGATCCGTGTGATCCAGCTTAATCGGTTCGGAATTCGTACCACGGTCTGTATTTTGCCAGGTCTTAGTCGAGTCTTGGTCAGGTCTAGGTCAGATCTTGGTCGGGTCTTGATCAGGTCTTGGGCGGGTCTTGGTCAGGTCTTGGTCAAATCATGGTCAGGTTTTTGCCCAGTCTTGATTCCACGTTCTGTATTTTGCCAGGTCTTGCTCGAGTCTTGGTCAGGTCATGGTCAGGTCTTGGTCAGGTCTAGGTCAGATCTTGGGCGGGTCTTGGTCAGGTTTCGGTCAAATCATGGTCCGGTCTTTGCCCAGTCTTGGTCAGGACTTGATCAGGTTTTGGTCAGGTCTTAGTCAGGATTTGCTAGGTCTTTGCCGGGTCTTGTTAGGTCTTGGTCACGTCTTGGTCTTTGCCCAGTCTTGGTCAGGACTTGATCAGGTTTTGGTCAGGTCTTAGTCAGGATTTGCCAGGTCTTTGCCAGGTCTTGTTAGGTCAGCCTCCGACAACAGAAACACAGGAAAGTAATCGAATATATGACATTTGCTTTTACAGAGCCATTAGACTCAGTTGAGATGACATTTAAAACATAATACAAATGATAAATCTAGAATCGGTTCTTTGATTCTGTTCGTTTATCATACGAAAAGAAATTATTTATCAAACCACACACACGCAGAGAGAATAGAATCGAGATCTATGTGATTGGAAATCTATCTAAACTAAAATATAGACGAGCAAAAGAGGAACCTAGTCTATGCGCTCATGAATAAGCTGGTGCCCTGCGCTTGGCTTTACAGTAGCACTTTAGAAGTTTGTAGATTACGATACGACTACGAAATGCAAGCATAATTATATACGTTAATCCGTCGTCAAGACTTATGGCATTCCAAGTAGGCGCTACCTGGAATGTTCAAGCAATTCTGTTCTACGTGAAGCGAATGATGAAAGGTGTGTGCGTACGCTTGTCTGCAGTTATCGCTTGACTCGTCTAAGCGCTTGCAATCACCGTCGGATTTATGGAGCGCTTACGAGTTCAACCTTCTTCTTAAGACTTCTACCGATGAGCAGGTTTGTGACATGGGCGATTCTTGTATTCCCCTATTGCTCTCCAACTCCTTCTGTTACTTGCTCTCCTCTTGGTAGCTACATAAGGTTCTCCAATGTCCAGACAGCTCAACATGCTCTATCATTTTCTTCCCAATGTTGCCTTCGCCAGCATCCTTCCCTCCATTACCGTCAGCAGCAGACCTCCTTTTCGGAATATCTGACCAAGCTAGCGGCGGTTCCTGTTTTCAATCAATTGTAGCAAAAGTTACAAAACTGTCTGTCCCCCATCTCTCCCCTTCAACCACCCCAACCTAAATAAAAATAATTCCAGAGAAGACACACTAAGTTGTTTCAAAAACTGACACCTTACTCCGCGACCTTATCCATTGAAAATCCCAGGAAAATGGAAACACCCTCACCCCGAGATTGTTTCCTGGCCACACCTTACTTGCCGTATTCTATGTAAACATAATTCATTGGCTGCTTAAAGAGCTAAGCGCTTAAGCGACGACGACGTGTGAGAAAAATGTATTACTGCGCGTGGGCCACACGTGTGCGAAGTCTGGCGTAGAGCGGCCTCCCTTGAACTTTTGCAGCAATACAGATACTGGAGTTAACTCCCAGTTTCTATATACTGTCTTTGATAATAATGATCGCCCTTCATCCTGAGTTTTCCAGAGCTCAGAAGCGCACAAACGACTCCACGGCGCAAATGCAGTCCTTATCGTAATCTCCAAACTTCTAAAGCGCCACTCAAAAGCCAGACGCAAGGCACCAGCTTATTCACGAGCGCTGCGTCAAATCAGATGGGTCGTCAAAAGGGTAGTCCGAGGAAAGTCTGAGTCCGGTTTCCAGAGGGTCGGAGGAGGCAGACCGCTAAAGCTGTTAAAGGGGTGTCGCTTTGGTCGAGGATCGGAGTTGAAACATATAAGATGTTTTCTTCGCATGAAGGGATTCTGCGACATACACAGGTATTGCGGTAAGTATAAGTTAATAATAGATAATGGCAACGGGGACTATTTACTATCAATCCATTTATCTATAATTTATATAGTGCCCCTTCAAGATTACTACTCAGAAGTGCTACAGACCCAGGCCCGGTCAAAGAGGAAGGTCTTGAGAAGTTTATATATAAGTAGAGCTAAACAGGTCCCGCGGGAGACAACGCAGGTCAGATATAAGGCTATTATCCTCTCTTTACGACAATTAAACTGACACAACACAACAAAGACTTTAGAACAATTAACAAACGGCTACAAGCAATGCAAGAATGACCGGCAAAGAGTTTGGAATTGTCAGCGAACGAAGTATAGTGCCATTCAATCAACGTTGCGTAAATTTACAATCATAGAGATTCGTTGCCATGGTGGAAAATATTTCAATGAAGAACGAAATAGTGAAAGCTGCTGATAGTGGTGATGACGATGACGGTGGAGATTCTATCTCAGTATCTCGCAGCTGGGATGCTCCTCGGTTGTAAACACGCTTCAACAGTTTCTCAGTTCCTGGCAAAGGAGCGAAGTCGCTCTTTGCTAAGTCCTTACACATAATGAGCTACCGTATAGAAATCTGCACAGATTAAGAGAAAAATCTTATATAAGCTATGCAACAGTTTAATGCGTCAACAATGTAATGTAACATAACATTTTATCGCGCCTCTCATGAGCTCCTATAGTTGGCGCTATATAATAATAATCATAATAATAATAACAATAATAACAATAATATTAATAATAATAGGGGCCTAATAATAATAATAATAATAATTATTATTATTATTATATAAAAGTAATAATTATTATTAAAATAAACTGCATATCCGCAAAATGGTGTACAACAACATCTTGGAATAAAATATAAATAATAATGACAATGATAAATATGAACATTTAAATAATAATAGCAAGTATTGTAATAGTAACAGTTATTATCAATATAATAAACACATTATTAGCAGAAAATGTACTCATAAGCATTATGGTCGTAAACATAGCACTTGCCCCATTATCTCCATTGACTAGAGCGGACGTCCCATAGCCTCCACGTGTCAAGTTGCCGGTTCGCATACCGACGATCGCTATTTCAGATAGTTAAATGTCGGACCAACACAGGGCCATAGATGACTTGGGGTCACGTGCCACACACCAAAACGCTGATTCGTTGAAAACTAGTACGGTCGAAATCGCACGTTCATTATTGTAAAAAAAGTGTACACATCAAAAAGTGACATCATTCTGCTTTTTATACACAGGCAACGGCAACGATAAGAAAATTATAATCCACTAATGAAGGATGAAAGCAGTAAACAATGTCGAACGTGGCGTCATAACGTTGGAGAGGCAACAAAGCGACGACGCAAGCGTGACGTAACACAATCGTTGTTATGACAACACGGCAGCAAAATGACGTCGAGCCTGTGTTGCAAGTAGCAACCGCTCGCTCGTATATCTCAACGATGAAGCTCCTCATAGAATATGTACGCGATTGTTTGTAGCGTTCAACTAGATAATACACGACCCTATATATAGCACCGGAAGTGGCAGAAGTCGCCTAGCAACGACGACAGCGACATCTAACGGCGATCAGATCCGGAAGAACGGTGACGTTTAGACTTCCGGACGAGTTGTACTGCAGGACTTGGAGCGACTTGTAGCGGCTCGGACTGCAACAGTTGCTCTGAAACCGAAAGAGGCCAGATACGTCGCTGTATTGTCTCTATTCGTACCCATCGTCGCCAAATGGCTTGGGTCAGAAGCTGATGATGATGATGATGACGACGACAATGATGATGATTGCATTTATTCATTCATTCATTACAGATTTATATAGCGACCTTTTAAGGTTACTACATGTACTTGTATTTAGGTACGCCCCCGACCACAGCATGGCTGAAACTAAAGTTTTAATACCGTTATAAAAGGAATCAGAGTGGACCTTGGGGGGTTAACCTGCAGGTTGAGAGTCAGGAGAACGGACAGACAAAAGAAGAGTTAGGAGAACGAACAGATACCAGCAGACAGTTAGCAGGACGGACAGACAGACACAGGAAGAGATTCTACGCAGCTTTCGTGAATATGCTGGTGCCCTGTGTTTGGTTTTGGCGTGGTGCTTTAGTAGTTTGGAGATTACGATAAAGACTACTCGACGTAACAGAACGGACAGACATAGGTAGAAATTAAGCAGAACGGATAGACTAAGAAGATGTTTCCCATATCCAGGTCTAGGTTTGTTGCAGTTTAACGACACTGTGTGATAGCATAGATCATTATCGTCGTCCTCCTTCTTTATCCAGGCTTTGGTCTGGACTGCAAGCAACAGAAACGCTTGCTAAATAGGAGCGAGGTTTCATAGAAGAGCACAACAGAGGGAAAACCCCGGACCAGGAAGCAATCAGAGACATCTGGTCTGAATAAAAGACTTCAACGCTGGCGAACAATTGATGGCACCGAAGAGGCTCTGCTGCTGCGCCGTACGGGAGTTTCATTCGACATTTAGCATCGCATCTTTAGATTTATATAGCGCTTCTCGCTGAATGACAATTCAGCACCGAGTCCCCTAGGGGAAAAGATTTAAGAGAACTCGGACCCTATGCCGTTGGCAACAGCTAAGATAAACTGCCGACACTCTGAGAGTATTGTATCTTTAGATTTGTGTGGCGTCTCTCTTAGTATAACTACCCAGAGGCGCTCTCAGCACGAAAACCTGGGGCAATAACGCCTTTAGGGAGCGAGATGCCAATTTAGAGATGCAAGTCATTGGTTTAGTCCTGATAGTGATGGAGGAAGATCATACCAGGTAAATGGAGTCACAACAAACGCCCGAAGTTGGGCCAAGGCTGTCTTAGTACTAGGAACAGATAGATGAAGAAGGATGCATGCAAACACAGACGGACAGACAGACACGTGTAGAGACACAGACAGCAAGCATACATGGAACTACAGAAGAGAAAAAAGATTGAAATCCGAATAAGGCTTGCAATAAGTTAAGCGCTGAAAACATACAGGACTTCCACAACTGGTCTAGTGGGTTTAATTCGCAACCGTCTTCGGTTCTGACTCGGTTTCGTGAGTAGGTTCACTTTAATTGGTGGTAGTACTGTAGTCGCAGTTTAACGACACTGTGTGATAACGAAGATCATTTGCGTCGCCCTCCTCCGTTATTCAGGCTTGGGACTGGAATTGCTGGACTGCAAGCAGTGTATGAGTTCTCGTAATTGGTCCCGTTCGCGGGTTTCTGTTACCTCTGCCCCCGCGGGTGGCAATTTATGACGCACTACGAGCGATGCGCAGGAGTCTAATAGGACCTACTACCGTTCATCAACTCAACGCCCTTTAAGACCGTCGCCTCGAGTCCTTAGCGATGGGCACAACGGGGCGCGCGGCCGTCCTGGACCGTTGGTCTACGGGACAGGCGCCGAGAAGGGAGGATGTGCGTGTGAATCACCGTCTGAGCTATCGACGACCTTCGACTTCTGGCCTCTGATCTCCTGACATTGATGGTGTAGACATTGCGGCTCCTGCTTGCTTTGATATCCGGTCATTGCTTTGCGTGTATCCACATTCTTGATGATACAACTACGCTCCTACCAATCGTGATCGTAGGCTCCAGACCTCAAAAGAGCCACTCTGAAGCGAAGCGCGGAGCATCTAGCGAGGGCTGCGTCGAGTCAGAGGGATTGTCCAAAGAGCAACCAGAGTCCGGAGGTCAGAGTGGCAGAGTAGCTATTAAGGCGAGACCTAACATGGCCAGTCCAGTTAATAATTACAGCGATAGGGTTCATTTTCTACTTTACCAAGCCCAATCAATCAATCAATTAAACAATCAATCAGTCAGTCAGTTAGTCAATCAATCAATCATTCATACATTTAGTCAGTCAGTCAATTAACGAATCAACCACGGGCTTATCGCCCAAGGGTGTTTAATTCCTATCTGACCACATCTCTCCACACCTCTCTGTTCATTGCAGCATGGCTTGACTCTTGGAGACTTGTTGCGCCCCATTCTTCAATGTCATCTGTTCATTCCCTATGTAGTCTTCCTCTTTTATTTGTTCCATCCATTATTCCAAAAAACAACCTTCGAAGTTTTCTATCATCTTTCATTCTGCAGGCGCTATATGAATACGCTTAACTTTCTCTGGAGGACTTTTTGCATGAGATTTTCTGTCATATTGATTCTTCTGTACAGTTCATCATTACTGATCTTTGAGTCCATCCTATTCTGAGTATCTTGCGGTGAAATTTTCTTTAGAAATTTGAGCCATCTCTTTTTATTATCTCCTCACCTCTGCCTGGCCTGTCCTATCCGTTCTACACCCAGAGTGAGGCAGTTCATAATCACGGGGCCAACAATTGGCTACGTCGAGTGCGATAGCGGACAAACTCACGAGGCTGGAACATCAGCACCCTTCCACTCTTTGACGGCCACACTGACACTCGTAAGGCAATTTTGTCACCAAAAAAGTCCGATAATCCTATTGTGGCATTTGACAAGAATCTTAGGCATCGCTTTTGAAATTCATTCATTCCTCATTCATTTATATAGCGCCCCACCCGGACGTGCGTCATCTTCCGCGTGTGAATCGATCTCGGCAGTCGTCGCTCTACCTTTTCGTCGCAGCTTGGCCCAGGAGTGCCTCTGAGTAGAGTTCTTGAATAGGCACTATATGAAGTTTCATTGATTGATTCATTCAAGAAAACTGCTCAGAGGCGCTCTAAGCCAGGCTGCTGGCAAAAGGAAAGGACTTGAGCATAAGATGGCTAGCCTAGACGGATGGATTCAACAGTTCTTTTATGTGTGGAGAACGTTACCTTTGGGTTGAGTAATAGATAGGCGCTGATGTCGTGTGACTGACAGGTGCCAATGCAGACCGTGGTTACGAAACCTTTGGGCTGCACGATCCAATCGGACCATCCCAAATCTGAGGTTAACAACAGGCAACAATGGAGACATTTGAAAGGATGGGCTAATTATTGCAATTCAACATTATTTTGTGTTGACGGTACGATATATTATACAATACATGTAGTACAACAGCCATTCAACTATGATTGGCTGGATGTTGACGATATGAGTAATTTGAACAGAAGGGGACGACTGCGCTTTATAAGAAGAGTAGAAGACCCACCTAAGGTAGAGTCCTGTATTTTGTATTTCGTAAAATCAGTGGTTAAATTCAACTGAGATCCGGAACATCGGATTTGAGATTCACCACCTAAATACATGCTTTGTTTCAAATATCAACCATATACATTACACACCTTGTTTCAGAAGTTCTATGCTAATCTGGATAGCGATTATATTATCTCTTATAGATTCGCCACCTAGCTTGACTTGACTTATGCTTTTAATTTTAAAGTATGTTGAGATCCGGCAGCTCTGGATGAGAAATTTAACCACTGCGTAAAATTATAGCTTTGGTTGAATTGAGGATATTTCTGTTATCATGGATAACCAAGCGGTACTTATCGCTTCGGAGATCGCGATTTCTCGGCGGCTAGAGGATGCAACAGTCTTCCACTCGACATCCGATTGTCCGACTCAGTGAGTCAGTGGACTCGTTCAAGTCTAAGCTCAAGACTTATCTGCTCGCTAGGACTTTTCCCGATTGGAAGTTGTTTGTCAGGTGCTCTTGTATCGATACAGCCGTGTCATAGAACCACATAAATAGTAGCCATTATTATTGTGCTTATTTTTGTGCTTATTTTTGTTACTGTCATTATTTATTTATATTATTGTTAATATTATTTTTATTGTTATTGTCATCGTCAATGTCATTGTTATTGTTATCATTATTATTGATAGGCCTCGGAACAGGAGATCTTGGAATGGCAACATGCTTAGTAGAAGTTCCGCAGTGTAGGCTTACCAGATGAAGTTTATTTTCTATATCGTTGCACTCTTGCAGTGCCAGTCCCAAGCCTGGATAAATGAGGAAGGCGACGCTAATAATCTCTGTTGACACACAGTGTTGACCGCAACTACCACCACCAACTGCGCCACTATTTGCACTATGACAGTGCCAGTCCCAACTCCCAAGCCTGGATGGAGGAGGGGCAACGCGACGCTAATGATTTATTTTATCACACAGTGTCGTTAAATTGAAATAACTACTACTACTACTATGCCATTGGACTGTGAACCATGCTCCACCAAGACAGGTTGTCCATTATTTAATGGAGTAGATTGAGGACACAAAAACGTATCCGGTGTTGAGTTCATTTTAGTACAGCAATAATTGCGGATTGTCTCAAACTGAGTGCACTCGTTAACCCGTCGACATAATTCTTCCACCGTCTGATATCATAGATCTGGGAAACTGGAGCCTATAGAGTCGAGGTAATAGGAAAGAAACAAATGTAGCAGATCCCGTTGTTTTATGTGCGTCGTTAGAGATTATCTTTCAGATGTGATCGTAGTTTAGTTTCAAGTGATTGCATTGAATAGGGGAATCGGTGGGACCCCTCGCTGCAGCAGTTACAGTTCCTCTCTCTGCAGCAGCCTTTTTCACATCAGCGAAGTGATACACAGTTTGTCAGCTCTTCGGCGAAGTTAATGGCTTTCTTTGCGAGGGTCGTACACAGTTTGTCAGCTATGCCATTAGACCATCTCCCCATCCAGGCATTATTATATAAGGTTTATAGGTTTCGGCGTTTGAGTGACATGCAGTTTATCAGCTCTTACACATTATATAAAGTTTATGGGTCTATTTACGCCAGTTATATACAGTTTATCAACTCTCAGACATTATTGGTATTTTATATAAAGTTTATGGATATTTTTATTTGAGTGATATACAGTTTATCAGCTCTTAGACATTATATATATATAGAGTTATTTGATCTATCTGCGTCAGTAATTTACAGTTGGTATACCTGACTAAACACTCGGACATTATATATAAAGTTCTTAGATCTTTTTACGTCAGTTAAGTTTATAATTGCAGTTTATCAACTCTGAGACATTATTAGTCTTTCATACAATGTTTATAGGGTTCTTTAATTGAGTGATATACAGTTTATCAACATTGACACATTAGATATAAAGTCTATGGGTATTTTTTATTTGAGTGATATACCAAGTTTATCAACTCCTATACATTGTATGTAAAGTTTCAAAGTTTCTTTATTCAGTGATATACAGTTCATCAGCTTTTTGCCAATGCGAAGTTTTTATATGGTTCATCTGTTTTTCTCTCTCCTTCTCTTCCTCCCTCACTTTCTCTCTCTCACTTTCTCTCACTCAATCCGAGTTCCTGCTGACTGACTAATTGAGATAGAAAAGATGGAGGGATTTGCACGTTTAGGATCTATATACGTCAGTTATAATTATACAATTTATCAACTCTGAGATATAAAAATAAGTTTGTAGATTTTTGCATTGTAGTGATATAAAGTGGTGGAAATAATTACTGCAGAGCCCTGCAAAAAGCGAAAGATCCATTTAAGACATTTAAAGTCATTTTTTTAAATGTTACTCTCATCAATTATTTTGTAAACAAGCATAAAGTCAGTAATTGACAGAAGCATGCATTGTATCTACCCATAACGTTCCTCATAATATGTCGTTGTGCCGTCTGTAGATTTGATCACAGGGTGATGCAATAACTATTTCCACCACTGTACTGTATACTAATGAAGAGTTGCTGACCTGAGAATGAGACGTAGACTTTGATTCCAGTACAGGATTGCTTGTTGTGGCGACGCTTCTGGTGACCTGTTGACCCAATGGGAGAGGATGTTAGGCCATCGGCCACTTTCACTCGCGGATCTACAACTATTCAAATTTGAAAAATGGGGGCAGGTCGCCAGACACTTTTGGGGGGAGAGGAGGAACAAGCTAGAAACAAACTTCAATTCTCAAACAAGAATGCAGCAGTAAAGGACAAGCAATGGAAAACGCTGTGGAAGCGTTTGATATTTATGAAATTTTTATTAAATATTTTAGGGATGTAAGAAGCTCCATCCCCTCCACTTGAATTTCGGAGGGAACCGTCCCCTCCTGTCCCAATAAGTCTCCGCCTCTGGTCACAGTTGTTTGGTTTGACAATAGGGCATTAAAACCAGCTTAGAATTCATCATTGGCTCCAACTGAGGCGTCGCCTTCAAATTGAGTTCTGTACTTCCTCCGCCAATATACTGCCACTCGCCCACAGACCCGCCCACAGACCCGCCAAGAGTGAAAGGACCTGGGGCACAGAAGCCAGGCGACTTCTTAAAGGACTAGGCCGGACACCCGCACTCAATTTTCTCATAGAGCCTGAGATACCCGTGATTGTCATGCCTACAGGGGCTCGGGATTTCTGAGATTGTTCTCCATGATAGGGGCCCGGAATTTCCGAGACTGCTATGCCTAGCGGCCCAGAATTTCTTAAGTTGTCATGCTCGTTATTACATTCCCATTGCGTTGTAGTGCTTCTTCCAGCGCTACTGATGTCACTGCAGTTTGAGGTGCTATTTAAATTGATGTGCACACTACGATTCCGCTGCACTGCCGCGTCCAATGATGCTAACAAATCACAATAAATAATTATAATAAACAATTAAAAATATCACAATAGTGCATTGCATAATTATACAATATAATAACACAATATGAATGTAATCTGATAATGTCCTTCGTACAATTAGTTCATAAGTGCATGCACTCTTCGACGGCGCAATTGCATATATATTGCAGGCAATAATTGTGCGCGAAGGACTTGCTCAAGGTCTCTACACAATAACTCCTTGGACGAGGATCGAACCCGTACTCTCAGCGTTACAGGCCGACCGCTCTAGCCAACCGACGACCGTGCCACACAAATACCGCACCTTAAAACCACAACTATCCTCTTTCTATCATTTTCTTCCTGCTAGAGATTCTTCATCTTTCTATCACCACAAATCCTGCTTTTTCTCTGGAGTCTCAAGCACTTGACGCGCCTACGAATACGCGACGACGAGAGAGGCGCTAAATAAATGCAACACAATGTAATGCAACTAAAAACGTATGACACAGGACGTGAACGCGTTTCTCAAACTGTGTTTCCCGTAAGATGAAGACAAGGGTTCCGCGGAAAACTTGAAGTGTGAGAAAATGGAGTCTTTCTGCTTAGCATCTGTTTATAACTTTATGAAGATGATGATGATGACGATGACGATGACGACGACGACGACGACGACGATGATGAAGAGGGCTCTGCCCGAAGGCAGGTTCGTTGGCTTTACGCCACCAGGGGATGAGATGAGTGAGGTGGTTTCCCGTTGTCTTCCTCACAGACAACTATGAGTGAGAAACTTGTCTAAGGTCGCTACGCAGTGACACGGGGTGGGTCGTTTACTTTAAATGAAAGTGAATTAAAATGTCATTATCATCGATTTTTGTGTAAGTCCGTAACACATTCTGAGCCTATAAGCCATAAATGTTTGCGTTCTTAAGTGTTTGTACCCACAACAAAATGTTTCGTTTGTACGGGGGTTCTGCCAAAAATATAAGATCAATAGGGTTCCACACCCAAAAAAGTTTGAGAAACGGTGCACTAAACGATGAACACGTTCAGTGCATTGGTGACTAGCATTAGTCGTTTCACTGTGCTATACCGTGCCGCACATAATAAGACGACAGAAGACAGATTGACGAAGACGTACCCGACTTTGTAACTATCTTCGTCTTATTGCTAGGCAGCCGAACGTTGGAAGGCGTCGCTGACGATGCGGGCTTATGGTGAGGACATCTGTGAACGAGGTATGCCTCTCGTAGCAGAGGATCTATCCTCACTGGCGCAGGCAGATCGTAGTAACGCAACGTATTCGACGTCTGATTGGTCAGTCTCCGTGCAAACACTCGGTTCAACCTCTTCTCCAGGTAACAGATGCGAAACATCTTCCGACTACAAAACATTCATTCATTCATTCGTTCATTCATTCAATAATGCATTTATGTTTCATTCATTCATTCATTGATCCATTCTTTAATTTATTTATTCGTTCATTCATTCATTCATTCATTCATTCATAAATGAATCCATCCATTCATTCATTCATTCGTTTGTTCTGACCATTTATATAGCGCCTATTTTTGAACCTGTTTGTCACGGCCATACAATATCTTAATTTGACTTTTACCTTAATGGCCAGCCTGGGAGCTGCTTCACCTGCTACGCTTCGAACGCTAATTTTTTGAATCACGGAAGGAACAAATTAAAGAGGAAGACCACATAGGCAATCAACAGATGTCATTGAAGAATGGGGCGGGACAAGTCTCCAAGATTTGAGCCACTCATCAATGAAGAGAGAGGAGCGGATAGATGTGCTCAGAAAAGCACCAGAAAAAGACGAACGATGAGTCTATTGTTGATTCGTTTATCGATCGATTGATTGATTAATGGATTGATTAATTGATTGTCGTAGATCCGGTTGGTGCTAAAAAATTACGTATGTCTGTAAGCTAGTCTCATTCTCTCTCTTTCTGTCTCTGTCTCTCACTCTGTCTCTGTCTCACTGTCTTCTCTGAATGTCTATATGTATGCAAATGTGTATGTATGTAATACGTAAGTATGCCTCTGTCTCTCTGTCTCTCTCTGTTTCTCTCTGTCTCTCTCTGTCTCTCTCTGTCTTTCTCTCTGTCTGTCTGTCTCTCTGCCTCTCTCTCTCTTTCTCTGTCTGTCTGTCTGTCTCTCTCTCGTCCATATTTAATGTCCTGCGGTACAGTGCAGAGGTATTTAAGTGCTATTTGTTGACCGCAGAACCGCATTACGTTTAAATAATTATATATATATATATATATATATATATATATATAAATGCATATATATATTATGTATGTTATATATAAATGATATTTCCATCACTGATTTCTAGAAACCCTGGAATATGCACCTATTGACCGATGGGTGCCGTTGAATTTCAGTCCAGTTCGTTTCCTTTCGTTCAGCTGTTGACCTGATTGCGTTGGCGTTGTTTGCTTTACGTCATTTTCGGTATTGGTCATTATGTATATTGAAATACAGAGAAGTTTAAGAAGAGCATCTTCTGCTTTTATTAGAACTCTGGCCCTCGTTGCTCAGATTTATGGCTGCTAGCGGCTTTGTATGTCTGTCTGTCTGTTACTCTCCATATTCCTCTGTCTCTGTCTCTCTCTATCTCTATCTTTTTCTTCATTTCCATCTCTCTGTCTCTCTGTCTCTCTGTCTCGGTCTCTGTCTCCCTCTCTGTCTGTCTCTTTTTGCCACTGTATTCTATCTGTTTCGTTGTCTTTCTGTCTTTCCATCCCATTCTTTCTCATTCTGTTCATCGTTCTATCTATTTGTCACAGTTTCCATATTATTCCTTTCTCTCCATTGCACCTCTCTCCACATCTACTTATATCCTTCCCTTCCTCCGTCCCTGACCATCCTGCTCTCACTCCATATCTATCCCCACCTATCTCTCTCCCCTCTCGCTTCCCCCTCTCTTTCTATGTTTGTCAGTCTCTCTCTCTCTGTCTGGGCGTCTATGTGTGTATGATTATGCCACATTGCTTGTGGCTATCGTCATCCATGAGTCCGTCAAGCAGTTATTGTGAGTGACAAGTGACTGCAGGCGATCACTCCCCTTATGATCAACCAACTCAACGCCGCCAGTGCTCGCACTCTCACAGTGCCAGTCCCAAGCCTGGATAAAGGAGGTGGGCGACGCTAATGACCTTTGTTATCATACAGTGTGGTTCAACTAAAACTACCACCACGTCAACGTCATATTTACTCCTCTTTAGTTTCCTTATCTTTATCCTCCTCCTCTTCACCCTCCTTCTCGGCTTTAGCCTCCTCCTACTACTCTTCTGTATTCCATACTCCACTTTATCCTCCTCCTCCTCTTCATCCTCCTCCTCCTCCTCTTCATCCTCCTTCTCCCGTTTGTCCTGCTTCTGCTCCTACTCCTGCTCTTCTTTATCCTCCTCCTGCACCTCCTCTTCTGTATCCACCTACTCCTACTTATCCTCTTCCTCATTTTCCGTCTCCTCCTCCTCCTCCTCCTATTACCTTTCGGAGCGAGGATTATATATCTCGGTTAGGGTGGGGCACATTTGAGTGTCTGCCCTGTAATTGAACTCTCTCTTTAATTAGCCTCTGCCGATGATCTGCAGACAAAGTTTACTAAGTGATCCATTGTATGAATTCTGGCGGAATAGAACGAATGGAACCACAAGAAGATCGTATTTAAAGACCAAATCACCTGTTCTGGCAAATGACTTAATCGCTTAAAAAAGCAAAACTTCTAGAAGATTGCTTAAAAGATGACTTGTTAAAAGACCAAGTCACTGCACCCATAAATGACTAATTCACTGATTAAACACAAGACTATTAAAAGATAGTTTAAATGATGCGACGGTTAATTTGTGGTCAGTTTCAGGAGGTTAAAGTTTTGACCGGTGGAAGACATCTTTTTATCGGATTAGTTACAGTAGCGCTCTGTCTGTCTCTGGCTGTCTGTGTCTATCTGTGTCTGTCTGTGTTTGTCTGTGTCTGTCTGTGTGTCTCTGTCTGTCTGTCTCTCACTCTCATTCTCTCTCTCTCTCTGTTTCTCTCTCTTTGTTTCTCTCTCTGTTTCTCTCTGTTTCATTCTTTCTCTCGATCACAAACTCCCCTCCTCTCTGTTTCTGTTTCTATCTCCGTCTCTTTCTCTGTCCCCGTCTCTTCCTCTCCCTTTCCCTCTCCCTCTCCCTCTTCTTGCTATCGAACGTCGAGTGAAATTGATCGAGTTGGAAGACGAGTCTTAAGAATGCGTCGTCGATAAAGATCGAAACCTGAACCAGATGAGTTGTAGACTGGGAATTTATATCAATCTATCTGATTGTTTACGGTATCATTCGTAAATAGAATTGAACCGACTGGAACTTCTTTACGATAAAAATCTGACTCTTTACGGATAGAGCCATGTGACCGCATAGCACCTAACTCACATCTGAGACATTTCGTTTTATTATCATTCGCTTCCTTCTGTATCTATTCTGAGTGACAAGTGACTGCAGGCGATCACTCCCCTTATGATCAACCAACTCAACGCCGCCAGTGCTTTGTTCCTTTTACTTCGTTCTCCTCCTTTCCATTCTCTTCGTCCTCTTTCTCAGCCCCTTCATTCTCTTCCAATTACTTCTCTTCCTCTTTCTCCACTTCTTCTTTCTCCCCTTCCTCTTTTTCATCTTCTTTCTCTTCTTCCCCTTCCAATTCCTCCTCTTCCTCCCCGTCCTATTCCTTCTCTTCCTCCCCTTCCTGTTCCTCCCGTTTCTCTGCCTCCACTTCCTATTCCTCTACTTCCTCCTCTTCTTCCTCCTCCTCTTCCTCTTCCATTTCATCGTCATTCCTCATTCCTTCAAACCAATTGCTAACCAAGGCGCTTTAACGCTACCATCTAGTAGTAGTTTCACTTTAACGACACTGTGTGACAACATAGATAAATAGCGTCGCCCTCCTCCTTTAGCCAGGATTGGGACTGGCACTGCTGGACTGCAAGCATTGGATGAGATAACCATCTAGTAGAATTGCAACCAAGATCATAACAATCTGTTTAGACAGTCAATCGGCCACACCTAGGCCTACAAGAGACCAGTCTAAGTTGTTTGGCGATCATTACTTTGTCCCTCTCTGTGGCAGTCATCGTCTCTGTCTCACCGTTTATCCCTTCAGATCAACTCAATTGAAGGAGCGTCTCTGCCTTTGATCAATTCAACAGGAGCCAATTGCTCCTAAGTATCTGCACTCGAGCGAAGGCAACCTGTTCTAGGAAGCAAGCACACGCACACACACGCACGCACACATACATACACAAACACACATGCACACATGCACATGTACTGACGCAGGCACATGCACGTGCATATATGCACATATGCACACACGCACATATGCACACATGCACATATGCACACATGCACATATGCACACATGCACACGCACACTCATACACACACACATAGACAATACCGACACGCACAACCACCAGCTTCGACGAATGGTTACTTTCGACCGATCTCCGACAGCGCTTACAACAAATGGCGCTGGATAAAAAGACTGAGTTGCACTCGGTGCCCGTTGGTTGGTTGGTTATTAGGTCGTTCAACCTCCGTTCTTTTTCTGTCTCCCTACAATTCCTCATCACTCGAGGGGGCTTTTCTCTCCCGGTGTCAGATGCCATTGTGTCGACAAGACACGTAAAGTGACACCGGGCGCCGTAAGAATCTTCTGCCCCAGGAATCAAGATAAAAACGCTTGTGAGATTTAAATGCGCACTGCTTGCACTCCGGCCTTGCCAGTCCTAAGCCTCGACAAAGTAGGAGGGCGACACCAATGATTCCTGTTTTCACAGTGTCGTTAGCTGAGACTACTACTATATCTACCACGAAGCTCCGCCTCTCTTTGAACTCTGACAGTGCCAGTCTCAAGCCTGGGTAAAGGACGAGGGTGACACCAATGATCTCTGTTATCGCATAGTGTCGTCCAACAGAAACTTCTACTATACTACTACTATGTCTCCACTACTGCTCCTTCCTCTGTCCACTCGAACTTCGACTACTGCAATAGTCTTTTCCTCAACCTTGAAGTATCTACAACTTATCCAAAACTCACTTTAGGCAGAGCGCCGTTGGCCTACCCCAGAAGACCAAGGCATTATCACATCACTTTAATCCTCAAATTACGCCATTTACTTAAAATCCCGATGCGCATTCACTTTAAAGTCCCATCACTAGCCTTCAACTTCATACAATACTCTTAGGCCCAATATCGATGCAGCGCTCTTGAATAAGCTGGTGTCCTGCGCTTGGCTTTCAGATGGCGCTTTAGAAGTTAGGAGATGACGTTTGGGCAGATTACGGTCCGCATTATAATTATTATTATCATTATTATTTATTTTTAAAATGATTTTATTATTATTATTATTATTATTATTATTATCATTATCATTATCATTATTATTATATTTATTATTGGTAGTAACAGTATCAGCGCTAGCATGAGTATCAATATTAGTATTATTGTTATTATTATTATTATTATTATTACGTTTACATTAATTTAAATTATTGAAATGTTGAATAAAACCGTTATCGCGCTCTACTGGATGCTATTGTCTCTTCACCTGCGACTGTTCAAACCCGATGCTGTTCGTATGCGTCGCTACTCTCACATAAAGCACGCTTATCAGAGAGGCAGCGTAGGCCGCGCTCCACAGGGAACCAGTCTGGCCAGCGTCTAGGTCTCATCCGCTTCAATCGACGGGAGATCAGACTTAAGCGACGTGCCCAGCATGCTGGCCACTGAGGGACCCCGGCTAAATACGGAAGTCAAAGGCTGAAGGAGCCACTAAGTCACCCAGACGGACAGATATATAGACAGACAGATAGGCAGACAGATAGACAGACAGATATACAGGCAGACAGACGGTCAAGGCCAAGATCAGACGGTAAACAGCACCAGGATACTCACGTCCACTTCCACTTATATTCATGTATTTAATAGACCTACATTATTAGTAAATACGTAATACACAATGTATACACGCATACACTTTTATATAATATATATATGCACAATACACACACACACACACACACACACATATATATATATAGCACTTATACATATATTAATAAATATAATTATACACATAATCATCATCATCGTCATGGGCTAATTGTCCGTCTGTGTCCAATGCAACTTCGACACATCTTCTCCAAGTTTTCCGGTCTTGCGCCTTCCTTGTCAACGCGTAAATTTCCTCCTCACTCTTTGATATCGTCAATCCACTCCCCCCACATGGCCATCCTCTTGCTGTTTTTCCATCCATAGCTCCAAACAGACAGAAGACCACAGTCTTCGCTGGTCTATTCTCCTTTATTCTGCAAATGAGTCCAAATGGCTTCAACTTTCACCTTATTATGAGTTGGACGATATTTCTGGTGTTGTCTACTCGTCTCCTGATTTAAGCGTTCGTATAATCTTCTGCTCCCAACGCATTATTACGATCCGTCTATAACGCTTAATCTCGAACGCTAGTAATCTGTCTCTGACTCTTTTCTTTAAAGTCCATGTTTCGCCTGCATACATCGCGACACTTATGCATGCACATGGAAATACACAAAGTACATATATAATGTATAACATTATAGAGTACACAGAGTTATCCACGGGTAAGGTCGACCCGCGAGTTGGATTGGATCGGGTCAAGATCCTGGCGGGTCGGTTGGGTCGGGTCCCAAACCCGGACCCATATCGACCCACCAATTCTTTTCAGAGCTCTATTTTCAATTCGGTGATATTCATAATGTTAATCCGTTACAATCACAATGAATTGTATGTCGCGAAGAAATTAGCGTAAAAACGCAAAGCAAGACCAGATTTATTCCTTTTCACACTGAACTCGGCTCAAGCTATCGTATGGAATAGTTTCTCATGATTTTATGGAAAAAAACAAAAGGTCAGGGCATTTATAATAAGCGAATATACTACCACTACTAATAATAATAATATTACAAGTGTGTGAGTTAGCTGAGTGTGTGAGGCAATCTGTGACATACGGACCGGACTCTTACGTACTCGATAATACCCTGAATTATTTTGCATATATGTAAAAAAGTACTGTACTATGATCACATATGGCGGTCTGACTGTAATGCGTTTATACGACATTAGAATTTCACGACAATTATATTAGTAATATTAGCACTAAAGGCGAGATGGGTCGGATCGGATTGGATCGGGTCGTGTACGTCATGGGTCGGGTTGGGTAAGATATTTGGCTCTAGAAGCCGGGTCGGGTCCATTTTTAATGGGTCGGTCCGGGTCGGGTAAAAATTGAACCCAAGGACAACTCTCTGTCTGAGTACACAGAGCTATATAGAGCCATACAGTGTATATATAGAGCACATTGAGCTATTATAGAGCATAAACTATGCAGCAATATTACTCTCTATAGGTCTATATACTCTGTGATCTCAGTATAGTATTCTCTAATAGCATACCCTAATAGTATATTCTGGCTCTATAACTTCGGTATAGTATACGCTGTGTAGCTCTAAAACCTCAGTATACAACATAGTCTACATGGTTATGTCTCTATTATAGGCCTACTCTATAAGTATATAAAGTGAAGTAGGCTCATGTATTCATATATTAGGTATTTTATTCGTATGAAATGACATTTAACATCATTTTGGCCAGCGCGGAGAGCTCCTCTGAGTAGATATCTTGAAGAGGCGCTATATAAATGTTCGATTACACGACATACGTAACCTAGGTGATGATATCCGTTTATCTAGAGCGACAGCAATCTGACAAAAACGCAGAAATGCTGATAATGGAGACAGAGGACAATAGAAGTATAGCGCTTCTGAGTATAGGCATCTTTAAGGCTATATAAATGGTGGATCAAATTATTATGCAAATGTTATATGACATTGCTTAAAATTGATGCCATTATTTATGCCCATTGTAAGCTATACTTATTTTGCACACTTTTACCTCAGTATAACATAGGCTACTCTATAGTACAGCCATTATTGCCGATTTGGATTGGGGCTCACCATGCGCAGGTGGGCGGTCATTCATGTCTAACATTCGTACCGTATTATTTGAAGTACGGAAGTATATATATTGAACTCGTGTCTAAAATCTAGACACTTATATCTGCGATGTGGCCACAGCACAACGCAACATATATCCCGCACATAATTATCATAGGTGGTTGTCGATTAGTCCGTCCCTGACAATCGTTATCCTTATCACGGCTAATCTGCCTTCACAGAACTGGAGCAGCTCCATAAACAACGGACTTAGACCCAGACAGATATCAGTGGCAGCAAAACGCACTCGTTCGACCCTCGTTCTCAGAAGAGACGCTCGTAATCTGGTATATGCAAAAGAGCGATACCTAAACTACAGTATGCAACCAGGAATGGATAGAGGATGAGGTCAAGCTGTCAAGAGGCTCTTAGGAGATTACATGTGGTCAAGCAGTGGGTTCGTTTCTGGGTCAATCATCGGGTAACTTAATTGGTCACTCCAGTAGGGTAGATTAAACCTGTAGGCCTTTAGATGTTGATTGATAGTGGGAAGCGGTGGCGTAGCGGTATGTTCTGTGCCTTGTAAGCGGAGGGTCGCAGGTTCGAACCTATCTCAATTCACTGCGCAGCGATCTTGGACAAGTTACTCACCCATGATTGTCTCTGAGGAAGGCAATGCGAAACCACCTCGCTCAACTCATCCCCGGGTGGCGTAAAACCAATGGACCTGCCTTCGGGCAGAGAACTCATCGTCAGGGTAGGGTCGGAAAGGCCAGGGTAGGGTAGGACAGTGCAGAGGAAGGATAGGGAAGGAATCCGTTCAGGGGCTTCTACTCATGCAAACATTGAACTCGAGGAGCAAATGCTCCGTCCAGGAGATAGAGGGAAGATTTCATTGAGTGATTTCGTCTCAATTGGAGAATTAAAAATTAGGGAAAAGTTTGTGGGTGATGGGGAAAAGTTAGAAAATTTCTCCAATGATTTTGTGGGTAATGATAGAAGCCACTGGTTTTGCCTGATTTAATGGAACACATACAGTTAGTAACAGTTTAGAGGGTAGCTTTCCGAAGAACATAACTCCGCCACTGTTCGCACTCTAACAGTGCCAGTCCCGAGCCTGCATGAAAAACGAGGGCAACGCTAATGATTTTGTGCACTCCTATAATGTTTTCACTCTACTCGTCCCAGTCCCAAGCCTGAATAAGGAAGAAGGGCGACGCTAACTATCTATGTTACCAAATAGTGTCGTTATACTGGAACTACTTCAACTGCTTGACTCTGACGGCGCCAGTCCTAGGCCTCGATAAAGGAGGGCGACGCTAACCTAACAATCATTGTTATCAAACGGTGTCGTTAAACTGCAACCACTACCAGCTTCTGAAAAACCTCTTGGCTCCTAAGTGACTATGAAGTTATCAGGCTAACGCCGGTATCGTTCCTGGGGTACTTTTCTTAGTGCCTGATACGTAGAAAACTAAATTGCCAAGTGGGTACCATTTAGCGCACTATCGGCGGTCCATAACGGTTCAAACGGCTGCGTTAAGATCGAAGAATTGCAAGCACCGTCCAATAGCAGTGCAGATAGGCCAACAGGTGCAGACAGTGAATTAGAAAAAACCGTTGCCTTGTGCTTGTTACTTAGACCACCTGTTGTACGCAGTGTAGTGGGATTGAATATTGATTTTGCGTCCCTTGAAGATATCTACTCAGAGGGCCATTGAGGAATGCCTTTCATTACCCAAATTACCTTACGTTATCCTTTTCCCTTACCGTCCACACAAACACACACACACTGCTATTTAGCAGTAATCTCGCCTCTATCTTGCAGCAAAGCGCCGTCTCTGTTGTGGTCCCAACCGTTAGGAATTTGTTTCCTTTGGACCGAGGAACTGGTCACCTTCTTTCAACTCTTCTCTTTTGGCGTACTTGGACTGGGAGCGCTTCTGAGTAGAAATTTTATTCAAGAGTCGCTATATCAAGTTTCATTGGTAGATTGATTGACTGATTGACTGATTGATTGATTACGTCATCTTCCCTTACCTTATACCTTACCACAAATTACATTTTTCCCATTTCCCTTTTGCCCTTACCTTACCTTATGTCATCTTACCATACCTCATCGGATCTTACCTTACCCTTCCTGGCCTCGTCTATAGATGGGCTAGGTGAGTCCTTTGTAATGTCGTTTGTTACTCTACTGCGATCAAGATACACGTGTTAGTGCGTTAGAATTCTTTTATTGCAGGTTTTACGCCGCTATCGAAATTGTCGTAAGAGCCTTTGTAGCAGCGTAGAAATTTATCGTTATTACTAAATTATTATTATTCATTTCAATACAACAATTGCTACAGCTATTGCTTCATCATTATCATTTATACATTATATACATTCATACTATTATTAAGATTATTATTTTATTATATTATTTTTATTACTATTATTATTACTATTAATATTATAGGTATCATGATTATTATCATGATTATTATTTTTATTATTATTATTATTATTATTGTTATTATTGTTATTATTATTATTATTATTATTATTATTATTATTATTATCATTATTACTACTATTATAATCTTTACTACTTCTATTTTCATAATTTTACTAATACTATTATTCCATTTACTATTTTTACTATTTCTATTATTGCTATTTTCACTGTTGTTATTAATATTATTAGCACTATCAATATTTATGTCATTGATATTAATCTTATAATAATAATAATAATAATAATAATTATTATTATTATTATTATTATAACTGTTGTTAAATGTACTGCTCTATTACTGAAATAAACTGCAATGATTGATTAATTATTAGTTTTGCCATTACTGCAACTATTACAATAATAATGATGATGGTCGTATCATTCCTACCCGAGTCTCTCTTCTTCTCCATGCATAGTCCTCTCAGCGATCGTCTCCTTAGGAGTATTCCTCTTAGCGACAGTGGCATCCTTACTCGGAGGGACCACCGCTCGTCCTCCCGTTTCTGTCGCCTTCAGCGGCCTCTGATCGGTCGCTGACCGACCGGTCTGCACTACCATCGCCACAGCCACCATCCACAGTAGACACCGACACATGGCTCGTTGGACGGTTAAGGCTACAGTCCCCGAAACATCCGGAGCGTGTGTATAAGGTTTCCGCGTTGACTCCTGCTTCTTTGCAAGTGAATCGCTCTAACGCGCTCTCTCCTCGAGCGGGGCTTATGCTTCGATTGGTGCGCTAGAGTACGGCTGCGTCTCCCCGCCGTCCTTGGGTCCCGCTCCTGCAGTCGATCCGGGCAGTTGGACGCCTCCCATTTCTCCTCCTCCTCACTCTTCCCCCTTCTCCTCCTCCTCCTCCTCCTCCTTCCATTCGGGCTTTTATCTGTTTCTCTTGCAGTCTCTCCTCACCTCTCTCTCCGTATGTTTCCTGTACTCTCTCTGTCTTGCTTTTTCTCTCTCTTGCCTTCCTGCCCTTCCGTTTTTCGATCTCTCACTTTCTCTCTCTCTTTCTAGCTCTATTTCTCACTCTCTGTCCTTCTCTCCCTCCCTCTGTCATTCCGTCTCTTTTCCTTCCTCTCTGTACCCCCACTCACGAAGGTATGAAGGGAGACCTAGACCCTGATCGTCCTTCTCTTTCTCCCTCCCTCCCTCCCTCTTTCGTTCCCTGCCTGCCTCCATTCTTTCGCGATCTCTCATTTTCTCTCTTGTCCCCTCTCTACCCTTTTCTCTGTCTCTGCCTCTCTGTATCTGTCTGTCTCTCTACCTGTTCCTACTTGTCTGTCTATCTGTCTCACTCTCTCTGTAACCATTGTCTGCTTAATTTCTTTTGAATATTTTCTGTTCCTCCCATCGGTATCTTCCTACTGGACTCTCTTTTCACCAGAATTCTCTCATGAATTTTTTCCTTATTTTTTCTGCCTCTTCGCTGCATCCAATTTCCTCTTCTCCACAAATCGGTCTCTTATGCTACGTGTCATCTCCTTACGTTTCTTTTTTCCTCATCCTTCTTCTCCTTCTCATCCTTCTTCTCTTCCTTCACAAACTACCTCTCCTCTGCAGGTTCTTAATCCACTTCTTATTCCACCTGCTCTTATTCTTAATCCTCCAGCTCTTATTCCTCCTCCTCCTCCTCTTCTTCCTCTTTCCTCTTCTTATTTCTCCTCCTCCTCTTATGCCTCCTTCTCCTCTTATTCCTCCTTCTCCTATTCCTCCTCCTTCTCTTATTCCTCCTCCTCTCATTCCTCTTCCGCTTATTACTCCTCCTCCTCTTATTCCTCCTCCTCCTCTTATTCCTCATCCTACTCCTATTCCTCCTCTTCTTATTCCTCCTCCTCCTCTTATTTCTCCTCCTCCTCCTCTTCGTCTTCCTCCTCCTGCTCTTCCTTCGCAAACTATCTCTCTCCTCTGCAGCCTCATCTCATTCGTTATTTCCATTCTTCCTCCTCCTCATTCTCCCGAACCATAGTTGTTCTCACACGTGCTGCCACGAATGCTATCCTAGCTAAAACTTTGCCTCAGGGTCAAGGTCATGCACCTCCGTGCGCTCGGCCCTCCCAACCCCCTTCTACCCAGACACAGGTGGTACTGACTGGCATCGACTCAGGTGCGTCCAGGATCCGTTTCCCGGTGCTGCTAAACCCCACCACGTGCGCCCTCGTGCGGTGACCCCTCGCGCAATACTCGCAAAGGTCATGCTGCCTCAGGCGAACTCACACGAAGCGTTGCTCGTGTTATCCCAGCCACTTACTGCCACGCCCACGCCAACACTCACGTCAGCAAGGTAATGACGCTGGTCTGTTTGTCTCTGTCTATCTGTCTGTCTGTCTCTCTATCTCTGTATGTATGTCTGTCTGTATGTCTGCGTATGTATGTTTGTATGTATGTATGTATGTATATGTATGTGTGTGCGTATCTGCCTGCCTGTCTCTTCATACTTTGCAGTTCAGAGCTCGCTCTCTCTCTCGCTCTAGCTCCCTCCCCCTCTCTCTCTCTCTCTCTCACTGTCAGTTCATCTATCTATCTGTCTGCTTCTGTAAATAATAGACTTTCTCTCTGTTAGTTTCATTGTCTATCTGTCTATCTGTCTATCATCGTCTGTCTCCGTATGTCTGTCTATGTCTTTTGGTTAATTGCATATTCGTAGCTCAAGCAGCCACTGTACCGTGAAATGGCATAAAATGCCTCAATGAAATGGTTACATGTAATACCTCCATGAGATGCTATGAAATGCCTCGAAATGCCTCGATGAATTGCGGGCGATTTTTTACTTCTGACCATTTTAAAACGGTTTTGAAGAATCACTCAAGTCCTTTTCTTTAGCCGTAGATGGGCTGGGAGCACTTCTGGGTAGGTTTCTTGAAGCAAGGAGTAGTCGGCCACTGTACCGATCACGGCTAAGAGCGGCGTGCCAGGAATGCGCTCAAAGAAGGCCCAACGTCTAGACGCGCCATTCGACGGAGCACGCACAAACACATTCTCATGAGACGTCCGCTACAATGACGTGAAAGTAACAAAAGGCGTTGATGATGAGCGGGCCATCTGCCGCGTTGTATCGGCGTTTGCCCGCGGTCTTGACAGACCCCAACGCGGCAAGGCGCCGACCACCAGCCAACGGACCATAATATTTATTCTCGAAGCACTTAAATAATGCTTTCGTCGCCGGCCTCGAATCGGATGCGATGATGGCTTTCGTTGGGATAGAGTTTCGTGGAACGAGGTTTCATTGATGGGATGCGTTGAAGCTTTTTGAATCTGGCTAAATGGAATCGTTCATGTAGTTCTATAGAGTATGTTGTTGCCGTTCGTTTACTAGAGTGACTTCTCAGCACGTACTCACATTGAGCTACGTTTTCCAAAAGTTGGCGATTGAGCAGTAACATTTACGCAGTAACCGTGTAAGTGGTCTAGATAAGTCTCTGCAGTGAATGAATAAATGAATTGAGCTTAATGAAAATTAATGAATTGGCGAATGTACTGATTAGCAACTTATCGAATCAATGAATTACTGAATTAATGAATCAATAATTAATTAGTTACTTAGTCTGTTACTTTTCAACGCAAATGCCCATTCAGCTAGGCTTTCTAATAGCTTGCGCCTGTCCACGGAACCTTCCTTGCATGCGCGGTTCCAATGGGCTGAACAGCGCTTTCTCAGTCGTTTGCCCCTCGGTCTGGAACGGGTCACCCTTTGCGCTGCATTTGTTACCCAGGGTGAACTCAGATTCGTTCTATTCTGACTTCTAAAACTGAATAGTTATCTGCGAAAGGCGCTATATAAAATCTTAACATAGAATAATTTACCGTCCTGAGTACTTGAATTACCTTACCTTCCTTGTCTTAATCTTGCCTTACTTTATTAGAGTTGTTGTTTCAGTTTAACGACACTGTATGATAACAAATAATCATTTCAGTCGCCCTTCTCCTTTATTCAGACTTGGGGCTTGCACTGCGCGAGCCCTAGTAGTGGTGGAATTACTTTATCAGAGAAGGACTAGACTAGACAATATTATAACGTCTCTTAATGCTTCTATTGAGCTCGAGCACAAAAAGTTGACGTTGAGCTCGCTAGATAGCGATCGTAACGAAGTCAAGGAGAAGTATACCTTTGCCGTCGTTGTCTGACTATAATGTTATATAAACTGCAGCGACCTTTGTAGTGCTGGGACCTGGGCATGACATGGAATGAATATGAGGCCAACGAAAACATTTTGATGATCATTTTACTGATTGTTTTCATGATTATTTTGGTGATTTTGTGATGTTTTTGATGATTATTTTGATGAATATTTTGATGAATATTTTTAGGATTATTTCCTTTCCTCATATAAAATTTATGTCGTATATATCGCTCCCCATATATATATATATATATATCTGTAAATTTAGATATTGAGATATAGAAAGACTAGTCCCGTATACTGTACACATATATCAATCATATATACTTTCCACATAAATATAATTATATTATAATGATCTGGAGATAAATTGTGAGAGATGCGTCTAGAATATCGTTTCCCGAGATGTGTATATCTAGAATCTATATAGAAATCTAGATGTCGCAAATATTATTATATAGACTAGGCCTTTATGTAGGCTATATATACATATTCTTCCCTAAAATAATGCATAATTTATCAAGATATCTATATATTTCGATATCGATATATTTAAATATATAACGGGGATATAGAGACAACCAACTTCCATATATATTTATCTGACTTCTCGTTCAGAATTTACTGCAACCTTTATCTGCGCCACCAATGACCGCATGATTGCCTCAAACGACTTCGTCAGTAGATAAAACATCGAACCATTTCGAATAAGTCTACAATAGACCTTTGATTCTTACCGCACTCCATCCAAGTTTTCTCTGCCTCACAGCCTTCACTATCGCAGCTCTTACTGTGGATCGTAATAGACGGATTGGGTATAGTACGGGTCAGTGGCTATATGGGAGGTCGATTAAATGTAACTGACTTAAATAATGCAATCATGTTGCATCGTTCGGATCCGTTGGTTTTATGTCCATTATGCAATCGTCGTAATTGTCATCGTTGTTTTCATTGTCAACATGGGTGCGTAGAGTAATGTAAGGGGCCCGGTAGCATAATTTTTGGAGCGTTTGTATAGCGCTCCTTCAAGACATCTACTCAGAAGCGCTTTGGACCCAACCACAGGGTAAATAGGATAGTCTTAAGGAAGGTTGGTATAAAGTGTTCCTTGGGCAGGGCAAAAGGCGAAGGGTCACAGGGAGACCATTCCAGTAACTGTTGCTTACAGGGCGAACAAGCGAGAAGGCTTGAGGCTGTCTAGTGGAAGTCCGAGAGTGAGAGACAAGAGGCTCGGACTGTAAGGAAGAACGGAAGTTTAACGCCTCGGCGTTTAACACCTAGTATAGAACAGCATATATATAGTTCTAATGGGGTAGAGCAATGGGCATTTGAGTAACGGATAACAAACTAGGTGGGGCTCAAAGTAATGGAGGAATTGACTAATTGATAACACAATGAATGGCGTGCGTAGAATGATGGATACGTGCAGTGTAGAGAAAGCAATTGGACTCTCGCTACCCTAATGTTGACTAATCAAGCAATAATTAAATAGCAATAACAGAAATAATAATAATAATAATAAAATATTAACAATTTAAACTTCTTGCCACCCACCCCCCTGTAGAGCTGCCATAGACCGGATAATACTTCCATCTACGACGTTGCCGCACTAAGCGACGATGAGTTCGGGTATCTTGGCGGATTCACAGGCAGCGTTGCAACGGCGTAGGTCAGCGACGGCGACCGATAGAGTCGGCCTTGAGCGACGGACATGAGCGGGCGACACTCGGTAACTACCTGAGGGAGGTCTTCTTCAGCGTTTCCTCGGCCGGCTGTGCACGCAGCCCTCGCCGCCGAGTCCGACGTTGACTCCTCCTCCTCTGTCAAGGACCTCGGTAGCTGCGACCGGCGACCGTGAGGCCTGGTCCCGGCATTGCCGATCATCGACGGGTTAGTCCCGGTAGAGCGGAGCGTCACCGGGTCCAGATCGCCGCTGTCGAGACGGCGACGAGAGAGAGCGGGAGTGGTGGACCCGACTGAGCGGTCGATGATCGTCTCGATCGACCGACAACAATCCCGGCTCGGCCAGAGTCCGACTAGTGGGCGATGGAGCGACCTGCCCGGGACGGTGTCGTCGGCGTCGACCCCGCATGCTGCACACGGTCGATGAGCGAGGAGGGTTCGCGTATGGCTCGGAAGTGAGTGGTAGATGGTGATGGGCTTCGACGGGCGGAGGTCCCAGTCGGTGGGCGGCTTCGTCTGGGGAGGGTGGAGGTCGTCGCTCGGGTCTCCCGCTGAATTCGAGGTCGGGTGCTTAAGACCGGTGGGGTCGTTGTTGCGAATGAGGGTGGCATCCTTACATCGCTTGGTGAGGACGGGGACTTCGGTCAAGGAGAGGCTGTGGCGACAGTCGGACCTCGACGGATATCGAAGTCTGCGTCTATAGACAGAAAGGAAAAAGACCCAATACAGTGTAACTGTAATTACGAAGATTTACCATGGTCTGTAATGTAATCGAGCATTTGTATAGCGCTCGTTCGATATATCGACTCAGAGATGCTCTCTTCGCTGGCGTAGACGATGTTAAATGTAACGGTTAAACAAATGTAACAAGTAAAATTACGTATGTCATCAAAAACTATGCACAGTAAGCTGAAGAGAGTTGCCAGTGGTGGGCCCACGCAGAAGCATGGAACCAACCAACAGATTCCCGTCGACAGCTGACAGATTATTATTATTATTATTATTATTATTATTATTATTATTATTATTAAGCGCCTCTTCAAGGTGACTACTCGAAGGTGCTCGCTGGGTTGGCGTTAATACGCCGTAGCACCACCATCCTCAGATGGCATGGATGTTCAGAGTCTCTAAACTGTATTGTACCGACAATCATCAATTTATCATGCTATATTATATCATCGGAAATTAGTAATGTGCGTATGTATGTGTGAATGTATGTGTGTATGTATGTGTGTATGTGTGTACGTATGTTGTCATTGGGTCAACTGAAGATGAATCTGACCTCTTAAGTAGTACTGTTCCGGCGAATAAGACCAAGTTGCCGATGAAGATGGCGATGACGAGAATAATAGCAATCGATATTCCTATAAATGAAACTATAATACTTATTCACCTGACGCTTTTCTCCAATAGAATACACTAGACTACACTACAATAGAAAAGATGCAATGAATACAGCCCATACACCACATGCAGCGTAAAACGGGCACGACAGGAGGGGACAACCCAACGTGGATGAGGTGGTGATGGGGACTGACCCAACGTGGATGAGGTGGTGATGGGGACTGACCCAACGTGGATGAGGTGGTGATGGGGACAGACCCAACGTGGATGAGGTGGTGATGGGGACAACCCAACGTGGATGAGGTGGTGATGGGGACTGACCCAACGTGGATGAGGTGGTAATGGGGACTGACCCAACGTGGATGAGGTGGTAATGGGGACTGACCCAACGTGGATGAGGTGGTGATGGGGACTGACCCAACGTGGATGAGGTGGTGATGGGGACAGACCCAACGTGGATGAGGTGGTGATGGGGACAACCCAACGTGGATGAGGTGGTGATGGGGACTGACCCAACGTGGATGAGGTGGTGATGGGGACAGACTCAACGTGGATGAGGTGGTGATGGGGACTGACCCAACGTGGATGAGGTGGTAATGGGGACAGACCCAACGTGGATGAGGTGGTGATGGGGACTGACCCAACGTGGATGAGGTGGTGATGGGGACTGACCCAACGTGGATGAGGTGGTAATGGGGACTGACCCAACGTGGATGAGGTGGTAATTGGGAAAGACTTGCTGGAGATGGGGTAGCGATGGGGACAGCCAGACCCACTGAAATGGAGTAGGATGGGAACATTCCTGGTGGGAATGTTGACAGACCTAATAGCGATGGACGAGGATGGGGACAGACTTAATGGGTAAAGACATAAACACGGAAATGGGGAGGGGTTGTAGACTCCCTATGTAACTCTCAGGTCTAAGCAAAGCCGAGGCGGAGTTAGACTTACCGTAGGCAGGCACGGAGGTTGCCGTCGCAACGTTCTCAAAGTTGAAGCCAAAGACGACTGAAACGCAAGAAGACGTACCTAAACATCATTATCAACGAACCAAGTTTTTACTGCACCATGAAAAAAGTCAAACGGCCAAGATAAGACTTTGCATGTGTCCCAGGGTAATATTAAAGGGGGTTTGACATTGACAAGGAAATTATAATTTCACATCACATCATATCGCTCTACCCTATCAACGCAACTTGGCCCTGAGACTCTGAACATCCATGCCATCGGTCAGCTGTCGACGGAAATCCGTTGTTGGTTCCACGCATGTGCGCGGCCCACCATGGCGCCTCTTCCAGCTTACTGTGCACGGTTTTGTTAATTGTTGTAAAATATCTGTTAGTAATGACATCAACATCATTTTATAGGCCAGCGGACTGAACGACCGTGAGTAGATATCTTGAAGGGGCGCAATATAAATGCTCGACTACATCACATTACAAAATGTTATAAATCATACTGAAAACTACCGTCTGTATACAGAGGGCTCTGTTGGATTCAGCCATAGATATCAGCTGTATGTGTGGCGCCCTTGTAGCGGTATGGCCGCGTTACAGCGCCATATAAATCGCCTTTAATATTATTATTAATAATGTTATTATTATTTTTGTTGTTGTTTTTGTTGTTGCTGTTGTTATTATTATTATCATTATTACTATCATTATAATATCAAGAGACTGGTGCAATGCTGACCTGATGCAGAGGAGCAGTTAGGCATGTCTCCCATCCACGTTACTCCACTGCATTTCAGATGGTAGATGTCCTTGGTAAAGTTACACCATATGGTTGTACCATCTCCGTTTCGCACTGACATCGAGTTGTGACTCGAAGGAAGGTCCGCGCATCCGACGGCTACAGTAGAAAGGGGAAGACGAGGAATACTATCCTCAGTTTAACAACACTTTCTAATAAGAAAGATCATCAGTGTCGACCTTCTCTTGTACCCAGACTTGGGTCTGGCTCTGCCAGAGTAGTATAGTATATCAAGTTAACGACTTTCAGATAAAAAATTCATTCATATCGCCCTCCGCCTTTTTCCAGGCTTGGGACTGGCGCTGTCAGAGTAAAAGAGCAGCTTCATTTTAATTGATCTGTGTAACAATACCGTGTGATAACAAAGACGGGTGGCGTCGCCCTCCTCTTGTATCAATACTTGGGGCTGGCACTCGCCAATACTAAGGAATAAAATGTAATTGAGCACTTATATTGCGCCACTCAAATCAGAGGCGCTCACTACTCGACACATAGCTAGACGGAAAACGGGAAGGTCTTGAGGCGCTTCCGGAAGGCAGCATTACACCGCACCGCTGGAAGCGAACGACTGGCGTCACCCAGTGACCAGCAGCTGAACCATCTCATCTGCGCCATCTCTTGGCTGATATCGGTGCAACACGTGATGCAGCGACCAGATCCATTATCCGCGAGTGCATGGCCACTAATGACCATCACGCAACGGATTATGGGATGCAAATATGGCGGCCACAGACAGACAGACGATTCGTTACTAAATGCTCTGCTGTTGGTTCGAGAGGCATTTTAGAAAGCGTGGAGCTGCTGCGGCCAAAGCTTCTGCCGTTCAACGAACGGAAAAATAACTTCTGCGGCCGACAGTTCTTCGCAAATGTTTTAACGTGATGCTATGACACGAATCCTGGCCCTAACCGACCCTCACGATGTTTAATTTCACCCTAGCCCGACCTCACGACGCGTATTAAAATTTTGCAAGTGTTTTTAACAGTATGCATGCGCCAAAAGTTTAGCATGCGCAGAGGTCTTCAATCGCTGAATTTTTTATGCGTTCCACCGCAGAAGTAACATTTTCGTTTGTATTGAAGCCGAAATTTCGGCTGCAGAAGATCCTTTTTTAGACAGATGGTGAAAGCATTTCATTATGGAATTCTTAACTTGAAAGACATGATTTAAAGAACTCTTCATTTGAAGCAGTTTTCAATTGTCATGACACCTCCGCTATTGCGTTGAGCCGAAGTAGCAGTGGTAGTGGTAGTTACATGCAGTTACAGTGATACTCCAGGAAGTAGCTACGTTAAAGCTCTATTATGTAGTTACCTCAATAGGGACGAAATAGTTACCTTGATAGCCTAGTAAATAATCACCATACTATTTTAGTAAGCAGTTAATTCGATTGCCTATAGTTGGTAGTAACCTCGTTACTCTAGTTACCTTAATATTTAGTCAATAGTTAGTTATCTTGATTATCTAATGGGTAGTTACCTTAATACTCTAATAGGTAGTTACCTCGATACCTTAGTAAGTACTTGTCTTAACACTATTAGCTAGTTACCTTGATACACTAACAGGTAGTTGCCTTGATAGTTAGTAAATTGCTACCTTAATGACCTTGTAAGTAGTTGCCTAGATACTCCAGTATTTAGTTACGATGATGCATGATGCTCTGGTATGTAAGTACCTTGATACTCTAACGGGCAGTTACCTTGATACTCCAGTAGGTAGCTCGCAACACTCCGACCCAGTTCTGCCCGATTGAATCCCACCTCCAGTCTGTTCGTTCTGCTCGAGTAGACGGAACCCAGTCTCTGTATTCCTCCACAGATGGAAACATTCCCACCATCGTTGGCTCCCGCTGGCTCCCAGAGCACCGCGTACAGAAGACAAGGCTCGCCCCCATGAACAGGGTATGTGATGACCTGTTTGGCCCTCGGATTTGAAGACCGGCGACGCGTCAAGTAGACCCCGAAGTCGTGGAGGGTGACGTGGATCGTCTGACCTTGGGGTACGTCTATACGCCAAGGGGTCGTGACCTTACCGCAACCGGTAACCTCCGAGACGTGACTGGCCAGGGTGGCTGAAGGAAGGGTTAGTTGCAGAGGCTCCTCGGTGTCCGAACTGCAACGAGCGATTGATGGCCAGACGACTACAGGCACACATGCACATATCAATTGGTGACAATCAACCAAGAAACCAATCAATGGAATTGGGATCAATCATCCTATTAGAAGGACGATGAAGAAGAACAGAAGAAGAAGAAGATGATGATGACGACGACGACGACGAGGAGGATGATGATGATGACGAGGAGGTGGAAGAAGGAAAAGAAGACGAGTAAGAAGGTAAAGAAAATAAAGTAGAAGAAAATGATGATAAAGAAGAACATGACGAAGAAAAAGAAAAAGAAAAAGAAAAAGAAGGGGGTTAAAAGAAAAATAAGAGGAAGAGGGGAAGTAAAAAGAATGAGAAGATGAGAAGGAAGAAGAAAAGGAAGAATAAAAAGAAGAGGAAGAAGAAAAGGAAGAAGAAAAAGAGGAGGAAGAAGAAAAGGGAGAAGAAAAGGAAGAAGAAAAGGAAGAATAAAAAGAAGAGGAAGAAGAAAAGGAAGAATAAAAAGAAGAGGAAGAAGAAAAGGAAGAATAAAAAGAAAAGGAAGAAGAAAAAGAAGAAGAAAAGGAAGAAGAAAAAGAGGAGGAAGAAGAAAAGGAAGAAGAAAAGGAAGAAGAAAAGGAAGAATAAAAAGAAGAGGAAGAAGAGGCAGAGGGAAAAAGAGGAAGAAAACTTCCCTTATCCACGCACTTTTTATCTGTGATGCAAATTTTACCTACTATCAGAAAGTGATCTATTCTACATGGTAGATGACGACTCATTTTTGAAACACCTGTAACCAATCCACTCACCTTTGAAACACCTGTAACCAATCCACTCACCTTTGAAACACCTGTAACCAATCCACTCACCTTTGAAACACCTGTAGCCGATCCACTCACCTTTGAAACACCTGTAACCCATTATGAACTATGTTACTTACCTTTGAAGCGCCTGCAACCAATCTAGACGACTACTTACCTTTGAATTACATGCAACCTATTTCCAGATGAACCTACCTTTGACGCACCTGTAGCTCGCTTCGAGGTAAGGCTTCAGATCATCCGGACATGGTTTATTCCTGCTTAACTCTCCATCCGGGATCCGAATGTCACATCTCTGACGTCCTGAGCAGCGTGCATCAACAGCCAGAATGACGTCAGTGAAGCATCCGATGTGTCCGTAGTCCAGCCGCACGCACCGACTGAAGCGCATCCGACCGTAACGCGCATGCGTCATGATGATTACGTGGTCCGGCGGACAGGTAGCGTTGAAAACTTCCGTTTCGCAGTAGGCCAACACTTCGTCCTGGTATTCTGGAAGAGGATCACACCAATGAGCGGTAATTACATTGAGTCATAGACCATGTTATGATAATAATGATTATGATAGTACTTATGATAATGGTTATGGCGATGGCGATGGAAATAATAAAAATATGATAATTGTAATAATAGTAGTCGTAGTTGTAGCAACAATAATAGTAATAATAACGGTTATAGTAATGATGATGATGATGATGATAATAATAATAATAATAATAATAATAATAATATTATTATTATTATTATTTCTATTATTAATATTAATAATAATAATAATAACAATGATAATAATAATGATAATAATGGTAATAGTAATAGTAATAGATTAATATGAGCGATACTTTGATATACATGCATGGACGTTATAATAATAGTAATAGACTATTTATTGTGATATTTATGGTACTAGTAATAGTAGTACTAATAGTAATAATAATTGTGTTTTGCTAAAACTGACAAGTAGGCCGCATCATTACATGCTATAGTGGTCGCAAATGATGACAATTTTAATAGGAGTTTCATCTAGCTGTATATGCGGATAATTACAATTACAATTACGGATAGCGTGCAAGTAGCTCCGAGATGTTTTATTCCCAATAACGTCATCATAGCTGATCTGATGATAACTGAACCCTTCCTTGCTGAAGTGTATGTGTATTTATATTTGGTAATTTATATAGCGCTTTATAAGAACCTCACCTGTGTTAATGTATATCTAGATCAATTTATGAACCGGCTGTGCACCATTACTTGAGTTCGCCGTTGGTTCGTCATTTCCTGGTTCCATCCATCAAGGTTGTAAGGAGGCTAAGGTGGCCAATTACTAGACACCTGCTACCGAATGGATGATCAGCTGCCTCAGCCGACCGAGCAGGAGGCATCCTTTCTTCCCAGGTCTACTCCTCGTTTGAACGGTAGAGAAGCTTACCGTGGGAAAGAGAGAGAGGGGGAAGAGATGAAGGTCACTGGATATGAGTTATTGTCGGAGTAAGGTGTCTGACCTGATTATAAATAATGCATGGAAAGCCAGGAAAGGTGACTAGTTCAGGACAACTCCTCCACTGTTCGCACTCGGACAGTGCTAGTTCCAAGAATGAATAAAGGAGAATGGGCGACGCTAATGGTCTTTGCTCTCACAGTGTCGTTCAATTTAAATTACTACTACTTCTGCTTGCACTCAGAAAGTGCCAGACCGAAGCCTTGATAAAGGAGGAGGGCGAAGATAAAAATCTTTGTTATAGGCCTAACACAGTGTCGCTAAACTGAAGCAACCACTACTGTATCACTCCACCACTTCTTGCACTCTGAAACTGCTACTATTACTCGTTCAGACCAACGATACTGTTCAGAGGACAATTCGAATGCCGTAGGGTGACTAGGCAACGTGACCTGTCAGCAGCCGAGACGAATGCCGACGCATCTAGTAATTCCGTCCTTTTGCCAATTCGCTTAGCTATCACGCGAGATGTAATAGACGTCTTGACAGTGTTGGGAATTTGTTCCTGTAAAAAGAACGCTGAACCAACATGCGTACCAGCACAATATAAAAAAGTGGCGCTAGAACATACGTACCAGCTCAATTATAGACAAAGGAAGTGCTAATATGAATACACGTACCAGCACAATGCACAAAGTGCTACTATAAAATTAATGTACGCCTGGGACAGGCTATCAAATGCCCACATAGGCTTATACTACCCGCGGTGGAGACAAGTTAATCGTAATCTCAACATTTCTACAGCGCCCACAAAAGCGAAGTCGCGGAAACCAGCTTATTCACAGCTAGGTGTTTTCCCGTTGCTTTCATCGCAGACAATGATGGGTGAGCAACTACGCATTAACACGAGGTGGAGTCTAACCTGCGACCCTCCGGTTACAATTCGAAATCTACACCATTCTGGGTTCCATCAAATACGCATTGGCACAACGACACTGAACACGCTCGGTCTCCCGTCGGCCAGCAACGCGTCGTCTGGGGCTTATTTGACGAGAACGGCAGCGAGTGAATTTCATTTGCACGATGATCAATTGTATTTGCGCGACAGAAACTCCCCGTCGCCCGCTTGAGTAATGACTCTGACGGACGACCTTCCATTCCAGAACGCCTACTCCCGGTTCCACGCCTCGATTCTCCTGGGTTCGTAGTTTGAGACCAGCGGAAATTTTTCCGGACAATCGAACGAGCGGAAGGGTAGAGGCGTTATTAGTTAATAATTGCAGAACGATTTGGTTACGCGTGTTTGCACCTTGGTGGATATTGGCTGGACCGATCCGATCATCCGATTATACTTATGACCTCCGAACTCCGACAGTATTTGCACTCTGGCGGTGTCAGTTCCAGGCCTGGGCAAAGGAGGAGGGCGACGCTATGATCTTTGTTATGACACATGTAGTGTCGCTAAACTCCAACAGCTACTACTAGGCCTATTATTTATCGATAGTAGAATTTCAGGACAGGCCATTCGCTTAGTCTTGACTATGCAACGGGCTCTATAATATGTAGATAAGAAGAAGAAAAAGAGGAAGGAAGGAAGGAAGGAGGGATGGAGGGGGAGGCAGGGAGGGAGGGACGGACAGACGGACGGAGGGACGGACGGACGGAGGAAGGGACGGAGGGAGGGACAGAAAGAGGAAGGAGGAGAAGAACGAGACGAACCAGAACAAGAAAGAGAAGAAGAAGAGAAAGAAGGGCAGTCCCCTAAACTAGCCCCTATGCAACCGTGTAATGAACTGCTTGCAACTTCATTTTCTCAGCCTCGGCATATGAGAGTGGATAGCCAATCCTCTCCATCGCCGTATATCACATCTTCCTATCGACTGCATTCAATCAATTTACTCTTCGCATCTGGATTAGATTATAGAATTCAAACAATTAGTCAGATTAGATTTGATCAGATTAGGTCAGATCTCGTATCAGATGACTAGCGTCACTGCGCATGTGCGTTTCGGTCCAATCATCGTGCGTTAGACGACGACTTCGTTGATGAGTAAATCATTCCTTGAGTCTTTGCCGCCGGACAGTCCCGTGGGAAATCACCAGGGAACCACGAGAAACCGTTTATCGGTGCCGGAAGTCATAATCAACGAATGATCCCCGGGGAACCAGTCTCGCCGTCACGTGGATCAGGGCGACAGCGCCACCTATCAGTTGCTGCTGCTGGTCGCACGAATTATGACGCGTCGAAATCCCACCGGTTGGTCACGTGATCCGGGTACCTGAGCAGTCGGCGGTGGAAGTGACGTGCGTAGATCAGCAGTGGCTTTATAGTGCGCCAGGATGAGGAGCATGCTGCCTTTTACATGTTGTCCGCCGCTTCCTCCTCCACTTATTCCCTTCCCTCCTCCTCCTTCTCTTATTCTCATCGCCTTTCTCTTCACTTATTCTCTTCGTTCTATTCTTTTAATTCTCTTCAACGTCCTGCTTTTTATTCTCATCGTCCTCCTGTTTTATTTACCGTTGTCCTCCTGGTTCTACTCTCTTCGTACTTCAAGAGTGTTTTGTTAGGCCGGGGTTGAGCTGGGAGCGCTTCTGAGTAGGAAAACTTGAAGGTGCGCTATATAAAATAACTGTAATAATAATAATAATAATAATAATAATACTTCTGTTTTTATTCTCTTCGTCCTCCTCTTTTTATTCTCATCTTCTTCCCTCTCGTCCTCCTCCTCCTGCTCTGGAACCAAGAACAATCTGTGGCGCCAATTCCCCAGAGCCTCCGCCCAACTCAAGTCAACAGGAACAGTCCACTTGCGTCACAAACACAACCATAGATCCATCCATCCATAAATACACACTAACATATGTACAATACATAGGTTCGTTCGAACATGCGAACATATATACATATACATAGACGCATTCATACATACATGCAGACAGACAAACATGCAGACATAATATCCACACATCCAAACAAACAGACCTACATGTATCACTGCAAGTATCGTTGATCCTATGACTGTCCTATCTTTAGTTAATTAGCAGATCAGTCAGTCAGTCAGTCAGTCAGTCAGTCAGTCAGTCAGTCAGTCAGTCAGTCAGTCAGTCAGTCAGTCAGTCAGTCAGTCAGTCAGTCAGTCAGCCAGCCAGCCAGCCAGCCAGCCAGCCAGCCAGCCAGCCAGCCAGCCAGCCAGCCAGCCAGCCAGCCAGCCAGCCAGCCAGCCAGCCAGTCAGTCAGTCAGTCAGTCAGTCAACAAATTAGTCAACGAATCAGTCAGTAAATCAGTCGGTCAGCCCAGAGATCAGATATTCGGATCATTTGTGAATCAGTCCATCAGTTATTTCGTATCTCTCTCTGCCTGCATCTGCCTATGTACCTGCCTGTCCATCTATCTATCTGTCTGTGCCTCTGTCTGTGTATACCACGTCTTCCATTCATTTCGAGTGTCATGCTCATGTCAAGGTATAGAACCAAGCCCCACCAAACAGAGAAGCCGTTGACAGGATGCCTCTCTTTGCAACCAAATCACGCAGTCTGTTCGTTTCAGGGTCCGAAGCCAGGCATGAAAGGTCCATCGTTAACCCAGATTTACAGTCGAGATGTCACGCAAGGCTGGTCAAGTCGGGCGGACGGCGTTACATCCGGGCAGCCTTACGAAAGAGCCCGACCCGTTCTATGACTTCCCGGGTCATTGGTCGAATTGACACGCATGAACCCGTGCTCCGGGCGTTCGCTTTGTACCCTCCGTAGCATCGCCCTTTACCACGGTACCAACAACTGGGGCATCATGAACGGTTATATAGCACCGTTATCAGAGCGGATGGACATGTTGGCACATACTAATGAACCCATTGAACTGTTACTCTGTTGATATTCGCATTTTTACCGTGACATTTAACATCATTAAGACCAGCGCAGAGAGGTCTCTGAGTAAATATCTTGAAGGGCGTTAGGTAAATGTTTGATTACATTACGTTAGGTTCAAAGTGGTTTAGCGTCAATCTTTCAAGACTGCGGCCAGCCTCCAATTCCAGCTAATTCCAGCTAAGTCCAAACTGTTAGTAACCTTGCTGTAAGACAATATTTTATATACATGAGACTCTGAATATCCATGCCATCTGTCTGCTGTCAACGGGAATCCGTTGGTTTGTTCCACGCTCATGCGTGGGCCCACGACTGGCGACTCTTCAGTTTACTGTGCACTGCTTTGCCATCTGATATAACTGACTCTGTGTTGGAATCGAGAGATCGCCTGATTAGCAACCTTGAAGGGTCGCTATATAAATCTTCGCAATGAGTGAATTAATGAGTTTGTAAAATATTCGTTAGTGATGACATTTTTCATCATTTAGGCCGGCGATAAGAGTGCCTCTGAGTAGATATCTTAAAGGAGCGCTATATAAATGTTCGATTACATTACATTGCGTATGCATGTTTATATGAAAGTTTATATGCATGCATGTGTTTACGGGAAGATGAATTCATGGATGTTTGTTTATAATATACGAGCTGAAGTTCCCGGGTTAAACCACATTTGTTTGATTTTCCTCCTGTGGCTAAACACATATCTGTTTTGAAGTTCCTATTCTTGACGATGCCACATACAACTGGCCGTGACCCATGAGAGAAGCAAGGACTTTTTAATTTCTTTTGGCAGGTATTTGTACATAATGTAAATGCCTCCTTACAGGCGAGCATGAGGAAGGGGTAAATGCACTGGGAAGGGGGACATTTTGGGATCGCGAACCCCCTATGTTTTTTGTCGGCTGCTGAAAGGTTTTCTTGGATAATTTGGGAGCAATCGATCGAGTTCATCAAAGGTTATTGTGGAACATATATAGAAAGTTACATACATACCTTTTTATTTATGTGTTTAGATATCTATATATATAATTATAATATATGCATTATGTCTTTGTATGTGACTTGACCATTAGAAAGTCTAAGATAAAAGCATTGAAAGCACTGTTTCAATGACCAACAATATGGTCTCTCTCTCCCTCTCCCTCTCTTGCTTTCCCTTTCTCTCTCTCTCTCTCTCTCTCTCTCTCTCTCTCTCTCTCTCTCTCTCTCTCTCTCTGTTGCTCTCTGTCCTATGTTAATGTAATGTAATGTTATCAAGTATTTACATAGCTCCGTTCGAATCATCATCTCTCTGGACGGGCGTCTGTGCTTGGGCAAGGGAACACGAAGGTCTGAAGGCGTATCAGAAACTGGCAAGATGAGAGGGTCAGTAATTCCAGGCGCAGGGACTGTGGAAGACAGTTCCAAACTCTATGCGAAGCATAGGCTTATGCAAATCTCTTCTGTCTTTCCATGACAGCATTACGATGTTTCCTTACTTATATAGCGCATTTGTAGTTCGGACATTACTGTCTCCTCTATCTCCTTATATCTCCGACCGTCATTATCGATGACAGCATCACTATGCGTCGTATTTTATATAGCGCATATCTCGTTCGAACATTACGGTGTCTTTTGTGTAAATATTGCTGCAGCGCTTGAGACAATCGGAAGGATGGATGGATGAGGAATGGACGAAGCATCTGGGAATGCTATATCCGCCTATGGAGCACGACGAAATATCAGAGGATGATGAACTCATAAAAGAAGAGAAGTAAGATAAGAATGAGAGGACGGATCTAGGAGACTAAGAGGCAGAAAGATATGGAGATAGGAGGAAAGTTATGGACAGTGATAGATGAGGATAGACAGCAGTACAGTCAGGCAGAAGAGTGAGCCAACGGAGGGGAGGACTGGCTGAAGGGTGGGCCGACGAAAGGAGGACTGGTGGAAGGGTGGGCCGACGTAGTGGAGGATTGGCTGGAGGGTGGACCAGCAGAAGGTTGGTCCGGCAGAGGGGTGGACCGGCAGAAGGGAGGACCGACTGAATGGAGGGCCGACTGATGGGTGAGCCGGTTGAGGGGAGGACGGGGGAAAGGTGCACCAGCTGAAGGGTGGAACTACGGACAACGGTATTTTCCTAGATCTTGCTACGATGTTAGTCGGATTCAGTCTTTGACCGATGGACCGCCATCTGGATGGAATTAAAGTCGTTTAGTCGATCCACGTAATTGCGTTAGGACAAGAACGACGGCGCTTGACCATTCGGATGGTCGTCTCAAAGACGGATTTAGGAGGGAAAATGCGCTACAGAAAGAAAGCCAACGGAAAACGCATCAGAATGGCGAGGAGGTCTGTCGAAATGAGCGTAACGTGCTTTGAAACTAAGATCGGAGACGCTGGAGGTGTTTCAGCCTCGAAGCGAATGTGATCTGTCTGCTAATCCAGTCCGAATAAGAGAGATGGTTTGTGTCGAGACACCGCTAAAGCAACGCGGTGCAGTGGATCCAATTAGATCGACTAATTACTAAATCTATGATCAATATCGATTCGTACATTTGGACATGCTTTCTACAGATGTGAATGGACATTCGTCGATCGCTTTATTGGTCTTATCATAGATACAATATTTTGATTAATGTTGTAACATTATTTGTTTGAAATGCCGTTTACGTCATGCATCACAGAGGTGGCATCTGAATAGTTATTCTGTGAGAGGCGCTATATAAATCTATCAATACAATACATCACAATACAGTCGTTGATCCTATCATCGCAACAGTCGCTGACTATATAATTACGATTCATTGGTGCCATCTTTGGTCCTGTCGTTGGACCTGGCATTATTCCCATAATTGGACCTATCACATTTTTTACTGCACTGATGAAGCTCCAGTATACACACATCTTACAGAGTTTCATAAAAATAATGTACTACATCGTTCCATTGCATGCAACTTCCAAAGTCAAAAGGTAGACCCAAAAGAACAAAGGATTCCGCTTACGGGTCACCCTACAACATAAGTACCGGTAAGAGTAAGTATTGACGTCATAATTTTATTATGTTTTGACTTCCATAGTCACACTGACAGAAGCAGCGAACAATTGGACAGCAGTAAAGCAGAAGTCAAAACAGTGAACTGGAATAAACTGAAACCAAAAAAGAACAAAAGACAAATGAGAACTTCTCCATGCAGAATATAATGTCATATATACCTACTTATGTGGTGCAAAAAAAGCATCACTGTCCTAGCAGTACATTAGCTACTTAACTCAGTGCCAAGCGTAGAGAATTACATACTGTTTTCTTTCAATGGTGCATTAGGTACTTTACCGAGTTCTAAGCGTATAAAATTACATGCTGTTTCTTTCCATCTGAACTACTAGGCACTTATCCAATTCAGAAGTATACTTGAAAGTTGGAACTTAACAATAGATTGTATTAGTTCAACGAGCAGAGAGGTTGGTATTCGACTTACCCATGAGTACGCTGTCTCCTGCTTGGCCATTCATTGTTGCCGGCCAAACAGACGACATCACCAAGAGGATGGCAGCCGATGTCAACATCGGTCTGACAAAGACCATTATTTTTCCGAATTTCCGTTTTAAATGTATCGATGATAGTCGTATTCCTTCGTCTTGTTATTTTACACATCAATACCTGAGCGAGATGAGTTGGACTTTAAGACAATCTTGAGCTTATTCTTTTGCTTTTCAGATCAGTATTCTTGCCCTGTGATGGCAAAGCCGTGGAGTCTCCATTCCAATGGAATAATTATGTTCGCCGTGAATTGTATTGACCCAGAATTGAAACTCCTCATTGTCCCATGGGCAGAAACTTAGGGGAACAGGAAGGCAATGTCCTCTGCGGATTTTCAGGTGGAGGGGATAGAGCCCCTAAATCACCTAATATTTCTTAAAATTTCATAAATATTTCTTAAATATTGTAAATTTCTACCGTGCCTTCCTTTCGCTGTTAATCTCTCTTTGCTCATCCATGTTTGGAAATTAAATTTTTTCCTGACCTGTTCCCTCAACCCCAATTTTGTCAGCCAGTCCCTTCCCCAAACCAAGGACCATACCTCCGTCAATGGATCGTTGTATGACTACATCTATGGCTGTTCAATCATTTCCGTGTCATAACTTTACTGATGGTAGTCTTCAGCTGAAAGAGCCGAAGGTTTGTCCGTGATGATAAAACAGTCAAAAAATCAGCGTTTAAGGCCAATCACTCTCGCGTCATTTCTAAGGCATTGTCGTCGCCTTTTACTCAACCCTTCGTTCGTCAGCATTTCTACTCCAAATTAGTTTCGTAATTTTAATCGTAATCTCCAAACTTCTAATGCGCCATTTGAAAGCCAAGCGTAGGGCACCATCCTTATTCACCAGCCCATTTTGCTCCAGATGATATACCTGAAATTGTTAAAGTATTTCGTCGTAGATAGAAAACAAAATCCCGCTGTTGGCTTCACATGTCGCCTTGGACATTGAATCGTGTCAGCAACTCAGTTTCTATAGCGCCTTTCTTTCCTTTCTTCGCCGTTATCAGCTGACAGAACTGATAAGAAGAACAGAAGAATACGATTCATATGGCGCAAGTATATCCAATGGAAAAAATCAAAGTGCTGAACGGTTGTAGTCGATGTTTAATGACGTTTTCGTAAGATCGATGAACACTTTATGAACTCTGTTTCCGGTTCCTTTATTTCCATTCAATAATCCAACATACATGTATAGCCTTTCTCTCTAAGTAAATCGATACATATTGTGTGCACAAATGATAGAACGTTATTCAATCTGCAACAACGGTAATATCGCTTGTAATAATAAAATCATATATATCTGCATTTCTATAGCGCCAGGCGTTCCTTAATTTTATCCGTCTAAATGTTTCTTTTGATATAGAAATACACATTTATCCGCATTTCTATAGCGCCATGGTTTCCTTAATTTTAATTTTGGTCTGTTGAATGTTTCGTTTCATATACAAATATATTTTTATCCACATTTCCATAGCGCCATGATTTGTTTAATTCTGAGTTGTATTCGGCAACTCAGCTGCCCTTTAGCTCTCAATCTTTGCTGGCAAACGTTGTTCATTCAGTCGCTCATCCATTCACGCCGCTGCGTGGTGCGCTCCATGGTATACCAACCGGCACCAGCAGAAGGAGTAGGGCGTCGTGTGTTGATGCCGTGTTCGCTCCATGGCTCACCCGCAAGACCAGCGGCATCTGCGGCCGCAACCATCGCTCAAGAAGCGTCCGAGATGATCAGCGACCGTTCAGTCAGTCGATGCTTTTATAGGGTGAAATCGACGACCCTACACTGACATCCATTCTCTACTTCTCTCTCACGCATGCATGCGTATCAAAATGTACAATAATATTATAAATGTTAAAATGGTCTAACAACAACCCTAGGTTACCTCATTAATAACAATAATCATAGAATAATGATAATAATAATAATGATAATGATAATAGTAATAGAAATAGCAACAGTAATAAAAGAAATGATAATAGGTATAATAATAATAATGATGATGATGATGATGGTGGTGGTGGTGGTGGTGGTGGTGGTGGTGATGATGATGATGATGATGATGATGATGATGATGATGATTATGATAATGATAATGATTATGATTATGATTATGATAATGATAATGATAATGTACGCCGTCTGCAATTGAGTTATTGCACGCATATCGCAATGCAGTAAAATGATCGCTGAGTAAGTGCAACATTTATTAAATATATATTAAATATATTTATATATACCTATTAAAGTATATATATATTCAATTTTACGCGAATGCAGTACATTTGTGCAACTATATATCCTGTGTAGATCACTACAGAGCGTTCAAATAAAGCGGGCGGATTTCTCGTCTGCGCGGGAATACCATGGCTCACGTGGCAAATTACGAAGTAATTGTCGGCCATTATTGTTCCATTAGACACGGGGTTCTCCCTGCAATATTTAACAGCTGAATGATCCCCTAGCACTCGTAGCCCCCTGCGTCACCCTATCCTTCTTCATGCCACCCTCCTGCCTCCCATCTCGCCCCATACCAACCGGAGATTGATTACCCAGAGCCCCGGTTAGTATAGTCTCCGAGGAAAGAGAGGAAAGATGCTAGAACATTAGGCATGAGATGAGTAATGTACGATGCGCGCTAATTAACGAAGGTCATAGTTTCACCCGTCGTTTTCTCGGAGATCAATTCATTGACTACATAGCGAAGTGTAAAATTGAATATATGGAATATAAATTGAGTATGGGGCAAACTTTTATATTTGTACATACATAAGAAATTCGATAAGTCTCATTACAGCAATCAATCAATCAAAGAAATTTATTTGGCTGATCAGACATATATTACAGCTTACAGCGACTCCACAACAGAATAGTAAATAAGTCTAATTCTAGTTGAGAGACGAGAGAAGGAGTCATGGAGTGAGTAGGGAGGATGAGATTAGCCCAGGACTTTGAGTTGAGAGACGAGAGAAGGAGTCATGGAATGAGTAGGGAGGATGAGATTAGCCCAGGACTTTGAGTTGAGAGACGAGAGAAGGAGTCATGGAGTGAGTAGGGAGGATGAGATTAGCCCAGGAGACCCAATTAGGGACCAAAGGTCCCGCAAGTTAGGGCCACCTAGTAGGATTGGTTAAAAAGAAAAGTGAGAGTCGGTAAGTGAAGATTAAAGGGAGAAGATAATAGATTCAACGGTGTGTAAACATAAAACTTATTTAGTCTAAACTAACAAAGTGTAGCTATCAGGTGAAGAGTTAGGTACAACAACAAACGCAACAGAGAATTAAATGATACATGTTATCTAGAGAAAAATATATTCATGTAGCCAATGAGAAAACAATTTTTCCAGAGCGCCAGGGTTGCTCAGTACCCGAGCCAAGATTGAACCAGTACATTAATTTATTTTATTTTAGCACTCAATCAGTCCAAAGATTGATTGATATATTCATTTGACCCACACCCCATCACTCCCTGACCCCTCTGAGTTAAGGATCCCAGCCCATCAATTGTCCTTAGTTTGGTCGAGAATATGGGTAATTATTTTGGTTCTAAACGATTTAATGCTGCATGACAATTAAATGGTGGCTGGAATAGCATTCCAAATTCTGGCACCTTGGCATTTAATAGATACTAATCTAGCATTAGTTCTGGCATAGGGAACCATTAAGACGTGAAGACTTCTTATGGCGTGGTGTATGGAGCTCACGTTATAGCAAAAGTATTGGTGAAATATATTAGGTAATTTTTTTTCAACTATTTCGAAACATAAAAATGGCTATTTGTAATTTATAAATTTGGATAATTGATAGAAGCCTATTCGTTCTAAATACTTCGCTAGTGTGAGCATTAAATGGCAACCCGGCCATTAATCTGATAGCTTTTTTCTGCATGATGGATAATTTATTGAGATTGGATGTGTATGCCGAGGCCCAGATTATAGTACAGTAGGTGAGGTAAGGATATATGAGCGAGAAGTAAAGAGTAGAACGGGCTTTAGCATGTAAAATTTTGGTTAATATAAACAAAATGCCTAGGATTTTGGATATTTTTTTGGAGATTGCACTAATATGCTCCTTCCAAGATAAGTGCTGATCAACTATGACTCCTAGAAACAAGCACGAGGTGACCTGGGTTATTGAAAAATTCATTAGTTTGATTGGCTGCAAATTTTCAGGTAAGGCTTTCTTATGAGAACGAAAGATTATGAGGTTTGTTTTTGCGATATTAAGGGATAGTTTATTAACACAAAGCCATTCAGATAGCAAGTCCAATTCTACATTAAATGTATTAATAAGAGTGTGGAGAGATCTGTGAGAGGCAAACAGATTAGTGTCGTCTGCAAAGAGAATAAAGGAAATATTTGGTGATACATTTGGAAGGTCATTAATGTATAAAATGAATAACAGGGGACCTGGTATGGATCCTTGAGGCACATCATATCGAATAGGGTTCAGAGGAGAGTAGGTATGATTGCAGTAGACCAGTTGGCTTTTATTATTTAAGTAACTTTTAAAGTTGTTGTCTGGGTCAAGCTCGGCAGAGTTCAATAAGAAGCGATCGTTAACTTCGTCATTAGAGTAGTCCAAGTCATTAACATAATCATTGTTCAAGTGGTGCGCCAGGTCATTGTCTGATTCATTTCCCCCCAGCGCATTAGACATTGGCCCGCTCCTATAAACAGTGCTGTCAGTGGAATAGGCCATCACGCTACATGTACATTCAATTTATCCATTGGCAATTCATTAGTTATTCACATTATGTATCACGGAATATCCAAGTAGTAGACCAGAAAAGTGAAACTAGGAACCTAACAATCCCAAATGCAAACGCAAAGCAATTTGGCAAAAATGTATCGCAAATTATACAAGTAAAGTAATAGAATAGTAAAGATGTAAGGAACCTCTAGTTACGTAAATAAAGAACTTATAACACAAATGCAATCAGAAAATCAGTTTTAACACGGTTAAAGCACGACAAGCAAACAACAGTGCAGTTTATGAAAGAAAAAAGAACGAATAGAAATGCAGTACCAGACAGCGCCGTGTGCTGTTTACAATAAAGCACAACCGAAAAATATGACTTTGCTGGGTCCATTATAATTAGAACAGGTGATAATGAAAGCGATGAAAACGAAAAAGGGAATGATAATCAGTTAATAATGACAATCAAGCTGAAAAGAAGTGAGAGGGGTCAGACACGTCCCTTCTAACTGAATTTAGGCTGGTAATGGTACAAATTGCCAAGATGACCTTATAAAGAATAGGCTTAGCCAATAGTTGGGTGATGTGATGTGAAAAGAAAAACCATGCTAAGCCCAGCCAATACAAGTAAATTTCCATATACCTAGAAATTTGAAAAGGTCAGTAGGACCCTCAATCCACAAGCACAGGTTAACTGCAGACATAGATGGAGCGAGGTAGTAACATAAAATATGAGGTGGTGGTAGATGCTTCATTGATCAGTAGAGGCCAGCTCATTCCAGTTCTCTAGCTCCTTCAATGAATTGATCCTCCTAGGTTTCTCTTGGAGCATGGCTGTAACTTTATGAAGACTTTGCCAGCCGAGGTCCAGGTTGAGATGAGTTTGTGAGTTTTGACGAGTTGTCTTGCTCCGGCATAGATCTGGGTTTAGGCGTGTGAGATGTTCCGAGATGTAGAGGCCTGACGTTCCTGGGGTCTTTTGATCCTTTAGCAGACGTCGAGAATGAAGGACATCATTTCGCATTGATCTGGTAGCGAGACCAATGACGAGTGGTCTATGAGTCGCCTGGCCATGGATTGGGAGTCTGTACGCAAACGATATATCATCGTCTGCGGTTTTCACTTTGAGTCGATCCCGGCACATTGTGTGGAAGTCCGGTTCCAGGACATGGAGTCGCTGCGAATTACCAGCTGGCGTCCCGTCGAGGTTCGACTTGGAGGGATTTTCTGGCAATCCGTGAATGACGAGGTTGGAAAGTCTGTGCTGATAATTCATATCGTCCACGTAGGTCAAGATAATCCTGTCGTAGGGCTTGCAACTTAGTTTCGTATTCCAGCGTAAACTTAGAAAACGTCGCGTCGGTGATTTCCTTGACAATGCTTCCTATGTTCGCTGTAATAGCGTACTGATTTTTTTCACCATACTTTCGACAATACCCTCCACTAGCGGGGTTATCTTTGTTCTTAGTTGCGCAAAGGGGGCGTCAACAACTCTCTCATCCTGTATGGCCTGGAGTAAATCCTCGGTTCTAAAGCCTCTTTTCGACATTTTACGATTGTATCAGACACGTATCGAATAGCTCAACAAATCGTCGCTGGCAAATCACTTTCACTTTTTTTAAAATCCAGTAGAACCCGATTTAATAAATTTTTAAGTGCTGCTGTGCTAAACTACGTACGCTTTAGCCGGCCATCTAGTGTATCTCTATCAATATCAATATCTTTAGCAATAGTAGTGATGATAGGGAGCATGGGCCTAATTATAATAAAATCATAAAACTATTAATAATCATTATAAAATGAGCACCTATAGACATCACAAAGTCTCACAAAATATGACTAGCTCATGAACGTCTCATAAAGTTTGGCTACCGTAAGAAAGCTACACAATCTCATAATATTTGGCTACCTTCTGATAGCCCCAAACAGGGGGTAACTAACTCTGACTTTCTTCAGGAAGCCAAACGGGGGTAACAATTATCTTCTTTAGGTAACCAAACAAGAGTAACTATGACCTTTTTGAGTTGACCAATTGGAAGTAACTATGACATTCGTTGGGTAACGATACAGAAGAGTAACTTTGACCTAGTGCAGTTAACCATAATCGGAGTATGTGTCACAAAGTCTCAAAAACATCTGGCTGCCTTAAGAAAGTCTTGAATGACCATGGAAAATATAATAAAAATTCGCATGTCTCTATACCCTTCTATCACTGATTGACGCTATATCAGCAAATTCCTGATGCCTGTACACATGGCCACACACGCTTGGAGTAGGTTAATTTTCCGTTTTAAACAATCGCTGGACAACCATCATCGTCATCGTCGTCGTCGTCATTATTATTCTTATTCTTATTATTATTTTATTATTTCAATATTATTATTTTTATATTTAACGAGGACTTTAAAAACTGCTTTAAGTGCCTGTGAACTACAATAGGTGCGATAGTTATATAGCCAGTGATGGGATCACAGAAGTGGAGGCAAAATTCAAGAACACAGAGCGAGGTAGAGAATTATTTTCATAAGTGACAGAGGAAGAGACAGGGAGAGAGGCATAGGCATATACATAGGCATAGTCACTATCTTCGTCTCATGCGTCCGTTCTCTGGCATTTAAGCCGCGAATGTGCCCTCGTTATGCCAATCACGAACATCGACTGGCGCCGATTGATGGTGGGCAATTGCAATCAATCAGCGCAGGTGAGATGAGCTGCGGAGGAAGACACAGCGTAGCATCCTTTTTGGATGCACGCACGCATCCACACGCCAATCAATCAATCGATTCTTTACCGGTCGCGTTGACCTATACCTGAGAGCACCCAATTCCACAGCAATAAATCGATTCGCAATCGTAATCTCCAAACTTATAAAGCGCCACTTAAAGCCAAGCGCAGGGTACTAGCTTATTCACTAGCGCCGCATCAAATCAGAGAGGTTGCCCAAAATATAGTCCGTAGGAGGTGAGAGTCAGGTTTCCAGAAGGTCAGCGGAGGTCTTGACAGGCGGAATATGAAATAAGGAGTCTGGGTAAGATTCCTGTGAGTATTAAATCTGCCCTGAACATTATTATATTGCGCTTCTTAGGGTGCGAGAATAGAGTTTGACTTGAAGTCATTGAACGATGCCCTGAATATTATTACGCGACCTATAGGTTACGAGAATAGACTTTGACTTGAGAAACGATTTTGCATTGAACGATGCATTGAACACTATTATTACATTGGTGCTATAAAAGTTCGCGGAATAGATTTCACTTTATCAAATGCAATGCAATCTATTCTTCGAATCCACACAGCGCTTGTCACAGCATGAGCCCTCTAAGCAGCTCTCTCTCAGTGCGACGCACATCTATACTATACAGAAAAGTTAAAAATCGAGGTGAGAAAAAGAGTCAGCGTATGATGGGCCTATGGGCATTATATCTGATTACAAATTGTATTACTCAAAACACTAAACCTCTAAACAGTCTATCGCAATGAGAAAGCTTTGGATTTCGTTTCATCTGTGCTCTAAAGGAATGAATTTCACCTTCAGGACAACGAGGTGACGCTGGTGCGTGATTGATGGGCATTCGCTATGACATTTGACCTAGAGTATTTCTCATCGCAGCATCTTACACTGTTCATCAAATCATTCCAAATATTGACATCCTTATCGCCATGGATATCATCATCATCATTGTTATTATTATTTTCATTATCGTTGTCATTGTCATTTTTTCAAAACTGTTTTTATTTAATGATTATTACTTGTGATTATGTTTATGATTATCATGATTATTATCAATATTATTATTATCATTATTATTATGATTATTATATATATGTTTCACATTATGCTGTTATCGCCCATGATGAGCTAAGTGAGTGTTGGCAATGTCCCGAAGAGGCAGGCTGCGTTCCCACGCTGAAGAACAACTGAGATACGTTGGAACAGAAATGACGTCTCCATTGGATCGTGGGTTGCAGCACTCGTTCGACTACCCAACTCTGAGATGAACTCCAGTCCTTCACTGCTCCAAGCGCCGCCGGATTTCAAGGAGAGGGCTACGAAGTCGTGGGTGTTGGTTATGGTGGAATACTTGGCCCTCTTCGTCTTAGCTGCGCGTTCGGCTGCTTCGCCAGCTCTGATAGATGTGTCGACAAGATGTGACTTGGCGTAGGTGTCGGGCACTGTCACATCCCATTCCAGACATCGACCACGTGTCCAAGGAATGAGCGTGACGCCGTCCGGTCACTTTCCATCTTCTCTTAGCAAGCCGAGAGGTTCCTTATTATTCTGAATAGTAAAAATTATAATTATAATTATTTATTATCATTATCATTAATAATATTATTATTAACATTATCATCATCATAATCATCACCATACTTATTGTTGTTTTTGTTATTGTCATAAAGAACAATGCTAGATGTATTTCATACGGAACGATGCAATAATCCTACTCTCCTGGTCACAGCTGTAACAACATCATGCATCGCACGCATATATATAAAACATGGTTTCCGTAATAATAAGTAGCCTTTGCATTTTACCCAATCGACGCCACTTGGTCCAGAGACTTTGTACATCTATGCCATCTGTCCGCTGTCGACGGGAGTCCGTTGGTCGATTCCTCGTTTGTGAATGGGCCCACCACTGGCGACACTGTTTTGCCAACTGGTATATTATATTAGTCTTAATGACATTAAATTTTAACATCATATTGGCCAGCGCAGGGAGTGCCTCTGAGTAGATTTCCTGAAGAGGCATTACCTTAGGTTTCAATGATTCACTGATAGATTTGGTAAATACGGAAGATGTTACAGTTTCAGAGGTGTCTTCGATTGCAATCGTTTCCGATTTCTCTGCTGCCATTATTCAACCCGATGCATTCGACTGAATTCACGCCTCGACCGAGTGAATGCCCAGAAGACTCCTCCCTCTGGCCTACTCTCGACCATTCGACCCGCTGCACTGATGGCTACTAAAGCCGGCCGCGGCGGCGTTCGTGGCTGGGCCGGTCTTGGTGACCCGCCAACGCCGATCAGTCAACGTCTGGCGGGCGCTAATTGCCTCTGAGACACCACCAGAAAACGCTCCATCATCCCAATCGCCCCTCGATGTCGTACGCACACGTCCTCCACGGTTGTAACGCTGGTCTCTGGTAGCCGTTGACACTACTGCAAAGATAAGCCTCGGATCGTGATTTATATATATATATATATATATATATATATATATATGCGTGCTTTTCACAACGCTCCTCACTACTTCCAGAGATCTCGCACCTGCAATAAGAAAATGTTCGTTTTTAGATATTTTTATCGAATCAATCTGACAATTAACCGTATTTGTAATCGTACTGGTAAACACAACATTTCTTAAGCGTTCAGGAAGCGACGTCCCGGGAACTAGCTTAGTCACAGGCGCTTCTTAAAAACCAGATATATAGGCATGACGTCATGCGTACAGTACGCAGTTACGTTACACGATACGGTAGTAACGAAAGATGACAGGTTTAAGATAAGTTGTATTTAACTGTATGAGTAGCATCACAGCCTGTAACATCCTTGTCTCTACTACTGCTCATCTTCTGTCCCTACTAGGCAGTGGCACATGGTAGCACCACTACGACACGATTACTTCACCACCATGATCAGCCACACGCCATCTGGCTGTGCTAAACGCAGAATATGGTTATTTGAATAATTCCTAACGTCGTGGCGACTGCTGCCCTCTAGCCCAGCGCAGTGGTTGGCATTACCGTCATCAATGCAGAAGATTTGCGTTGGCGTCGGACTTTGGCGATAAAAGCTGCCTGTCAAGTTGACGAACAGGATGCTGGGATTTGCAAACGATCAATTCAAGAGTATTAGACGTTGGAAAAATCTCAGAATTCCATCAGAAAGCATAGACGAGAGGGAGACGGTTGAAGATTGGATGGAGAGCCCAGTGTGGGATGTTGAAAAAGAGTGGCTATAGTGGTTTCAGTTGAATGATACTTGTAATAATAAAGATTATCAGCGTCGCCCTCCTCCTTTATTCATGCTTGGGACTGACAATCTTATTAAGGCTGTTTATACATGGGGCTTGTGAGCACGGTTAGAATCCTATCGTGTGGTGCACGCATGAAAGGCAAAACCAAACACAATAATAATATTATTGTACTTACACTGTACTGTAACGTAACAGAAAATTCGTGTGACGCCCATTCAATGTATCTATATGTTACAGGCAATGTGTGAAACTAGCTGCCTAGGCAATTTGTAAAACCCTAACTCCATACACTAACCCTAACCCTCCACTAATCCTACACTAACCCTAACCCCAACCCTTACCCTTACCCTTACCTTTACCCTGACCCTAACCCCTACTCTAATCCTAACCGCAAATGGGTGATTTTACAGATCACCTACAATTTAAAAATCAGACATTTTACAAAATTGCAGTTTCACACATTGCCTGTAACATATAAAAATGCAAAAATGATGCGCTCTTTGTATAATTATATCAGTGATAGCGAAAAGTTTAGGCCTACATCAGATAGCAAATTTGGGGATTGGTTGGAAAACATTTCAATTCTAAAATATGGATACAGCAAAAAATGGATGAATGGTGAAAACACTGTAGAAATGTTCAGTATTTACGAAGCACAGTGCTGCACCCTCCATCTGGACGTACAGAGAGATCCCACGTAGGTGTCGGCAACCAGACAGAGGGGGCCAGTTGGATGTCTGTTCTCTTAAAACTGAAAGTAGATTCAAATCTGGGTGGGCCAATCGCTCATTTGATGAGGTACTGGCCCCTGTGAAGGGCCGCCACTGAGTGGTTAAACCGGATATGCACTAAGTTTGGTGATTATAGAAGTCGTAGGACCAAAAGTGTTCCCAGTGGCTCCTGGCGAATAGTAAACAATGTTGTCTTTCTTCATCGTTTATTCTTTCGATAGGTGGCCGATAGAAGTGTTCTGCCACCGCACAGGACAATCTGGATGCCCAGGAAAAGATTGATGTACAGTGTAGGACAGACTCAACATGTCGTCAAACGTTAATTTTTAACCACCACGATGATGATTTTATTGATGGGCTAATAGTAGATTTACTAAGGAATAAACGATGTCTTCATTTATAATGATTTGTTCTGTGTCTAGAATACAATTTGCCTCCGTATAACATGTTTCACTGCTGCCTTTAAACTATCATGTAATGGAGTGGTCCTATTAATTGGGTCATTTTACCATTCTGGGCTTCCATTTTGTTTTCACTCCTATCTAACGAAGTTTGTAAACTACTATACATGCTGGAAGCAAATAAAAGATTTTTGATTTGATTTGATGATTGATACCATTGCTAATTCATTAATTCAAACACTGTTACAATCACCCATTCGATAATTCATTAATTCGATCATTCATTCAGTCATTGGTTCAATCATTCATTCATTCAAACAGTGAGTCATTCGATCATTGATTAAATCATTAAATCATTAAATCATTCAATCATTCAATCATTCAATCATTCAATCATTCAATCATTCAATCATTCAATCATTCAATCATTCAATCATTCAATCAACCAATCAATCAATCAATCAATCAATCATACAATCAATCAATCGATCATTCAATCATTCATTTCTTAATTCATTGATTCATTCAATCAATCGTCCGTTCGTTCCTGCACTCAACTCAGAAGTGCTGCTGTGACCCAGATTCCTTGATAAGGAGATTCCAACGTCATCAGAAGAGGAGTGCCTATAAGAGGAGAGCAGCCGAGCGATGACAGGCGAAAGATGCCATTGTTCGTCTCTGTATTGTCATCCCAAACACTCTGAATCCATATCTCATTACAGTTGTCCAGCAAGGTCAATGGGTGCGTCCTCTTCACCTTCAAACTGTCTGCGTTATCGAACCTTCCTCTGAACACTATCCGTATGTCTGCCCTTGAATGCGTCTGCCTGGTTGTTTGTCTGCCCCATGTCTATCTATCTCCTTGTCCGTCTGTAGTACTCGGCAGAAATTCGGACTTGGACAAACAATGTGTCCGAGCAGAAATGTATGTTTTGAAAACGAAAATCGGACTCTTTTTTTAAAAAAACCACAATCGACCTAGCTAAAAAGCACACATAGGTCTACTGTCATGTTAATTTACAAAACGACAATCGACCTAACTAAAAAGCACATATAGGTCTACTGTCATGTTAATTTACAAAACGACAATCGACCTAACTAAAAACATAGACACTGCTACTGTTGGTACTTACCAGTTACCAACAATAATCCTATAGTGTAAACAAAAGCAAAACTAAAAAGTCTTACAAATTTTGCAAACTGCCAAACCAAATATCCAAAGAATGAGACTTCTTATGATATTCTAAACTAGGAATCGGTTTCCGCAAGAAATTCAAACTCTGTTCATCCCCAGAGTATGCTTGTCTGTCTTTCTGTCTGCCTTATTCCCTGTCGTAATCTCCGCCACTGTTCATACTCTGACAGTACCAGTCCCAAGCTTGGTAAAAGGAGGAGGGCGACGCTAACTATCTTTGTTTTTACAGTGTCGTTAAGCCGAAACTACAATTATATTATATCGAACAGGGAGGGTAAAAGAGATTTAAATCAGCCAAAAAAGCCCGTTAGAACTCGCTGACCAATGGATATGAATACGCACAGCAGTGTATACAATTTAATGTAATATGATGTTATGCGATGTAATGCAATCATACATTTACATAACGCCCCTTCATAATATCTACTCAGAGGCACTTGAGATCTGCCCTGGCCTATAATTATGAGGTTAAATGTCGCTACGAACGAACGAGTAAATACACCAGTTCGCAAAACAGTGCACAGTAAGCTAAGAGAGTTATGGTGTTGGGCCCAAGCACATGCGTGGAACCAACTAACGGATTCCCGTCGACGGCCGACAGATGGCCTGGATGTTCGGAGTCTCTGGACCAAGTTGTACATACACGCGTGTATGCATTAGACGAAGCCAATAAAGACGCATTGAAGTAATTCACGAAGACACGAATATAATATGAGACTATCGCAAAGCTCATTCTCCCATGTGAATCAGAACGGTGGATAAGGCGAAAGCAAGATAATGCGGTGCCGAGCTTTCTCAATGGTCGGTCCATCCACCTGGAATGGACTCCCGGTCTATCTTTTGTAAGATGTCAATGTCAGATCTTTTTAGCCGTGGCTGCAGACAGGGAACACCTCTGAGTAGTTTCGCTTGAAGAGGTGCTATATAAATTCTGGAAATGAATGAATGAATGAATGTATGAATGAATAATGAGACGAGAATACTCACAGCGGAAATGAGTTGTCCACAGAGATTTCAAGACTACGGTAGAATTGACGCGAGAGACATCAAACCCATCCAAGCAGATTCACTCAACGTTACTCTCTTGTGGCTTAGTCATGTGGAAAGAGACGAGACGACTAAGAGAAGCTAGAAAAGCAAGAACTCTGGAGTCAAGAGAGGTCTGTGTAAACGTAATAAAATTAATGACCATTACAACATGCATATTTAATGTTCACTCTAAACAAACGAAATAATGGGTACAACCGAATAATCCTAATACTAATAGTACTATTGATACCAAGGCTAACATTAGCAATGATAATAATATTAATAGTACTGATACCAATGCTAATACTAAGCTAATGCTAATAACACTAATAATAATAATAATTTATTATTATTATTATTATTATTAAAAACAATAATAATAATAATAATAAAAATAAAAATAATAATAATAAAGGGGGCTATACTTTAATTTCAAACTGACAAGCCGCAGTATGATTAAAAGTACTGTATGAATGAATGATTGCAAGTTATTACAGGAATCGAATTCAATTGCAGGCCGCCATACAAGCCGTGTTCCCTCTGTGCTGTGCGCAAGTGCGCGTGCACCAGCCGTAGAGCCAGCGTACACAAGGATTTAGTGTGCACACACAAAATGTTTCTCGAATACACAAATACTAAGATGAACTGTAAACCAATATTTGGCTGGGAAGAATATAATATTGCAAATAAACTGAAAGCTAATAATTACAGTGACGTACAGAATGACTCATGCATCATCTGCTCTAAGACAAATTTCAGACAAGTGATTGTCTAAGGTTATCAAAACTTATCAACATAGACTTTTATAAATGGTCTTAATTTAGCAATCATCGCATTCAGTTCGAACCTGCGCACATAAGTGTGAACCATTCAACAAATGTTGCACAATGCCTCCAAAAAATTTAGAGGAAACACTGCATGCAAGGCGTCCGTTACGCTATGAATCTAATTTAAATAAAGCGTATACTAATCAACCTTACGGGAAGACTGGTATCGAACCCAGGACCTTTGAGATGAGTTATAATACGGAAAAGTATTGTACATCAGGTGTTACAGGAGGTCATAAAAATAAATGTGTCCTGATCTGGATCGATAGGTGGTGGTGCCGTTCCTGAATATCTGATTAGAAACGAGCTGAACTCGGAGAGTCTTTGGTGACAATACACTGACTGTCTCGTCCATTTCATTTCCAGTCTATTTTATGCGCATCGTGACATTCCGCATTTTGTCTATAGACAGATCCGGAGATAGCTCTAGACGGAAAGAGGAATATAAAGAGCCAGACATCGAAACGAACATAGACAGGCAGACGGGAACGTTCTAAATAGGAGAGGAACGGGGAAGGGGAAGAAGAGCGATTACTTCCTGGAATAGGCTGGTTCCTTAGACATCCTGTTTCCTGACCGGTCTTATTTACTGCTGCGACCGGGCCCCGGGGGACAGTCGGTCGAGATCCGCTTCAAAGGCCGTGCTCTTAGAAATCTGAAGATATCTTTCAACACACAACAAACTGACGTATGGCCGTGCCATTGCCAATACGAAGAAGCGATTTGTCAAGTCTTATGCGATTAAAAACGAACTGTTTCGGATGTTGAAAGAGTCTGTTACAAGACAGAAATGCTCATAAACAACCGCTATCGCAATCGGCGAAATTGCCTCGGATCCCTGAAATAGTTCTGCCTGGGAAATCTCATCTCAGGGGCGGTGTACAGTTACTTACTCGGCTGCAATTCAGAGGTTTGATAATTATTTATTAATTTGCATAGCGCCCCTTCAAGAACATCTACTCAGGATCGCTCCAGACCGAACCCCGGTTGAATTGAACAGTCTTAAGGTTGAGCACGGTCGAGTGGCCTCAGAGTACAAGGCTGCCGACAGTAAAATACGACTCCTGTAATATCATCCTTTCATACTGTACTTTCAAGTCTTGCAATCATACTGCGGTTTGTCAGTTTGTAAAGAAACGAAAATTATTATCATAATCGTTTTATGCCCCGAGGTATACATGTTCCCTTAGGGACCAGAACGTCAATAAGAATAAGAAAATGTAGTCTGGAATGGCCCTGTACTCGTCGGTCTCACAAATGGCGAAAGAGTCTTTGAACGCAATTGTGTTGAAGCGCTGTATGGCGAGCGAGAGTCTTTGGAATAGGCATGTCGTCTCCAGGGGTGTAACAAGCGGGGGGCAGAGGGGCACCGGCCCCTCAGTTTCAAAACTGGGGGTCTTAGTGCTCAGTGCCTCCATGTGCCCCCCAAATCGGTTCTTTTTATGTTTCTCCAATGGCCTTTTAAAATGACTTTTGTTAAGATAATTTGTGCCCCCATTTTTAAAATTCCTGGGAGGGGCAAAATTCAAAAAGGGGAGGTGCAATATTTTGGAAATTATGCTCCCCACTCAACGTATTTCAGTTTATTATAATTGTTATCATCATCATCACTATTATATCATTGCCATCGTCATAATAATGTTAGTCATTATCATCATAGTTATAATCATCCTTGTCATCATCATCTCTCGCAAAGAACAAAGGAAACATTTCATCAACTCGTCGGCAATTTTAGCTCAATTATATTCGTTCTTTGAAGGAAGATATTTAGCGGTGAAGATGCCTGACGAGGAGACGGAGGAAGAGGGAGAAAGATGGGAGGAGCAGGGAGAAGAAGAGAAAGACGGAGATGAGGGGCTGGAATAGCAGGGAGGGGAAGGGCCGTCGGCGTCTGTATAATTGGTCGACGACAAAGTGAGAGCAAGGAATCGAGCTCGATTTACGAGAGAGCTTTCGGAGTTTCAATGGGTCGTTGGATCTACGACGTATAACGGTTAAGCTATGCAACTGCCCCGAGGGTATCGACGAATCACTCGAAGGGGTAAGGAAGATGGAGGATGGTCAGACGGATGGAACGAGGGAGGAAGGGAGGGAGTAATGGACTTTGTATCTCTGCCTCTGCCTCTTCATCTGTCTCTCCATCTCCCTCTTCTTCACTTTGTCACTGTCTCTCTCTCTCTGCCCACTGCCTCTTTGCCTCTGCCTCTTCATCTTCCTCTCTATCCACTCTTTTCTCTCCCTGCCTCTGATTCTGCCTCTCTCTCTAACTCACTCTGCCTCTGTGTCTCTGTCTCTCTGCCTCTGCTTCTGCCTCTGCCCCTGCTTCTGCTTCTGCCTCTGCCTCTGCCTCTGCTTCTGCCTCTGCCTCTGCCCCTGCTTCTGCCTCTGCCCCTGCTTCTGCCTCTGCCTCTGCCTCTGCCCCTGCTTCTGCCTCTGCCCCTGCTTCTGCCTCTGCCTCTGCCTCTGCCCCTGCTTCTGCCTCTGCCCCTGCTTCTGCCTCTGCCCCTGCCTCTGCCTCTGCCTCTGCCTCTGCCTCTGCTTCTGCCTCTGCCCCTGTTTCTGCCTCTGCCTCTGCCCCTGCTTCTGCTTCTGCCTCTGCCCCTGCTTCTGCTTCTGCCTCTGCCCCTGCTTCTGCCTCTGCCCCTGCTTCTGCCTCTGCCTCTGCCCCTGCCTCTGCCCCTGCTTCTGCCTCTGCCCCTGCTTCTGCCTCTGCCTCTGCCTCTGCCTCTGCTTCTGCCTCTGCCTCTGCCCCTGTTTCTGCCTCTGCCTCTGCCCCTGCTTCTGCTTCTGCCTCTGCCCCTGCTTCTGCCTCTGCATCTGCCTCTGCCTCTGCCTCTGCCCCTGCTTCTGCCTCTGCCTCTGCCTCTGCCCCTGCCACTGCCTCTGCCTCAGCCCCTGTTTCTGTCTCTGCCTCTGCCTCTGCCTCTGCCCCTGCTTCTGCCTCTGCCTCTGCCTCTGCCCCTGCCACTGCCTCTGCCTCTGCCCCTGTTTCTGTCTCTGCCTCTGCCTCTGCCTCTGCCTCTGCCCCTGCTTCTGCCTCTGCCTCTGCTTCTGCCTCTGCCTCTGCCTCTGCCCCTGCCCCTGCTTCTGCCTCTGCCTCTGCCTCTGCCTCTGCCCCTGCCCCTGCTTCTGCCTCTGCCTCTGCCTCTGCCTCTGCTTCTGCCTCTGCCTCTGCCTCTGCCTCTGCCACTGCTTCTGCCTCTGCCTCTGCCCCTGCTTCTGCCTCTGCCCCTGCCCCTGCTTCTGCCTCTGTCTCTGCCTCTGCCCCTGCTTCTGCCTCTGCCCCTGCTTCTGCCTCTGCCTCTGCCCCTGTTTCTGTCTCTGCCTCTGCCTCTGCCTCTGCCTCTGCCTCTGCCTCTGCCTCTGCCTCTGCCTCTGCCTCTGCCTCTGCCTCTGCCTCTGCCCCTGCCCCTGCCTCTGCCTCTGCCTCTGCCTCTGCCCCTGCTTCTGCCTCTGCCCCTGCTTCTGCCTCTGCCTCTGCTTCTGCCTCTGCCTCTGCCTCTGCCTCTGCCCCGGCCTCTGCTTCTGCCTCTGCCTCTGCCTCTGCTTCTGCCTCTGCCTCTGCCTCTGCCTCTGCCTCTGCCTCTGCTTCTGCCTCTGCCTCTGCCTCTGCCTCTGCCTCTGCCTCTGCCCCGGCCCCTGCTTCTGCCTCTGCCTCTGCCTCTGCCTCTGCCTCTGCCTCTGCCTCTGCCCCTGCTTCTGCCTCTGCCTCTGCCCCTGCTTCTGCCTCTGCCTCTGCCTCTGCCTCTGCCTCTGCCTCTGCCTCTGCTTCTGCCTCTGCCTCTGCCTCTGCCTCTGCCCCTGCTTCTGCCTCTGCCTCTGCCCCTGCTTCTGCCTCTGCCTCTGCTTCTGCCTCTGCCTCTGCCTCTGCTTCTGCCTCTGCCTCTGCCTCTGCCTCTGCCTCTGCCTCTGCCTCTGCCTCTGCCTCTGCCTCTGCTTCTGCCTCTGCTTCTGCTTCTGCCTCTGCCTCTGCTTCTGCCTCTGCCTCTGCCTCTGCCCCTGCCCCTGCTTCTGCCTCTGCCTCTGCCTCTGCCTCTGCCCCTGCCCCTGCTTCTGCCTCTGCCTCTGCCTCTGCCTCTGCCTCTGCTTCTGCCTCTGCCTCTGCTTCTGCCTCTGCTTCTGCCTCTGCCTCTGCCTCTGCTTCTGCCTCTGCCTCTGCCTCTGCCTCTGCCTCTGCCTCTGCCTCTGCCTCTGCCTCTGCCTCTGCCTCTGCTTCTGCCTCTGCTTCTGCTTCTGCCTCTGCCTCTGCTTCTGCCTCTGCCTCTGCCTCTGCCCCTGCCCCTGCTTCTGCCTCTGCCTCTGCCTCTGCCTCTGCCCCTGCCCCTGCTTCTGCCTCTGCCTCTGCCTCTGCCTCTGCCTCTGCTTCTGCCTCTGCCCCTGCTTCTGCCTCTGCTTCTGCCTCTGCCTCTGCCTCTGCCTCTGCCTCTGCCTCTGCCTCTGCCTCTGCCTCTGCCTCTGCCTCTGCCTCTGCCTCTGCCTCTGCCTCTGCCCCTGCTTCTGCCTCTGCCTCTGCCCCTGCTTCTGCCTCTGCCTCTGCCTCTGCTTCTGCCTCTGCCCCTGCTTCTGCCTCTGCTTCTGCCTCTGCCTCTGCCTCTGCCTCTGCCTCTGCCTCTGCCTCTGCCTCTGCCTCTGCCTCTGCCTCTGCCTCTGCCTCTGCCTCTGCCTCTGCCTCTGCCCCTGCTTCTGCCTCTGCCTCTGCCCCTGCTTCTGCCTCTGCCTCTGCCTCTGCCTCTGCCTCTGCTTCTGCTTCTGCCTCTGCCCCTACTTCTGCCTCTGCCTCTGCCTCTGCCTCTGCCTCTGCTTCTGCCTCTGCCTCTGCCCCTGCTTCTGCCTCTGCCTCTGCCTCTGCTTCTGCCTCTGCCCCTGCTTCTGCCTCTGCTTCTGCCTCTGCCTCTGCCTCTGCCTCTGCCCCTGCTTCTGCCTCTGCCTCTGCTTCTGCCTCTGCCTCTGCCTCTGCTTCTGCCTCTGCCTCTGCCTCTGCCTCTGCCTCTGCCTCTGCCTCTGCCTCTGCCTCTGCTTCTGCCTCTGCTTCTGCTTCTGCCTCTGCCTCTGCTTCTGCCTCTGCCTCTGCCTCTGCCCCTGCCCCTGCTTCTGCCTCTGCCTCTGCCTCTGCCTCTGCCCCTGCCCCTGCTTCTGCCTCTGCCTCTGCCTCTGCCTCTGCCTCTGCTTCTGCCTCTGCCCCTGCTTCTGCCTCTGCTTCTGCCTCTGCCTCTGCCTCTGCTTCTGCCTCTGCCTCTGCCTCTGCCTCTGCCTCTGCCTCTGCCTCTGCCTCTGCCTCTGCCTCTGCCTCTGCCTCTGCTTCTGCCTCTGCTTCTGCTTCTGCCTCTGCCTCTGCTTCTGCCTCTGCCTCTGCCTCTGCCCCTGCCCCTGCTTCTGCCTCTGCCTCTGCCTCTGCCTCTGCCCCTGCCCCTGCTTCTGCCTCTGCCTCTGCCTCTGCCTCTGCCTCTGCTTCTGCCTCTGCCCCTGCTTCTGCCTCTGCTTCTGCCTCTGCCTCTGCCTCTGCCTCTGCCTCTGCCTCTGCCTCTGCCTCTGCCTCTGCCTCTGCCTCTGCCTCTGCCTCTGCCTCTGCCTCTGCCTCTGCCCCTGCTTCTGCCTCTGCCTCTGCCCCTGCTTCTGCCTCTGCCTCTGCCTCTGCTTCTGCCTCTGCCCCTGCTTCTGCCTCTGCTTCTGCCTCTGCCTCTGCCTCTGCCTCTGCCTCTGCCTCTGCCTCTGCCTCTGCCTCTGCCTCTGCCTCTGCCTCTGCCTCTGCCCCTGCTTCTGCCTCTGCCTCTGCCCCTGCATCTGCCTCTGCCTCTGCCTCTGCCTCTGCCTCTGCTTCTGCTTCTGCCTCTGCCCCTACTTCTGCCTCTGCCTCTGCCTCTGCCTCTGCCTCTGCTTCTGCCTCTGCCTCTGCCTCTGCCTCTGCCCCTGCTTCTGCCTCTGCCTCTGCCCCTGCTTCTGCCTCTGCTTCTGCTTCTGCCTCTGCCTCTGCCTCTGCATCTGCCTCTGCTTCTGCTTCTGCCTCTGCCCCTGCTTCTGCTTCTGCCTCTGCCTCTGCTTCTGCCTCTGCCTCTGCCTCTGCCTCTGCCTCTGCTTCTGCCTCTGCTTCTGCTTCTGCCTCTGCCCCTGCTTCTGCCTCTGCCTCTGCCTCTGCCTCTGCCTCTGCCTCTGCCCCTGCCACTGTTTCTGTCTCTGCCTCTGCCTCTGCCTCTGCCCCTGCTTCTGCCTCTGCCTCTGCCTCTGCCCCTGCCACTGCCTCTGCCCCTGTTTCTGTCTCTGCCTCTGCCTCTGCCTCTGCCCCTGCTTCTGCCTCTGCCTCTGCTTCTGCCTCTGCCTCTGCCTCTGCCTCTGCCTCTGCCTCTGCCTCTGCCCCTGCTTCTGCCTCTGCCTCTGCCCCTGCTTCTGCCTCTGCCTCTGCCTCTGCCTCTGCCTCTGCTTCTGCCTCTGCCTCTGCCTCTGCCTCTGCCCCTGCTTCTGCCTCTGCCTCTGCCCCTGCTTCTGCCTCTGCCTCTGCTTCTGCCTCTGCCTCTGCCTCTGCTTCTGCCTCTGCCTCTGCCTCTGCCTCTGCCTCTGCCTCTGCTTCTGCCTCTGCCCCTGCTTCTGCCTCTGCCTCTGCCTCTGCCTCTGCCTCTGCCTCTGCCTCTGCCTCTGCCTCTGCCTCTGCCTCTGCCTCTGCCTCTGCCTCTGCCTCTGCTTCTGCCTCTGCTTCTGCTTCTGCCTCTGCCTCTGCTTCTGCCTCTGCCTCTGCCTCTGCCCCTGCCCCTGCTTCTGCCTCTGCCTCTGCCTCTGCCTCTGCCCCTGCCCCTGCTTCTGCCTCTGCCTCTGCCTCTGCCTCTGCCTCTGCTTCTGCCTCTGCCCCTGCTTCTGCCTCTGCTTCTGCCTCTGCCTCTGCCTCTGCCTCTGCCTCTGCCTCTGCCTCTGCCTCTGCCTCTGCCTCTGCCTCTGCCTCTGCCTCTGCCTCTGCCTCTGCCTCGGCCCCTGCTTCTGCCTCTGCCTCTGCCCCTGCTTCTGCCTCTGCCTCTGCCTCTGCCTCTGCCTCTGCTTCTGCTTCTGCCTCTGCCCCTACTTCTGCTTCTGCCTCTGCCTCTGCCTCTGCCTCTGCATCTGCCTCCGCTTCTGCTTCTGCCTCTGCCCCTGCTTCTGCTTCTGCCTCTGCCTCTGCCTCTGCATCTGCCTCTGCTTCTGCTTCTGCCTCTGCCCCTGCTTCTGCTTCTGCCTCTGCCTCTGCTTCTGCCTCTGCCTCTGCCTCTGTCTCTGCCTCTGCCTCTGCCTCTGCTTCTGCCTCTGCTTCTGCTTCTGCCTCTGCCCCTGCTTCTGCCTCTGCCTCTGCCTCTGCCCCTGCCACTGCCTCTGCCTCTGCCCCTGTTTCTGTCTCTGCCTCTGCCTCTGCCTCTGCCCCTGCTTCTGCCTCTGCCTCTGCCTCTGCCCCTGCCACTGCCTCTGCCTCTGCCCCTGTTTCTGTCTCTGCCTCTGCCTCTGCCTCTGCCCCTGCTTCTGCCTCTGCCTCTGCTTCTGCCTCTGCCTCTGCCTCTGCCTCTGCCTCTGCCTCTGCCTCTGCCTCTGCCTCTGCCTCTGCCTCTGCTTCTGCCTCTGCCCCTGCTTCTGCTTCTGCCTCTGCCTCTGCCTCTGCTTCTGCCTATGCCTCTGCCCCTGCTTCTGCCTCTGCCCCTGCTTCTGCCTCTGCCTCTGCCTCTGCCCCTGCTTCTGCCTCTGCCCCTGCTTCTGCCTCTGCCCCTGCTTCTGCCTCTGCCCCTGCTTCTGCCTCTGCCTCTGCCTCTGCCTCTGCCTCTGCCTCTGCCTCTGCCTCTGCTTCTGCTTCTGCCTCTGCCCCTGCTTCTGCTTCTGCCTCTGCCTCTGCCTCTGCCTCTGCATCTGCCTCCGCTTCTGCTTCTGCCTCTGCCCCTGCTTCTGCTTCTGCCTCTGCCTCTGCCTCTGCATCTGCATCTGCCTCTGCTTCTGCTTCTGCCTCTGCCCCTGCTTCTGCTTCTGCCTCTGCCTCTGCTTCTGCCTCTGCCTCTGCCTCTGCCTCTGCCTCTGCCTCTGCTTCTGCTTCTGCCTCTGCCCCTGCTTCTGCCTCTGCCTCTGCCTCTGCCCCTGCCACTGCCTCTGCCTCTGCCCCTGTTTCTGTCTCTGCCTCTGTCTCTGCCTCTGCCCCTGCTTCTGCCTCTGCCCCTGCTTCTGCCTGTGCCTCTGCCCCTGTTTCTGTCTCTGCCTCTGCCTCTGCCTCTGCCTCTGCCTCTGCCTCTGCCTCTGCTTCTGCCTCTGCCTCTGCCTCTGCCTCTGCCTCTGCCCCTGCTTCTGCCTCTGCCCCTGCTTCTGCCTCTGCCTCTGCTTCTGCCTCTGCCTCTGCTTCTGCCTCTGCCTCTGCCTGTGCTTCTGCCTCTGCCTCTGCCTCTGCCTCAGCCTCTGCCTCTGCCTCTGCTTCTGCCTCTGCCTCTGCCTCTGCCTCTGCCTCTGCCTCTGCCCCGGCCCCTGCTTCTGCCTCTGCCTCTGCCTCTGCCTCTGCCTCTGCCTCTGCCTCTGCCTCTGCCCCTGCTTCTGCCTCTGCCTCTGCCCCTGCTTCTGCCTCTGCCTCTGCCTCTGCCTCTGCCTCTGCCTCTGCTTCTGCCTCTGCCTCTGCCTCTGCCTCTGCCTCTGCCCCTGCTTCTGCCTCTGCCTCTGCCCCTGCTTCTGCCTCTGCCTCTGCTTCTGCCTCTGCCTCTGCCTCTGCCTCTGCCCCTGCCCCTGCTTCTGCCTCTGCCTCTGCCTCTGCCTCTGCCCCTGCCCCTGCTTCTGCCTCTGCCTCTGCCTCTGCCTCTGCTTCTGCCTCTGCCTCTGCCTCTGCCTCTGCCCCTGCTTCTGCCTCTGCCTCTGCCCCTGCTTCTGCCTCTGCCCCTGCCCCTGCTTCTGCCTCTGTCTCTGCCTCTGCCCCTGCTTCTGCCTCTGCCCCTGCTTCTGCCTCTGCCCCTGCTTCTGCCTCTGCCTCTGCCTCTGCCCCTGCCACTGCCTCTGCCTCTGCCCCTGTTTCTGTCTCTGCCTCTGCCTCTGCCTCTGCCCCTGCTTCTGCCTCTGCCTCTGCCTCTGCCCCTGCCACTGCCTCTGCCTCTGCCCCTGTTTCTGTCTCTGCCTCTGCCTCTGCCTCTGCCCCTGCTTCTGCCTCTGCCTCTGCTTCTGCCTCTGCCTCTGCCCCTGCCCCTGCTTCTGCCTCTGCCTCTGCCTCTGCCTCTGCCCCTGCCCCTGCTTCTGCCTCTGCCTCTGCCTCTGCTTCTGCCTCTGCCTCTGCCTCTGCCTCTGCCCCTGCTTCTGCCTCTGCCCCTGCCCCTGCTTCTGCCTCTGTCTCTGCCTCTGCCCCTGCTTCTGCCTCTGCCCCTGCTTCTGCCTCTGCCTCGGCCCCTGTTTCTGTCTCTGCCTCTGCCTCTGCCTCTGCTTCTGCCTCTGCCTCTGCCTCTGCCTCTGCCTCTGCCTCTGCCTCTGCCTCTGCCTCTGCCTCTGCCTCTGCCTCTGCCTCTGCCCCGGCCCCTGCTTCTGCCTCTGCCTCTGCCTCTGCTTCTGCCTCTGCCTACCTCTGCCTCTGCCTCTGCCTCTGCCTCTGCCTCTGCTTCTGCCTCTGCCCCTGCTTCTGCCTCTGCCTCTGCCTCTGCCTCTGCTTCTGCCTCTGCCCCTGCTTCTGCCTCTGCCTCTGCCCCTGTTTCTGTCTCTGCCTCTGCCTCTGCCTCTGCCTCTGCCTCTGCCTCTGCCTCTGCCTCTGCCTCTGCCTCTGCCTCTGCCTCTGCCTCTGCTTCTGCCTCTGCCCCTGCTTCTGCTTCTGCCTCTGCCTCTGCTTCTGCCTCTGCCTCTGCCCCTGCTTCTGCCTCTGCCCCTGCTTCTGCCTCTGCCTCTGCCTCTGCCCCTGCTTCTGCCTCTGCCCCTGCTTCTGCCTCTGCCCCTGCTTCTGCCTCTCCTTCTGCCTCTGCCTCTGCCTCTGCCTCTGCCTCTGCCTCTGCCTCTGCTTCTGCTTCTGCCTCTACCCCTGCTTCTGCTTCTGCCTCTGCCTCTGCCTCTGCATCTGCCTCTGCTTCTGCTTCTGCCTCTGCCCCTGCCCCTGCTTCTGCTTCTGCCTCTGCCTCTGCCTCTGCCTCTGCCTCTGCTTCTGCCTCTGCCTCTGCTTCTGCCTCTGCTTCTGCCTCTGCCTCTGCCTCTGCTTCTGCCTCTGCCTCTGCCTCTGCCTCTGCCTCTGCCTCTGCCTCTGCCTCTGCCTCTGCCTCTGCCTCTGCTTCTGCCTCTGCTTCTGCTTCTGCCTCTGCCTCTGCTTCTGCCTCTGCCTCTGCCTCTGCCCCTGCCCCTGCTTCTGCCTCTGCCTCTGCCTCTGCCTCTGCCCCTGCCCCTGCTTCTGCCTCTGCCTCTGCCTCTGCCTCTGCCTCTGCTTCTGCCTCTGCCCCTGCTTCTGCCTCTGCTTCTGCCTCTGCCTCTGCCTCTGCCTCTGCCTCTGCCTCTGCCTCTGCCTCTGCCTCTGCCTCTGCCTCTGCCTCTGCCTCTGCCTCTGCCTCTGCCCCTGCTTCTGCCTCTGCCTCTGCCCCTGCTTCTGCCTCTGCCTCTGCCTCTGCTTCTGCCTCTGCCCCTGCTTCTGCCTCTGCTTCTGCCTCTGCCTCTGCCTCTGCCTCTGCCTCTGCCTCTGCCTCTGCCTCTGCCTCTGCCTCTGCCTCTGCCTCTGCCTCTGCCTCTGCCTCTGCCTCTGCCCCTGCTTCTGCCTCTGCCTCTGCCCCTGCTTCTGCCTCTGCCTCTGCCTCTGCCTCTGCCTCTGCTTCTGCTTCTGCCTCTGCCCCTACTTCTGCCTCTGCCTCTGCCTCTGCCTCTGCCTCTGCTTCTGCCTCTGCCTCTGCCCCTGCTTCTGCCTCTGCCTCTGCCTCTGCTTCTGCCTCTGCCCCTGCTTCTGCCTCTGCTTCTGCCTCTGCCTCTGCCTCTGCCTCTGCCCCTGCTTCTGCCTCTGCCTCTGCTTCTGCCTCTGCCTCTGCCTCTGCTTCTGCCTCTGCCTCTGCCTCTGCCTCTGCCTCTGCCTCTGCCTCTGCCTCTGCCTCTGCTTCTGCCTCTGCTTCTGCTTCTGCCTCTGCCTCTGCTTCTGCCTCTGCCTCTGCCTCTGCCCCTGCCCCTGCTTCTGCCTCTGCCTCTGCCTCTGCCTCTGCCCCTGCCCCTGCTTCTGCCTCTGCCTCTGCCTCTGCCTCTGCCTCTGCTTCTGCCTCTGCCCCTGCTTCTGCCTCTGCTTCTGCCTCTGCCTCTGCCTCTGCTTCTGCCTCTGCCTCTGCCTCTGCCTCTGCCTCTGCCTCTGCCTCTGCCTCTGCCTCTGCCTCTGCCTCTGCCTCTGCTTCTGCCTCTGCTTCTGCTTCTGCCTCTGCCTCTGCTTCTGCCTCTGCCTCTGCCTCTGCCCCTGCCCCTGCTTCTGCCTCTGCCTCTGCCTCTGCCTCTGCCCCTGCCCCTGCTTCTGCCTCTGCCTCTGCCTCTGCCTCTGCCTCTGCTTCTGCCTCTGCCCCTGCTTCTGCCTCTGCTTCTGCCTCTGCCTCTGCCTCTGCCTCTGCCTCTGCCTCTGCCTCTGCCTCTGCCTCTGCCTCTGCCTCTGCCTCTGCCTCTGCCTCTGCCTCTGCCTCTGCCCCTGCTTCTGCCTCTGCCTCTGCCCCTGCTTCTGCCTCTGCCTCTGCCTCTGCTTCTGCCTCTGCCCCTGCTTCTGCCTCTGCTTCTGCCTCTGCCTCTGCCTCTGCCTCTGCCTCTGCCTCTGCCTCTGCCTCTGCCTCTGCCTCTGCCTCTGCCTCTGCCTCTGCCCCTGCTTCTGCCTCTGCCTCTGCCCCTGCATCTGCCTCTGCCTCTGCCTCTGCCTCTGCCTCTGCTTCTGCTTCTGCCTCTGCCCCTACTTCTGCCTCTGCCTCTGCCTCTGCCTCTGCCTCTGCTTCTGCCTCTGCCTCTGCCTCTGCCTCTGCCCCTGCTTCTGCCTCTGCCTCTGCCCCTGCTTCTGCCTCTGCTTCTGCTTCTGCCTCTGCCTCTGCCTCTGCATCTGCCTCTGCTTCTGCTTCTGCCTCTGCCCCTGCTTCTGCTTCTGCCTCTGCCTCTGCTTCTGCCTCTGCCTCTGCCTCTGCCTCTGCCTCTGCTTCTGCCTCTGCTTCTGCTTCTGCCTCTGCCCCTGCTTCTGCCTCTGCCTCTGCCTCTGCCTCTGCCTCTGCCTCTGCCCCTGCCACTGTTTCTGTCTCTGCCTCTGCCTCTGCCTCTGCCCCTGCTTCTGCCTCTGCCTCTGCCTCTGCCCCTGCCACTGCCTCTGCCCCTGTTTCTGTCTCTGCCTCTGCCTCTGCCTCTGCCCCTGCTTCTGCCTCTGCCTCTGCTTCTGCCTCTGCCTCTGCCTCTGCCTCTGCCTCTGCCTCTGCCTCTGCCCCTGCTTCTGCCTCTGCCTCTGCCCCTGCTTCTGCCTCTGCCTCTGCCTCTGCCTCTGCCTCTGCTTCTGCCTCTGCCTCTGCCTCTGCCTCTGCCCCTGCTTCTGCCTCTGCCTCTGCCCCTGCTTCTGCCTCTGCCTCTGCTTCTGCCTCTGCCTCTGCCTCTGCTTCTGCCTCTGCCTCTGCCTCTGCCTCTGCCTCTGCCTCTGCTTCTGCCTCTGCCCCTGCTTCTGCCTCTGCCTCTGCCTCTGCCTCTGCCTCTGCCTCTGCCTCTGCCTCTGCCTCTGCCTCTGCCTCTGCCTCTGCCTCTGCCTCTGCCTCTGCTTCTGCCTCTGCTTCTGCTTCTGCCTCTGCCTCTGCTTCTGCCTCTGCCTCTGCCTCTGCCCCTGCCCCTGCTTCTGCCTCTGCCTCTGCCTCTGCCTCTGCCCCTGCCCCTGCTTCTGCCTCTGCCTCTGCCTCTGCCTCTGCCTCTGCTTCTGCCTCTGCCCCTGCTTCTGCCTCTGCTTCTGCCTCTGCCTCTGCCTCTGCCTCTGCCTCTGCCTCTGCCTCTGCCTCTGCCTCTGCCTCTGCCTCTGCCTCTGCCTCTGCCTCTGCCTCTGCCTCGGCCCCTGCTTCTGCCTCTGCCTCTGCCCCTGCTTCTGCCTCTGCCTCTGCCTCTGCCTCTGCCTCTGCTTCTGCTTCTGCCTCTGCCCCTACTTCTGCTTCTGCCTCTGCCTCTGCCTCTGCCTCTGCATCTGCCTCCGCTTCTGCTTCTGCCTCTGCCCCTGCTTCTGCTTCTGCCTCTGCCTCTGCCTCTGCATCTGCCTCTGCTTCTGCTTCTGCCTCTGCCCCTGCTTCTGCTTCTGCCTCTGCCTCTGCTTCTGCCTCTGCCTCTGCCTCTGTCTCTGCCTCTGCCTCTGCCTCTGCTTCTGCCTCTGCTTCTGCTTCTGCCTCTGCCCCTGCTTCTGCCTCTGCCTCTGCCTCTGCCCCTGCCACTGCCTCTGCCTCTGCCCCTGTTTCTGTCTCTGCCTCTGCCTCTGCCTCTGCCCCTGCTTCTGCCTCTGCCTCTGCCTCTGCCCCTGCCACTGCCTCTGCCTCTGCCCCTGTTTCTGTCTCTGCCTCTGCCTCTGCCTCTGCCCCTGCTTCTGCCTCTGCCTCTGCTTCTGCCTCTGCCTCTGCCTCTGCCTCTGCCTCTGCCTCTGCCTCTGCCTCTGCCTCTGCCTCTGCCTCTGCTTCTGCCTCTGCCCCTGCTTCTGCTTCTGCCTCTGCCTCTGCCTCTGCTTCTGCCTATGCCTCTGCCCCTGCTTCTGCCTCTGCCCCTGCTTCTGCCTCTGCCTCTGCCTCTGCCCCTGCTTCTGCCTCTGCCCCTGCTTCTGCCTCTGCCCCTGCTTCTGCCTCTGCCCCTGCTTCTGCCTCTGCCTCTGCCTCTGCCTCTGCCTCTGCCTCTGCCTCTGCCTCTGCTTCTGCTTCTGCCTCTGCCCCTGCTTCTGCTTCTGCCTCTGCCTCTGCCTCTGCCTCTGCATCTGCCTCCGCTTCTGCTTCTGCCTCTGCCCCTGCTTCTGCTTCTGCCTCTGCCTCTGCCTCTGCATCTGCATCTGCCTCTGCTTCTGCTTCTGCCTCTGCCCCTGCTTCTGCTTCTGCCTCTGCCTCTGCTTCTGCCTCTGCCTCTGCCTCTGCCTCTGCCTCTGCCTCTGCTTCTGCTTCTGCCTCTGCCCCTGCTTCTGCCTCTGCCTCTGCCTCTGCCCCTGCCACTGCCTCTGCCTCTGCCCCTGTTTCTGTCTCTGCCTCTGTCTCTGCCTCTGCCCCTGCTTCTGCCTCTGCCCCTGCTTCTGCCTGTGCCTCTGCCCCTGTTTCTGTCTCTGCCTCTGCCTCTGCCTCTGCCTCTGCCTCTGCCTCTGCCTCTGCTTCTGCCTCTGCCTCTGCCTCTGCCTCTGCCTCTGCCCCTGCTTCTGCCTCTGCCCCTGCTTCTGCCTCTGCCTCTGCTTCTGCCTCTGCCTCTGCTTCTGCCTCTGCCTCTGCCTGTGCTTCTGCCTCTGCCTCTGCCTCTGCCTCAGCCTCTGCCTCTGCCTCTGCTTCTGCCTCTGCCTCTGCCTCTGCCTCTGCCTCTGCCTCTGCCCCGGCCCCTGCTTCTGCCTCTGCCTCTGCCTCTGCCTCTGCCTCTGCCTCTGCCTCTGCCTCTGCCCCTGCTTCTGCCTCTGCCTCTGCCCCTGCTTCTGCCTCTGCCTCTGCCTCTGCCTCTGCCTCTGCCTCTGCTTCTGCCTCTGCCTCTGCCTCTGCCTCTGCCTCTGCCCCTGCTTCTGCCTCTGCCTCTGCCCCTGCTTCTGCCTCTGCCTCTGCTTCTGCCTCTGCCTCTGCCTCTGCCTCTGCCCCTGCCCCTGCTTCTGCCTCTGCCTCTGCCTCTGCCTCTGCCCCTGCCCCTGCTTCTGCCTCTGCCTCTGCCTCTGCCTCTGCTTCTGCCTCTGCCTCTGCCTCTGCCTCTGCCCCTGCTTCTGCCTCTGCCTCTGCCCCTGCTTCTGCCTCTGCCCCTGCCCCTGCTTCGGCCTCTGTCTCTGCCTCTGCCCCTGCTTCTGCCTCTGCCCCTGCTTCTGCCTCTGCCCCTGCTTCTGCCTCTGCCTCTGCCTCTGCCCCTGCCACTGCCTCTGCCTCTGCCCCTGTTTCTGTCTCTGCCTCTGCCTCTGCCTCTGCCCCTGCTTCTGCCTCTGCCTCTGCCTCTGCCCCTGCCACTGCCTCTGCCTCTGCCCCTGTTTCTGTCTCTGCCTCTGCCTCTGCCTCTGCCCCTGCTTCTGCCTCTGCCTCTGCTTCTGCCTCTGCCTCTGCCCCTGCCCCTGCTTCTGCCTCTGCCTCTGCCTCTGCCTCTGCCCCTGCCCCTGCTTCTGCCTCTGCCTCTGCCTCTGCTTCTGCCTCTGCCTCTGCCTCTGCCTCTGCCCCTGCTTCTGCCTCTGCCCCTGCCCCTGCTTCTGCCTCTGTCTCTGCCTCTGCCCCTGCTTCTGCCTCTGCCCCTGCTTCTGCCTCTGCCTCGGCCCCTGTTTCTGTCTCTGCCTCTGCCTCTGCCTCTGCTTCTGCCTCTGCCTCTGCCTCTGCCTCTGCCTCTGCCTCTGCCTCTGCCTCTGCCTCTGCCTCTGCCTCTGCCTCTGCCTCTGCCCCGGCCCCTGCTTCTGCCTCTGCCTCTGCCTCTGCTTCTGCCTCTGCCTACCTCTGCCTCTGCCTCTGCCTCTGCCTCTGCCTCTGCTTCTGCCTCTGCCCCTGCTTCTGCCTCTGCCTCTGCCTCTGCCTCTGCTTCTGCCTCTGCCCCTGCTTCTGCCTCTGCCTCTGCCCCTGTTTCTGTCTCTGCCTCTGCCTCTGCCTCTGCCTCTGCCTCTGCCTCTGCCTCTGCCTCTGCCTCTGCCTCTGCCTCTGCCTCTGCCTCTGCTTCTGCCTCTGCCCCTGCTTCTGCTTCTGCCTCTGCCTCTGCTTCTGCCTCTGCCTCTGCCCCTGCTTCTGCCTCTGCCCCTGCTTCTGCCTCTGCCTCTGCCTCTGCCCCTGCTTCTGCCTCTGCCCCTGCTTCTGCCTCTGCCCCTGCTTCTGCCTCTCCTTCTGCCTCTGCCTCTGCCTCTGCCTCTGCCTCTGCCTCTGCCTCTGCTTCTGCTTCTGCCTCTACCCCTGCTTCTGCTTCTGCCTCTGCCTCTGCCTCTGCATCTGCCTCTGCTTCTGCTTCTGCCTCTGCCCCTGCCCCTGCTTCTGCTTCTGCCTCTGCCTCTGCTTCTGCCTCTGCCTCTGCCTCTGCCTCTGCCTCTGCCTCTGCTTCTGCCTCTGCTTCTGCTTCTGCCTCTGCCCCTGCTTCTGCCTCTGCCTCTGCCTCTGCCCCTGCCACTGCCTCTGCCTCTGCCCCTGTTTCTGTCTCTGCCTCTGCCTCTGCCTCTGCCTCTGCCTCTGCCTCTGCTTCTGCCTCTGCCCCTGCTTCTGCCTCTGCCTCTGCTTCTGCCTCTGCCTCTGCCTCTGCCTCTGCCCCGGCCCCTGCATCTGCCTCTGCCTCTGCCTCTGCTTCTGCCTCTGCCCCTGCCTCTGCTTCTGCCTCTGCCTCTGCCTCTGCCTCTGCCTCTGCCTCTGCCTCTGCCTCTGCCTCTGCCTCTGCCTCTGCCTCTGCCTCTGCCTCTGCCTCTGCCTCTGCCTCTGCTTCTGCTTCTGCCTCTGCCCCTGCTTCTGCTTCTGCCTCTGCCTCTGCCTCTGCATCTGCCTCTGCTTCTGCTTCTGCCTCTGCCCCTGCTTCTGCTTCTGCCTCTGCCTCTGCCTCTGCTTCTGCTTCAGCCTCTGCCCCTGCTTCTGCTTCTGCCTCTGCCTCTGCCTCTGCTTCTGCCTCTGCCTCCGCCCCTGCTTCTGCCTCTGCCCCTGCTTCTGCCTCTGCCTCTGCCCCTGCTTCTACCTCTGCCCCTGCTTCTGCCTCTGCCCCTGCCTCTGCCTCTGCCCCTGCTTCTGCCTCTGCCTCTGCCTCTGCCTCTGCCTCTGCCTCTGCCTCTGCCTCTGCCTCTGCCTCTGCTTCTGCTTCTGCCTCTGCCCCTGCTTCTGCTTCTGCCTCTGCCTCTGCCTCTGCCTCTGCATCTGCCTCCGCTTCTGCTTCTGCCTCTGCCCCTGCTTCTGCTTCTGCCTCTGCCTCTGCCTCTGCATCTGCCTCTGCTTCTGCTTCTGCCTCTGCCCCTGCTTCTGCTTCTGCCTCTGCCTCTGCTTCTGCCTCTGCCTCTGCCTCTGCCTCTGCCTCTGCTTCTGCTTCTGCCTCTGCCCCTGCTTCTGCCTCTGCCTCTGCCTCTGCCCCTGCCACTGCCTCTGCCTCTGCCCCTGTTTCTGTCTCTGCCTCTGTCTCTGCCTCTGCCCCTGCTTCTGCCTCTGCCCCTGCTTCTGCCTCTGCCTCTGCCCCTGTTTCTGTCTCTGCCTCTGCCTCTGCCTCTGCCTCTGCCTCTGCCTCTGCCTCTGCCTCTGCTTCTGCCTCTGCCTCCGCCTCTGCCTCTGCCTCTGCCCCTGCTTCTGCCTCTGCCCCTGCTTCTGCCTCTGCCTCTGCTTCTGCCTCTGCCTCTGCCTCTGCCTCTGCCCCGGCCCCTGCTTCTGCCTCTGCCTCTGCCTCTGCTTCTGCCTCTGCCTCTGCCTCTGCCTCTGCCTCTGCTTCTGCCTCTGCCTCTGCCTCTGCCTCTGCCTCTGCCTCTGCCTCTGCCTCTGCCCCGGCCCCTGCTTCTGCCTCTGCCTCTGCCTCTGCCTCTGCCTCTGCCTCTGCCTCTGCCTCTGCCTCTGCCCCTGCTTCTGCCTCTGCCTCTGCCCCTGCTTCTGCCTCTGCCTCTGCCTCTGCCTCTGCCTCTGCCTCTGCTTCTGCCTCTGCTTCTGCCTCTGCCTCTGCCTCTGCCTCTGCCTCTGCCTCTGCCTCTGCCTCTGCCTCTGCCTCTGCTTCTGCCTCTGCCTCTGCCTCTGCCTCTGCCTCTGCCTCTGCTTCTGCCTCTGCCCATGCTTCTGCCTCTGCCTCTGCTTCTGCCTCAGCCTCTGCCTCTGCCTCTGCCCCGGCCCCTGCTTCTGCCTCTGCCTCTGCCTCTGCCTCTGCCTCTGCCTCTGCTTCTGCCTATGCCCCTGCTTCTGCCTCTGCCTCTGCCTCTGCCTCTGCCTCTGCCTCTGCTTCTGCCTCTGCCTCTGCCTCTGCCCCTGCTTCTGCCTCTGCCTCTGCCTCTGCTTCTGCCTCTGCCCCTGCCCCTGCTTCTGCCTCTGCCTCTGCCCCTGCCCCTGCTTCTGCCTCTGCCTCTGCCTCTGCCCCTGCTTCTGCCTCTGCCCCTGCTTCTGCCTCTGCCTCTGCCCCTGCT
>OY365813.1:27223423-27375923 GCA_959347315.1 Bimastos eiseni | reverse complement strand
TCTCTCTCTCTCTCTCTCTCTCTTCACTCTCCTGTTATTATATATGCATAATGCATAAGCTTACATAATATAAAAATCGTAAAATCGTTTTTACGCTCATAATCCTTTTATGTGGTGACGCTAGTTTTACGTCATCGCAAAAGCGACCGGTACGAACTGTCGAGAGAAACCGTCTTATTTCCCAACGGAAATTCGATGAATTTCTCCCCGAAACTCATTTCCTCTTTTGCATCTTTCTTCCACCAATAACGCAATAACTAAGTTTTAGCGTGAATTGTGTTAATTTTGGCCCCAAATTCCGGACTTTCTTCACTGATTGCATTTAGATCTCTAGGATGGAACTCTACCCGCAAACGCATACGAAGCATCCTCATTTTGCCAAATAGTAAATAACTCCTAAACTGCTCATACTCTTATAGTCCCAGTCCCAAGCATAGATAAAGGAGGGACGACGCCAGTGATCTACATGTATGATATCACACAGTGTCGTTAAACTGTAACTAACCAATCCAGTAGTGGATCGTTCACACACACACACACACACACACACACACACACACACACACACACACACACACACACACACACACGTGCATGCACACACACAGACACACGCGCATACACACACACACACACACGCGCATGCACACACACAGACACACGCGCATGCACACACACAGACACACGCGCATGCACACACACAGACACACGCGCATACACACACAGACACACGCGCATACACACACACAGACACACGCGCATGCACACACACAGACACACGCGCATGCACACACACAGACACACGCGCATACACACAGACACACGCGCATACACACACACAGACACACGCGCATACACACACACAGACACACGCGCATGCACACACACAGACACACGCGCATACACACACAGACACACGCGCATGCACACACAGACACACGCGCATGCACACACACTTGCATATAACATACGAGCGATGTTCCCTCTCATTTCTTACAGATAGTGTGCGCAAAGAAATTTCTGTGTGCACCTTTCTAGAAATGGTTCACCGGATGCACAATTCCGAGTTGAATGCGATTACAGTTAAATAAAAACCATATCTATATGTCAACGGTGATAAGTTCTGGTAACCTAAGAAAAATCACATGTCTGAAGATAAATTAGGGAACGTATTAGGAACCAAAGTTTCTGGAGGAAGGTAGGCCGCAGCCGGCTAGGAGACTCGATTTACATAGTTTCATGAAAAAATGTGTGCGGCACACTAAAAATCTTGTGTGCGCTGGTGGCACATGAGCACAGCTTAGAGGGGACATTGCATACGACTGATACGAGCCTCTATATGAAGAGTATTTACTACGTACCCCTGTTGTTAGACGACGTTTTTGTGCTGGAGCAGACTTGTTGAACCTGGACGGCGATTATCTTGCACGAAAAGTTCGTATCGTAAGCAGTAACGACGCCTTGTATCCAGATATTCAGAGATATCTCAAAACGTATCCTATTACCATACCATTCTAATTGATTTCAAAATGCCTCTTGGCCCGTTTCGATATATTTATATAAATTCTATATCCTCGTATGCAGGTCATTGAATACCAGAGCGAACATCGCTACCTGTGCTCCCTCCTATCGGTGCCTGACATGTCTGTCTGTATGTCTGTCTCACCATCTTTCGATCTCTCTCTCTCTCTCTCTCTTTCTCTCTCTCTCTCTCTCTCTCTCTCTTTCGTTGTCTTGTAGACCTACGCTATTGTTGTTTCATTCCTACGATTCCCGATCATAGGCTGCCGATTCTTACAGCTATCCGTGTAGGCTACACGGTGCCAACATTGTGACGACACGGAGGGGTGCGTTATGTAAACCGACTCGGGGTGGAATAAATTCTAAGTAGGTATTAGCACCGTGTAGCACTAATCTGTTACTTGTAGTATCTACGGGTTTATACGCATGTTATACTTTGGTGATAATTACATGGTGATTGTGAACACTTAACGACGCATATATTATGTCCAAAGCCTGGATAAAGAAGGAGGGCGACTCTAACAATCCTTGCTATCGTTAAATTGAAACTACCGCCACTGTATCACTCTCCATTCCTTGCACTCTGGCAGTGCCAGTCCAAAGTCTGGATAAAGGAGCAGGGCGACGTTAATGATCCTTGCTATCGCAGTGTCGTTAAACTGAAACAACTGCGTTAGAAGCCCTTACTCCCGCGGTTCCTGGGCTCCGCCGAACGTTTCGATATCTCTGTACCTAGGGATTACATTCTCAAATATTGAAGTATTTATTACGGCTCTACCTAAATAACTGAGTCTTCTGAGACTTTCGCATATCAGACTTTCCGATACCAACAAACAGCGATTTATTGCACTGAACTTAAGACCAATGCTTTCGTAAGAGATAAGACAATCCCACAGGAGACATTGGTACTTATCGAGTCCTTCAAAGTCAGATTATATTCCAGCATACATCAAGTTATGAAACGCGTGTACAAAAATCAACATTGCACCCGTCTCATCCGTAATAACCATTTCGGAACTTGAGGAAAAAAGAGTTACTGAGTTTTGACCACGAGTATCATTCAAAGAGAGGAATTAATGGTGATAAATATTCGCTGAGTATACCTACTTCCGACAAGAGCTGAGATAAGAAGCCAGGCCCTCAGCAGATGATTAGGGAGCTGGAATAGGCAGGGCGAACTTAATGCGGTCTATAATAGAAGATATGACTTTTAAAAGAGAGTGAGCATAAATTATGTGTGTGCAGCTGTGAGTCTGCCTGTCTGCCTGGCTGTGTTTCTGTCTGTCTGTCTATCTGTGCTTCTGTTTGTCTGTCTGTCTATCTGCCTGCCTGCCTGCTTGCCTGTCATTCTTACTTCTACCCTGGGGTTGGTTTTGATAGAGAAAGTTGGCGGTGTAAGATCACACGAATCAGTGGGTTTTGGCAAGGTCGAAATAAGAGAAAGCATTTGTAAGATATGCTCACTAAGAAGGTTGCGTAGAGATATGGAGGAGAACCGGACAGACAAATACAGAGACAGTATCTCTGTCTGTCTGTCTGTCTGTCTGTATGTCTGTCTATCTCTCATTCTCTGTGCGTGTGTGTGTATGCATGTGTCTATTCATACTATGTATTGCAATAACAGTAACAAACAATTTTTGTTGCTTTCCTCAACTGATAAAAACTAAAAACGTGAGTACATTAAAACATGAACTAGCGTAATATACAAAAGATACAAATAAGCTGAGTGCTTGAGGCTCAATATGGAGAAATGCATTAATGAATATAAGCAAGCATGTATGCATGCATGTGAGTATGTGTGTATGCAAGCATTCATGTATGCATGCATGTAAATATGTATGTATGCATGCATGCATGTAAGTGTGCATTTATGTATGTATGTATATGCAGTTTATTTATATCATCTGCATCTTAGTTACAGAAAAATTATGCGTCTTCTCACAAGCGATGAAGTTGTCTTTTAATCTGTATATAATTAAATAACTTATCATCATAAACGAAGCCGTCTTCAGGATTATATATGTAGGCTACGGTGATTTTGGAATAGTACGGCACACCGTGACAACGTACGGCTTCTGAAACCGATTTGGTCTCGACCGTCAAAAGCCATACTGGACCCGATGTAATCGTCCCCCAAAGTCCCAAACAAACGTGCGATAACGGATATAAATATATTTATCCATTATATATTTATATTTTATATTCAACTATCAGAGGAATACACAATACACACAAGCCACGCGCATATAAATTTGTGTGTGCGTGTGTTTTCTAGATATGTATGGTGGGTTTTGGCACTTGCAGTGAAGGTAGGCGTTGTGGGGGTGGGCTGTGGATGCAGTAGAAGGAGTGATGTCGCTTGTCATCGGGTGATGTCAACGTTGTCGCTTTCTCGTCAATTGAGAATGACGCTCCTCACAGAAACTGTGATCATCAGGACATGAATATTTTACGAATCGGAGCGTCACTCTGACCGGTGAAGCGGCGGATGAGAAGGCAGCGGATGAGGAGGCAGAGGATGAGGGGGCAGAGGATGAGGAGGCAGAGGATGAGGAGGCAGAGGATGAGGAGGCAGAGGATGAGGAGGCAGAGGATGAGGGGGCAGAGGCTGAAGGGGAAGCTGCTGAGGAGGCAGCGTCTGAGGAGGCTGAGGAGGCAGAGTCTTGCAGCCGTCGAATGCTGTTGTGATGGATGCGGAAGGAGTCGCGACCGGATTTGGGCGTAGTTGGAAGGATGGTATAGAGGGCGTTCAGACGGATGAAGAGAGAGGAGGCAGCACTCAGAGTTAGGTTTAACTTTAAGAGAAAGAGAGAGAGAGAGAGAGAGAGAGAGAGAGAGAGAGAGAGAGAGAGAGAGAGAGAGAGAGAGAGAGCGGGAGAGAGAAGGAGACAGACAGACGGACAGACAGACAGATAGACATAGAAAGATACATAGAGATAGAGAGAGACAGGTAGACAGAGAGCGAGACATAGTGACTGACTGACTGACTGACTGATTTTATTTATTTATTGATAGATTGATTGATCTTTTGTTGCTTCATTTATGATGGGGACAATTATAAAATAGATTGCCACATAGACTGAGAGATACATTCAGAGATATTAAAGGCATGCAGAGGAGCAGCACAAAGACAGGAACAGTCAGCGATACACCGACAAAGCGATCAATTGCCTAACAAGAAGTTCAAATGACGTCATTCGTTTTTTGATCTTCATTATATATTTCCCTAAAACGGCGATCAGCCAACGTCCAACACCAACCGTTGGGTAACACACGCTTCTTTAACCGTTGCTGTGAGCCGCGTTTAATTGCCAATATCATGCGATACGCCGAAGCTGCTAGAATTCCAATCGTCCTGTTGCAAGGCCAGATGTATCTCCTTTGCTAGCCACGAAGATTCCTACTGATGGCCAAGGAATCTATATATCATTAGAGGAATGGTTACTCGTCAAATATTCGCGAACACGTTTTACTCTTAAACATAGATGTCGCGGTGTCGCCCAATTTAAATTTTGCTTTTAATTTAAAATATGATGTTATTAACCTCCAAAGTTATTTTTTAAATATTTTGCTGTCATAATATTCGTCAATTCATCTTCATAACTAGAAGTTATTGAATTAGCTTGTTTTGTCAAAAAGAAGTGAAAATTTAAAAAAATCTACTCGGAGGAGCTCCCAGTCCAACCTCGGCCAAATAAGACAAATACTTCCTACGCAGTATTCTATAATGTAACAACATCAGCCCCGTCTGAGCTTCAGTTCAATCTTCCACTCTTGTGACAGCATGCAGGTGTGTTCTTATTAACCGAAAAGCACGATACTCCATCGTAGAGGTCCGAGAGAAAAGGACAAGAAGGAGACCCTGCGAGACAGAGCGCACGCTCTACCAGCGACAGGACAGCAAAGTTCCTCAAGGTAAGTTGGTGCAGCGCAACAAAGGCAGCGACAGTTAAAGAAAGATATCCGAAATGCAATGCGTGGGTAATGGATACCGTAACCAATCTAAAATATCCTGCATATATATGTATATATATACATATATAGGGTCCATAATATAGGCGGATACGTGGCCAGTGCTGGATATATGGTTGAAAGTTGGCAGGCGGTGTTAAACCAAAGGTCACGACGGCTCTCTGTGGAATCCGACCCATCAGCCTCGGTCTCCAAAAAGGCTGAACTTGACCTTAGGAGGAGATTTACGAGGCAATGGCTGGGATATCAAGTTCGAGGCGAAAGAGATTATCGAACGACGTAAAATATGAACCCGATAGTGTTTCTCTACGATTGATCGCTGGTGGGTTGATTGGAGGGAAGGTGGTGGAAGGGGGCTGAATGGTAATGGGCCAGAACGAAAAACAGAAGGACGCTGGTTCGATCTGTAATAGCACTTATATGGTTCGCTCAAAGGTTCACTCCTAAGGTTAAGTGAGAAGTAAGACAGATTGACGCATTGATGAAAATAAAAATAATTATAATTATAATAATGATAATAATAATTATTATTATTATAAAAATAATAATAATAATAATAATACAAATAGTAATAATAGCCTAAAAATAATAATGATCATTACTATAATAGTAATAGTAATGATAATAATAGTTACAACAACAATTATAATTATAATAATTTTTTTAAATATTGACAATCACAACCCAATTTTTCTGTCTCTGGACAATTTTGTATCACCTGAGCGATCAGAACTACCTCGAGTAAAAATAACAGCAATAATAATAATGTTAACAAACATTTCGTATAATTTCCCAATGACAAACCGTAGTATTCAATTAAGTTCAATTCATTTTATCGAAGCCATTGAAAGTAAAAACAAATAACAATTTACCATCAACCAGCAACAACAGGGGACCCAGAAAGAACAATAGTCTCGCTAGGTAGGGCCGCCTGAGATTTCTAAGTAATTTATAACATTGAGACAAGTAAGACAGAATTAGAGAATTTAGAGTCAATGGCCAAAGAATGATAAATTGCACGTTCAGCATGTAGTATCAAATAGTCCAACTGTGCCTTGCCTCCTAGACGAAAGCAACAGCGTGAATCGAAACCTGATGATAAACGGTTCCATTATCAGGTGGTGTTCAGAAAGGTCGGCGAAGTTATCGGCCAATGGAATGGAAGTGTTATCGCAGCTGCAGGCAAAGCATTGTTTAGGACCTTCTGTCATGTGTAGTTCGAAGAGCACCTGTTCTCAATGGTACCATCCGTGGCAATGCTCGTGGTTATTCGCTTGCAGGAAACGCCAAATTGGACCACTCACTATCCCGTTATGCGTTGCAAGGTTGTCAGTGATTATCTTCGCAGCTGTAGGCTAAGCTTTGTTTCAGACATTCTTTCACGCGCAGTCCGACAAACACCTGTTCTCAAGGAATGGTTGCTCGTGGTATTGCATTGCTTTCATGGATTGAATTTAAGCATTTGTAGAGCGCCTATAGTAGGGTGAACGGTGAACCGTTCAAGGGGCTACGAGAAAAGAAGCAGGTTTTGAGAAAAGCAAAAGAGGATGAGAGACTGTCAGATAGAATTTTAGAGCGAACAGAAGAAGACAGAGCCTTCCTAAGAGAGGGGCCAATCGAAGCAAAGAATCGAGACTGAGCCATAGCAGTTATTGCACGATGAACCAACAGGTCAAGTCTGTTGGATGAACGAAGTGGACTGAGGGAGGAAGCTAAATGAGGCAGAAGTAAGTAGCTTTCAAAGTACGATTCCTTCTGACAAATTCGACAACGTTCCTGTAGTGCGTTGAACGTTTTTCAGTGATATGTTAAGATTCTTCACGCCTTTAATTTCCAGATACAATAATGAATGACGCATTAGACTCCTGCATGCCTACAAGAATTGATCTGGCCATAGAATTGACGGCAGTGAATGGTCTATTCAAGAGGAAGAATTTGGTTTGCGTTAGCATAGGCCTTTCTATAATCCATCAAACAGTTATCATTGAGAGGACTAAAATGATGGAGAAGCGAAGCTCTTTGAAACCGTTTCTTTTTACCTGGGGTTTCTGCGCCGAGAGCGACTTTAAACAGCTATTTTGTGAGAGGCGCTATATAAATCTAAGGATATGATATGACATTACATGCAACGATGCATAACTGGACAGTAACTACAAATCTACATAAATGGTTGCCCAACCGAAAATGAAACAATAACCAATTTCACCTAGTCCAATCTGTCCCACCTGTGTTTTCTAAGCAATTTGCAGATAATAATAATAATAATAATAATAATATTAATAATAATAATAATAATAATAATAATATTAATAATAATAATAATAATAATTTGATGATGATGATGATGATGATGATGATGATAATGATGATGATGATAATGATGATGATGATGGCTATGGTGATGGTGATGGTGATAACAATAACAGCCAGCCGTAAATTCATTGCATGCCAGTTGCATGTGAGGCTTAAACCGCATGAAAATATTACCTCAGAGCAGCCTTGATTGCGGACACTTGACATCAAGTGGCCAGCACGTTCATTTCCATCAATTGGTTCTGGCCATTTATACCGGCTAGCGACCTATCCTAATACAATTTGAAGCTAATAATAGTGATATTAAATGGCCAATATGGTAAGAAAACAAACACCTGATGAACGGCAAGCACAATGCTTAATTACTCGCTGTGAGGCCATGCATGAAAGCTGACACATCTGAACGAGCGGGAAAAGGGGAATACCGAACATAGAATCGTTCAGAAACCAATTTTTTGTAGCAGTAGTAGTTGCTTTATATTAACGACACTACGTGAAAGCAAGGATCATTAGCGTCGCCCTCCTGCTTCGTCCAGGCTAGGGACTGGCACTGCCGTGGTGCAAACAGTGGCGGAATTGTTCATCATTTTAATAGAAGTAGTAGTTTCAGTTTAACGACAGTGTGATAGCGAGGATCATTAGCGTCGCCCTCCTACTTCGTCCAGGTTTGGGACTGGCACATGCAATGGCTGTGAATAGATTGCATCGAGTTGGAAGGCTCGTAAATTACCTCTCGCAGTCAGACCACCGAGAGGGGCAGAGGCAGAGGAAAATGCTCAGGAACCTGGCGATTTTACTGGCCCGGACGATGGAACTTAAGCGTTTCAAGAATATTACACTCAGTTAAACGAAGGTGCCCGCTTTCGGCTTCAAGGTTGGATTCTACTGCACAGAGAATCAGAATTTCTTTATTTCGCAAACACAATGGCGATTTCATACATGTTTTTGTAACATAAAAGAGATACTTTGCGTTTCTGCAAAGATACTGTAGAACTATTTGACACACTTTCTTCATCGTACAATGGAAATATGTTGATAGCAATGCCTACAGAGCATCCTGTCTACATGAAAGTGCGTACGCAAACGGATATTGCCCTGCCAAAAAGAACGTTCATCACAATGAAGTCGATGCACCCAATTACGTTTTCTTTCCACTTCATGTCAAGCTTGGAGCCTTCGACGTAGGCAGAGACTTGGTCCTGGGTTGGGGTTTGGGGGTGGAGGTGCTAGATGGGGCTTGGAGGACAGGTATAAAAAACTCAATTATCGAACATGGATTCACCAAGAAAAGGATGAAAAGTGGGAAAACACTACACACGTTTATAATATTTATCAGATATTTATTAAAAATTTGGAGGTGGTATAAGCAGCTCTATCCCCATTAAAATTTAAGAGGGGACCGTACCCTCCTGCCCCCATGAGTCTCCGCCTCTGGTCTTGTATTAGTGAAGAACTTTCTGAAGGCATTGAGCAAAGAGGAAAGAGTCTCAACTACGAAGGGATAAGTTTCTTAACGCAAGTGAAGCCAATATATGAGAGGGCAGCAGGTCTTTTGGTCAACGCAAGTAACGAATGGCGCCTTCACTTTTCCGTTAACGAAGTTTGATTAACTGCCCGATAGTGTCTAAAGGACGTTGTAACCAACTTTCTGAGCAACATAACAACTAACCAAATCGTCGATCATATTTTACTGGTAGTTCTTACATTTCTAAAAGTATTCATGCGTCTGTTCCGAGGAAGAGGAGGACTAAGAGGAGGAGGAGGAGGAGGAGTAGGAGGAGAGTAGATTTCAAGGACATTCGGCATCGTAGAAAATACCACGAGTTCTTCCTCCATTAGACGTATGCAATGTGTGATTTACAAAAATGGAGTCTACGTCAGTTACTGTTCTGATAAATCCTCTCGGAATCCGTGACTTCAACCTTCAGGGGCACTCCGGAGAATTTGTTCGACGTCCGCGATTCGCCGGCGGCCACGACGACGGAGAAGGACCGGCCTTGAGGGCGGCACCGACAGCGAAGCATCTCCGATACCTTCGACCGAAAGGTCTTTCCGAGGAGACAGTAGACGACGAAGTTGCTGGCCGAGTTGAGAACGACGAGAAAGTTGGCGGCGACGATGTACGAAGAGTTCTGGTTGTTGAGAAAGAGGTCTGGGTTGATGGAGTCGGCGACGTTGACAGCCAGGGAGGGGGTTCCACCGACGAAGAAGATGAGAACGATCGTCAGAGGGATGACGGTCAGGTTCTGCTCTCGTCTCTGCCGATACTGCAGCTGTTGCCAGCGTTGCTTCCCACGGCGCAGCGCCAGCACCAGCCGGAGGTTGAGAAAGAGCAGCATAAGTAGGGGAATGAAGAAGAGCAGGAGGGAGTAGAGAACGCAGGTATAGAGGTACCTGTAGACAGGGTGCGTTCCCACCGGCGTCTTCTGCATGTCGACGCCGAACTCGAAGTACCGTGGAATGTTGAAGCCGATCGAGGCGACAGTTATGACAGCCACGGCCGCACGTACCTTCGACAGAGTGCAGACAGCCGCGGCCTGGAGAGGATGGCAGATGGCGACCCATCGCTCGCAGGACACGAGGACCGTCAGCCATACGGTTGTCATCTGTGTCGTCATCATGATCGGCCAGACGAGATACTGGACATGGCTTCGGCAGCTGAGGAGCTCCAGTCCGCTGACCGGATAGGCGTGGACGTTGACCACCGTCTGGGCGGTGAAGACGCTGACGAGGAAGGCCGAGTCGGAGATGGAGAGGATCCGTAGAACGAAGAACATCGGGGACCGTCCGAACGCCCTCTGGAGAACGACGAACGAGAGGCAGTTGCCGCCCAATCCCAGGAGGCTTACGACCCCGGTTACCCACACTCCAAGAACGTCAATCAGCTTGTCGGCCATCTCACCACCGCTCCCGCCGCCCGTCAAACCCTCAACGCTAGTTCGCCCGTCTGGCTCGCCTTCTAGGCCGGAATTTAATCCAGCGACGTACGAACCGTTCGACCGATCTCGTAGCCACGATAGGTCGTCCGGACCCATGTCCGTCTCACTCCGCAAGAACGTCGAATGGACGCCGGTGGAATAGTCCAGAACGACCGTCTGACCGCTTAGACGGGTGGCTGCATCGAAAGCGCTTGAGACTGTTTGCTGCATTGAGAGAACTACTATAGAGACGGGTTTTTGCATTGAAAAGCCACTGACTGCTGCACACTGAGAATGCTGTATCGGGAGAGCTAAAGACTTTTGCGGCAGTGAGAGAGACAGACAGAGGCAGAGAAAGAGAGAGAGACAGACAGACAGAGACAGAGACACAGAGAGAGAGAGAAAGAGAGAGAGAAGCAGAGGAACAGAGAGAGAGGGAGAGAAACAGACAGACAGAGGAGACGGGTGATTGTATTGAGAGAGCTGGAGGCAGCGGAAATAGAGGCAGCATCACCGTTACCGGACGTTAGACGCCATTCGCTGCAGAGTTAATTTTCAGACTCGTTCAGACAACTTGAAGCTGCATTGAACAGCAATAACAGCCGTAACAAACTCTTATGCAGCAGCTGAATGCGATTAAATCGCAAGTCATTGGTAACAAATAAAACCTGGCGGATTTCGATTCCTCGCGGATACGACACTAATCTCCGAGTCGTGCTGGGAGAAGATTCGTTTAACGTTCTTGGCCTATGCTTGTAAAGAATTTGTAGGCAATTGTTTTGGACAATTTTGGTAGAAAATTTTGGTAGACTGTCTTTGTAGACGATTTTTTGGCCGACAATGTTTGAATAAAGTCGTAATAGACAATTTTTTTAGACAATACTTGCAGACAATTTTAATTGACTGCTTTTCTAGCCGATTTTTATCAGACAGTATCTGTAGCCGATTTTTATGTAGGCCTTACATTTTAGAAGACAATTCTTGTAGACAATATTAGGGGACAAGTGCTGCGTTGTAGGCCTACTCTTTAAAATTTCATTGGGTATTTAGACACGATTGGTGCAATAATTTTCCGCCATTATATAAGTGACTTACGTTGGCCTACTGGTCAATTTATGACTGTAGCTATCTTGAAGGTGTTATGCTCATACGATACGGATTCAATCTGGAACTGTTCGAGACAGCGATTTATTTTGCATTGGTCTTCTATGGCAGACTTAGTAAGGTACGGATAAGATAGAGTGAGCAAGGATATAATAAATCTTTTGGCTACCGAGCTCTGCAAATTGCAATGCAAAGTCGATCGTTTTAATTGGTCTATTATAATTGCAAATTAAAAGGTAAGATTTAAGGAGAGATTGAAAAGTCCATGTGTACTGTATCTGTTAATTTATTTAGCGCCATTCAGTTGCCTTTCAAAGTGCGAAAACCCTGGAAGCAGAAAGAATGAAAAAGTAACCAAGCAAAACACGTAGAGATTAGGGAAGGATATCCCAATGGTGGCAATAGATCTAGATTGGGCCATTGCGGTTCCATCGCGGAACAAATAGAGCATGTCAGCTCAAATGAAATAGAATTAAAAATACAATGCATACAAGCATATTTGTATGCACATTTGCAAGCCTGCAAACATAGGTGGCCTGTCATGAAATTCTACTATCGATATGTAGTTGTTGCAGCTTAACGGCACTGTGTGATAACTTAGATCATTAGCTTCGCCCTCCTTCTTTATACAGGCTTGGGACTGGCACTGTCAGCGTGCATACAGTGGCGGAGATTTTTTATCCAAGGAGTGCCAGCCAGTATAAGAAATAAAGAATGGATCAAAAGATCGTGTTACAATTAGACCTACATGTACGCAGTTGGTCGGCTTTCGGTAGTCGACCCAGAGACGCTATTTCTATTAGATATAATGCCAACGACCAATAGCTTGCTGGACTGGTAATAGGCACATTCGATTTGCAGACAGTATCTTTACCAGATTTTTGTTATTCATTATTGCTCAGGAGGCATCTGTTAATTTTCGCCTGGGTTAGGCCCATACTACACTATGCCAATCGTATCGCATCGTTTCGCGCTGACAATTTACAAGGCGCTCCTTATAGTAGGCCCCTACTATCGCGTGACAACCTTGAGGAAATAATAAGCAACGAGAGCATGAGTGTGGGATAACAGAGGGTCTGTCGCTCCACGTAGAAGGGCTCACGATGGCCTATACTGGTCGGTAAAAATAAAAATTTACCGACTTAAGTACCCAGGGTCAAGTCATTCAATACAGCAATTCAACTTCGACCCTTGGTTGACTAATTAAACTAATACGCTCGCCTCACGTGCTAACTAGTCAAAGGACTTGAACAACGACGCCGTGTAAACGTTCAGTATTTTGACCAGAACACAGTCCGTCAGATCTAGGACTCATCATATGCACAGTAATAAATGTCTAAGACAACTGTAAATGGAGACAGGAAACAGAGAATGCTGGGTGTGTATTAGGTCCGTAGTACCCATCATGACTATACCAAAGTTCAGTGGCTAAGTGACCTCACGGGTTATTGGTAACTGGGATGAATACGGAGTAGCTCTATCACAACGTAAACATAACATCAGTGCCTGTTACGCTTGTCTTGTCTTGTATTGTCTTGTCTGGTCAGGTCTTGTCTTGTCTTGTCTTCAGCCATCCTTGGTCCGAGGGTTGGCTGCACCATGGACAACTCTGCGCCATCTGTTCCTATTCCTGGTCTCTTGTGATAACTGGGTGAATGATAGTTCAGTCCACAGCTTCATGTTATCTATCTATATCATCCTCGGCCTCCGCGGGCCTGAGCTTCCGGTACTGTGCATTGGAGGATCTCCTTTTCTAAACAATCATCCGACGCACAGCACTGTATGCTTGTTGATAAATACATGCAGTCCATTGGAGAGCAGTCGCTGCTGTTTTACATCTATGAATTTATATAGCGCCTATCGCAGTGGACATTGATTGATCAGAAGCGCTGCAATGCGAAAGTCCCAGTGAGTAGAAAGTCGACTTGATACAACGATCATTAACAGTTGAATAAGTCATCGATACACTTTAGATATCAACACAAATTCCAAAGATTTTATTGGTCACTGACTTGTAATCTAGTAACACAATTAGAGTTACAAAGAAGCATGATCGGGGGATTAGCTGGGAGCAATAATGAAGGAAAAACCCTAAGGGGCTGAGGTCCCCTTAGCAGGAGCACCATTTCGTAGTAAAGCTTAGACTCTATATTATTATTCCTGGCCACAATTATAGTCTACCAGAAGACGCATAGACTTGCATAATGTTTAAAATTAAAGTCGACCCAAGTTTACTATGTTGCTGTTGATTCTCGTGTGGTAATGCGTTTAAAGAACGAGAAGCCTACTTTCACTGACTGTCATTACAATTCCAGTCATCCAGTGACGCAGTGACCCGGTTATTATCGGGTGTATAAAGGCAAGTGGGGCACAAGCGGCGTGATCATCTCCAGAGGCACGATTGAACGCGTATCAGAAGACGCAACAGCTCTAGGGTGAAGTATAAAGGCCTCACAGACACCAATGGCATCGAAGACTCAAAGTGGAATGTCTGCCACCGCAGAGGTATTTTTGTCGTTGCAGGAAACTGATTTCTCTGCGCATGTATCTATGCATGTGGTCATCCTGTTAATCAGTATCTCCAAACTTCTAAAGCGCCACTTGAAAGCCAGCACTGGGCACCGGCTTATTCACGAGCACCGTGTCGAGATGGAGGGGTTGTTCAAAGGGTATGGTCAGAAGCATGTTTGTCCGTTTGTCAGAGCTTCAGAGCGTAGCCGCTAAGGTGGGTGTCGTTTATTGACCAGTCATATTGAACGGTTCAGATTTTTTTGAGCTCATCTTCTAACCACAGTCCCACATTGACATCCCACCATCTTGTGCAGGAGAAGCAAATTCACGATGTCGTTCATCTCTTCTCCATTTATTATTAAAGTACAAGTTTCATCAGTCTCGTTATCGTCATCGTCATAAATAGTACTGAGTATGGATGTCATACTTTCAGTCGATCCATATGTCATCTGATCTCTGGCGCAACCGTAATTATCCAACCAGAGTAATTCCTCATCTCCCACAACATATTCACTGCACCGACCACGTGACCCTGCTGCTCGACTACGGGTGCAATGCAGACATCCAGGTATGTCGAGACCTTGTCTCCACAGCTGCCCAACTGGGAGACAACGTAGGCGTGGACGAGTTCAGCGCAGAGGAGGACCTAAAGGACCTTCTGGATCCCTCTGAGATGTTCGTCCTCAGAGACCCAACGACTGGTGACGTCCAGGCGATCGTCCTCATCGTACTACCATGCTACGGCAGAAGCCTCGATCCGTGCCTCGCCGAGATTCGCGTCTTTCGGTCACGTGATTTGTCAACTAATGATGACGTTTATGGGTCGCTGGTGGAGGTGGCTGAGCGACTGGCTATGCAATTGGACGTGGGATACACTCAGTGCATGGTCTGCGTCGCCGATTCCTGTAATGCATTGAAGAGGCAGCTGAGAAGGAGGAACTTCTTCGTTGTGGCTACGATTCCAAACAGCGTCGAAATGGTCAAGGTCGGGCTGAGGGACAACGTCGTCATGGTCAAGCACCTTGGACTACTCGATCGCAAGGTCAGTCTCTTCGGGTGACCGGTGGTCAGCGAAAGGACAAGACTCGGAGATTCAGTGTACCACGATCAGATCTGTTGTCACCTGACCTGACAGAATAAAATACTTGAGTGGGGATCCTAGACAGAGGCGCGTTTACAGAAAACGAGGCCCTGGGCGCAAACATGTTTGGGGCCCTCCGAATTTATACACTGAGTCGGAGGGGCCCACTGATATGTTATTTTGTATGAAGTGCTTTCATTCACGTGTTAGCACCTGAGACATTATTTTGTATTAAATGTTTTCATTATTTGGGGGCCCTCTGAAATTTGGGGGCCATAGGCGCGCGCCTAGTGCGCCTATGGGTAAACGCGCTACTGATCCTAGGGTAATAGAAATCAAACAGGCGCGCGATGCTGACGAACAGAGTTTGATTTTGCACCCACTGTAATGTTGTCCAGTAATTATTTTGCTAGGCGGCGGTGTTTAAGATTAACTTAGATGACTGTGGTAATGAAGAGCTACAAGGTTATTGAGGTCGATTTCTTCATTATTGACTAAGAATAAAATTTTCAAACTCAGTATCTATAAAAGTTGTGGCTTGTCTTCAGTAACCTACAAATTCCAACGATTTTGCTTATTCAGTGAAAGTACGTTACGATTAATAGCCTAACTGTATGGTAGCATACTGGAAACATTTTAGTAAAATCACTTTCTGGTAATTTGTAAGCCTTTCGTTGACCCATAGTGTTGATTTATTTTGAAGCCGAGAACGAAGACTGAAGTGAAGTCGATGATTGATTCAATATTCCGTCTTTGGGCTCTGGAAGGAAAATCATCAAAATCAATTGATCTCCGTCGTGTTCCTTTCCTACCTCAGGAATTCGCCTTTGGTCCTGATATAAAGGCCACCTTTCGAAACATAGAGGTTCACGAGGTACCACTGTTCTACAAGATGTTCAAAGAGGTGATCAAGAAAGGACAGGGCTACGCCCAGCACGAAGTTCCAACGTACGACTACTTCCTGAGCTTTGTACTGGCAGGGTCCTTCTGCGTCTTCATAGAGGACCAGCTGACTAAGCATATCATCTCGTGGGCGATTATCTACGACTCGAGCTATACGCGGAGAAGTCAGACTCGAACTTTTGCGGATTGCAGTTTCGGAATCACGGAAGAGTTTCAGAACTTCGGGCTTGGATCGGTGATGATTACAGCCCTGGATGGACTCTGTGTTCAACTGGGATACGAGGTGATGCTCAACGACTACTTCGCCAGTAACCGAAGGGTTGCAGCGATTGCCCAGAAGAGCGGTTGTCTGGTGCTTGGAGTCATTCCTAAGGGAGGTTATGTTGAAGGATACGGGTGGGACGATCAGGTCATCATATGCGTCTTCCTCAGGCAGAAAGCAAAACCGTTTCTGATCCTTGCCGAGGAAAGTCTTCTTATGCATCAGAGGGCTCAAATTGCAAAGTTATCCAGGATTTAGTTGCCTACTAAGGACCGTATAATCTATAGCTGTACCTATTTGAGACCACTGCTAGAGAAAGACCAGTATAAGTATATGGACTTCCTTGCTGCCTAATAAAAACCTACGTTGTTAAGATTTTCTGCTAATGATCATTAGATAGAAACATTTAAGATGAGCGTCCATGTTAACGGGGTATAAAGTGACCTTATTCTGTATAACCAGATTATGTTCGTCTAATTATACCTCGTAATAGTTTCTATGTTCCTTCAGCTTCAAAGGCAGACCGAGTGGTGAGAAATTATGCTTCCAACTGTGACTTTCGTGGGTAAAACAACAGGCCCTAATTGTACAGCCCCAATTCAGAATCTACCACTAATGCTGTCGCGGTCGTGTTTGCACTTGGGCTGAATGATTGGAGAAGAAAGAGTTTGCCATTCACAATACGAAGGAGATTTGACACCTGAGAGGAGGAGACTCACTGCTAAGAACGGTCACAGAAGGATAAATGAAGGAAAGGTGGATATAAGAAGACCAAAAAGAGATGATGGGTTGGTTGATTACAGATGCGTATGAATTGATCAAAGGATAGGCACAACAGCGAGAGGAATGGCGAGTGGCGACGTCGGCTATTTGCACCTGCCTAAAGAGGTAGTTGATCCTGACAAAGATTACATATGGCCAATGAAACGGTACAAAGATTAATTATCACAGTGTAAATATATCTAATGAAATTACTCATTTTCAGGCGTGGTTAATTTTTTATTAAAAGCGCCAGGCAGTTCAAAGCGAGATCTAAGGCGACCTGCGTATTATTTGACTGTTGAGACGGCGCGTGGTCTATAAAAAGGAGCGCAGAGTAAACCGCATTATAAAACTATCTAGATTACATCCTCTGGACTTATGACCTATTCAACGTCTGCAAATTAATCTCTTTCTCTCTTAGACCGTAATTATAACTCATTCTCTCCTTCAACGCCAGTTCAATTGAAGGCCGAATGAAACGAAACCCGCAAACGGTTCAACATTTGAATAATGCGAGCTAACTAAACTATCGTATAGTTAGAGTTATATAGCGCCTGTTTCAGAATACTATTCCGGGGCACTCCCAGCACAAAAACCTGGGCAAAAGAAACACCTTTGAAGAGTATATATTCATATTTGTGCACGCATTAGTGTATCATTATGCGTCGTGAAGGAGTGGCCATGCATAGGACCCTCAGTTGAGATTCAACCGACCGTTCTCTTCTCAGGCGAGATATCCATCCCGTCCGTCATCGACAGGGAGCGGCCGCACCCTACTCTACCCGACCTCCCTTCCCCTTCTGCCCATCCGAGAGTTTTATATTCTCCAATTGTTGCAGATGTACGGATCGAGACACAGATAGACTACGAGGGACAGACGCACAGTAGACGAACAAGAAGAAATAGACAAGGAGAGAAATAGACAGGCACACGTAGACGTGTATGCAGAGATATTTGAAAGCAACATCTGGTGAATTACACTAAGGAATTTGCGCGTTTTCTGACGGAGGTGTTGAAGTACTTCTACATGCAATATAATTGAACATTTATTTAGCCCCTTTTCGATATATCTACTCTGAGACGCTCTCTGCGCTGGTCTAAATGACGTTGAATGTCATTTCTGACAAATTGATTAATATGCAACTAACAACCGTTATAAAAACAGTACACAGCAAGCTGAATATAGTCACAAGAGGTAGGCCCACGCACAAGCGTGGAACTTATAACCAATGGATTCCCGTCGACAGCTGACAGATGGCATGGATATAAAACTCTTTTTGTTTATGACATTCACGTGACGTTTGTCTAAATGTTATTGTGGTTCACAGGTGATTGGTGAATGATGGGGAGTTCTTTGTGAGTTCAATGTCATTAATGCCACCCAGGGATGAGGTGGGTGAGGCGGTTTCCCGTTGCCTGCCTCGCAGACAATCGTTGTGACTTGAGGTGGGTTCGAACCTGCGATCCTTCGGTTGCAAGGCACAGTACATACCACTACGCCACCGCATCTCAACTGTTTATACTTTTGTTTAATGACACTGTGTCAGAAAAAAGCAGTCCTCCTACACCTTCGTCCTAAACTTGGTAGGGACTGGCGCTGCCAGAGTGCGAGCAGAAGCAGCATAGCTATAGTCTAACGACACTGTGCCTTAACAAAGCTCGTTAGCGTCGTCCTCCTCCTTTATCCAGGCACTGTCCGAATGCAAACAGAGGCGAAGATCATCTTCCCATTGACTGGTGAATAAGTTTTTAAAAAAAGATTATTGTATTTTTTATTGGTGAACGAAGATTAGTATGATAGCGACCATATATGACCATCGCTATTCAAATGCATCGTATATAACCAACAGATTTAGAGGTAAATTAAAGCCATCCAGAGCTCAGAACTCGATCACAGAAGCCCCCATGAACGTCAAACATTGAAGCAACAATTGTGGCTGATGTTCTCGCTCACAAGGTCCGGCAAGCCTATAAATTGTGCAGACATATCTCAATTTGTCTGCGTAAATCGTCCTACAACTCACTACACGTCTCAATCGTCGTAATTGTTGTCATAATCACAAGACACAGACTTCTAAAGCGCCATTCGCAGGGTACAAGCGCATTTACGGGCGCTATGTCAATTTTGAGGGTCGTCCAAATGGTTGGCAGAAGGAGATTATCAGAGGGTCAGAGGAGGCAAAGTATATCTAGATTTATGTATACATGTATATGTATGCTATCATGCTATCAATCAAGATCAATGGTATCTTTATATATATATACATTATTTACACGTAAAACTCACCCACGGTGAACTGGGTCAGGCAGAGACAATGGCCACTCCAGTTGGCAACAAAAGATTTAAGATGTCTTTACACAGCACACAACGAGCGCTAGAAATTGGAATCCAGAGCGATCAATTAAAAGGTCTGCAACCAAGGAAGTAGTAATACATACATACATAGGCTACATATATATATGACCATAACCTTAACTCCGCCACTGCTAGTACTCGGCCAGTGCCAGTCCCAAGCCTGGATAAAGGAGGAGGGCAACGCTGAATGTCTTTGTTACCTCACATTTTCGCTAAACTGAACCAAATGCTTTCATTATCACCTCAACTAGTAGAACACAGTGATGATACTACATGTACATTGCACATGCCCAAACAGAAATATACGCTACAAGACTGTAAAACTGATTTGTAAAAGAAAGAGTCCTATTGCTGACCCATTTGGTCTGTTTGCAGCTACTGTTAGTACATTGATGGCTAGTGTTGGCATATTTGCGAAGAGTACTTTCATTACGTCAATATTACCTATAACATACCAAGGTCATATTATGCTATTATTTAAATCTTGTGCAAGCTACTGTGCGTTTGCTGGTATTCTAATAAAGAATATTCTTACTTTCTTGTATGAGTATTTACATATATGTTAGGCGTCCCATGGGCCCTCTGCATAATAGATCCTCTCGCGTGTAGGCCTACTTGTAAACCGTTTACGAGTATAGGGTCTACTTCGGGAGCTGCTAAATCAGTGCGAGCAACATCCGTGACGTGAGACATTCAATGGGAAGAATTGAAGGTCTAGACATGGAAGCAGCTTTGGTAATTGGTTTGTGACCTCGTATACTATAGCTAACAGAGAAACGCAGCGAGGAATGGAAGCAGGGAGGACTGAGACACCCTCTTTCCCTCATGTTTCCCTCCTCTATGATTCCATTTAGCATCTTGAACAAAGGACAATGATTGGGAGGCGACAATAACAATTGTTCTCCAAACATACGAATTTTACTGATGTCCAACCGCTTCTCTGTTCATCAATCGGCAATCCTGTGTAAGTGATTATGTGTCCTTTTGTCTGTCCTGTTGTCTGTCCTATTATGTGTCCTATTGTCTGCCTATTGTCTGTCTGTCCTCTTGTCTGTCTGTCCTCTTGTCTGTCTGTCCTATTGTTTGTCAATCTGTCTGTTCCTTTGTCCTTCTATCTGTCCTTTGGTATATCCTAGTGTCTACCTGTCTGTCTGCCTGTCAGTCCGTCAGTATCTTTTCATACAGTTTATCTGCATGAATGCTATTCCTTGAGTGTTCCTACTCCACACCTTTCTTGCCATGTCTTCAAATGTCCATCTACCATCTACCATCCTATCTCTGTGTGTGTATGTCTCTGTGGTCTGTCTGTCTGTATTTATGAATTATCTGTCACAGTGACTGTCTGTCCGCCTGAACAATCCCGATAGCAAACGAACCAAGCGATGATTTACTAGACATCGGACTTTCTGTCGGCCGTCAATCGAAAGCCGTGGCGATGAAAAGCCGACGATAAGATCGACGACAAACGCTGAAGAAGAAGGCTGCTTCAGACTTGAATTTACTGCGTCAAAAAGGAGACGATATCACATACAGATTCCTGTCGTAAGATTCGTTGCTTTACTGCGAAATAGAAGCGAATAGTAGTTTTAGTTTAGCCACGCTGTGCGATAACAAAGATCATTGGGCAGAAGGGGAAGGCAGGTCGGGTAGAGTAGGGTGCGGCCGCTCCCTGTCGATGACAGACGGGATGGATATCTCGCCTGGGAAGAGAACGATCGGTTGAATCTCAACTGATGGTCCTATGCATGGCCACTCCTTCACGACGCATAATGATACACTAATGCGTGCACAAATATGAATATATATATATATTTAGAGCTATACGTAAAATTGAACATTCCTGTGTGTATGCATGTATATATACATTTGAATATATATAGTCATGTATTCATTTGTGTGTGTACATATATAAAGTTTTTATTTTGTATATATATACATGTGTACTTGTAGCCATGTATTCCTGCATATTATATATTTACATATATAATATGAAAATTATATATATCTGTGTGTTTATATATATATATATAAAATGCAAATGATTGGATGGATATACATGTAAAACTGCATTTGCTTTGGCCATCAGTAGTCATGTTATTGCTGAACAGCATATTACATTTTTGATGGAGCTTATAAAGAAAGATCAGACTGAAGCATTAAGATGGTTGTAAGCTATTGATAGATATGCCTGGAACAACAAATTTAGATCGTTTACTCTGCTCTAGATCTCACAGTGGGTCCCGTGACACAGGCAGGGCCCTAAAAGATCAAATTTGGGCCCTTTAGGGGTCATAACTAGCGGAGCAAATGGAACACGCCATGGTTAGCCGCAGAAATAGGGGAGCAAATGTGATCCCGGAGGTTATTTACAGCAATACCCTGTTTGGACTTTTTCCTATCGTATCCTTAGATTTACATAGCGCCTCTCAAAGAATAACCATTCGGAAGGGCGGTCCTCCATCACTTAGGGCTAAGAGCTAAACTAATGACTTTTATCTCTCCGTTGGCCTATCACTCTTCAAAGGTGTTTCTTTTGCCCAGGTTTTTTGTGCTGGGAGCGCCTCGGAATAGTATTCTGAAACAGGCGCTATATAACTCTAACTATACGATAGTTTAGTTAGCTCGCATTATTCAAATGTTGAACCGTTTGCGGGTTTCGTTTCATTCGGCCTTCAATTGAACTGGCGTTGAAGGAGAGAATGAGTTATAATTACGGTCTAAGAGAGAAAGAGATTAATTTGCAGACGTTGAATAGGTCATAAGTCCAGAGGATATAATCTAGATAGTTTTATAATGCGGTTTACTCTGCGCTCCTTTTTATAGACCACGCGCCGTCTCAACAGTCAAATAATACGCAGGTCGCCTTAGATCTCGCTTTGAACTGCCTGGCGCTTTTAATAAAAAATTAACCACGCCTGAAAATGAGTAATTTCATTAGATATATTTACACTGTGATAATTAATCTTTGTACCGTTTCATTGGCCATATGTAATCTTTGTCAGGATCAATTACCTCTTTAGGCAGGTGCAAATAGCCGACGTCGCCACTCGCCATTCCTCTCGCTGTTGTGCCTATCCTTTGATCAATTCATACGCATCTGTAATCAACCAACCCATCATCTCTTTTTGGTCTTCTTATATCCACCTTTCCTTCATTTATCCTTCTGTGACCGTTCTTAGCAGTGAGTCTCCTCCTCTCAGGTGTCAAATCTCCTTCGTATTGTGAATGGCAAACTCTTTCTTCTCCAATCATTCAGCCCAAGTGCAAACACGACCGCGACAGCATTAGTGGTAGATTCTGAATTGGGGCTGTACAATTAGGGCCTGTTGTTTTACCCACGAAAGTCACAGTTGGAAGCATAATTTCTCACCACTCGGTCTGCCTTTGAAGCTGAAGGAACATAGAAACTATTACGAGGTATAATTAGACGAACATAATCTGGTTATACAGAATAAGGTCACTTTATACCCCGTTAACATGGACGCTCATCTTAAATGTTTCTATCTAATGATCATTAGCAGAAAATCTTAACAACGTAGGTTTTTATTAGGCAGCAAGGAAGTCCATATACTTATACTGGTCTTTCTCTAGCAGTGGTCTCAAATAGGTACAGCTATAGATTATACGGTCCTTAGTAGGCAACTAAATCCTGGATAACTTTGCAATTTGAGCCCTCTGATGCATAAGAAGACTTTCCTCGGCAAGGATCAGAAACGGTTTTGCTTTCTGCCTGAGGAAGACGCATATGATGACCTGATCGTCCCACCCGTATCCTTCAACATAACCTCCCTTAGGAATGACTCCAAGCACCAGACAACCGCTCTTCTGGGCAATCGCTGCAACCCTTCGGTTACTGGCGAAGTAGTCGTTGAGCATCACCTCGTATCCCAGTTGAACACAGAGTCCATCCAGGGCTGTAATCATCACCGATCCAAGCCCGAAGTTCTGAAACTCTTCCGTGATTCCGAAACTGCAATCCGCAAAAGTTCGAGTCTGACTTCTCCGCGTATAGCTCGAGTCGTAGATAATCGCCCACGAGATGATATGCTTAGTCAGCTGGTCCTCTATGAAGACGCAGAAGGACCCTGCCAGTACAAAGCTCAGGAAGTAGTCGTACGTTGGAACTTCGTGCTGGGCGTAGCCCTGTCCTTTCTTGATCACCTCTTTGAACATCTTGTAGAACAGTGGTACCTCGTGAACCTCTATGTTTCGAAAGGTGGCCTTTATATCAGGACCAAAGGCGAATTCCTGAGGTAGGAAAGGAACACGACGGAGATCAATTGATTTTGATGATTTTCCTTCCAGAGCCCAAAGACGGAATATTGAATCAATCATCGACTTCACTTCAGTCTTCGTTCTCGGCTTCAAAATAAATCAACACTATGGGTCAACGAAAGGCTTACAAATTACCAGAAAGTGATTTTACTAAAATGTTTCCAGTATGCTACCATACAGTTAGGCTATTAATCGTAACGTACTTTCACTGAATAAGCAAAATCGTTGGAATTTGTAGGTTACTGAAGACAAGCCACAACTTTTATAGATACTGAGTTTGAAAATTTTATTCTTAGTCAATAATGAAGAAATCGACCTCAATAACCTTGTAGCTCTTCATTACCACAGTCATCTAAGTTAATCTTAAACACCGCCGCCTAGCAAAATAATTACTGGACAACATTACAGTGGGTGCAAAATCAAACTCTGTTCGTCAGCATCGCGCGCCTGTTTGATTTCTATTACCCTAGGATCAGTAGCGCGTTTACCCATAGGCGCACTAGGCGCGCGCCTATGGCCCCCAAATTTCAGAGGGCCCCCAAATAATGAAAACATTTAATACAAAATAATGTCTCAGGTGCTAACACGTGAATGAAAGCACTTCATACAAAATAACATATCAGTGGGCCCCTCCGACTCAGTGTATAAATTCGGAGGGCCCCAAACATGTTTGCGCCCAGGGCCTCGTTTTCTGTAAACGCGCCTCTGTCTAGGATCCCCACTCAAGTATTTTATTCTGTCAGGTCAGGTGACAACAGATCTGATCGTGGTACACTGAATCTCCGAGTCTTGTCCTTTCGCTGACCACCGGTCACCCGAAGAGACTGACCTTGCGATCGAGTAGTCCAAGGTGCTTGACCATGACGACGTTGTCCCTCAGCCCGACCTTGACCATTTCGACGCTGTTTGGAATCGTAGCCACAACGAAGAAGTTCCTCCTTCTCAGCTGCCTCTTCAATGCATTACAGGAATCGGCGACGCAGACCATGCACTGAGTGTATCCCACGTCCAATTGCATAGCCAGTCGCTCAGCCACCTCCACCAGCGACCCATAAACGTCATCATTAGTTGACAAATCACGTGACCGAAAGACGCGAATCTCGGCGAGGCACGGATCGAGGCTTCTGCCGTAGCATGGTAGTACGATGAGGACGATCGCCTGGACGTCACCAGTCGTTGGGTCTCTGAGGACGAACATCTCAGAGGGATCCAGAAGGTCCTTTAGGTCCTCCTCTGCGCTGAACTCGTCCACGCCTACGTTGTCTCCCAGTTGGGCAGCTGTGGAGACAAGGTCTCGACATACCTGGATGTCTGCATTGCACCCGTAGTCGAGCAGCAGGGTCACGTGGTCGGTGCAGTGAATATGTTGTGGGAGATGAGGAATTACTCTGGTTGGATAATTACGGTTGCGCCAGAGATCAGATGACATATGGATCGACTGAAAGTATGACATCCATACTCAGTACTATTTATGACGATGACGATAACGAGACTGATGAAACTTGTACTTTAATAATAAATGGAGAAGAGATGAACGACATCGTGAATTTGCTTCTCCTGCACAAGATGGTGGGATGTCAATGTGGGACTGTGGTTAGAAGATGAGCTCAAAAAAATCTGAACCGTTCAATATGACTGGTCAATAAACGACACCCACCTTAGCGGCTACGCTCTGAAGCTCTGACAAACGGACAAACATGCTTCTGACCATACCCTTTGAACAACCCCTCCATCTCGACACGGTGCTCGTGAATAAGCCGGTGCCCAGTGCTGGCTTTCAAGTGGCGCTTTAGAAGTTTGGAGATACTGATTAACAGGATGACCACATGCATAGATACATGCGCAGAGAAATCAGTTTCCTGCAACGACAAAAATACCTCTGCGGTGGCAGACATTCCACTTTGAGTCTTCGATGCCATTGGTGTCTGTGAGGCCTTTATACTTCACCCTAGAGCTGTTGCGTCTTCTGATACGCGTTCAATCGTGCCTCTGGAGATGATCACGCCGCTTGTGCCCCACTTGCCTTTATACACCCGATAATAACCGGGTCACTGCGTCACTGGATGACTGGAATTGTAATGACAGTCAGTGAAAGTAGGCTTCTCGTTCTTTAAACGCATTACCACACGAGAATCAACAGCAACATAGTAAACTTGGGTCGACTTTAATTTTAAACATTATGCAAGTCTATGCGTCTTCTGGTAGACTATAATTGTGGCCAGGAATAATAATATAGAGTCTAAGCTTTACTACGAAATGGTGCTCCTGCTAAGGGGACCTCAGCCCCTTAGGGTTTTTCCTTCATTATTGCTCCCAGCTAATCCCCCGATCATGCTTCTTTGTAACTCTAATTGTGTTACTAGATTACAAGTCAGTGACCAATAAAATCTTTGGAATTTGTGTTGATATCTAAAGTGTATCGATGACTTATTCAACTGTTAATGATCGTTGTATCAAGTCGACTTTCTACTCACTGGGACTTTCGCATTGCAGCGCTTCTGATCAATCAATGTCCACTGCGATAGGCGCTATATAAATTCATAGATGTAAAACAGCAGCGACTGCTCTCCAATGGACTGCATGTATTTATCAACAAGCATATGGGGAGACCGAGAATGATATAGATAGATTACATGAAGCTATGTACTGAACTATCATTCACCCAGTTATCACGAGAGACCAGGAATAGAACGGCTTGCGCAGAGTTACGTTAAACTTACTGAGAAAACGATAGACGATTATGTTATTAACATACTCCAGCCGTCTGTACTTGTTCTATATAAATGGGCACCCGACTAGCTTGTCCCTTTTGGATCTTCTGTTCTCTTAGCTCACAATATTATTGGTAAGTATATTTATTGGTTCTGACTTATCATGTAATGTTATTGGACCAATAAACATCATGGATATTTTGATGAAAATTGAGGTAGAGGAAAGAGATGGGTTGAACTGATTATAAGTTAATATAGACTATCAAGTTAACATGTTGACTAATTAATTATTGCTATTACGAGCCGACGAAGATTATGACTGTTACAATTATGCTGCTGCTGCTTCTTGTCATGCTTACGACCACTCCTTAAGTAAATGTTAAGGAAGTGAGTTCGTAGGTCATGCATGAACCGTAAGTGACCTCACCAATCTTTCAACTGTTCTTTATTGATAGAGTAAGTGACTGATTGCCTATATAGGTAATCCTGTCGCATTAATTGCATTCATACCTTCGCGTCGGAGGTCATTATTCCTCTGGATCTTCAGTTGAATCTATTCATCCATCGCTTCTTTCACGTCTGAGTGTCTGCCACGTTCTCTTTCAAACGCAGTGCTCGTGAATAAACCGATGACCAAGACAAGACAACAAGCGATTAACGCTCACTTAAACTTTATATTGCCCTTAATTTTTCTGAAGCTCAGAATTGAAAGCACGAATCCCATACGGCAAACTATTATAGTGATAGAAATAATTTTGCCTTAAGAATAATCCACTGCAGTCACCTGTACATCTAATTCCGCCCATCAACAATGCCGTATATCCAGGGATGCTTGCTATGCCATGCGTTAGACACAGTTGCAGTAGTTGGTAGAATATAGCCAAATGTCCTAACCCGATGCTTCAAAGAAGCAATTGGACAAGACTTGCTTTTACGTGCATACTTCGGGGACTGGATCAATTCGCACAATATGCGTGATGTGAGATATCCAACGGGGAAAAGATATGGTCTAGAAATGGAGAAAGTGTTTGGCATTTGGGTTGTGACACTCGTATGGCTAACGGAGAGACTGGGAGAAACGCAGGGAGAAGTGGAAGCAAGAGGAGGGAAAATAACAGGCTGACGCTCCATCGGTCCTCAATCCCTGCCCTATGATTCCAGGAAGCGTCTTGGACGAAGGCGATTGATTTGCAGGCGACAATTGTTCTCCAAACATACAAATGTCGCCGATGTCTGTCGATCTATCGACAATCCTGCATATGTGACTACGTGTACTTTTGTCTAAGTTTTTGTCTGTCCTATTGTTTGTCCTTTTTGTGTGTCTTTTTATCTGTCCAATTGTCTGTTCTATTTTCTGTCTACCTGTCTTCTTGTCTGTCTGTCAGTCCGTTCGTCCGTCCGTCAATCTCTTCGCCTATGTAGTGTCTGCATGTTGTCCCTTACTCTACGACTCTCTTTCTATGCATTCATGTCCATCTCCTACCCTATCTCTTTGTGCGTAAGTTCCTGTAGTCTGTCTGCCTGTATTTATGGAGTTATATGTCACAGTGACTGTCTGTCCGCCTGAACAATCCGATAGCAAACGAACCAAGCGATGATTTACTAGACATCGGACTTTCTGTCGGCCGTCAATCGAAAGCCGTGGCGATGAAAAGCCGACGATAAGATCGACGACAAACGCTAAAGAAGAAGGCTGCTTAAGACATGGATTTACTGCGTCAAACAGAGAACGATGTCACATATAATTTCCATTTGAAAATTCGTGGTTTTACTACGGAATCTTTAGAAGCTAATAGTAGTTTCAATTTAACGATACTGTGTGAGAAAACAGTTCATTAACGTCGCCCTCCTTCTTTATCCAAACTTGGGACTGGCACCGCCAGAGTGCAAACATTCCTGAAGAGGTTCCTCGATTTCATCTCTATGTATATCCGTTTCCTCACAGATGCACATTATTCCTTGGAAGCAGTAATTTTGGAGTCTCATGTTGTGGATCTGCATACCCTAAAATGGTATAAAATCAAGGAATATGATTGTATAATATGTAGGCTATGTATGCATGTACATGTATGTATAGAACTATGTATATATGCATGCATATGTGTATTCATATCATTAAGCGTAACTTGGACTCGGTGAACAATGAGCGTGTAACCTCTGACCTAGTGAGCAGTCAACTTCTGACAAACCGGTTACTGAAATAATCGGTGACAAAGGTGAGTTTTAATGACGCTGGGTTTAGGTCAAAGTCTATGTCTCCAGACGGTTGAAAAGAACAGCTATATTATGGCGAGTATAAAATGAGTCTGAGTGGACTCTGAGACACAGGCGCAACGCCAAAGGGAGCCTGTTCCAGAGCGAGGGGCCAACTAATGAGAAGACAATGCAGCAGAGACGTCGATAGACTATCCGATCATAGAAGTCACTGTGGCCTCTGAATGATATAACAAAAAACAACTTTATGGAGGCAGCAAAGTCTTCAATAGCAGTACCTCGGAAGTTGTTGAATTTGCCGCTGCCCCAAGTTTTGGCGGGCCTATTAAACAATTAATTAATTAATTAAAAACCTTTTGGAAAAGCAACCTATGCCTAACAATTAATTAATTAACTCTTCAATACATGAACGTTACAGAAACACAAAAAATTCTCGCAATTGGTAATTCACTTGATATGATCAATTATCCCTTATCTTTTTAAAGAATCATATCTTCTAATGCGTATGTGGTCAACAAAAGCACTCACTAAAAACTTTAATTTTATGCTCAATATTCGTTAACATAAAATTAGTCTTCGATTTGTCAATAAGGTACAAAACTCAACGAATCCTTGTTGTTTAATGGCCTGGTCATAGTGATGGTCTCAACTAGGTCTCGTTAGAGATAACACAACACGGTCTTTAGTAGGGGCATCTAAATACTGGATAGCTTTGGAATTTGAGCCTTCTGATGCATACGAAGACTCTCCTCAGCGAAGATCAGAAACCGTTTTACTTTCTGTCTCAAGAAGACACAGATGATGACCTGATCGTCCCATCCACACCCTACCACGTAACATCCCTTAGGAATTACCCCAAGCACCAGGGAGCCGATCTTCTGAGAAATCAATGCCATCTTGTAGTTGCTGGCGATGAAGTCGTTGAACATGATTTCGTAACCTAGTTCAACACAGAGTCCGTGCACAGCCTCTACGATAGTCTTTCCAAACCCCAAGTTCTGAAACTCGTTGGCAATTCCTAAACTACAGTCGGCAAAAGTTCGAGTCTGTCTTCGCCGCGAATAGATCGAGTCGCCGATGATCGCCCACGAGATGATGTGTTTGGTCAGCTGGTCTTCTATGAAGACGCAGAAGGACCCTGCCAGTACGAAGTTCAGAAAGCAGTCATACGTGGGAACCTCGTGCCGTGCGTAGCCCTGTCCCTTCTTTACCATATCTTCGAACATTCTGAAGAGGAGACGAAACTCACAGACTTCTATGTTTCGAAAAGTGACCATCGTCTCTGGACCAATGGCGAATTCCTGAGGCAGGAAAGGAACTCGAGGAAACTCCAGTTTTTTAGGCGGATCACCGTCGAGAGCCAGGTGGTGGAAGATCGACTCAATCAACGACTCGACATCGGTCTCACTCCTCGGCTTCAAAACGAATTTTAAAAACATTGGTCAACAAATGGTTGTAAGACGTGATACTGCAAGTCACCCCAGCGAAAGTTACGTTGAAGAAATTGTTAGAATATCACTTTCTGAATACTTTCAACTTTCAAAACGTATTCTCACGTAAGTAATATTTCATCAATCCAGCTGACACGGTTATCAAACTATTTTTATTTATCCAACTTCATCCAAGCAAATGTCAATCAATGTCATCAAGCCAGTGTACATTGTTAAATAACTGCCCTTGGCTTACTAGGTAATTGACTGATCTATGTATCTAACACATTCTGCTACTTACTTGCTTTCTTGGACTATCTTACAGGTATATCTGGTTCTACCTATGATGGTTCTGCTTGGGTGACCCTTACGAGGAGTGCCTTCTACTATATAAGCGTTATTACTTGAGGTGTGACTAGAGTGTGTTTCGGCTGGCTTTAGTCAACTATGAACGGTGTCTCTGAAACTTGAGTCTCCTTTTACGTATTTGTCAGCCAACACATTTCTCGTTGTAAAATTAAGTTAGCTTACTTAAGGAACAGTTTTGTGGTACGCCTGTTGCTGCCAAGACGTGTTGATGCTCTATCATCCTTCTGCTGACTTCGTCTCCGTATGCCGTCCCGTTGACGATGGTAATGTATAAACATTAATACCAAGCTTATCTGATGGTTTGCCGAAGTTATATATATTAATTTAAATATACTTTGTTACACATTTCCCTAGCGTGTGTCTTATAACTATACGTAAATCTAACAACATACAATGAAAAGATCTAACGGCGCAGATCTTCTTTAATCAAGAGTCACAATGGAAGACGAATCTAGAACGCGAATACATAAAATAGCCTACACTCATTATGATTAAAATAAACTTAAAATTCAAGCAAACAGAAAAATGGTCTCGTTTATCAATGGAAAACCACCTGCTTTGTATGCCACTCCATATTCCCTTATATCAACTCGCAGACAATAGAATACTGGTTCTTGTTTCCAGGTGCGTGGTAATACCTTTAGTCGTTTGTTGCAGGTTAAACCAGTGCACTTGATCGCATTGATTTTTTTATTGTCTAATTAGAATTTATCAAATTCAGGAACAACGCAAGAGATCAATAACTTTGTTCAGAAGAGACTGACCTCGCGATCTGGAAGTCCAAGGTGTTTGACCATGACGACGTTGTCCCTCAGCCCGACCTTGACCATTTCGACGCTGTTTGGAATCGTAGCCACCGCGAAGAAGTTCCTCCTTCTCAGCTGCTTCATCGTCGCATTGCAGGAATCGGCGACGCAGACCATGCACTGAGTGTATCCCACGTCCAATTGCATAGCCAATCGCTCAGCCACCCCCACCAGCGACCCATAAACGTCATCATTAGTTGACAAATCACGTGACCGGAAGACGAAGATCTGGGCAACGCAGGGGTCGAAGGTTCTGAGGAAGTATGGGAGCGATATCAGTATGACTGCTTGGATATTCGTAGTCGTTGGGTTCTTGAGAACGAACATCTCAGAGGGACCCAAAAGGGCCTTTAGGTCCTCCTCTGCGCTGAACTCGTCTAGGCCTACGTTGTCTCCCAGTTGGGCAGCTGCGGAGACAAGGTCTCGACATATCTGGATGTCTGCATTACACCCGTAGTCGAGTAGCAGGGTCACGTGGTCGGTGCAGTGAATATGTTGTGGGAGATGAGGAATTACTCTGGTTGGATAATTACGGTTGCGCCAGAGATCAGACGACAATTGGACAGACTAAAAGAATGGCATCTATACTCAGTGGTATTTAGTCCTTGAATTAATTAATAATGAACATTATGTTAATAATATATTAATATATACAATTATATTATAATATATATTATTTAATAATTATATTTTTCACTAAGAATTCACTTGATTAAACTCATTATGATTATGACGATGACGATCTTCTGAATGTAAAAGCTTTGAACATTGATGATAAATCATTTAATAACAAATGCAGAAAACGATAGACTATAGTGTAAATGAGATAGGGGAGAAGAGTGGCTGGACTAGAAAGAGGATTAACTGATAACAACGACCTTCATGATAAATTGATGACTAATAATCTTATTTCAATATGATAAATAGTAGGAAAATGGAGTCACAGTTGTCGAAGTTTCAATAGCACTGATTATGAAGAAGATTATGAAGACTGATTATGACTACGTCGACGAGATGATGGTGACGTTGTTTATAATGCTTGCGACGACTCCGTGCGTGGTTATCATTGAAGTAAGATGAAGCCCATAGGTCATGAATTGAAAGTGAGTTCGACAGTCTATTAACTGTGTTGCTTTTCTGGATCATTGAGTGTCCATATGAAATTCTATCCCTACAACTGCATCTCTACCTTTGCTTGGGAAGTCATTATTCCTCTGGATCTTCAGTTGAATGTATTGATCCGTTGATTCTTCCACGTCTGAGTGTCAGCTGCGTTCTCTTTCAAACGTAACCCAACGCATTGAATCCCTACATAGCGCAACTTTATATGGCCAACGAATGGCAAGACAAAGACGAACCTGCCTTTATACAATCCAGAGTAGTAGTTTCAGTTTAATGACACTGTTTGAGAGTAAAGGTCATTACCGTTAGATCCTGATGGTCCCATTTATTAGTTGATTGAGTGGCGGCTTCTCTATATAGGAACAAGCTGAATATCAAGCGAGACCTGCTTTAAACATTCGCCAGATTAGTAGTTAATTTTAATGCAATGTAAATCTTCGATGATTTCTCAGCTCCCACAAAAGCCATGTTATTGGGATATCGGCTAATTCACCGGCGATATAATACCAAATCAAGCACGCGATCGCCAAGCTTATTGTTTTGTCCCGGTGCCAGGTCAAAATCAGGGAGTCTAACCGAGCTAGCTACAGGTCCAACCCGATGCTTCAAATATACAACGAATCTAGTATTGTACAACTACCGTAATTGACAAACAGCAATTCTTCTTGATAACGTTCCATACACGCATGTCTTGTCACTTTTAAAATATGCGGCTTTTCAATTTCTATGCCGTTGACAGATTTCATTATCCGTTATAGCATCTTCACATAATATAAGGAAACAATGTATACGTTGCTAAGAGCCTTCGACTGCGTGAAAAGCAGTAGCACAGTTTAATGCTATGAGTCTCTGAGAAGAATCAACTGATGATAAATTAGATAAATCACAACTTTGCGCCAATTTACGAATCTGCCCTACCTCAAAACTTCCGGCCACACATTTCAAACGTATGTGGCAGATCAACCAAACACATTGGACTTATGATAAAAATCCTATTAGGAGGCGGAGGACAATGGTCTGGTATGTATGCATATGTATATTGCTATTTATATAGCGCCAAATCAAAGCGCTATATATGTATATATATATATGCCTATATTGATGTTTTTAGAGTCTTGGAATTCTCGTGACGTCAATTCCAGATAAAACGCGGCCAACCTGTAATAATGAACTCCCTATGCTAAGCAAACAAGACGACAATAATTATATCTATGCGGGTTAGAAGTCGTAATTCCAGACGGCATAAAACAGAAATTGTTCCAAGTGTTGGCAGTTCTTATAAAATGTCTGATCTCTCCAGGGGACATAATCCTATTGTCTGAGAAACTAGCCAAAGTGACATAGCCCGGCATAACTCAAACACAAGAGCGAATCAGAAGCATTGAAAGTGTGGAATTGGCACAGAATGGAAAAAGTTAGTTGGACAGAGCACAGAACTAACGAAAAGGTGCTACAATTGGTAGGAGAGAAAAGGTCAATGATGAAGACAATAAGAGAACGATATGTAGCTGGATTGGGCACATACTACAAGGCGACTCCCTGCAGCAAAACATTATCGAGGGAAAAATGAAGCCAAATAAAACAAGACCAAAAACAACGATTTGGATCTGGATGATGGAAGGGGGTAACTACAAGAGGATGAAGAGTTAGGCCCAGACTAGAGAGAAGTGGCGACATTGGATATGCGAATCTGCTGAAAAGGCAAAAAACTAAAGTAGAAAAAGAAATAGAACTCAAACAGGCGTGTTGTCCGTCATTCTTAGCCCCGGTTCATAATGAAATGTTTCGAATTCACACGGGAAAGTCACATGCATCACGCTGTATATTATACGTCTAAGTTATATTCTCACTGACGACAACGACGGTGGAAGGATAGTTAAATAATTAATTGCATATACGTGTGGAAAGTAATTTTCGTCTGGATATTCAAAATTGTGTCGTTTTCAGCGAATCAGCGGTGAGGTCATCGACCTTTGTATCAAGGTGAAGGTCACTGGCGCCGTGATTGACATATGCACCATTACTCGTCTCGAAATAAAGGTCGCTGATGACGGACGCCTTGTTAGCGTAGGTTTCGTTCGCCTTCTCTGGGTCGATGGGAGCCACTGCGCCATTCGAGTGCGATTTATCCTTCCTCTCCTTGATAAAGCACACAGTATATATATAATTTAAATATATATATATTAACATCAATCAATCTCTTAAACTTGATATAGCGCCTCTTCAAGAAATCTTCTCAGAGGCGCTCCCAGTCAAACAGGCATGGCTCCACTACAACACAGACATGGCACCACACCCAGGCTGACATGGCACCACTCCAAGACAGGTATGACACCACTATAAGACAGGTATGACACCATGCCAAGACAGGCATGTCACCACTCTAAGACAGGTATGGCACCACTATAAGACAAGCAAGGCACCACTATAAGACTAAGAAAGGCATGACTTCACTGCAAGACTGGCATCACTTCAAGACAGACATGGCACCACTGCAAGACATTCATGGCTCCACTCCAAGACATTCATGGCACCACTCTAAGACACGCATGTCATCATTCCAAGACAGGCCTGCACAATTCCAAGAAAGGCATGACACTCCTCTGAGACATAATACAAGATAGCATTAATCTGCACTTTATTTAAACACACTTTGAGCAATTGATCGCTTACTTCACTTAGATGTCCACACTGTAGAAACTTTCTCCAGCTCCTCGGTAGACAGGGAGCAAATACGTCGAATATCGGACAGATGAGAGCTGGATCGACGTCTTTCGGATGCGTATAACCTGAAAACGAAAGCAGCCGATCAGTTCCCCTCTGGTGTCTTGTACCCAAACGTCTTTTGGAAACGAAATACACAAAATTTACAAGAAATGTTCTGTATCACATGCCATGGACCCGGTGAGTACCAAAAAAGTTCTTCCTTTTGCTCAAACGAGTCCATCTGATGACGCGCCTGGTGCAGCGCCGTGTTTACCATTGGGCCAACAAGGTCTCGGCCTATGGAAGGCGCATTTCAAGGGGCGGCAAAAGTTGAATTAAAAAATTTTAACTGTTCAAAGTAAATGATAGCAGGCCAGTGGACTAAAGAAGAAATGTTTGGTCGTTGTGTTATACTGTTATTAAAGTTTAAACTAATGCACTCACTAAGTTAATAGGCCTACATTTTAAGATTCTCATATTTTAATAGGAACAGACTGATAGTGCTGGTCCTCTTCCTACTACAATAACGTCTGTAAAAACTTGTGGATTTCAGAATGCAATTTCAATTTTTGGAGATACGGCATAGAAATCGTGGCCTAGGGACAGCAAATCGTTAAATCCGCCTCTGGTCTGGCCTGCTGCAATTCCTAGGCTCTCGTGTGCAAAAGACGCCATTTTGATAAGCTGTTAACTACTTCTGAAGAGGGAAGTGAGTCTACTGACCTGTGAGGAAGCTGATTATGAGACCAGACACCGTTGTCGTGAAGACGGCAAAGGCGCTGTACCACATGTAAGATATCTGGTAGAAATCCAGGTAACCAGGAAGCACACTGAAAGTGATACAACACGAACTGTAACATCAGGAACTGTAACTAAATTTTAAAAAGCAACACCAACTCTTGGATTATTATTATTATTATTATTGTCAATATTATTATATAAGGTAAAAAAAATAATAATAAAGCTAATAATTATAGTAATAATAATAATAATAACAAAACTAATAATAATAATAATCATCATCATCATCAGCATCAATTAACAGCGTGACAGAACAAATGAACCTCATCAATGCATCCTAACGTCAAACCACCTGGAACTGTTTGTCGGTCCTCCTGTTGTGGTCCAGTCGTAGTGAGTGGCGTTTGGCGACGCGGTAGAGATGGATATGTTAGAGCGAGTTGATGGACAGCTGCTTGTTGTCATCTCTTTAGGCACGTGACCCTTGATGAATGGCTTGTAGACCTGGGCTCCGACGCCGAGCCATATGGTCAGAACGAGTCCTATCGTAATGCCACAGTAGGCACCCTGAAAAAGAATCCACCGATGCCGGTGCAGTTATTTAGAAGTTGGGAGATTACATTTAGGATTAGGTCTAAGTGAACCATCGCTCTAAAGCAATGAATCACCACGACTGGCTGATCTCCCTTGTAATCCCTTTCTTCTCCTCCTTCTTTTCCTGCTCCTCCTCATCTTCTCCTCCTTCCCCTATTCCCCATCCTTCTAATCCATCTGCTTTCCTTCTTCCCATTCTCCCCTTCCCCTTCCTTCTCGACTCTCTTATTTATCCTCCTCCATTTACTTCCTCCTCCTCTTCTTTTTCCCCATCCTCGGCGTCGGGTGACTCTTCCTAGCGACCCCGTATTCACGACCGTGTCAACCCACCAGGTCTGGACTCTCTCTTTCAGGCGAGCAGCGCAACACAGCGGTCGGCGATCATACAAGTCACAAGTGGCGCTATATAAGTGCTCCGTTACACTTACAGTTACAGCGTCTCTTACCTTAGAATTCGCCCAAGGGTAAATGAGACCAAGCGTGAAGATTCCCAGAATCGGTCCACCGATCATTCCAAATATCCCAAGCGCAGCCTGAAAGCAGAAGCGTTTACGATTAGTACAAAAAGACCCCATAAAATAATAGTATTTATTATTACAGAGCAGCGTTTACGATTCTACGTAACTTTACAAATAAATTATGATAAAATGCATTACTATAAGGATGGAAACGATTTGCTGTCAGTGTCCGAAGGTTGCCGGGTGTTGGGGTTGTTGAGGGCGTTGGAAACTCCAGGTATACAGCTACAAGGGTATAGATACAATGCTTTACTTGTTCTATCGGAGTATGCTTTCCGTAAAGCTGTCCTTGTCGACGATGCTGGTCAAATGAGTGGCTGGCGTAAAACACTGACCTGCAGTAGACCTCCTAGTTCGGCGGCAACGAAAGTCAGTAAGATCATGATGACTCCAAATACAACGGCTGCAGAAAGATAATACGACAAAATGATGCTGGTCAGTCGAAACGACGAAAAGCGATGTATTTAAGAAATACAAAGAAACGATAACAGACCGAAAATTGTATTATAGCCGATCACTTGATCGTGATTGGCCATTTAAATGGATCGGGTCAGAAGGTCAGCACAGTATATGGATCCTAGTGTTGTTTCCCGCTTTCACTATACTGAGTCAGTGAGCTGTCAGTTAGTCAGTCAGTCAGCCAGCCAATCAACCAGTCAATGAGTCAATCAATCGATCAATCATCCAAACAACTAACCAACCAATGAATCAATTAATCAATCAATCAATCAAGAATCAAACTTAATATATCAACTCTAGAAGAAATCTACTTATTATCGCAGGGCAATCAATCTATAGCTCAGGCGCAATATGATCAACCATCCAACGCTGTTTTAATTGACGCTCAAATCCGCTACAGGAAATAAATCCACTACTTCATATTTTTAAATTAAATTTATTCATATAGCGCCACTCGTAAACCAAACAGCACGATATAGGCTAATATAGACCACTTGCACAGCATAGCCTGTCATGGTGTTGATTTTTCTGCACTCGTTACTAAAAGACAATTTTATTCGAAACTCTTGCAACTACTAACAGATGACTTTCGAAGCGAGTGTTGCTCTAGCTTCGCTCAATTCCTTGCAACAGAGGCCTCTCATCAGATCCTGAAGGAAGACGGCGGCCAGGGAGTTGAGTCCCGACGATATCGTGCTAAAAATATGACCGACAGACTCGGTGTCTAATATCTGTAATGGTTTTGATGACGATGGTATTCGCTTATTGTAGTAAGCACACTAATAGATGACAGGCCGCATCATGGCTTACAGAAAAATAAGAGAAAATAGTGGTAGCAGCAGTAACAACAACATTGAGGAGGAACTATAAGCCAATAATAATATCTTGACGTCCTAGACGTCACACTTGAATCAGAGGCAGGAGAATGCATATAATTCATCTATGGTATTTATTCCAATGCTATAGCACCCATAGACAGCGTTTCCTTGTAGGCCTACATAGTTGTTATCCATGGACAGCAACGCCATCTGTCAGCGTTGTCGGCGGAAATCCATTGGTTGGTTCCACCCTTGTGTGTGGGGCCACCACTGGCGACTCCTTTCAGGTTGCTGGGCATAGTTTTGCTAACAGGCGTATTTGTTGGTTGATTCAAAATATTCGTTAGTAATGACATTCAACATCATATTAGCGCCTCTGAGTAAATGTCTTGAAGGGGCGCTATATAAATGTTCGATTACACTACATTAGTTTGAAATCCAAGCATGAAGAAGAAAGAAGTAACCAGCCAATTGCTACTTGTTGGAAGTTTAACAGCCAACCTGAGTGCTCCGCTGAAGATACATGCGGTAAATAGACCCGGAACTCCAGGATAGTACAGCTGATCCATGACGTACAGAGGCAGCAACTGCAAATGTACACCCAGAACCTCCATTAATAATTAGGTAAGTAAGTCGGTTATTGACGAAGTATCAACACAGTAAGATCACAAAGACAAACTCAAAGATTGAGAGTGAAGAATCCACCAGCAGAGCAGTGCAAACCTTCAGGGAGACCAACTTAATCATAGGCGCTGCTCTAAATCAAGCTTGCAACAGTCAAGCTTCTCGTTTCGTTCCCGTGGCAGGCCAAAATGCGGGTAGGTCAATCCGAGGAGGGTGCGGGTAAAATCGGTAGCGATCTGCCACTGCCCAACCCAGGAGCTTCGTCTACATGGGTTCCACCACCTGGAACAGCCTCCCCCTCCCTCTGCTCTCTCTTCCCTCGACTGCCTTCCAGAGGCGCGTGAAGACTTTCCCGTTCTCCGTTTAGCCATGTATTGAGTCGTGAGCGCCTCTGAAATCGAATGGCGCTATATAAGTATTCCATTACAATTACAAATTTCAATTACCCGTCTACCTGTAGACCCTTAGTAGACGCTTATACCTGGTCTCGCTGTTGGATCCGTCCGCTTGAGATGGGGTCGCAGTCGTGATATTGCTTGAAGACGACCATTCCACAGAGAGCACAGATCGTCAACAGAAGAGTCAGACCAGGAAGATTTATCCACATCGCACTAAATTACCACACAACGTATACATTGCTTGGTTCAGCCATTGGCGACTCTTATAGCTTACTATAGCATTGCTTTGCTAATTGGTCTATTAGTCGTTGAAAAAACATTTAACATCAGGTAGTCTAGCGAAGAGAGCGCCTCCGAGTAGATTACTTGAAAAGGCGCTGTTTCAAGTTTAAATCATTTATTGATTCACTTAGGTAACGTAATGTAATCAAGCATTTATATAGCGCCGCTCGAATCATCATCTCTCTCAACGGGCGACTGTGCTTGGGCAAGGCAACAGGAAAGTCTGAAGGCGTTTCCGAATCTGAGAAGGTGAGCCTCTGTCAGTTATATCAGGCAGAGGGATTGCGGAAGAGAATTAGCTAATGAGTTAGATAATTGATATCTTCGTTTATTATTATTACACCAGCTGACAATAAACAGTTGCTTACGATCGATAACAATAATAAGATAATAATAATAAGATGAATAATAATAATAATAATAATAATAATAATAATAATAATAATAATAATAATAATAATAAGAGTAATAATACGAATGAGTTCAAACCCAAGGACTGATTTGTCAAAAAAAGAAGCAGGGGGTCGGGTTGGCTGATGAGCATTTCTGGGAATCTAAAGAATTTCGCGCTATATCAAAGCCCTTGTAGCAGAAGCTGGGGGAGTCCAATCCCTCTGACCTCCTCAACACATATCGGACGCGGCTTGAAACCATCATACATGCACACATGCTCACATAAACGCGCTTTGTTGCACATAATTATCTCAGAGAAGTATTAACCGTCTCAAACCGTCTAAACTCTGTAGTGGCTAAACACGCGCTTTTGCTGATGGGCTTGATAAGTATTTTACAGAGTGCACGATTCACTCGGCACTCCGTGCAGTTGTCCCTTATGAGTGATCATGAACGGTTCGTGATGACAAATGGCCTGCAATGTGACTCGTTTCAGTCTAGAAATAATGGGCGTGTTTTTGTCGTTACTTCTGGACGGTTTAATCCTCAAACTGCCAGGTAAGTCTCCCAAGTCACGGACGAAAAAGCCTTGCACGTGTATTATTTTCCAATTGGAAGAGTTTGAACCACGTACATCATATTGTATGTCCTAATGTCCTTGAGGAGAGACAAGTGTAAGGTTTTAGAGCATTTATATAGCGCTTCTTCAACATATCTACTCAGAGGCGCTCTGTGCGCTGGACTAAATGATGCTAAATGTCAGGGTGAACGAATAAATACGTCTGTTTGTTAGCAACACTATGCACAGTAAGCTGAAAAGAGTCACCGGTGGTGGGCCCACGCACAAGCGTGGAATCAACCAACGGATTCCCATCGACAGCTGACAGATGGCGTGGATGTTCGTATTAGAGACACGTGGACTAGTTCCCTCTTCGCTAAAGCAGCTTTATTCCTGTCTGTCTGTCCGTTTATCTGTCTTTCTGTCTGTCCGTCTGTCTGTTTTTCTGTGTCTCAGTCATTAGGATGTTGTTCCCTTATTTAAATAGTTTCAATTTAACAACACTGTGTGATATGCCAAAGATCATTAGCGTTAGAGTTGAATACATATATAAACCAAAAGAGATCCATCGTATAGACTGACCTTTCAATCCACATACACACACACGCATACATACATACACGCACACACGCATACATACAAGTCAGACATACATAATATTATATACTAATTTACTACTATTACTACTACAATAATATTAGTATCACTATTAATACTTCTAGTATTACTACTACTTCTTCTTCCACTTCCCCTATCACTACATTCCCTTCCACAACTACTACTGCTGCTGCTACTACTACTACTACTACTACTACTTCCACTACTTATATAGCCATGACTACAATTATTATTTTACCGGGAGTACCATCATTCCCATATGAGACGTCGTTGCTTACATCTGTCCCTGTCGACAGGTGGGAGTACAAAGCGCCCTCTGGATCTGTGCCTGGTTGACTCCATAGACTGATAACCAGGTGAAGAATCCTCCAATCACCAGAGACCAAACGCTATGTCTAGTCAGAGGGTCCGGATCGAAACTAAAAAAGGAAGAAGAACAACAGCTTCTCATATATATATATATATGTATGTATATATATATTTATATCTACCTTACTACCTACCTAACTCCAGACACTTTGCTTGTTTGGCCGATGCGTCCCCCTTATTCCTCTTCAGACAGGGAACCCTTCTGAGGCAATCAGAACTTATCTTTGATACGGTCTTAATTTAATTATCATTGCATTCAGCTCGGATCTTCTCACAAAAGTGTGAACCATTTGTACACAAAAACTTTCATGCGCACACTATCTTTAAGAAATTAAATGGAACATTGATAATTTATACACATGTGTACATACATACAGTGGTGGAAATATTTATTGCATCACCGTGCAAAAAGATAAAAATAGGTTTAATACATTTAAAGTCAGTTCTTTTCTATTATATCACTCAAATGTTTAGTAAGCAAGCATAAAGTCAGTCATTGTCATATCATCAGAAATGTGAGTTGGTCGATGCAAGGAAGATAATAGGAAGAATTCATTCGTCCTACTCACTACGTCCTGATATTTCGTTGTACCACGTCTAGCATTGATCACAGGGTGATGCATTAATAATTCCCACCATGGTATATATCCATACATGCATACATACATACATACCTATACAAACCCCGGCCAGCACAACAAACCAGTCTCATGAACGTCAAAAAGGTGGTTTAACACAAAACAACACGCCAGAGTCTCTACACCTGCAAAGGCTCGGCCACCCGTCTAAGCCTGTTGAATGGTCAAAGAGGCCGTAAAGAGTATTTATGTATACATGTATATACATATATATGTATATATAAATATATGTATATATATATGTATATATATATGTGGATGTATGCATATATATATATATATGTGTGATATGTATTATAATATATATGTATGTAAGTGTCGGTCGACTTACTTCCAGAATTCGATGCGATCATGGTCGTACATGGTGTTCCAGATGGAAGTGAATCCACCATGGTCTACGGAACCTTTGATTATGACTCCCACTAACCCAACGAACATCAGAATAATCTGAACGACGTCTGTCCACATCACCGCCTTCATACCGCCCTATACATAGAACAACGACCACACGAACATCATCAACGGCAGAAGCAACATCAATGGCAACAACAACTGCACATCATCATCATCATAATCGTCATCATCCATTATTGTCATCGTCATCGTCATCATCATCTTCATCTTCCTCCTCCTCTTCCTCCTCGTTCTCATCATCATCATTGGCAACAACAACAGCACAACATCTTCATCATTGGCAACAACAACAACACATCATCATCATTGGCAACAGCAACAACAACACATCATCATCATCATTGGCAACAACAACGGCACATCATCATCATTATTGGCAACAACAACAGCACATCATCATTATTATATTCATCATCGTCGTCGTCGTTGTCATCGTCATCATTGGCAGCAGCAGCAACAACATACAGAACAAGAGAGACAGCAAATTATCCGTAGACAAGAAGAACGTCTCAAAAACAGGAAATAGTTTTCGTTTCTAGTTACGTCATTCGAGCATCCGGTCGTCGTACAGTCAGATAAGCTCTGTCATCATTTACACTGATGACAGGCATTTTGTATTTGGGAATTGGCTCCTATAGACACTGTCAAAAGAGTCACAAGTGTTCGGTGAAATTCCGAGAAAAGATTTACATTTATTATGAATCGGGTAAATAATACAGTACTTGATTACAATCAGAATAGATGCAGCAAGGACAGGCCACAGTAAAGCTAGATCGTATAGCTACACTAGAACTACATAATTAGTAGAAACATTAGAAAAACATCAAGGACCAAATATGCACTGGACTGAAAGTCCCTAGGCTTTAAAACATCGTGCCACTATAGTTTATGCACGATAATCAGGTGCAAGACATTTTCACATCTCATTGACATAACAAGCTGATTCATTGAATTTTAGTTATGCAGATAAATTTACGAATAACTGTGTCAGCAAAGTAAAAAAATTCCTTTGGAGGTAAAAACATCATATTCTTAATAAGAAGCAAAATTTAAATTGGGGTGACATCTATGTTTAAGAATAAAACGTGAACGTGTACATGGATATTTTACGAGTAACCGTTCCTTTAATACTGATTCTTTGAAGAGGCATTAAGTCTATCCTAGAGCCACGCCGCAATTGAACTAGAGCTACGACGTAGCTCTTTCAGCTTAGTCTAACCCTATATAATATATACTGTGCAATATTTTGCTAACCGATGTAAAATATTCCTTGGTAATGACATTTAACATCATTTCATCCAGCTATCTCAAGGGGGCACTATATAAATGCTAGATTACATTACAGTCATTTATATATCGCATACTACTTTACTAAGACGTCTTACAATGGTTGTGTAGAAGGTGCAGACGACTCCGACAGAGAAGACAGCGATCCATTTATTCAATCCAGTCACTGGAATTAGATTAAAGAAAGAAAAACAGTTATTCAAAGAAATAATAATTAAGTATTTAACTTTATGCTTTGCTAACTGATCGCAATTTGGTGTGCACAGTATACCGACATCTACTAAACATAGTTAAAAAGTTTAAATGCAAATTATAACAGATGTGTAAATATGGCGGTCCCTTCTAGCAAAACAGTTTTTTACTTGGGGCATACCCTTTGTTTACTACTACACAATTGAATGTCAGTCGTAGGTAGATAGTTGCAGTTTAGCGACACCGTGTGATAACAAAGACCATTAGCGTCGCCCTCCTCCTTTATCCGGGACTGGCACTGAGTGCGAACAGTTAGCTTATGTCAACCGTAGGTAATGTAATTTCGCGTTCATGCCATTTAAGAAAATAAACTTTCAGGGTGATATGATCAGGTTTGGTGAATAATAAAATGTTTTGATTTTATTTATTTAATTGACTAGCTGGGGAACCCGACGTTGCACGGGTTCAGACAGGTTGTTGGTCCTGGAGAGCAGGGAGACGGCGGCCGCGGGTTCACCAACCCCTCTACTGGGTGTCCCAGGTGTTTCCCGTGCCAATGGCGAAGCTTCCGAGTCAATAGCACTAAAACTGTGCAAATGCATAGCCAGACAGAGACACACACAGAGAGAGAATCTTGGCTTCATTTACATAGATTGACTGAAATAATTTAACAACACATGTTGTAAAATCTAGTTGGCCTAAACGTAGATCATTGAAAGACCAGTAAATTCATTCGGCAAATAAACGAAAACTAATAATTAATATTATTATCATTATAGAAATGTGCCTTTAGCTTGAGATTACTATGACAACGGCCTTTGGAAATATTAGTCATATCGTAACTGTTTGTTGCTTACCAACGCTGAGCGCTAAGCATGGTGCGTACAAAACGAGAGACAGATATAGCACCTAGAACAAGCAGATCCAGAAAATAGTTTAACAATAACCAGTTTTAAACAGAACACACAGAACGTAAAGATCGCATGAGCCTCGCGTTTACTTAATCAAATTTAAGTCTATTGACTTCTTATTGAAAGGTAATTTTTTGTTTGCTTCAATAATATCGAAATTTAGTGAACTGCTCAATGTTGATAATATTATTACCAAAGACACCTTACAGTAGAAGTACACGAGTATACAAGCAGTTGCAGTTGAACAACACTGTGTGCTAATAAAAATCATTAGCCTTGCTCTCCTACTTCATATAGGCTTGGGATTGGCAGAGTCAGAGTGCAAGCAGCGGAGGATTTTAAGGAGGAAGCAGTAGTAGTTTAAGTTTATCGACACTGTGATAACAAAGACCATTAGTGTCGCCCTCCTCCTATATCCAGGACTGGGACTGGCACTTTCAGAGTACGAACAGTGGCTTAGCTTTACATGTAGGCCTAAGCATCATCTCGTCTTCTTTATAAAATAGATCTAATAAGGTCAAGCTTGCGAATGCATGTCCACATAAAGTGAAAACTGATCCAAGCCTCAAAATCCAGGTCCGCTGTTATTTGAAGTGCGTTTGCTCTGATTCTAAATATAGCTGTACTATCAAATGATCGAAGGCCTGGAGTCTACTCAAAACAGGCCTATTTAAATTCGAACCCTTTTTCTCACTCACTCGTTGATTTTCAGATCTTCACTAACCTGCACCGTGGTCTATTACTAACAAACACGTTATTGACTGTCTGTAGGCCTATACATAAGTAATAGAGCAAATAATCCAATGAATTTCCAGTAAACTTTTCAACGCCCGTAATAATAGTAATAATAGTAATAATAATAATAATAATAATAATAATAATAATAATAATAATAATAATAATAATAATAATAACAATAATAACAATAATAACAATAATAACAATAATAACAATAATAACAATAATAATAATAATAATAATAATAATAATAATAATAATAATAATAATAATAATAATAATAATAACAATAATAACAATAATAACAATAATAACAATAATAATAATAATAATAATAATAACTCTCGGCTTGCTAAGAGAAGATGGAAAGCGACCGGACGGCGTCACGCTCATTCCTTGGACAAGTGGTCGATGTCTGGCATGGGATGTGACAGTGCCCGACACCTACGCCAAGTCACATCTTGTCGACACATCTATCAGAGCTGGCGAAGCAGCCGAACGCGCAGCTAAGACGAAGAGGGCCAAGTATTCCACCATAACCAACACCCACGACTTCGTAGCCCTCTCCTTGGAATCCGGCGGCGCTTGGAGCAGTGAAGGACTGGAGTTCATCTCAGAGTTGGGTAGTCGAACGAGTGCTGCAACCCACGATCCAATGGAGACGTCATTTCTGTTCCAACGTATCTCAGTTGTTCTTCAGCGTGGGAACGCAGTCTGCCTCTTCGGGACATTGCCAACACTCCATTAGCTCATCATGGGCGATAACAGCATAATGTGAAACATATATAATAATAATAATAATAATAATAATAATAATAATAATAATAATAATAATGATAATAATTGCATTTTAATTTCAAACTGACAAATCGCAGCATGATTACAAATACAGTATGAACGAGTAATGACAAGTTATTGCAGGAGTCTAATTTTACTATTGGCAGCCAGAGAAGGCACCCATTCATCCAATTTAACCAACGCCGCCGTATAGCGAAAAGAAGGACTAATCAAACTTACGGGCAATACGGAGATCTTACTCGGTTCCTCAGCTCTGCGCCCCAGTGTACTAGCCATTACCAAGCAGTCCCCTCTTTCTCTGGTAGCGCCAGTCCTAAGTCTGGATAAAGGTGAAGGGTAAAGTTATAACGTTATAGGACGACGTTGTTAATCAGGGATTCACTATCAGACAGTTATTCATGTAAGAATTTCTTACCATTTGAAAGATGTAGACGAGCGAGGTATAGATGCGCACACCCTTCGAGAAGCGTAGCTCCAAATACTGAGAGAACACAATAATCAATTGCATTGTATTTATTAGTCTATTAGTAGCGGGGGTCACTCTTTAGCGGTCCCAGTGTGAAAATCCCGAGAGTAGAGGCCCGAAATTTCTGTGACCGTTGTATACCTAGGGGCCTGGCATTTTTGTCAGCGGACTTCAAAATAAGGATTAACCGAAGAGCTAATGGCAAAGAAAAACCGAGGAGCTTGTGTCGTAAGGCGCTGGGTATACTGCCAGCGAGCTCGATGTAGCTACCTTTGATCCTCGCCACTCACCCCTATCCTATTTACATCAACGCAAAAACCCAACCACTAAGCAGAAATCTCTAAGTCTAATCAACTGTGTAACGAGTCCGATTGAAATAACTTATGCAAAGTTAGACTGTTGATTCAGGCTTCCGAATATCAAACCGCAAACCTTACTCTCGAATTGGATGTCGTCCTCTTCAGAAAAAAGCAACCGACGTATACGCAATTCAAATGAACAGATGTCAAATTCAGATTTTACAGTTTTTTAGAAGCAATGTACGCAGCTGCTGCATAAGTATCCCTCTTCCGATTTAAGAAACAAGCATTTGTTAACAACACATAATGTTTGGCAACTAGATTGTATCTATCGCGGTCTGGTTCCACAAGAAATTAAACCATCATCTTCTCTTTCGTCGCTTAAGAACAAGATACACACCTACTTGGTTGAAACATAATTATAAACGTCTGGCGACTTGTATATAATATTTAATTTACTGGTCTTTGTTTTTGACCAACTCTGTTTGATTACCTTTTACTTGATAATTTTGTCAGCTTAGTTAAGACTCATGTATACGATAACGAATTAACCGCTGTATTTCACTCGACCGTTGTGTTTGTCTTCTTGAGCTGATCACGTAGGAGTCCCTAATAGCACGATCTTTCATTCCTTCAGGGCCTTTCCTTATGACCGCTATCAATCATAACGTGTAACATCATTTTGTTAATTGATTAGTTGCTGATTGGTTGGTTGGTTACAAAATACACGAATTCATTTTGCCTTGACTTGACTTCGTTAGGCCTGTAGTTGGATATCATGTTTATGACGTTTAACGAATAGTTTAATAAAAAAATACTTTGGTTACCGTTATGGTTAATGGTAGGCCACAAAAGCAGAAGACTCTTCAAGTTATCATCCACACAACCAATGCCTTATTTTTCGTATAGCAACACCGAACAAAAACCTTCTGAGTCCATTCCATCTTAACCCGCTGAATTTACACGTAGCCGTTTCAGATTAACGACACTGTGATAACATGAATCCGTGGCGTCGCCCTCCTCCTTTATCAAGACTTGGGACTGGCACTACCAGAATGCAGACATTAGTTGTAGCTTCAGTCTAACGACTCTATGTGGTATAAAAGATCGTCAGCGTCGTCCTCCTCTTTACCCAGACTTGGGACTGTCACTCCCAATGTACAGGCAGTAGTTGTAGCTTCAGGTTAACGACGCGGTGTGATGACGAAAATCATCAGCGCCATCCTCCTCTTTATTCAGGCGTGGGACTGGCACTGCCAGACAGCGAACAGTGGACGAGTTCGACAAAGACACACACATTCATAGAGTGGGTCGTACATACATGTTGACATTCTGGTTCGTTGGTATTTAAGTAAAATGTTTACACAATCGCAAATTTATTGGCTCGTGATTGTTCGCCGAGTTATTCCTTCAGAACGTTCCGCACTCGAGTTTATTTCAATAAGGTGCTCAAAGTTGACTGAACTAAACAGCAATCATGGTGTGTATCCAGGCCAGCTGCTGCTATCATACTTCGTCAATCCAACAGCCACTGAACTATGTTGATGCGATACACATTGACCACTGATGACGATGAGTTCTCTGCCCGAAAGCAGGTCCATTGGCTTTTGCTCCACCCAGGGATGAGACGAGTGAGGTGGTTTCTCGTTGCCTTCCTCACAGTCAATTATCGGTGAGCAACTTGTCCAAGGTCGCTACGCAGTGAGTTGAGGTCGGTTCGAACCTGCGACCCTTCGGTTGCAGGGCACCTGAGTGTGTTTCAATAAGAGTTTGACGTCAGTCGGTATTCAGAGCCCGGTGTAGTCGCTCCCTTCACTCTGCTGAGAGGGGGTTCTTGTCATTCAATTTGCCTGTACTGCAACTATGCAAAACCAAGCATTCTCTGTTGTAGACCTTAGGGTTTGGAATGTCCTTTCTCTGGAGTTGCGCCTGTTCCCTAAATCTTATAATGGTACTTTTATGGCCATTTTTAAACTTATCCTTTTGTGCGGGCTGAAATTGGGAGCGCTTTCAGTAGTTACCTTGAAAGAGCGCTAGATAAATTTGCATTGAATGAGCATCGGCCTAACAAGCTCCGACCCGAGTGTACAACACTGCCTAGCTCCCATCAAAGCACTCGACCGTCTCATGGGAAACTAGGCCACAAGCCTATAGCAAATAAACACTTATAAGTAGGCCTAATAGCGAAATAATATTAAGGCAATAAGACGCAGACATAGCTTTGTGCGGTGTTTACATGCCAGAAGCGCCACTATGTATCCAAGTAAACATTTGGCAGTGATTAGTTTAATTGTAGCGTGTGTCTCTTTTTTACTCAGGTGGTTCGTATGTGGCAATAACACAATAAAGAAGTAATAACTTCTTATTTGAACACAAGAGAGAGGTAATAACACCTTAATCAACCACGATGAAACTATAATAAAAATTTTATTTTAAATTGGCGGCAGATTTTTGTTGTTTTGCTCAGGAAGTAAGTAAGTATATTCTTTATTTAACCAACTGCATATCCGCACTCTGGTGAACAATACATTTAAAAGTAAGCTACAACAGTCTAATTAAAAACGATTATTACGCTCGATAGTCTGCCGATACATCATCACGGTCAAGCGTTCATGCGCGTAGGGAGTACTAGGGGTATTAATTATGAAGCCAAAAGAGACGTAATAGCAGAGTTTATAAAATATAATGAAGCCAGGTAATAGGATATTTAGCTATTTCTTAAATAGGTGGATCAACAGCAGGTTTTTTTTTATTTCACTCAGTCATTTGTTCCATGGTAAAGGACCTATAATATGTATGTTATTGAACTCTACTTAGTTTTCTTAAGTTGTTGTCCGATTTACGATGTCACATTTTTGTTGGACACTACAGGCTGAGTGGCTCAATAAAAGTAAAGAGAAGTGTGATCGACTATTACCTATGTAATGGACCTATTTACTATTCTTTGATGTATGCGCTCTTAATGTAACCAGAATTAATGAATCTGTGGCTATATTGGTAGACGAACGAGGTGGGATGTTAACAGCAAAACATTAATTAGATACAGTAAGGCATTTAACCATTTACAGTCGTAAAGTTTCCGTAATATTGCAACCAGCAGCATCGCATTAGAACATGAAGAAACGCCGGTTTTCCAACTTCTGATTTTATTATTATTCCTCATCATCGTCGTCGTCGTCTTCTTCTTCTTTTTCTACTACAACTAAATCTACTGCTGATATTGTTGCTATGACTATTTCCAATGGTTCTCTGCCTCTTAGGAAGGTTTAAATGTCCCACGTCGCCACTCCTTCATCGACTGTCCCACTTCTTCAAGCTTTCCATATCCATCTCAACATCATCCAGTCCAACGTCATCTGTCACGGTCCTCCTCAGGTTCAAAACTTTCCATTTCTCAATTTTTGCATTGCTTGGTTGTACCTTATATAGCGCAGTGAAATTGTGCATTACTGGTTTCAATATGCCTATGCCATGCTTAGCAATGCACCGCCACCAGCGTATCTCCTAGCCACGATATCGGACTACATTGCCATTCTAAATCGCTTGCAGCGCTTGCGACGCATTCCAACGAAAAAAGTCACAGTCACTTGTCAGTGAACTGTGACTGCTGTGGACAATAGCAAAACGATGACAATGGTAAATCACGTTAACATTAAGGTCAGCGTTAAAAGCTCGGAGACAAATTGTGCGCCGTTCAACCGTAGAAGCGGTGATGTTAACACGACGGCCATTATCACGAGACCCAACGATAGTCATTACCAATGCCAAGTTATCATTGACCGCAGTTTGAGCAGCTAGTCCACCAACGTAAAAAATGGTACTCATGACTCTTATCCTGCAGTGGTCAGTTTAAACAATTGCAAGAATGCTACCCAATTTATATAGCGCGTCTCCAGATCGTCGACTTAGAGGTGAACATGGAATGAGAAGTAGGAGCAGGATGTGGAGGTGGAAAAAGGAAGAAGAGGCAGGGGAGGGCGAGGAGAAGGAGGAAAATGAGAAGTAGGAAAAGGAGAAGATGAGAGTATAGAGATGGGGGGACAAAGATGAGAAGTGAGAAAAAGAAGAAGGACAAGGAGGAGGACAAAAAGGGGGATAGGAAGACGAGAAGGAGGAGACGGAACCACATTACCTCAAAAACACTAGTTAGTTGTAGTTCATAGAAGACGGGAACGAAAACGTAAGCAGAGACGGGTATGACGAAACAGTAGGACACCCAGATCATCCAGTACAGCGTCCCGTAGGTAGCGATCTCTGCCGGCGTTCCTAGGAGGGTGATGGCAGACATGAAGCTGGCCAGCAGCGATAGGGCGACGGGGAAGACACCCATCGATCTCCCGGCCATCAGGAACTCGGACGTCGTCTTCTGCTTGGCCCCCGTGCAGCCGTAGTAGAGACCGATGACGGAGGAGATTAGGAGGAGAACGGCGAAAACGACGTAGTCCCACGGAGTGAACTTGTTGTTCGGGAATCCGAGGTCAGCGTCCGATGATGATTCGTTCAACATTGTCGTCTTTTATGATGGGATAGACGATGATCAGCTAAACAAAGAGGCTTTCAACAAGGTCCTGAACTCGGCAGAGATTTTCCAGACAGCCCCACCGGACTCTCGAATCTAGTGAGATTTTCTAGACAGTTTCAAAGAGTCCTGAACTCCGGAGAGATTTTCTGAACAACCTCATAGAGTTCTCAACTCCACAGAGATCGTCTCAATAGTCTTACAGGGTCCTGTTTCTGTCTGATCGAAAAACCCGAAGAGCGTAACTTCAACACTGCTTGCACTCCGACAATATCTGTCCCAAGCCAAGTAGGAGATCGACGCTAATGATGTTTGCTGTCACACAGTGTCGTTAAACTGCAACTAACTAACTGAGCAGCGTCTATATCGACTGAACGTATCCGTATTATAGGCCGTCGATCTACGACGCTTTTACCGTCCTATCACCCAATCCAACCGACGAAAGCCCTTGAGAAGCAAACCACAAGGATTCCTCCGTGTTGGAGGATCCAGGCCCAACTCGCGTCAACGTCGCCCCTAAAGAGAACTTCGCAAATCATCAGCCATCATCTTAATTTATCGAACCCGATCAGTCAATTCGATCCGCGATATATATTCGTTGAATCTTGGCTCAGAGCCTCGGCAACTGTCAATCTAACGATGCACAGAACAGACCCATCGCCGGCATAAACGACGTCGTTCCTGCATACGTTGTTCATCAAGGAATACCTCGACACGAATTAGCATTGCGTCGGTAAGATACCTTACGGGGTCATTCGCAACGTACGTTGATTTTATATGCTAATACTATGCGAGCAGGTTGATAGTTCGTCGGAAAAAGAGGCTGCGCAAATTCTTTGATTGAAATGAACAATGCAGATTTTCGGGACCAACTCTCGAGTGCGTTCGACTCGGTAAATTCACTTGAGAATAATTAATGGCGAACTTCGCCTGGCTAAGTAAAGATACTCTCAACTTCTCGTTCAGTTCTCGATCGAATGGCGATAAACTTTAAATCAACGGATTAACGTACTGCTTTATGCTTGGGATGAGTTATTGGTCTTGGTGTAAGGATGGATGTCACCTGAAAATGTTGGCTAAAGTTAGCACAGATGTTTTTATCTGTACTCTTAAGTGTATTTGTCCCAGGGTTGGCATGTATTCAAGCTATTCCTCATTGTTAGACAACATGTAATGTTGTATTGTATTGTATAACCACAACCATAGACTTTATTACCACCTGTCTGTGTGATCACATTTATATTTACCACAGTAGAAACAGTTATTGTTTAACAGGAGGTCATGGGAGACAGAGACTCTTAAGGGATCAAGGTCCCGCTGACAGGAATAACCTACCTATGCGCACGAAACAGATAGAAATTGGTTCTTTATTCGCAATTGTATTGTATTGTATTTACATATTTCTATAGCGCCTCTCCAAGTACGTGCAACCTAACAGAGCTCAGTGAGAAAAGCCCCGTGGAAAAAGAGTCTTAAGAATACTGGCAGAAGCATAATCACCCCGAGTTAAAATCAGGGATCAATGAGCTACGGTCGTATAAGCAATGGCATCGTGAGCAATAGTGAATATAAAATGCATTGCATATGTTCAAGGACCAATATGTACAGGACTGGAAAGTCCCTATATAGCATTGTGTCACAAGCTTTTGGGCAATAATCCTGAGCAAGAATTGTTTAAATCTTATTGACATAACATGCCGATTCGATTAATTTTAGTTATGAAGAGAAATTGATAAAAAAAACTATGTCAGTAAAATAAAAATCTAAAAAAAACTCCGCCGCAGATCTCTGTGCCGGTCCTAAGCCCGGATAAAGAAGGAAGGTTTGCCAGATGGGTGTCAATGTGCGTGAGAGAGAGAGAGAGAGAGAGAGAAAAAAAAGCAAGGGATATATAAATATATATATATATATATAAAGAGAGAGAGACATCAGATGTCAAGGCATTAAGAATCATGTACAGAGACATGTGGACAGATGTGACCAGAAAGGCACCAAACACCTACGAGCGATGAGCCCATGGTTGTTGATTGGTTGAAAATTAAAAAAATGCCGTTGAAGGTTTAAGACATCATATTTCAAACAGAAGCAAACATTAGATCGTGGCGACATCTGTGTCTAAAAGTAAAACGTGTACATGTATTTTTGACAGTAACCATTCCTCTAATACAGATTCCTTGGCATATGTATAAGAGTGATGCTTATCGAGCGAAGATAAGCACAGAACACGACAAGCGACGCATTTAGCAATCTAACACTTCAAATGCACTTTTTGCGGTCTCTAAAATTCGAGCCCTGAGTTGAAGCTTTAATAGTATGATAATAAACAATTATTTACGTTCACCTCGTTTGCAGTTCGATATCTAATTAAGGCTTTTGTCTGTGTTTAGGGAATATGCCGCCAAAGGACCGCGAGGGCTATGCTTTGTTTCAATTAGTTACCGTGTTAATACTATTATCAATGTTTCCTATTGTTAATGAATATATATTTGAAGCGGGTGCGGCTATTGTTATGTTGTTACGCTGATTTTCATTGTTTAAGGGACAAAAGTCATCGATATAATTATTCCACTGATGTATTTGTTAAATGCAGGGCAGGATCTGTGTAGAGGGCAACGTGAGAGTAGGTAAAATGAGTGGATTGCGTGACAGAGGGAGGGTGAGAGAGGAGAGAGAGAGAGAAAGAGAGAGAAAGAAAGAGAGATAGAGAGCGAGCGAGAGGGAGACAGAGACAGAGAGAGACAGAGAGAGACAGGGAGACATAGAGAGGAAGAGACACGCAGACATGCAAGCAGATAGAGATAAGCAGAGAACTAAAACATGAGAGAGACATATACGGAATGTATTTCACATTTTGCAAATAATTAATTATATCTGAAGGCTATGACTGTCATACGCAGTCTATGACATGACTTTCATACGCAGTCTATGACATGACTTTCATACGCAGTCTATGACATGACTTTCATACGCAGTCTATGACATGACTTTCATACGCAGTCTATGACATGACTTTCATACGCAGTCTATGACATGACTTTCATACGCAGTCTATGACATGACTTTCATACGCAGTCTATGACATGACTTTCATACGCAGTCTATGACATGACTTTCATACGCAGTCTATGACATGACTTTCATACGCAGTCTATGACATGACTTTCATACGCAGTCTATGACATGACTTTCATACGCAGTCTATGACATGACTGTCATACGCAGTCTAAAAAATATTTTTTCTTGATTTAATTGTCGCAGATTGATCAATAGCGTTATCAAAATTTGCTTTCTCCAATTTTTCACGTTATATGCTAAGAAGAACAAGATCGCTGAGACGATCTTGTCTTTTTGAAAACCGCAAACACAACAAAATTAGCTTAAATTTGCTCACAGCATGTAATTGAACCAGCAATTGTTTGAAATTTTGCAGTGAAATGGTTTGATTTGGAAATACGCAATGAGTATTATGTCGCCCCTTGCTGACCTTTATATAGCTGATCAGTGCGATCCGAGGGCGCAAAAATCATGCTTGACAACCTGTTTATAATCAGAATATTGAAGGAGGGCGACAAAACTGAATCTTATTAACTTAGTTTGGATATATTAATTTGCATAAAAACAAAACAAATAGTTTTAATCCTCATTTTGGCCCCTCCCCCAACTTGGCGCCCGGGGACAGATGTCCCCCAACCTGCCCCCTAGCTACGCCTCTGGTTGCGTAATTTGATCGTTAGCGTCGGATCATTGTTTCGTTTCGTTCAATTGTTGAGCTCTTCAGCGTCGATTAGAGAAATTCTGAGGAGGAGGAGGAGGAGATGGTTGCTCTTTCGCTGAACATGCGATCAGTTTCATCGACTGAGATAAATGCAGTGACAGAGGCGGAAAGAGGTGGAAATAGAGAGAGGGCGACAGAGGGAGAGAGAGAGAGGGAGTGAGAGAGAGAGAGGGGGGGGAGTGAGAGAGAGAGGGGGGGAGTGAGAGAGGGAAGAGAGAAGGAGAGAGAGAGGGGAATGGTGACAGACAGACAGAAACAGAGAGCGAGAGTGTCAGGAACAGGGAGAGAAACAGAGAGAGGACGAGAGAAGGACAGCGACAAACGGATGGTAAGGCGGACATAGACAAAAACAGAGAGAGTATGAGAGAGACAGAGACAGAGATATAGATAGATAGGTAAATAGATAGACAGAGAAACAGAGAGAGATACAGAGAGAGAGAGAGAGAGAGAGATGAAGAGACACAGACAGATATATATATATATATATATATATACATAGACATAAACAGAGACAGAGACAGACACGGACAGGGAGAAGGCCAAAGACACGAGGAGAGATAGAGAAACATATAAATAAGGCAACGTAGACAAACAGAATGATTTACCGACCGTATCAGCAACAGGGAAGAAAAGCGCACATATAAAAAGTCAAGGAGAGAAGCAGACAGAGACAGATAGTATTAGAGCAATACACATACATGTACAGACAGGGACAGAGAGAGCGTGTGTGTGTGTGTGTGTGTGTGAGAGAGAGAGACAGAGACAGAGAGACAGAGAGACAGAGAGACAGAGACAGAGACAGAGAGACAGAGAGAGAGAGAGAGGAAGAGAGAGAGAGAAAAAAGAGAGAAACAGAGACAGAGACAGAGATAGAGATAGAGACACAGACACAGACAGAAAGACATAGAGACAGAGACCAGAGAGAGGGAGGAAGAAACAAAAGGAATATGCAGACAAGGAGATAGAGTAACGTCGGAATAGAAGATCGACCATACATAATTCTCTGCTTCCTGTTCCTGCAATTTCGTTATGCACAGCAGTGACCTCCAGCGGTGGCAGAGGATGAACAGGAAGTTACGTATTATCTCCAGAAGCACGTACATGCATCTGAACATATGTCGACGACAACAGCTGTAAGCGTAGGCGGATGATTGACACATTTGAGGATTGATTGCTTAGCTGCTTGAGGCCTTAGCGCACACAGCGCCTCTCAGTAGATACCTCGACGGGGCGCCGCCATACAAACGCCATGTTCGATTACTTTACTTCTCTATTAACGTACCAGCGATTGTAATATAAAGTGACTTTAGTATTGGAGACCGCAGTTTTATTGGGCTGATCAAGCGCTGTTTTTGGCTGACATAAAGATACACTGACTATATTAACCAACCTAGAGGGCAATGTTTTATATGACGTTTCAAATGACGCATCAGTAGTGACGTTTTCTTTCTCATTTAGTTGATGAAAAGAATTGTGGCCCTCGCAATTCGTGATATTTAAAAATAATAAAATTCGCGTCGTTAGGTTCGTTTAGAGTTAGGTGTGGCCTTGGAAGGGGTGTGGTTTGGAAGGGGTGTGGGCTTGGAAGAGGTGTGGCTTTGGAAGGGGTATGGCCTTGGGAGGGTCGGATGGTCCAGATGAAGCATAAGCAGAATTCTTTTCACCAAATCCAGTTTGGTGTCTATTTCAAGCAGAATCCTTTTCATCAATCTATTTCGTCAGCTACTATTTAAGAAAGAATCCATTTGTCAATCCAACTTAAGCAAATACATCTTAAGCAACTACATTTCATCATTCCAGCTTCCATTTAAAGCAGAATTCTTTTCGTCAATCCAGCTTCTATTTAAGCATCGAAGAATGTCTGCGATGATGTTCTTTCCGGCTGCGTCGAATCAGAGCTGTTGTCCAATGGGTAGACTTTTTTCTAACTACTTTGAGGATATCTGCTGTGTAATTGCTGGTTATGCTTAATTTGAGAGTGTACACTTTTTTATTGTTCATATTATGATGCGCCCGCAGTGCGTTTGCAAGCGGTTCAATAAAGTACATACTTACTTACTTACTTTATGATTCTTTTCACCAATCCAATTTATATTTAAAGAAAGATTTCTTTCATCAATCCAACGCTTATTTTAGGCAGAATCCATTTAATCGATCCAGCCTCTAATTAATAAGGAATTTCTTTCACCAATCCAGTTTCTATTTTTAGCAGAATTCGTTTCATCAATCCAGCTTCTATTTATGAAATAATTCCTTTATCAATTGCGGATTAGAGTCGTCGTTCTAAACCGATCGTTCTAGAACGAAAATATCGAACTCGACTGACCAGAGCCAATACATGCACCGATAACTGTCACACTGGCATGATCTTCATTTAACCGACTGAAACGCGAGAACTTAATTAAGCTCACTGATCTGTTTATTACTTGAAAAACTCTAAATTCGATATATATATATATACATATATATTTATATATAGCCTAATTCTATCACCGTCAGTACTGCACCCAAAATATAGCTGAATCTTCGCAGGTTATAAAACGACACACGTGTTCTGTTGACTGCCTTTCAATTTGTTCCCAGGTCAAATTGTTCCTCCATTGTCTACAGAAACTCAGTGCCAATGTTACGACACATTTGTCTCAGCGTCTGAGCAACAGCAGCTCAACTCCGGATTTATCTTACTAATCGGATTACTTACTGAACACGATGCTGATTTAAGCTGAAGCAATCGCATCGATCAACGTGTTGCGTGCTGTTTTGATGCCACTGTAGAGTAAATTAACTCCGTTGTCTCCTACGAGGTCTGCATAACAACTGAAGCTGCACTTCTGAGCCAATTGTAAGAAGGGCAATATCAAATTTCAGTTGCATTGTATTGTGTTGTATTGAAACAACAGCATGGAATTGTCTAAATCATCATATGAACAAGGAATCTGCATTTTTTCAGTTCAAGTTGTTTATTTATAGCCACAATAGACAGCTTGCACAAGGCAAAAATATAAAGAACATCAATTATAAAAGTAAATGCTACAAAGGGAGCCCCGAAAGGGATTTAAATCCCGCTAGAAGGTACACCAGAGTAGCAGAATTACCTGCAGAAAAGATGACCGTCGTATCAGCATCGTTTCTTTTATAGGAACACTGGGAGAAATCAATCAATTCCCAGTTAGAGGAATGATAGGCTAGATGATTAGATGATTAGGCTAATCGTCAAATTTCCCCGTACACGTTTCACTCTTAAACACATGTCGCCCCAATATGAATTTTGCTTCTATTTGAAAACATGCTGTTTTAAACACCCAAAAGCAGTTTTTTAAATTTTGCTGACATAGTTATTCGTCGATTTATCTTCATGGCTAAAAGTAAACGAATCAGCTTTTTATGCCAACAAGATTCGAACATTTCTTTCTCCCGATTATCGTCCAAAAAGTAGTGACATGATGTTACATATTATAAGGACTTTCCAGTCCTGTGCATAATAGGTCTTTTCACGTCGCGAATAGTGCGATAGCTATGTATGGAGATTTTCAAATCACAGCTGAATACATGTCCTTTTAGACCATCATATGCATGTCGTAATAGTAATCGTGACCTCTAAACTTCTAGAGCGCCACCCGAAAGCCAAGCGCAGGGCACCAGCTTATTCGCGAGCGCTGCGACGAATCAGAGAGGTTGTCCAAATGGTAGTCCGAGGGAAATAGACGTTAAGGTCCGCTAGCCCCGTAAGGTTAACTCAGCCTCCTATTCGCTATGTGACCTTTCTTAAACTGAGCAGTGGTACAGATCTACGCATTGAAGGTTGCCATATACAATATTATATTCGACTCATTGTCCCATTTGCCCACACAACTACCAAACACAATAGTGCACATTCTAAGTGGTTGGTCCCTCGCTTTGGAACAGGCTACCGTTGGCGTTGCGCATGTCCCCAAGGTCAATTCTTACTCATCTTACACTAGTCTTAAAACTGTTCATTTTAGCCGTGCCGGGGTCGGAACGCTCCTTTGTGTAGTAGCCTTGAAGGGGCGCTATATAAATCTTCGTAATGAATGAATGAATGAATGAATGAATAGATTGAGATTCGACTCCTGTTTAGCTTGCCATAATTGCTTCCTTCAGGATCATGCAATATGAGTAGTGTCCTGCGGTTTGTCGGTTTGAATTGAATAACCCAAAAAATAGGTGAGTCAAGGCCGAATCAGTATATAGGTAAAGTCGAACCTATCAAAGTCAAGAATTGTACGCTGCTAAAAATTGACCAACATGGCGGATATCCATGGAGCCGGTAGTTCTTCGTAACTCTACTTCTTAAGGGAAATCACGCTGAGGCAACCTAATTAAGGAGCGGATCTTACATTCTTCGCTAAGCAACAAGAATTAGCAGCATAATGAAATTGAAGGCTAAGCTGTAATAGACGTAGTGTGATCAACAAATCAAAAGGAAGGAACATGTGGGTGAGGATGGGCGAGTACATCCAGTGTGTACTTCCTTTCATTATTCTGCCACTACCACTACTACCATCGTGGGTGGCGACAAGAGAAGACGGTGCCCATCGAAATTTCAGGTGGAGCTGATTACTTACCCCAACATTCCATAAACATTTCATAAATCTTTCAGATATATTGCAATTATCTACTGTTCATTCTGTTGTCCTGCATCTGCATCTATTTCATCCATCTATCCATCCGTCCGTCCATCCGCCCATCCATCCATCCATACCACCATCTATCCATTCATCCATCCATCTATTCGTCCGTCAGTCCGTCAGTCCGTCCCTCCGTCCATGCATCCATCTAGCCATCCACTCATCCATCCATCCATCCATCAATCAATCTATCTCTTGATATTATGTCTATCTATCTATCTCTGGATATTATGTCTATCTATCTATCTCTTGATAATATGTCTATCTATCTATCTCTTGATATTATGCCTATCTATCTATCTCTTGATATTATGTCTATCTATCTATCTCTTGATATTACGTGTATCTATCTATCTCTTGATATTATGTCTATCTATCTATCTTTTGATATTATGCCTATCTATCTATCTCTTGATATTATCTCTATCTATCTATCTCTTGATATTACGTCTATCTACCTATCTCTTGATACTATGTCTATCTATCTATCTCTTGATATTACGTCTATCTATCTATCTCCTAATATTATGTCTATCTATCTCTTGATATTATGTCTATCTAGCTATCTCTTGATATTACGTCTATCTATCTATCTCCTGATATTATGTCTATCTATCTCTTGATATTATGTCTATCTATCTATCTCTTGATATTATGTCTATCTATCTATCTCTTGATATTACGTCTATCTATCTATCTCTTGATATTATGTCTATCTATCTAGCTCTTGATATTATCTCTATCTACCTATCTCTTGATATTCTGTCCAACTATCTATCACCTGATATTATGTCTATCTATCTATCTCTTGATATTATATCTATCTATCTATCTATTCATCTGTCTATCTAAGTATCTATTTATCTATCCATCCGTTGATAAACCAATCAATCAATCAGTCAGTCAGTCGGTCAATCAGTCAATCTGACTTTCTGTCTGTCAGTCAGTCTGTCTATCTATCAATCTATCATCTATTCACCTGTCCAACTATCTAACCATCTATCCATCTCTCTATCTTTCTCTTGATATCATAGCCATCTTGCGCGTAGGTCTACTACCAAAACAAACACATTTATGTTCCTCGATAAAAGAAAAATTAATTTTCCTAACGTATACGGGTGCGTCACAAGAGCCTAATGAATTCGCAGGATACGATGCGCCACACCAACAAAACAGATGATTCAGATGACAGATGACAGTTCGTCGTCAAGGCAACGTAGCTTGTGTCAGCAGCCATTGTGGCAAGAGTATAATGATGTTGTTAATTCAGTGCGGCCTTGAGATATTACGGGCCTTCGCAGAGTATACTGGGGCTCCATAACAAAAACTCAAATTGCTGGATTTACTTTTAGTAGCAAATGCAGAGGTAAGCAAATGTCCATCTACCTGGAATAACCTTTCTCCATCACTAAGAGCAATTAATCCTATTTCCGCATCCATGTTTGAGAATTGAAATTTTCCTCAGACCTGTTCCTTAAACCCATATTTTTGTCCATCTGTTACCCCAAACTCAAGACCAAATCTCAGCATATGCAGGAGGACTCTTCCTTTTACCATGCATATTATGCTCAAGTCCTTATTTTACGACTGCAGTTGAGCTGGCAGAGCCTCTGAGTAGTTTTCTTAATGGGGCAGTGATCTTTTCTATAAAATGAGCCGAGACGCATCTGTACTCTGTAGGCCTGTAGCCTAGTTGTCGAAAAAAAATGACGCTAAAATTAGTTACCAGATAGATAGGCCTGAAATAAATTATATGGGACACAATGATCACAATATATACACCTACTTGTAAATTTAAGAATGCAAAAATGGAAATTGTGTAGTCTTAGGGCCCTATGTCAAATTTCAGAGTTTATGCACAACTACTATTTTTATATTTAAGTAATTTAAAAATGGTGCCGGAATGCCGCTTCGGGCATACCGCGAGAAAAATGGCATTCTGAGGGGGCGTTATACAAACTTTCTGAATGAATGAATGAATGAATGAATGAATGAATGAATGAATGAATGAATGAATGAATGAATGAATGAATGAATGAACATTAGAAAACGTCAATGCATGAATTTCACGTGTTAACTCCTACAGTTGGTGATCATTCTAACTTTAATGCAAGCCATGTAAGATCCTATTTGTATTTGGACTCAAGAGTCTCTACTCACTAGTCTTGCAAAAATTGCTCATGGGTAGACAACCACCCCCCCCGCTCCATGGTAGTGGAAGGGAAGGGAAACACACGACCGCAAATTATTTACGTTACAGAATATGAACACGTTGACCGTTAGAAGCGTGTTAACACGTCTCGAATTATATGCATGCGTGTATGCATGTGAGTTTGTGTGAGTGTTCAGAACTTCAGATGTTAAGTCATTAGGTCAGAATGTTAAATCACACAATTAGACTGCTTTTCAAACAGTGTTCGTAATTGGACTTTGTTTTGCATTCAATCAAACCGTGTTTGCGGCGCAGAATATCAAACGCCTTATGGCCAGACCGTCGAGAAATCAATATATATATATATATATATATATGTATAGTATATACATATATATATAGTATAGACGAAAAGAAGCTCATAGACTTCAATTGTGCACCAGAGAAGCTCGTAGAAATAAGACACGCATAATGCATCCAAGAACGCATACACTTATACATACATACATACATACATACATATATACATACATACATACATACATACATACATACATACATACATACATACACACATACATACCTATATATATACATACATGCAGTCAGTCGGTCGGTCGGTCAGCCAGGCAGCCAATCAATCAGTCAGTCAGTCAATCAATCAGTCAATCAATCAATCAATCAATGCAATTTATATAGCGCTATAAGATAACTATTCAGAGGCTCTCCCGACCCAAGCCCGGTCAAAGAGGAAAGTCTTGAAAAGTTTATAGAAAATAGCTGTCGTAATGTAATATGATGTTATCAAGCATTTATATAGCGCCGCTCAAATCAGCAGCGTTCTCAACGGGCGTCTGTGCGTGGACAAGGGAATAGAAAAGTCTAAAGGTGCCTCATTAAGTCAGTGAGTGACGTCATTTTGAAATTTATGATTGACGTCATGCCTACGTGATAGGCGGAAACATAACACCTGCACAAAATCCGAAAATCGAAGCCGAACGTGAACCTTATTGTCTGTAGAAATTACTTCTGCGCGGCGCCCGCTACAATCTTTGTTTGGTTAAGACTACAAAAATCAATAGCCAACTATGTCGCTGATCTTCCGCTTAGCCTTTTGCCCACGTCGATCTAGGAGTAATGTAGGACAACATCACTTAGCGCATTCGTTAGCTTCCAATAAGGCGCTCTATAAATTGGCATACACAGTAGCCTAAATCCATGCCATCTGTTAGTTGTCGTCGGGAATCCACGGTTGGGTGTGGGCCCACCGCTGGCCACCTCTGTCAGCTTGTTGTGCAAAGTTTTGCTAAAAGATGTATTTCCCTCGTTTATAATGGCAGTTAACTTATTCGCTGGCCTAAATGATTTAGGCCAGCGAAGAAGGCGCCGCTGAGTGGATATCCCGAAGAGGCGTTATGTAAATGCACTGCATTACAAACACGTAAATACAACATTATGCATCCTCTGTCTCCCTCTCTTCCTCTCTCCCTCTCTCCCTCTCTTCATGTATTTTTTGGTCGCATCACGTAGTTCCAACGCTTCTGCGAACACAGTCGATTATCGCTGAGTGTTAAAGAGAGTGCCTTATTTATAGGGGACGCTACCACCAGACCACAACAATTAGCAGATATTTAGTCGATGGCTTACGTCATCGCGTTGTGCGTAGGCGTCATAGATTTCGGTGAAAGAACACGAAAGGCTGACATCTGTCGTTTAGGTCTATGCTGTAGCCGGTTGCTGGAGCGGATATGGGCCTACGGTGCGTGACGGTGGGTGTCATTATATTTTCTACAGCTCTCAGTATAGATGGGGGACTGCGACCCTGAAACAGACATCCCTGTAATACAGTGTAACAACTAATAGGGGCTACAGCGAGTGCCCTTCAAGATATCTACTCAGAGACGCTCTCTGCGCTGGGACGATGGCTCATGTGATGTTAAATGTCATCCCTAACGAATATTTTACGCCGGTTAGTAAAATAGTGAACAATAAGCTAGCTGAAAGAGTCACCTTCTCTTTGTTATCTCCCTCTCTCTCTCCCTCTCTTTCACTCTCTTCCTGTCTCTCTGTCTCTCTGTCTCTCACTCTCTGTCTCCCTCTCTCCCTCTCCCATATTCTCGTTCCATCTCTCTCTCTCTCTCTCTCTCTCTCTCTCTCTCTCTCTCTCTCTCTCTCTCTCTCTCTCTCTCTCTATATATATATATATATATATATATATATATATATATCTCTCTCTCTCTCTTCCGCCCCTCCCTTCCTCTTTACACTCCGCCACTCTTCCTCAGTCTCTCTTTCCCACTAACTCTCTCTCCCTCTCCCTTTTCTCCCTCCCTCTCCATTTCTTTCTCTCCCCTCCCACCCTCTCTCCCTCTCTTTCCTTCACGCACCCTATCTCTCGTCCTCTCCCTCTCCTTATCTCTCCATGTGTATCTCTATCCCTTCCTTCACTCTCTCTCTCACTCTCCCTTTTCTACTTCCACCTCTCTTCCCCTCTCTGTTTGTCTGTCTGTCTGTCTCTGTCTGACTGTCTCTGTCTGTCTGTCTGAAGGGATGAAGAAGGACGGAATAGAAGAATGAAGTCTCTGTCTGTCTGTCTCTCTTTCTGTACCTTCCTCTCTCTGTTTGTCTATCCTATGTCTCTCTCTCTCTCTCTCTCTCTCTCTCTCTCTCTCTCTCTCTCTCTCTCTCTGCCTTCCGATCTCCCGATGCATGCCTGCTGTCGATGCGCGCGCGCAATCGTCGTGCATCGGTCGCCTCCCATCCGTAAACCAACCCAGTCAGCCGTCGAATCGAAACGATTTAACGTCTTTGGAGTAGAATGTGTCGACCAGCAACGCATCAGGTACATCTTTTTTACAGCGTATTTTTCGCTCAGTAGGATTGCTATTCAGAAATATACAACGACTGTAAAACGCACTTTATCGACTATGACTAAAAAACTTCTTTTGCGCCTCCGTAATAAGGCACAGAGCATTAACCGACGGCGCATCAAAACAAATCCGAAATCAGATCAAATCCAGGGTCAATTCTAAGAGACAGAAAGACAGTCTAAGGAGGATAAGCAAGGGTAAATAGAAAATTGTTAAGTCGAGATCGAAAAGAAACTAAAGACTCAACGGCCCGAACGGCGTGAGGTAATTAATTCCAGAACTTTGGACTGCCAACAGAGAAAGCCCACATACCAAGACTTGTCCTAACAGGAGGTATAACAAGGGACAAGAAATCGGAAGACCTAGTCGAGTGATGGTGCCCCTGGGGGACAAGCAAAGTGCGAAGGTAATCCGGCTGACCAGAATAAAATGTCTTATAGGCAATTACACCAATTTTAAATTTAATTCGATGCTCATCAGGGAGCCAATGCAATGGTTTAAGAACGGGAGTGATGTGATCTAACCTATGAGAACCAGTAACCAAGAAAGATGTCGAGTAAGAGCCAAGAAAGATTGTTCAAGGTTAGTATAAGCTTTTCGCGGCTTCTTTTGCATTAGGCCCTATACGTACTGATTCTTGATCGTAAATTATTTGTGCGATAGACAATAGCACAGAAGATTAGATATTTAATTACAGTTAATCGACGATTGATATGTTGATTGATTTATTGATTGAGCATCTGGTCTATCTATTATGTATTTACTGTTACTCGCATAAGGTCTGTCAGCGATATTCAGATCTAATGGATTTCAATTAAAAGAATGGGCTTACGTATTAATAGTATACTGTGTTGGCCCCTCAGCTTGTCTTCCACAGTTCCTGCGCCTTGGAATAATTGAACCTCTCACCTTGCCAGTTTTGGAGACCCCTCAAGACTGTCCTGTTCCCTTGCCCAAGCATAGACACCCGTTGAGAGCGCTGCTGATTCGAACGGCGCTATATAAATGCTTGACTACATTACATTACATTACCTTAGTCCGCTATAGAGATTCGATGACATCGGATTGAAACCAACTAAGAACAGCAACAGATTACGGACAGACAGGGACAGAGAAGGCAGTCGAACGGATGCAAACATACAAACACTGATACAAACACACGCAAGCGAGGTGAGGGCCACGCTCGAGTATGATGATTGAACAGGAATACCGACAGACAGACAGAGACAGACAGACAGAAACACCCACAAAACTCCTCCGCAATCTTACGCTTCGGTGAGATACAAAAACGACGATATAATAATTACTAAGCATTTCATATAATATTATTATACATGGATTAAATGCGTCGCTTAGAATCGCTGACTCTGCTGCAGAGATTGAAAAGTGAACCTGCAACTCATCACGATGTATGCATATGAATCGACAGTAGATTCAGTTGCTAACTAAGACAAATTCAATAGGCCTACTGGCTGTTGTGAGACCGTATGGGAATTTGACCATGGAAAGCCAGCTGACGTGCTGGAACTGATTTCGCTAATTTGTGTAATATATATAATTAATAATATACATATAATCATGTGTATAATTATTTCTTTATATAATTATGCACATAGGGCCTACATTCGCTCGTAATCGTTTACTTCAGTCTCCATCCCGTTCAACGCCTCTGAGATCCAAGGCATTAGAAGACCTGCTACGCCACTGCCAGTCCCAACAGGGCCGTACCGAGCTATAATTGCACCCTGTGCCAAGCATCAATCTGGCGCCCCCACATTTTGAAAATAGTGCATTTTATGGAATAATAAGTTATTCTATCCTGAAATTTGCGCCCTTTCCACATTTGCGCCCTGGGCCACGACCCCGCTGGCCCCTCCCTCGATACGGCCCTGAGTCCCAAGCCTAGGTAAGAGAGAAGTGCGACGCTAGTGATCTCTATTATCACAGTGTCATTAAACTGAAACAATCTATGCTGTTTTCCGTCTGATTGGCTGAGTTAATACGTCGCTGTAGACGACCGTCTGGACGATATTGACCGCCCACAGATAGTTGCAAGTACTTCGCTCACAAGACAATACGTTGTTCATGGCGGTAGCTGCAGTTGAACAGTACTGTGTGATAAGAAAATCATTAGCGTCGCCCTCCTCCTTTATCCCGTCTTGGGTCTGGAACTGCCAGAGTGCGATCAGTGACGGAGTTATTACAGCTCATTAGTGGTTTCAGTTTAACGACAAAGAAATAATTAGCGTATCCCACCTCCTTTATCTAGGATTACGTCTGGTACTACCACAGTGCGAGTTGTGACGGAGCTTCACAAATTGTATTAGTAGTAGATTCCGTTTAACGACACAGTGATCGTTAGCGTCGCCCTCCTCCATTATCCAGGCCTGGACCTGGCACTGTCAGTGCACGAGCGGCGATGGATTTAAAAGGTGTAAGCCTATAGGGAGCTAGGACTAGGGACGCCTATCGGATGCGACGACGAACGAGAGGAAGACCGTGTAATTGGACAGCGAAGCAGGCGACCTATTCTAGGACTGTCAGGCGACTTCCGGAAAGGTTACTAAGTGTCGTTGAGGAGGAAGAGGAGGAGGAAGTGGAAGGAAGGATGGACGGAGAAGGACGGTGACGGAGAATGGGAGAGGGAGAGTGGAAGGAGAAGGAGGACGAGAAGGATAGAAGGACGAAGAAGGAGGAGAACCGGAAGAGATAATGGCAAAGAAGTTGATGAATGAGAAAAGGAACGAAGAAGAACGGAATAGGAGGATGAAAAAAGGAGGAGAGAAAAATGAAGAAGAAGATAATAATAACAAAGAAGAACGAGGACGGGGAAGATGCACAGGAACAAAAGACCGCCGCAAGGCAACCTAGATATAGGAAGGTCGCCGAGAAAGGAGATAAAAACTCGACACCGAGAAGATCAAAAGTCCTCAGCTGATATATTAGACAAGGAATTGCGCCATAAGCACGATATCTTCATCTAAATGCTATCAAAACTGTCCTAATGTATCGGCGCCGACGAACAACGGTGGTTTTAACACAGACTAAAAGTCTTCTGAACCACTTTAAACCCTTGTTATGTTATGTTCGCTCTTATAATCAAATAGACCAGCTAGTTGTCAGCCTTTCCCAATATTTTAATGATATTCATTTTAATTAAACTAAATAAATATAAATAGAATTGTCTGTCACAAGCAGCCAGTCATTCCTCTCAGAAATTAGGCATGATCAAAATTGCGGGTCGCAAAAATCTTTTAATTGATATTAAATTGTATAATTCTGATTAAGATTAATAAATAAAAAGATTATTGTATGCTACAGACAGTCAGTCACTCCCCATACAATAGGCATGATAACAACATAAGGAATTTTTATGCATATTCATATATGTTTATTTCACCTATAGGCGAGTGTATAGGCGGTAAAAATTTAGTGGGTCACGAGGGACACGTATATAAAAATAATCGGGCCACGGAAAAACTTTGAGAAAATCGTAATTGTAATCTTCAAATTTCAGGGCACTGGGTTATTCAGAGGCTTCAGCTGATATCATGTTGCAATTGTGGTAGTTAATAGATTAATAATAACCAGGGGCATCAATCCCCTATAAGTGATGGAGGCAAATCCCCGGTTCAAAGTGTCTGGACGGCAAAATATCCCCCTTAAGACTCAAAAGAATATCCCCCTATCTGAAATTGGAGGCATTTGCCTTTGGACCCCCTCTCTATGGCTGGATACCCCTGCTAACAACTGTAACGATTTTTTGCAGCACCTTTTTTCGAATTGTTTTCAAGTCTGCTCTGAGACGAAAATAGAAGCGTTGGACAATAATGAATGAACGGATGTTGCAATCGCTTCTGCATCGCTGAACCGTAAGAGAATAGAGATCGAACTTAGCAGATGACAAATTGCGCTAGAGGAAGACCTTGTCGAGCATCGGCGAGAGGAGGAAGAGGAAAAGGAGGAGGATGAGCAGGAATAGCGACAAGAGGTGAAGGGGGATGACGAGAAAGTGATAGGTTAAGGACCAGGGTCAAAGAGGAAGCCCGTCTTCGACGGTAGACTCTCCTTATACCCGATGGAGCCGAATAAGACCTGGGACGTCCTCGTCTACGAGAACGTCTACTCAACCCTCTACACGTTCGGCCTTCCCACGGTCTGCATCGTCGGCTTCCTGGGCAACGTGATGAACCTCCTGATCCTAACAGGCCGAAGGGTCCAGCACTCGCTCCGCGCCATGGAGCGATCGGCCAACGCCTGTCTCATCGCTCTTGCCGTCGCCGACCTATCCTTCTGCGTAACGGCGTTCCCCTCGACATTCCTCCCAGAGGACATGACCTTCGACGATCAATCCTTCCTCGCCTACTACGGCTGCTACTGTGCCGCCGTCATCAACGTCTTCATCATGACGAGCACCTGGTTAACTGTAGTCATGTCAACGGAACGCTACCTTGCTATTTGTCATCCTCTCCGATCGCGCAACCTCATCAGCCTCCAGCGAACCCGTGCAGTAATCGTCATCGTCTACCTCGCTTCTGTCCTCTTCAACGTCCCCGTCTTTTGGCGGTACTCCATGGACCCCCTACCGCTCCCTGCTTCGCCAGACCACCCTCCACTTCCCGTGACGCCCAACTCCACCATCCGCATCAAGTACGAGGTTCGCCCCATCGGTACAGACAGACTCCTGGACCACGCCTACCGCGGGCTGTGGTCCGTCTTGGGCAACCTCGTCCCTCTCCTCTTCCTCGTCCTTTGCAACGTCTCCCTCGCCCGGGAGATCCACCGCTCATACGACCTGCGCCAGCGGATGAACGACAACGTCGGGCGGTCACTGGACCGACGCCGTCACCGCTCGTCCCTCGACCAGGAGGCCAGTAACCGCATAACAGTCACCTTAGTCAGCATTGTCGTTCTCTTCTTCCTACTCGTCGCTCCCTCTGAGATTGTTAAGCAGATCGCTTATCTCTTCGGAGGTGATCTCGGCCGCAACTACATCTATCTGACCGTTGAGGTCGTCACCAATCTCATGCAGACCGTCAACTTTTCCGCTAACTTTATCCTCTACTGCATCGTCAATCCCTCCTTCAGGAAGGTGATGAGGGAGCGGGCGTCGTGCATGCGGAGGTCTATGGTGCACGGGCGGCAGAGGAGGAGCCCTCAGCAGGTGGGCTTCTTCGGCGGGCAGAGGCAGCCGGGGCAGCCGTCAACAGGGAGGAAGATGCCGATGGTTGGAGGGGGTGTTTCGTGTAGGGACGTGATGAGCTCGATGGGTCTCTATAGTAGCTATGGTGGAGGGGCTAGAATGAAGGATGCCTCGAGGGTTCTTCTAGGGTGTAATGTCGCTAACGACTGTCATGCTCACTGACACAGAGACAGAGACAGAATCAAAGACAGAGACAGAAGTAGAGACAAAGACAGAAATAGAGACAGAGTCAAAGGACCCGGACAGACATACAAACACGCATTGCACAGGCGTACGCAAACAGACAGAAAGACACACGCATACACATCTCGTGCTCAGCAGGCATATTCATAAGTATACTACGAATACCCCACCAGCATAACTCAGAGTGCATTTTGAATTAATATAATTTATATTGTATAGTATTTATAAACTGATTTTCATGTATATGTGCTACATAATTATTTAGGTCAATTCATGCGTATGCATGTTCTATTTTTGGGACCGCAGCTACAAACACATAGATGTATAATTGTACATATATATATCTATATATATATATATATGGAAGTTGATTATTTAAATGGTATTATATTTTATTACAGTCTTTACATGGAGTAAACATATATATATATTATATATATATATATATATATATATATATATATATATTCTACCAGCAGATCTACAACTGTCTGGTATATCAACCTGTGAAAGAATAAATATTTTTATGTATGTATTTGTATACATAATTATGCCCGTATGTATGTTGCACAAAACTGTGGCATTGTTTTCGTGTTTCTTTCAAATCGTGCATGACAAAATTCATCATCATTGTCGTCGTCGTCATCATCATCATCATCATTATTATCACCATCGTCAAAATGCTTGTCCTATGACCCCTCGGCAACTTATAAATTATTATCAACGCATTCTAACAATTCATACTTTCCTTGTTTGTCGCAAAACCCCCACCCCGAAATGACATGGCGCCACAGGCTTGTACCCCCACCAACAAGTCATTGGAGCAACTGCCACCAATTATGATAGACTGACGAATCAAATATTATTCAAGGATGAATCATAGAACGAACCAATTTAATGGCACACACAACGAAATTGTAGAATAGTTAAATTGCAAATAAAAACGATTTTCTATGGCATAGGTCTAATATTTAAAAAATAAACTTTGACCTTTGATTTTTTAATGATATTAACTTTGTCCTTTGATTTTTTTATGATATCTACCCTACCCTTAATTCTTGTAAGGAACATTTTCTTCAAGGTTTCTATGGGTGTAGACGCCCCAGCACGTCGCACACTTTGGGATAGCGTGCATCCCAGTTTCTATTCAACCATGACAGAATAAAAGCCACGGCAATTATTGATTTTACGAACGTTTGTGCGTTAAGTTCGTCTGATTTTATGTTCAAACAGCGTTGCGTCTGCCATTGGGCGTAAAAAAAACAGTCGTGGTAATAATAATAATAATAATAATAATAATAATAATAATAATAATAATAGTAATAATAATAATAATTATAATAATAATTATAATTATAATTACAATTATAATAATTAATAATTTATGATTAACAATAATTATTAATAATAATATAAATAATAAATAATAAAAATAATATTAATAATAATAATAATAATAATGAAAACAATAATACTAATAATAATAATAATAATAATAATAATAATAATAATAATAATAATAATAATAATAATAATAATAATAATAATAATAATAATAATAATGTGACTGCCCTAGGCCTGCGCCTCTCAAACGAGGATGTACGACTGGCAGCCGGGTTGAGGCTAGGAACGACGCTCTGCGAGCCACATTTGTGTCACCAATGTCAAGAGAGCGTCGACGCAAAAGGGCTCCATGGACTAATTTGTAGAAGAGGCAGCGGAAAACATCAACGACACAGCATGTTGAACGATGTCATCTGGAGAGCTCTTGGCAGAGCGAAGATTCCAGCGCAAAAGGAACCTCTCGGCTTGCTAAGAGAAGATGGAAAGCGACCGGACGGCGTCACGCTCATTCCTTGGACACGTGGTCGATGTCTGGCATGGGATGTGACAGTGCCCGACACCTACGCCAAGTCACATCTTGTCGACACATCTATCAGAGCTGGCGAAGCAGCCGAACGCGCAGCTAAGACGAAGAGGGCCAAGTATTCCACCATAACCAACACCCACGACTTCGTAGCCCTCTCCTTGGAATCCGGCGGCGCTTGGAGCAGTGAAGGACTGCAGTTCATCTCAGAGTTGGGTAGTCGAACGAGTGCTGCAACCCACGATCCAATGGAGACGTCATTTCTGTTCCAACGTATCTCAGTTGTTCTTCAGCGTGGGAACGCAGCCTGCCTCTTCGGGACATTGCCAACACTCACTTAGCTCATCATGGGCGATAACATAATAATAATAATAATAATAATAATAATAATAATAATAATAATAATAATGATAATGATAATAATAATAATAATAATAATAATAATAATTAATAATAATTAATAATAATTAATATTTATTAATATTAATTAATATTAATTAATAATATTAATATTACAAATAATAATAATAATAATAATAATAATAATAATAATGTCAAGAATTGCCGTACCTCAATAAGCCTTCAATAAACCTCCTCTGACGTGTAAGACTCCGAAGGCGAGAACTCGCCAGGAGCTTACAATCGTTTCAAAGCATGCATGGAGCCACAAACTGAAGCAACGTTACAGCTTCCAGGTATATGCGAAAGAGGCTGTATTTATGGAGCATTGCGCAGAGGCGTTGATTAACCAACACATAATTATAAGGAAAATCATAAAAGATCCACGCAATTAGCTATCGCTACCTTTGCATTTGTACCTGTCAGCAGTGCGTTTACTACATGTTTTTCTTCATTAAGAGAATATATATATATATAATGGATATACGTAGATATATATATGTATATATATATATCGCCTCTCACAGAATAACTATTCAGAGGCGCTCTCAGCCCGGAAACCCCGGGGAAAGCAGAAACACCCTTAAAAAGCGAGCAGCCGGTGGAGAGAGCCCAGTCATTGGTTTAGCCCTTAGTAATGGATGAAGGTCATTCCAGGTAGATGGACACACAAGTGCACGCGTTATGGTCATAATATGTGCTCCATTGGGTGATCTATCACATAGGCCTACGAGGTTAGGTTTAACCATCAGAGACTAGATATACGCATCAGAAGCATTTGCCATTTGGTGCCATAAGAGCAGAATATCGCTGTAATTTGAAGAACACGGTCTACAGGTACAGCATTAATATACCCTCCAGACACATAAGGCTTACGTAAGAAATTATTTTTAAGGGGCTTCAAACATGGACCTGTCGTCCCACCCTCCATCACGCTTCTACGGATATACAACATGCATGCTTTATGGAGGGCGGTGTTTACTGCTCAATGCCCAGCCAACAATTAATACGTCGGGTTTACTGTAATCCTGGGGGCTAGCCCACTTTTATGACTCGCTCCCACCTAGCAGAAAAGAACGAGCGCCAACCATGCGGCAACTCCGCGAGGATTACGATGTCGCCTTTACGGCACACCCTGTATACACATATATGCACATACTCTGCGGACCTGCAGCCATTAGTAACAAGCTGCGTTGTTGTTGGTGAATAAAGAAGTTTGATGACCGACGATGATTAAGTTATATACTCCAGCAAATGGATGTGTAAAGCGGGTTATAATGCATGAGGTCCATTTTCAGACTGATTTAGGTACATCGTTAATTTCCGTTGAACATTTGCCATGTTAACCTGCTTAACGTTTACACTGTCTCGCACTGGATTACTTTTTACACAGGCAGCAACGCCCTCGCATCCGGGTCAAACGGGACGCTTGCCGTCTGAATGCTGCTGCAAGACACTGCACAAATTGACGTTCACGTTTTTCACGTTTTATTCTTTCTCTACTCGGTTTTGTGGGCTTCAGAATACGATGGAAATGTCATTGCACAAGTTTTATACAGCGCTCGTATGGTCTCGAACCTGTTCTCTTCATGTGTAGGTAGTCAGTTTCGATCATTCATTCATTTTGGCGTTTATATATAGAGCCCTCTAAGAAGTCTACTAGGAGGCGCTCCCAGCCCAACCGCGGCGATAAAAGTCAGTCTTAATCTGGATCGACGTATAGGATGACGTCAACTTCGGCGCGACGTCGGCCAATCCCGCGCGCCCTAATGGGGTCAGCGGCGGATGAAGCTTGTTCAAAGTGGACCCCGAACAAAAAAGCTACACAGACGAGAAGTCGGCGACTTCAAAGAAACATTTACACGAGACTAATTAGCTATTCTGTCGTTTGGATCAAAGCCCGACCGCCCTCTGCCGTCCATTTGTGGCGCTTTGTGGGTCAAAACAGCACTGAAGCTTTTACCCGAGGCAACCATCAATTTTTTCAAGCAAGTATCAGCCTACATCACCAAAAAACCCAGGTTTTCAGGTCAAGTCTAGGCCAGGTCAAACTGCTCGGATTTTTCCATGGTTGAATGTTCGTGTATGAATGACATTATGAAATTATTATTCCATTAAATTAAAAAAGGTAAGCCACCACAACTTTGGTGCTGTAAGCCTAAATACTTTGCCAGTCCAATGCCTGGATAAAGGAGGAGGGCGACGCTGGTAATCTTCTTTTAGGCCTACAGTATCTATAAACTGAAGCTGCTACTACTAATTAACCCCTCGACAGAGCAAACGCCAAGTTATTTCTAGCAAACGACAGATGGGCCTAAATGTGCAAGAGGGTTGGAGAAAACATAAGAGCTAGAGTCAGAGTTGTCAAACGTTTTTGTGATGGAGGGCCAGTTGCAATATTTTCCAGCAAGTGGCGTACCAGGATGCCGAAGGCGCATGAGGAAAATGGGGTAGGCATCTCATAGGGGTCATACAAACCGTTGATACAGGTTTTGAAAACGTGATCCTGGTATGCATTAACAATTCCAAATATCAGAGAAAACTCATAAAGCCTTAAAAATGATAAATTTGACCTTTTATTTTCAATTGTGTTGTCTTTAGACAAGACTCCGCTGATCAGAAATATTATCGTCGGTGGACCAGAGATGGCCCGCGGGAAGGCTCTTTGACACCACTTGCGCTATAGGACGTCAACCATGGGGAAAAGAGTCGACCTCAGTTTCGGCTCCAAGTGTATTTTTATTATTATCAGAAATCTTCCGCACCATTGCCAGCACGAAAAGTGATTTCCTGACGCGGCGTCAACATGATCAAAACTATAGAGTGGATTAGAGCTCAGACTAATTATACGGGTCTTGAAAGGTGATTATAATTCAGTCTACAACAAAAAAATACACGCACCAGCGCAAACGCAAAAGCACGCACACACACACAAAATCTTCGTTATATTTGTTTTTGGGGGGGAGGTAGGAGGACCTCACTGAGACACAGCGCTATCCTCTGCTGCCACTAAGGCTATCAACGAGCACCCGAGTACCCGCCCGAGGCTGCCTGCCCCCCGGGCACTGAAATCGGTTCTCAGGTACCCGACATTCCGAAAAAATGCGCGATTTTACCTGAACATGTGCCAGAAATGTTCCTTTGGTCATATTGGCTGACTGCCCGGACAATGAAATTGGTTCTCGGGTGCCCGACATTCCACAAAAATGCGCATTTCCCTGCATTTCATAACGAAAAATTCTCGCGGTCGGGTACGCGGGTACTCCTACCATGAGTCAACGGGTACCCGGGCAGTGGTTTCAACATTTTTTGACAGCCTTTGTTGCCACCACCGACCTTAATCCGCGCAACTCGATCAATTACTCGAATAAGATTGAAGTCGGACCCTTTGAACTACCGCCGCCCACAGAGTGTCCTGTCGACTTAAAGAGAAACCGCAGAAAGGTGCATGCGATGTTCTGTGATTTTTTGTCCGGTGCTTGTAGGCTATGCTAAATCCTTAAAGAGCTAGAACAGCCAAAAATCCAGCTTTCTCGAAAAACCCTTGTTTTTTCCGGCCCTGGGTCATATCATATGAAACACACAAAAAGCCTGCAGGTTGTAGTTGTACTCTCCGTAACGGACAAAACAACGAGAAATCCGGGGAGATCAAGCCGAGTGGTGGCCCGGAAATCCCCAGTTTCCAGGTCCCTTCTACCCCTATAGACGCCTCGTTCGGTGCTTACTGCAAACGTCGTCGTCAGAGGCGCCACTGTTGCGCGGCTCTGACGTCACCGTAATGCAGCTCTTAATCGAACTCGTTTTTCAGCTATCAATTGCAAATGCTGTCGCCGGAGGCGCCAGATAGCCTCTAACCGTCTGGCGCCTCTAGCGACAGCAATTGCAATTACTGGGACGATTAATAATCCTGCGTAGGCAAGCCATTCACCCCGAATCCATTGACCCTTTGGAACCACGTGTAAGCCTATCGAAGCCATATTCCATCAGCTGAAAGCACAATTATTCATTAAAGCATGCCTGAAAAGTGTCACCTATTAATAACTATTAATGACTATAATTATTAATGTAATGTAATCGAGCATTCATATAGCGCCCTTTATATATAGGTCTATACAGTCTACCGTTCTCCGCTTGAGTCGTGAACGCCTCTGATATCAAGAAGCGCTACATAAATGCTCAGTTACAAGTTACAAGCATGTGTATATGTGTGTAAAATTTTGCTTCAATTGGTCCCTCTTTGTGGATTGCACTTTCTCCATCCGTTCGCTCTAAACTTCTATCTGACAGTCTCTCATCCTCTCGCTTTTCTCAAAACATACTATTTCTTTTCGCGGGGCCTTGCGCACTGGCAGCGCTTCTGAACGGTTCGCCCAACACTAGAGGCGCTCTACAAATACTTGAATACAATATATTTATTCGTTCGCGGCATGTGTTTAGCTTCATATATATAGATATATATATATATATTTACATATATATATATGACTAATGAATGAACCATATACACGAGGCATGATCCGTTGACTGCTGCTGAAGAGGCGATTGCCTTAGGCTGAGAAGTAGAGCCGTAGCAGAGCTTTGCTTGAAATGTAGATCTATCTATCATGGTCGCTTTTTATTATATTAGCCTTATGATGGATCGATGGGAGGAATGGATTTATTACTGACAGAAGACGGCTTCTTACGAGAATAGAAAGCACCATCAACCGATGCATCAACGCCTTGTGCCGGATAACCGTAGCGACAGGTATATATAGGCTTATATATATATATATATATAGGCTGACTCCCATATGCACTGTTCGAGCTCTTGACAGTGCAAGTCCCACACCTGGACAAAGGAGGAGGGCGACCCTAATGATTTTTTACCAACCAAACAGTGTCGTTAAACTGAAACTATATATAGCGACCCAGAGTATTTATCTTGAAGGAGCGCTATGTCAAGTCAGTCTTTTTGATTGATTGATTGAAGTAAGAGTGGTCTAAAACTAAGTTACGTTGTGTTTATTTTGGTTGTTCTGTATGATCTATAGGCGTTTGTCTGCTTCCTCTTAAGGACCTTTCCATATCTGCCCATGATTGACCCTTCCTTTCGCTTCGTCGTAACCCAACTCACTTTCGTTGTGTTTCTATAAACCACAATCACACGCATCTACGCATAGAAACACACACACACACGCACGCACGCACGCACGTGCACACCTTGCAATTTCTCATTTTCTAATTCCGTGTAGTGTTTTGGAAACCAACGAAATGATTCTCCAATCATCTCTCTCTGCCAGTCATTGCAAAGTTCTGTGGGCTATTTTTTTAACAAGCATCAAGTCAATTGACAGCATATAATAATATTATTTAGGTCTATATAAGGCCTTTACAACATGGGGTGTGGTGGCGTGATGTAATGTAATGAAGCCCTTATGCAGCGCCCAGTGGCGGATTTAGGTTTTATTGCATGGGGGGCGAGGAGAATTTCTAAAGGGCGCCTGTGCATACATGTACAGTTAAATACAGTAAATTAATTATAATTCATCCGATTTAGCCGAATACATCAAACAGAATCAAGAATCTAAACAGAAACTTTTTTAAACTTGTCAAATTGACTACTTGCTTGAGTAGCATAAATTTATGCTTATATTTAAAAAAAATTATTAATGTTATTTATTGGATATTGATCCAAGCTTTACGCATAAATTTGTTAGTTTATATAAATTGCTTTCTGCGTGATTTCATTGAAGCAAAACGATTTATAGTTGATTCAAAGCCAATGTTCTCAGCAACATCACGTTAAATTGAAATTAGTGCCAAACCAGAAAGTCGTTCTTTTGTCATTGTCGATCGCAAATAACTTTTGATAATCTTCAATTTACTGAAACTTCTTTCAGCAGTGGCAGATGTTACAGGAAGAGTCAAATAAATTTTATATAACATTGATAAATTAGGAAGACCTGGTGCCATCTGTTTTTCAATCAAGAAAGGTAGCACCTCTATAAGTTGTAGTTCACTAGACAGTGAATGACGTATCGACGTAAGCACTCTTTAAATGTATCATATTCTACGATGGCTTCTTCAATGTTAATATCATTTTCGTAAATTTCGCATAGACTTCGAAAAGAATCTTTGTTTGCTTCATATATTTGTGATGGGTCAAGACAACAGAAATGAGTAACTGTGTTACGAAAGTCATCAAAACGTTCATCTATTTGTGTTATAAGTGTATCCAAGACAGTGAAGTACGTTTCAGATTTAAAGCGTGCAGTTGGATCCACAACCCTTTCATCTGTACAAAGTTCGCCTGGCATGCGTTTCGGTCTGTCAACTCGCTTTTCTTTAAATTCTGCTTCAATATCTAGCACTGAACATTCTTCGTCAAAAAATGATTTGACTGCTATACTTAGATTGTCAAAAGCTTCATCGCTTCTCATTTCAACAAACTTTTTATTTGTCACATCGATCAATTGTTTTGCAAATGCAATGTCAGTGTTCTTGCGTTGCAAATAGTTTGATAAAATGAAGATATTATCTAACACCTTTTGTAGAAATAGCATCAAAAAACAAATGAATATTTTTTTTTATTAAAACAGATAGTCCCATAGCTTTAGCTCTGACAATTCCTGTGTGTTCTATGCTTTGTCCTAAGTTTATATCTTCTAGAGTGGATATAATTGCAGAGAATGATCCAATAACTGCATCAACTGCATGCTTCCGGCTGGCCCATCGCGTATAAGAAAGTCGTTTCAGTGTATCTACTGTTGATTCATATTGGGATTTCTGGTGTTCTTGGAGAATATGAAGCCGTGGTAAACTAGATGTTAGAAACGTATACAACTTTTCAGCTGTGCCGAAAAACAACTGCACGTCACTGTTTACAGGCATTGCTTCGATAGTCACCAAATTCAACACATGAGCACAACAGTGAACATAGATGGCATTCGGTGATAGTGTTTTTATCAGAGTTTGAAGGCCACTCTTAATCCCAGACATTACAGAGGCACCATCATATGCCAGTCCTCGGCAGAGGGTGATATCAATGTTTCGTCTTTTTAGCTCTGATAAAATTATCTCAGCAAATGCTGCAGCATCGCTGTTTTCTAAAGCATAGAAACCTAAAAATCTGTCCACAGCCTGTCCTGATTTTAAAATGTATCGTAAAGAAACTGACATCTGATCAATTCTGGATGTATCAATAGTCAAATCTATAATGAATGAAAAAAATTGTGCAGATGTAACTTCATTATCGATTGTCGCCGATATTTCAGATGCGACTGATTGAATTAAATCATTTTGTACATCATGGCTTAAATACAGTTCGTTTTTCTTTTCAAACTTTAAATGATTGTCCAAAGTATGATCATATTTGGCCAGTAACAATATCAGTTCACGAAAATTGCCAGTATTTGTACTATTACCATCACCCATCCAAGAATATTGATGTTCTCTGTGTCCTCTGAATGGCAAACCTTGTTTTGCTAAGAACAACGTCACATCTATCATCCGTTTCAAAACTTCTCTATTCTTCTCCACCTGGCGACGCTTCTGGGTGATCAAACCTGCTATTACAGTTCTATCATTTGAAATGCGAAACTTAGTAATCAAATATTGACGTATTGCATCTTGATGTTGTTTAGAAATTTCGTGCTTAACCATTTTTTCCATACCTATTTTCCATTTACAAACTCCAGATTCTGGGTCGGACCATTCCTTGCTATAATGCACAGATTTGCAATCAGCAAATAACCAACACGCATGGCAGTACATCTTTTGATTTGTTGGTGAATAGATAAGCCAATTTCTTCCTTCATTCATACTACCCTTTCCGATAATTTTTGTATACCAAAAAAACAAGAAACTTGCGGCCAAATTCATCTGTTGGAGATTGAAAGGGTTCATTGAGGCCTGGTTGGCATGGTCCTATTTCACACAATTTTCGTACCAGCTTTGTGGTTAAACTCGTATTAGTGTAGAGTCCTGGATCTGTAGGGAACTCCGATTGAGGAAGAAGTGGTTCTTGGATAATATCTACTGCACGTTATTCTTCCACTGCTTCGTATTCCCGATCAGTCTGCATATTATGTTCCAACCCAGGGGCGGGTGTTTCAGTCTCAGTGGGTTCTGTACTGGAACTTGTTGCTGGGTGCTGATCATCAGATACTGACTCATCTTCACATTCTTCGGTTGGAACTTCAACTGGTTGAAGTACCGGTAGTTTAGTCAAAAATGACGTTAATTTAAACATTTGCTTGCGCTTATTTTGAGAGTGGCTTCCTTTGCCAATTTACGTCTAGCTGCTCCACTTAGTTTGTCAAACCGATTTTCGTTTACTGCCATGTCTACCGCAACTGTCATCACCGGTTGACTCAGTCTCAATCTCATGTATGGTGTAAAATTTAAATACAATTTTAACTTTGTAGGATAAATCGATAATAATAGTTGAATGTTGGCATTTGATAATAAAGAAGCTGGTAAAATTGAAATTTTGACTGTTTCGGAGGTAATTATTCCACAGTGCATATTCCCGGTGTAGCGATTTCAGATTATCCCCCATTCACCTTACCCCCCGGTAACTTGAAATCGTCTTCAAGTTAAGACGATTTCAAGTTACCCCCCCCCCGGTAACTAACTACTCCCTCCCTTGCAGTTCAGCAGTGCCAGTCCCAAGCCTGGAAAAAGGAAGAAGGTTCTGCGGCAAGCTTGCGGGCCTCCCAGGTAAAACCATATCTTGCAAAAGAAAAGACACATGAAAAGCTCAACCTCATTGTCGTGGCCGGTCGGTCGGAAGGTGAGAAGATCATGAACCCATCTATGAAGGGTCGTGGTGAAAGCCGAAATGAAGCCAAGACTCAGAAGTCTCAAATCTTAACGACCAAATCCAAGGCAAGAATTGGATACTGGAATGTAAGAATGTTATATGATGCAGGGAAGCTGGCGCAAGGGGTGAGGTAGCTGTATGAATACAAACTAGAAATATTGGGGTTGTGTGAGCTGCGATGGAGCTGCGGTGGCAATTTTTAAGGAGTGCACTGTCATACGCAAATCCAAATCGACAAGCCTCTTAGCGTCTTTGTATTCTATTACATGGATCTCGGCATGTGCTTCTTCTCATTATCCATTCAAAGCCTAGTAAGAATAATATTGGTGCCAGTACACATCCCTGGCGCACTCTGGAGACAATTAAAAACCATTCTCCGATTTCTTCATCAATTGTTTGGGTATCCATGTCTAAACTGAATTTGTTTTTTATATTATTGGTACTGAGCAGTTAAGAACACTATTATAATGTTCCCTCCATCTCATTTCTTGTTCTTCGTGTGTTCGAAATGTGTTTCCGCTCCTATCTCTAACAGACATTTTCTGCGCCCCTTAACAGACCTTAACCCCTTCGCTATTTTATGTAACGTTGGAGTCACCTTTCTTTGCTGTCACTTCTGGTTCACTTAGCCTTGTTTCTGTTCATGTCTTTTTGTCCACCCTACATCGTTTCTTGACACTTTTATCCTTCATTTTGTATTCTGTTGTAACTAACATCCTCTATGCCCGTGTTCGTACTCAAGCCCTGCTCTTTCTTTCCTTTTTACGTTCATCGATTGCTTTCCATGTGTTGTCATTAATTCATCTCTCCTTCCTCGTGTTCCCGCCTGGGTCCGATGACATCTTTCACCACGCCCATAACTGCATCTATAATTTTCATTCAGTTCTCCTCTGCTGTCTCGCATTCCTATTGTTCCAGCATACTGAATCGGTTTTTTAGCTGTAGTTGGAGCTTCTGCTTTCTTTTTTTATTCAGCTTTGCAATATCTATAGTCTTACATTCAGTTCTATTTACCAGATTTTTCAATTTCAGTCTTATTGTTGCGATAGCCAGGTAGTGATCCGAGGCGACGTCGGCTCGTCTGTATGCGCCTACATCTTGTAGTGGTGATGCCCATCTTCTGAAGAGACATATATAATCGATTTGGTGTGTGGTTCCACCACCTGGAGGTCTCCAGGTATCCATGTGTATGTTTTTGTGTTTGAACATGCTGCCACCAACAGTACTTTCAGTTTGTTGTTGCTGCGGTAGCTAAGCATTCTTTCTCCAATGTTATCTCTCTTTCCAGCGGCCTCTGTTCCCATGACATCCAGCCATCCTGTCCTGCCCTTGCCTATTTATGCGTTGAAGTTGCCTATGATCATATTCTGGTATCGCCTCCATGACAACCTGCAGTTGTTCAGAGAACTCATTTTTTCCTCGTTCGTGGCTGTACTTGTTGGTGCATACACTTGTAACAGGGTCATTTTTGTATGCCCTGTTTCTGGTCTGATGGTAATTATTCTTTCACTTACTAGTTCTCATCCAGTTGGATGATATCGTTTTTGGCCGACCATTATGCCCACCTCTCTTTCATGCCTGGCTCCATCTGAGTAGCAGATGCTTATTCTGTGTCAAAGACATTCACGCTTACGAAATTCTTATAAATAGCAATCTGTCGCATCACTTCGAACCTGTAATTTGCTAAATACTTTTTTTTACTTTTAACGAGATAAGTAGAGGATTTTGTTATTTAAGTTGGTTCTTTTGACCTACACAGCCCTCATCATCAGTAGGCCTACACCTACCTATGTTCAATCAATCGATCAATGAATTCAGAATAACATATAAGTTGGCTCTTTTGACCTTCACAGCCCTCATCACCAGTAATTTATTTGCTTATTTGCAGCCACAACAGGCAGCAAAAATAAAGAACACCAATCATAAAACTAAAGGCTATAGAGGGAGCCCCGAATGGGATTGAATTCCTACTAGAAGGGACATCGAAGTAGCAGAATTGCCAACAGAAATTAAATCCGCCGTATTAACAATTTCACATTGTTTTTATTCTAGGCGCACTGGGAGAAATCAATCAGTTCTCAGAATCAAAGAGAATTCTTAAATTGACTAGTTAACTAATTTAACTATTTGGGAGGTGCGCATGGGCGACCCGTGTGGGATCAAAAGCCAGAGTGATAAAATCTGATATGTCATAGACCGATCCCTGTGCGAATCTGACATGGTCATTAAAAAGTATGCAACTTGTTTTTAAGTGACTGAGGGGTAATAGAAGAACCAGCCGAAGAGCGTTCCAGAACAACGGGCCCGAAGATCTAAGACAAATCTTATCCTCGAACTAGAACAACAATTGCTCAGTCTCCATCTTTTGCTTCAATTGGTCCCTCTCTGTGGAATGGCTTTCTCCATCTTTTCGCTCCAAAATTCTATCTGATAGTCTCTCATTCTCTTTTGCTTTTCTCAAAACCTACTTCTCGCGGGTTCTTGCGCACTGGCAGCGCTTCTGAACAGTTCACCCTACTAGAAGCGCTCTAGAAATGTGTAAATATAATACCTGCAATAAATTTTACGTGGTTTGTCCGGGTTCTAACAGGGCGGTATGCGCATGAATTTCTGATGCAATAGGTTTGGATGTCTGAACCCGTGGATAAATCGTAGGAGACAGTGCTCATAACGGTAAAAAATATACCGATTTGAAGTATTTTTAGTCCATCTAATTTTATTAATTGAAGATCCTTAAATATTGGGTCAGTGTGTTCACTTCTATAGACACCTGCCATATAAGACCTATGATCGTAGGCTATGATGATTTCTATCGCCTTTTTGTAGAACTAGAAGTTTTTTAAGCATTGATGTGTAGTTGGAACACCAAATACTGGTAAATCATTAAATCAAAGTGTAGTAAATATAGTTGAAGTCTGATAGATATATGGGTTAATGTGAAAAACTATGGATACTAACCCGATGTTTTTGGCTATTTTATTGGCAATGAGATCAATATTTTTTTTAATTCTTAAATTTGATATCGGCCTTCTTCCAAGATATTTTGGTCAGAAGTGCACACGACTCGACGACGCAACTACAATTGTACTGCAGAGCAATTTGTGTGCGAAGGACTTGCTCAAGTCCCTGCACAGTGACTTTTCGGACGTGGATCGAACCCGCTCACTCAGCGCACACTGAGCGTTATGGGCCGACCGCTCTAACCAATTTGCCACCGTACCACACGTACATATTTGTACGACCCAGGATAGATGGTGGTCAACATACACCCCAAGGAACTTGGCGGACTTTGCCTGGCTGATGGGTGCGACTTTTAAGTGGATGCTTATATCCTGTGGTACAATTTTCCTATGGGAACTGAATATAATAAAATTGGTCTTATCCAGGTCGATCGTGAATTTATTTGCACAAAATCGATCAGCTACTTTTGATAGCTTCAAGTTAATAGTTACAAGCAGCTTTGCCCATGATTTGTGTGATAGAAACATTTTAGTGTCGTCAGCGAACGTTATAGGGCACAATATGCTCATGTGTCCTCTACTAGGTTATAGTAGAGGACACATGAGCTAGGTCATTTATATAAAAAAAGGAATAGAAGTGGCACACGATAATAACCTTGTGGAATTCCATAGGTAATAATAGCCCTATCAGATATAGTGCCATTGCAGCGAACTCATTGGGAGCGATTATCAAAATGACTAACAAACCAATTTAATTGGACACCTCTCACTTCTTAGTTCTCTATGTTTTTATGAGGACATTGTGATTCACAGTATCGAATGCTTTCGCAAGGTCTAGAGATATACCTACAGAGAATTCGTTATTATCGATGACTTCTGAGATCATATCATCCTATATCATATGCTCTTTGATCACGTGTTTTACTGATTTCGTACAAGTTACATTTCTTTGACTTTTATTTATTTTTCACACGTTAAAATTAGCCTTCTATCTTATATGCGTGATTTCATTGAAGTTCAAATCATAACAATTTAACATTTAGACTTATTCAGAGAGGGGGTAATGTGAACTCGAAGGGGGTAATCTGAAATGGGGGGTAACTTGAAGTCTTTACACCGGCATAAGCGACAGCATAGACTATATATTGACGGAGGGTACCATGGCTTGTCATATTCCTTCATAGACATATGAAGTGACACAAAGGAGTAAGTAAGCTTCGTATATGACTAAACACGACACTAAAAGTATGAGAATTCAGTTTCCATGAAGGAAATCTTAGGTTTAAGTAATAAGTACAGACCGAGGGGCGCCATTTTTGACCCAACAGGGGCACGGGGGCGACCAGACCCCTCGGGCCCGTACTAAATCCGCCACTGATAGCGCCACTCGAATCAGAGGCGCTCACGATTCAACACATAGCTAACTGAAGAACAGGAAAGTCTTCGTGCGTATCGGTATGTTCTGTATCTTGTAACCGAAGGGTCGCAGGTTCGAACCCACCTCTAGTCACTGCGTAGCGACCTTGGGCAACTTGCTCACCCAGAATCCTCTGTGAAGATGGCAACGGGGAACCACCCTACTCACCTCATCCCCGGGTGGCGTAAAGCCAATGAACCTGCCTTCGGGCAGAGAACTCATTATCATCATCACATAATTCAATGCAAACACATTATTATGTACACTAGCTGGGGCACCCGGCGTTCGCCCGGATGAAGAAGATTATGGGGACACCTTGTTTGAGGACAAAGCTGTGGGGAGGCATTCCTATTTTTGCAGCATTTGCAGCCTGTCGTTGCTGACTGGCCTGATGGGAATCTGTTGCCCTGGAGGTTGCTTGTCCTCCTCATCTATAATTTCTCTTTCTCCGTCTTCTCTAATTTCTATTCACTCTTTGTTCTCACTCACCTTATCGAAATGTTCTCCCTTCCTCAACTTCTCACCCTTTCCTAACCGCTTCCTCCTCCATCCTCTCACCTCATCCTCCTTTTCACAATCTTCACCCTCTTCTCATCGTCACCCTTGTCTTTCCCCTACTCCATAATCCTTCCCTACGACTTCCTCCTCTTCCTCTTTCTTCTCCTCCTCCTCCTCAAAAACCCACCAACACCTCTACTGGGTGTCCGAGGTGTTACCCGAGCGATCGAGTGAATAGCTGTAAAAGTGTAAACGGAGAGACAAACACACACACCACAGAGAATCTAGATATACATGTAAATAAATAGTATTTATTGTACAGACCGATTGTGCAAACTTGACTACACCGTAGCTTGCTCAGATGGACCATTTCTTCGAAAGTCTTTGCAATGTAATGTAATGTAAATCCATGAAAATTTCTCAGCGCCCACAAAAGCGACGTCAGGGAGACCAGCTTAATCACCGGCGCTATACCAAATATAGTCTGCAATAGCCAATCTTCTCGTTTCTTAACGGTGCCAGGTCGAATTCGGGGAGTGAAGCTCTGATGAGGTAGTTCTGCTGTTGCGTGCACAGTGTCAGATTAGGGCACTCTATTGTTCACGTTTAATTATACGCCTATACAAAGCAGACAGTTAGGCAGACAGCTGGTGGTGACAGGTAAACGATGGTAGGCTACGTGTACGAGGAAAACTTTGCTTTTATGGGTGTGTGAGGGTGCTCCGTAGGTTTTTGCCCCGTTAGACGTGGGAGACGGCGTTAGCGCAATTCAGGAACCCCTGGACTGCGTGTATCAAGTGTTCACCGAGCCAATAGTGTAGGTTTGAAGTGAATTGCTCTAAAACTGCAAATGCATCGACTGCCAAGGACACACAGACAGACATGTAGAATCCTTGACTTATAAACATACATACATATATATATATATATATATATATATATATACGTGTCAGAAAGTTTAGAGAGAGAGCCAGGCCACGATCAACAACCTTAGCCCTGTTGACTTACACCGACTAATTCAAGAGGAGCGGCAAGTTGGTCAAGTCTTGAAGCCCTCCACTGCTTGCAGTCCAGCAGTGACAGTCCCAAGCCCGGATAATGGAGGAGGGCGACGCCACAATGAGCCTTGTTATCAGTGTCGTTAAACTGCAACTGAACAACTAATCAAGTCATTGAACTTTGGATCGTTTGAGCTTTAACCTTAACTTGTCAGCAAAATCATGTGCTAGCGCACCAGAGGTGGCCTTATTAGCCACGAGATTACGGACAGACAGGGACAGAGAAGGCAGTCGAACGTTTGCAAACATAACACTGATTCAAACACACGCAAGCGAGGTGAGGGCCACGCTCGAGTATGATGATTGAACAGGAATACAGACAGACAGACAGACAGACAGAAACACCCACAAAAATCCTCCTCAAACAGCAGATTAGGCCTATATATCACAAAATCCAAGGGTACATTGTACATAATTGTTTGACGCCATGACATGTCAATAGCAGGCCAGTCATAACTAACACAGGTGGCGGTTGATCTGAACTCCTCCACTGTTCTCACTCTGTCAGTGCCAGGCGAAATCCTGAAGAAAAGAGGAGGGCGCGGCGCTATCGATCTTAGTCATCGCACATCGTCTTTAAACTTCAGCTACTACAGATCACCGCCGATGTAGAACTACACCAATCTCTTAACGATGCATTCCTCGACCGATGAAAAAGAAGCCTCCGGAGTGAAGGATGGACCGCGTGCAGGGGAGGTGAAAAACCTTGCGGCAAGAGGTGCAGGTGTCAAAGGGAGAGTGAGGCTGGCCACCTTTGCAGACCTCGATGAAATCTTGGATATCAACGATGATATCTACCAAGGGATCGACTACATGTCCGCTTACTTCTATATATTCATGCACTCCAAAAGCTACGTCGTGTACGTCTACGAATTGGATGGCAAACTGGTAGGACGTTTTTTCAATCAGTGGCCTAGCAAGGTCAATCCTTTGATTCAATATAATTAACTCTACTCACTATAGCGAGGTCTGTGGGTGGGGCCCTCTGGCCACTGGGCCCTAACGCACTGCACGACCTGCAGTGGCATCAATACATGAACTGCAAATGTAAGCCTAATTGTTGACGATTATGTTGACGCCCGTCATGTTCCTTGGTCGTTAGTTGAGTTAAGTAGTTAAGCACTATTGCCTTTCCGACGAGAGCCAGTGTAGTGAAGAATGCATGTCTGGAAAATTGCTAGCCCCTATTGCAATCTACATCAAGTACTGTAATGTAGGACTAAGGGCAGAGAACTTATTATCATCGCTTACTTGCTTACTTGGGCGTGGTGGCGTAATGCGATGTTCGGTGCCTTCCGTTCGGAGGATCACAAGTTAGAACTCACCCCGAGTCACTGCGTAGATACCTTGGAGAAGTTGCTCACCCATAATTGTCTGTGAAGGCAACAGAAAACCACCTCACTCATCTCATACCCGGATGGCGTAAAGCCAAATGGAGCTGCTTTCGGGCAGAGAAGTCATCATCAACTTGCTTAATTGTTCTCTGTCTCTCCTCCTCTCTCTGTCTCTCTTTCTCTGTGTCTCTGTCTCTCCCTCCCTCACTCGCTTTCTCTCTCTCCTCTCTCTCTCTCACACACACGCGCGCGCGCACGCACACACGCACACATATACGTACAGACACGTACAGAGTAGAGACCGACCGAATTTCGTCTTCGATTCGTTTTCGGCCGAAACAAAAACTAAAATATCGGTGGCATTTTTGTTTTTGACTTAAATTTGAAACATGGTTTCGGTTGGTCTCTAACACATAGATGCGCACTTACAAGTATGGTGTCTTAGCAGTGGTTCAGCAATTGCCTCGTGTTTTGCAACGACTATAGGTGTCGCTCTGCAACTACTACTTTGTTCCGGGAACAGATGACCTCGTAACCATCATGTCTCTCCGTGTTCGAACCTCGTTCCTAGGTCAGGGATTCGGTCGACCGGAAAAGAACCCTATTACGGATCAGTTCCGGAGAGATTATCCGCAGGTGACTCGATACATCATCCAGACTCGTTTGAAGCCAAACATCCAAGCGAAGATTCACCAGTTTAAAATATTCTATCAATGGGTAGGTAGCAGCTATCGCGTTTCTGTTTGGTGTCGAGCTAATTGCGATTGTTAATCAGGTGATGTGTAGTTTATAATCCATCAATCAATCAATCAATCAGTCAGTCAGTCAATAAATAAATAAATTAATCAATTAATCAATCAACCAATCACTCAATCAGTCAATCAGTCATGCACTCAATCAATCAAGTAATCAATCAATTAATCGATCAATCAATTAAATCGGTCGGTCGGTCAATCGGTCAGTCAGTCAGTCAGCTAGCCGGGATTTGGAGGTTATGATTGTAGTGTACATGTATATATAAACCAGATTAATAGCCATCATCAGCGCTCGCGAATAAGCTGGTGCCCTGCATTTGGCTTTCGTGCGGTTTAGAAGTTAGAAGTCTACGATTGGGAATACTACAGCAATATATACCCTTCCAGATCTTTAAGTTTATAATAATGACAGCAAACGATATTCCTTTTCTCAACATTTTTCCTATGAATTATTATACAATTGAAAGATGGTATTTTTATTTATGTTTACAGAACATTTTGCACCACAAATTCACTAATCGTCTACAATTAACCAGATTACCCAATCAACACCAGCCCGCAAACCCACGAACCAATCCGGTCACGCTGTCCTACACAGACGCCACCGATTGGCTGACCAGAAGCGACGCGTTGGTGAACTTCCTATCAGATTACGCGGAGGAATACATCTTGGCCGGAGCAAAATGGATTCCCGTTCGCGTCAACGCGACGGAGCTCCGACAAGTATTTGCCGCTAACAATGTAGTCGTGTCTATTTCCGGTAAGAAAGGGAGTCCAGACGATGGTAAAACGGCCCTAGTACCAGTTCCTGGCGAGGGAACTATTTCCTTTGATGACGTGTACGTCGCTGGATTAAGCTGCTCGGGCGTACTCCAGTGCAAGTATGGTTTGAGCGTCGTGATACACTATTACGGGAACAGCGAGACCGACCTAATGAGCCACGTATACAGTCACCTTCACCATTACGTCAGCGTCACACAGGATGACGTCAGAATTGCCTGCTCGTTTCATTTTCCGTTGAGGATAGACTCGAACGGCGTTCGGGAGCGTCTGATGGCGGATCTGGGAGGATCGTTTAGCCCGGATTCGGATTTCAGTTTGGAACCAGCTGTACACTACGTGGCTCCATTGAATCCATGAGGACACGCGTGTTAATTCAGATAAACGCCCGGGTACTGCGTAATTGTGTGTTTAGACTAGAGTATATGGTAATTTATGTTCTGAAGCGAGGTATCTATCTGGAAGGCCTACATGGCCCGCAAAAAGGGTGGGGCGGGGGATATGCCCAGAGGCCCGGTGAATCATTTTTAGGGGTCATGGAAGGACAGGATCCGCAGTCAGCTTATGAAAAGTAGTAGAAGCAGTTAAACAAAGTCTATGATTTATGCGTTATTTAATATATAATTATATATTATATTATTATCTATTACACACATTTTGTAAGCAATCTCAGGGCCAATTTCAGAGTCAATTTTAAACCAATTTCAGAACCAATTGCAGGGACAATCCAGTGCCAATATCAGGATCTATGAAGCATTTTTTTGAACCAATTGCAGGGCGGATTTGTTATTACAACAAATGCGCTCTTTAAATGTCTGCGCACATTCATAAATACATAAATAGAAGTCATAACAATACAATACATCATATCTTGCTACGTTAGGCCATACATTACATTACCATATATGTAGGCCTACGTGAATTGAACCGTGCTGAACTCTGTTGTTATAAAGTTTTGGACGTTGAATTACTGCAGGACTTTCTGAATATATTTAGGTCTACAGTTAAGAACGAGAAATATTTTTCTCGCGCTGCCTGTTATTAGAAAGTGCGTCAAATAAATGTGTGATTCGATAAGAGAGTATACGCTATTGTCTTCAGGACTAAGTTGGAGTCCAATTTTATGGCCAATTTCAGGATCATTTCAGGCAGGAGCGGCGATCCCGGGGGTGAAGGGGGACAAGTCCCCTCCACCTTTTACAGGTAGAGGACAATTTATACGTGTGTCCCCCACATTTCCTACTCCCCTCATTGGGTGTCCCTCACCTGTCAAGCGAGATTGCCGCCTCTGAATTCAAGGGCCAATCTACGGACCCATTTAAGGACCAATTGAAGGACCAATTTCACGAAAATCTGCACTGGGTTATGGTCGTTTCCAGGATCAATTTCAGGATCAATTTAACCAAAAATTTCATTGAAAACTTCAGGATCAATAAATTTTATGAACTATTGAACGGATTATGATGCATTGTAAAACTGTCGTGTGGGACAGGAGACATGAATAACAATAAATCGTTTGCCATTGTAATTATTATTTATTGTTTTAAATAAAGCATTGATATGCATATACATCGGCAGGTTTACTATAGGAACAAACAAGACAACAAATAACAGTTGATGTTAAACACCTTTATAACGCATTCATCTCAGGCTATATAAGTGAACGCCTCAATTTTATATCGGAATCAAAATCAGGTGTAGATTAATAATTATTTTATATCTCACCAACTCACTGGGACAAATTTCATGATCGATTTAAGAAAGAAATGTAAGGATCAATTTAAGAACCAATTTCATGGTGAATTTCAGAAGCAAGTTAAGGCATAATTTTAGGACCAATGTCATTGTGAATTTCAGGAGAAAAATTAAAGGAAAAATTAATAACTTCATGATCAATTTCGTGATCAATTTCGTGATCAATTGAAGACCAATTTAACTGCCAATTTAAGAACAAATTTCATTATGAATATCAGCAACAATTTTTAGGATCAATTTAATGATAATTTTAATGAAGTTTGTACTGGATGATGTTGCATTTGAGAAGCGTGAATAAAAGTAAATCGATGTTAATAATTATTAACTGTAAATAAAAATCAATCATCGATATGCATAAACACTGGCAGGCTTACTACAGGACCGAACGGGACAACAATTAACAGTTGATGTTAAACACCTTTTTATCGTATTCATTGTATGGTATATAATTCAACGCCTCGATATTGTTTCGCACGCCGTCTGAAAGAAGTAAATCGCTGTTGATTTTACAAACTGATGTAAAAGCCACGTATACATGTATAGAAAAGCTAATGTTCCTTTTATGTCTCGCCATACTCTTAAATACATAATAATTGTATTATAATTATAGTAGTATATTATGTGTTTATATGAAATTATGTCAAGCTCATGTTTCTATTGTTCCTAAACAATGTATCCAGGTCTGAAAAAGACCCTCTTACATTCAACCTTAAATTTTTTATTCAGGTGATGTTAGCATATTATGATTCCTGTATGTTATACAACATAAATAGCTGTTAAATGAAACTGGCACTCGAAATATGTTTGCCAAAGATCAATGCAAACGCGTATAATGATGAATATAGGTATAGTTTTAATGTGAATGTATTGTGCTGCTCTTTAAAATTGCAAATGTACGATGTTTTATATGACGTCAGCGGCCATTGTTGTCATGAGATGTCAATAAACTGATGTTTAAACAAACAATCGTTTCGCTATTTATACAACACATGCACAGTCGACCCTCTTCGACTCCAGCACTACTTACACTCTGACGGTGCCAGTCCCAAATCTGGATTAAGGAGGAGGGTGAAGCTAATCAAATTTTTATCACACAGTCTCGTTAAACTGAAACTATGACTACTAATACTTTCTTTAAGAACAAACGAAGCCATGATAATGGTTGACGCTAGACACCTTTTCAACGATTTTATCCAAGGCTATATATTTAAAATGTAAGCATCAACCAATTTGAAGTGTTTACATTTACATTAGGTACGGTTTCCAAGCAAGCCTATAGGCTAAAATGTCGAAAGTCCCCATGAATAATATTGACGTTGTGCCAAAGCCGCCATTTTCTAAGATGGCGGCTTCAATTCGATAATAAATTCATTGTCGCGACAGCTACCAATTCGTGTAAAATTTACGACCAAAATCATAAGTAAGAGATGAAGACTGACTGTCTGCCTGAAACTCTGGATTTTGACCCTCTGCCTATCAATCTTTTATCGAATAAGTGGTTCGTGGATAAGCTGGTTCCCGCGACTTCGCTTTCGTGGGCGCTGTAGACATATTGAATATACTTACGATTATTGTTATTTAGAAAAAGCTTCATTATTTTCTGGCACACCTTAGTTCGTTCGATATTAACAGGAATGCAATGCTTGTCTGACAGAACTAATACGTCACGCTAACATTAATTTTGTCATCATAGCTTGTTTCAAGTCCAAACGTCTATCAATGTCTCTATTTATATCTATTCAAAGCGGAAGCTATATATATATATATATTATGTATATATATATATTATATATATATATATACGAGTTCTTCAAGAATGTCAATTATACCTACACGTTTATCAAGCACTACTAAATATGATGAAGAAGCATCAATCGATGGCGATGAATAGTTGTGAGTTATACACAGTAACCGTCTCAGAGGAGGAGGAGGAGGAGAAGGGAGAGGAAGAGCAGGAGAAGGGAGAGGAGGAGGAGGAGGAAGAAGAAGAGGAGGAGGAGGAGGAGAAGAAGGAGAAGGGAGAGGAGGAGGAGGAAGAAGAAGAGGAAGAAGAGAAGGAGGAGAAGGGAGAAAGAGGAAGAGGAGGAGGATCGAGCCCGTGTATTCCTCGCGTTACAACGCGAATGATGACCAGTTTAATAAACATCATTTTTTTATTATTATTATTGCACAGTTTAACGTCGTCGTATGACATCCATAGCAGTTGATGACGATTTGAAACATGTACAGTAGGCCTACAGTGAAAATTAATTCATAGCGTCCGAAAGACACCATTCAAAACTGTCTGAACTTTAAACTATCATTTGATGTTCATTGCTTTGCAACATAAGTAATACAATACAATACAACTAGACATTTATGAAGCGCTTTGACAAGACAAGTCTTGCACAAAAGCGCTGTGCTGCATTCTTAGTCATAGATCTATCATAGGGTCAATATAATGCTACGTTATAGTTAGACAGACCACTCCAGGGAGGCATTGCTTAAGACTAGATCTGGGTCACTATAGGTAGTCATTGCTTGTGCACTAGTGATGATATTAGTTGGTCTGACGGCCTGTATTTTTAGTAAAGGTATTCGGCCGGCTTCAGAGGTCAGAACTAGTGGCTCGTTGGATACATTGTCGGTGGTGTTCTTATATCTGGTTGGTCAGAACTGGGTGACCTGGCAGTCTGTTTCACAGATCAGGCTTACTAGAGGAACAGTATTCTTGGATCAGGTCCCTCAGATTCGGCTGACCCCGCTGCTCGGTCTGACCGCACGGCCGCTCTGTCTGACTACGAGATTCGGTATAAAATAGCCGCGCACTAAAGACAAAGGGCCTGTCTGGTTGGCATCGCTCGTTGTCCGTGGGTTCGTTAAGGTATAGTCAAGTAGATTAAGATCTTGGGAAGACTGCCGCTAGTGATGCATTGGTGAACTCCGCTATTGAACGTAGACGGTAACTGTATCATTATCTAGATAAGATTATTCATATATTTATTATTATTATTCCGAAATCTCAAACTGAGTAATTGATTATCAACTTTATATATACGAACTCATTATCAGCGTGATCGTGTATAAGTGAAAGAACTCTTAAAGCTTGTATACTAGGTCGTCTAAACACGCTGTGCAGATTAAGTTTAATGTTCATTTCTAAAGTCTTTTGTTGATTATTAGAGTTATCGTTTACGTGTTAATAAAACAATTTATTTCATTACATTTTATACCTCTCGTGCGAGTTGCTAAGTTCACCCATAATTTCCTGTAGGTAGATACTTCGACTGGATGATATATGGCGGAGATCCTACTGGATGATAGATCATTTAGAATAGGTAGGTCTTCAGTTTTGTCTTGAAAAGTGCAAAGGTTGCGGCTTGACGGACTGTAGTTGGGAGACCATTCCATTCTGTAGGTCCTACGACTGAGAATGCACGGTTTCCAAACTTCTTGTTAGTACGAGGTATGGTAAAGTCTCAACGCGTAGATGAACGGAGTCCTCTTGAAGTAGACTCAGCGCATGACGCAACCATGAACGTCATGTACGAGGTGGAGGTTCCGTTATGAATGTGGTACATGAGCAGGGAAATCTAGAAGGCAATACGGGCGTGGATGGGGAGCCAGTGTAGCTGTTGTAGGGATGGTGTGATGTGGTCGCGAGGAGCAAGACCTTTTATTAAGCGGGCAGCAGAGTGTAGGACTGATGATAGGGGCTGTAGTGTTGACGCAGGAAGTCCAAAGAGGATGGAGTTGCAATAGTACAGGCGAGAAATGACGAGAGCCTGGACAAGGATACGAAGGCAGTTTCCATTCAGGCAGCGTTTCACTTGTCGAATCCGACGCAGGTGGAAAATGCACGCTCTAGCGATGGTGGATATGTGTTGGGTCATGTTCAGCTTACTATCCAGAAAAACACAGAGATCGCGGACTACATCGGAGGGTGTGATGGCGCAGCTTGCATCAATGCTGAGATTCTTTGATTGTATCGTCCACAATCGTGCTGTTTCGCCGTTCGAACCAGATGAGTTCAGTCTTGGAAGCATTCAATTTCAGGTGCGTGGATGCGCACCGGGGTTGAATATCCAGGAGTAGTAGGGCAGCGATAAAACCAGAGTCCAGGGCCAGGACAATACCATTGTAAACTTTGACGACTGGTTTTTCAATGGAATTTTTGCGACGGAAGCCCGACTGTGTGGAGGGTAGTAGATGATGTGATTCCATGTAGTCGGATAATTGCCTGTGGATAACCCGCTCTACCAGTTTCGAGATAAAAGATAGATTCGAGATGGGGCGGTAGCTGGCTGGGTCCATTTGGTCAAGAACCAAGGTCTTGACGCGGGGTCGAATGATGGCTCGTTTGTGTTTAGTTGGGAGAGATGACTGGGTTATGGAAACATTGATGAGGACGGCGAGGATTGGGGCGAAGATGGTGGAGAGCGATTTAAGCAGCCATGTGGGAGCAGAATCCGGTTCGCAATGTTTCGTCGAGGAGTTGCTTAGGAGTTTTTCAATTTCATCAGCGGTGACTTCATCAAACTTACACAGCGAGTGGACAGAGGGTGGTATGGCTGAAAAATCCGGAGTTGGTGCGTCTTTTGTCGATTCACGAATTGTGTTGATTTTGCGCTCAAAGTGGTCAAGAAGTGTGTCTGGTGGGATGAGTTGGAATGAGTCTTCGGGAGGGGTGAGTAGCGTGTTGAGGGATTTCCAGAGTGCTCGACCTTTTCCTTGGGCACATTCGATGCTGTTTCGAAGGTAGTTGGACCGTTTTTTTTAAATAGATGACGCTGCGCTTTAACCTGGAATCGCCAGGTGTGTTTGTCCTCTTTTGATGGCGAGTGGCGGAATTGGCGCCTGAGGCGGCGAGTTAGATTTTTAGAAGTAGCACATTCTCTATCGAACCAGAGGCAGTCAGATTCCTTTCGTACAACTAGTGTTATCCGTGGGGCATGACTGTCCGGAAGGCTTTCCATTGTTGAATCGTAGAGGTCAAAGAGGTATTCTGCGTTAGGGTTAGTGATATCCCCCGAGGTTGCCTGTTTGAAGAGGTCGGTGAATTCTAGATCAGATTTGAAGATAATAGGCATGCATGTTATGTGATATCTCATGCAAATGTAGCAATATTTGCATCACTAAAAAATTAAAATTAAGATATTATTAAGATGTTAGAATCCAAATCATATTATACAACCGACGCGTCTTGTCCTTATATCTATAGCATCATTGACTCAGTTTTAAGGGTATTTACATCGTTCGCTCAAAAAATCGGCTTATTCCATCATTATATAAAATCCGACTGACACTCTTTTAAAGGTGTCCAAGGCGAACGCTCTGCCAATTGTAATTGTAACTGAGAACTTATATAGCGCCACCCGAACTCATTGTATTCAAAGCATACTGGTCGTATTGGATCAGAGTTTAACGACGGCATATGACAACAATGGCCATTGCCGTCGACAGAAATTTGCTTGGCATATTGCAACACTTACAGCTTCATATACTGGTCGTATATCCCGTCACATCCTGAACGTAGCATCGGCTGACTCTGAATTAAAGGCGCATAATACAATCGCATTGACAAATGAGGAGGATCGAACTCGTAACTCAACGGGTTACAAGGCAAGCGCTCTAACTTACTTTAGTCTCGTTTATTCATTACCTTTCACGTCCCATCCGTGTAATTATAGCATCAGTTAAATCCGTTTTAAAGGTGTCTAAGGCGACCGCAGTGATAATAATTTGTTTTGACTCTTGGGATAACGGCTCCATCTGACTCCCTATTCAGCTGTAATTACTGAGTACGCTGACCGTATGCAGAACTAGACGGCGACGGAGTGGACTAGCCACATGCCGTCATATGCCGATTGCCGAGGTTAAGAAATTGAAGTCGCTAGCACTTCATATTCATGGCTGCACCAAAAGTAAAAAAATATGATTTGGGAGGGGACTGGTCAGAAAAATTTCAATTCCCATAATTGGATGAACTGTGAAAAACACTATAAACTCATAATATTTAGGGCATAAGCAGCTCCGTCCCTTCCGCTTGAAATTTCGGAGGGGGATCGACCCCTCCTGCTCCCTAAGTCCCCGCATCTGACTATCAATAGTATCATCAGAAACTGGGATCTCGTTTGACAGGTAGGGGATACACCCAATGACAGAGATAGGAAATGTGGGGGACACACATATAACGTGTCCCCTCTCTGTAAAAGGTGGGTGGGGAGATGTCCCCCTCGACCCTCCCCGGGATCGTCGCCCATGCGCTATGGTATCAATACCAATTGCAGCGGTTTTCATGATTCAACGGATTAAACGCTAGTCTGCATGGACAGCGGACACTACATGCATAGAATAGATGAATCATGCTACACAAGGCCACTATCGTTCAATCCAGACATCGGCGAACAAAGCATGAATCACTGCGATCGTTAATAAGTCATAAAACGTCTCTCGACCGACATTGACCTCAACGAACTTTACAGAAGGTTATGAAACAACGCGTCAATTCGTTTACTGTGTCTTATGCAAAGTTGTTTTGCTTTGAAACAATCCTGGTTGCACAGAATTTGAATGACAACCGGCTTTCATCAAGCAACAGTTGCCGCAGCCTACTTTCAAGTTTCAATATATTATTTGCTAATCTCAGATCCGCTTTGTTGATGGGTGAGCGTGACAGACGAGCGTTTGCTTCCCATCTACGCTGAAAGGCACGATCGCACCAAACACGATAAGATTATCAGACTCTTACGATAACCAGCTCTGCAGCGGGGCTGAGATTGGTCAACGCCTAAGCAAAGATGGTAGTCGTAGACTCTAAGTAGACTCGTAGACTCTACCATATTTGTCATAAGCATCATCATATTACACATTCTCGATTCTCAAATCGGTCCACTTAGGGGCCGTTCACATATTATATAACGCTCAAGGGGTAGGTGGGTGGGTTCCGGTTTTGTTAGCGTTATATTGTGTAGGGTGGGGGGGGGGGTAGGTTGAAGATTTTGTTATATAAGAAACTTTTTTTCAGCCTATGCTATTTTGTCTGTTTGCCAATTGGAAATTCCATGTACCACGGACTTTCATTGTTTAATCGAAGTTCACTATACGTTGTGAACCAAAACTAGCACCATTAGCTGCCACCTGGCATTCTTACTTATTATCTATAAATCCACTTTTAACAATGTCCTGTTTACAATTTTAACAATTTCCTGTGCATAGCTTTAAACGCTCTAAAATTCAATTCTGTGTGCTTTGTTTTGATTTTGGTTTAAATTAAAATTAATTCACTTGAAACAATTATTTTGGTAGGTGTTATCATAATGTTTGATTTCGTTTTCTATAGTATGTGTACATAGTTTATGTTTGCTTAGATATCCAATTGTGGTTGTAGTATACACTCTGTATACATCATACGCTATTAAATAGGAGTGAATTTAGCGCCATTAAAAGTCTGAATATTAAGATACAGAGAAGCATGGATCCATACATCCGGACCAATCGTCATTGGCACGAGAGAGTAGGCAATTTTAAGATAGCTTTTGTCACATGGCTAATTGGGTGTATGATGATTTTTTGCTACAGTTCTTGAAATGGATGAAGGCAATTATCACTACTATTAAAGTGCTAACTAACATTGTATTGTTATAAAAGTTTCAAATTGTGCAATAAAATTATGTCGATTGTATGTATTTTAACATGCTTATTGACTGCGGTGGGGTAGAATTATGTTGATTGTTTTTTAACGTGCTTATAGACTGTGGTAGGGTAGGGGGGTAGGTAGCATGTTTGTTATATAATATATGGGTGGGGGGTCAGGGCTGCTGTTATATAACGTTATTAGGGGTAGAGGGTGGGTAAAAAAATTGGGATTTTATGCGTTATATAATATGTGAACGGCCCCTTAATATATATCCCGGTGCGAATTTGCTAAAAAAAATTCTTTCGCTAACAAAGAACTTCTTATAATACACTCCGCCCATATTTATGATGTTCGCAATCACCTTACAATTCTCATCCTAACACCAGTCTTAATAACTCTGCTTCCTCACCGTTCTTCGACCTTCTGGAAATTCGGACGTTCGGACCCATTTTGACAACCCCTACTACTTGACGCAGCGCTGTGAAATAAGCTGGTGCTCTGTGCGCTTTAGAAATTTGAAGCTTACGATTGCGCCGGGCTACGATCATGAAAATCAACAGCAGTAGGCCTAGATAATTTCAAATGCTGATTACCGCGAAAATTGAAAACAACAGAATTAGACAATTATCATCATCGTCGTCTTCATCATCATCATCATCATAAACTATTATAATAGTTTATTGAGCCAACAACTGGCGAAGATGTTGTAGATGTTCAAAGTAACACAAGACAGTATAGGTACAAAGCGCGTCCACATAGCCACATACTCAGCGTCTGTGTTGCGTCTCATCAAGTAATAATTATTATCAGACAGCGAATCGACGATTAGATTGTGAAACGGGTTCGGATCCTACCCGGTACGATTTATCCGTTTCGCGAGAGGCGGATAGGTTGATGGGCGTTCGACAAAATTTTCCCGCATTTCGTACGATTTCCGCGTTTTTGCAAGTAAACATCGGTTCATCTGAACCCGCAAATCGTTGTAAATCAGTAGAAAAGCGTGTTTGGAGAGAAGTCCGATGCTGTGCATGGTCAGGAAAGGATTTTGAGTGAAATCTGCCATCAGCATACAGTTCCGGCATTCACGGTATAACGACCGCGCTCTTAATAATTATTTCAGTACTTGCATTTATTTAGCACCAGTTTTAAAATGACGAAACATCGGTTGATGATCCTATGCAAATGTTTGCCTAAATAACTTGCTGGATTTCCCTTAAGCAGCGACAGTTTAAAGGAGGCTTCGAACCCGTAACCTCAGGGTCTCAGTTTACTTACGCCCCCTACCGAGGGAAAAACTGGTCACCCATTCTGGTATGTTGACTTGACGCAGCACTCTTGGATAGGCTGGAACCCTCAGTTTAGCTTTTAAGGAGCGTTTTAGGGATTACGATTACGTTTTTGAGATATGTCGAGGATAAGAAAGACATCACATTGGGGTTACATTATCGCTATGTTATAACTATTTAATGTTTGTTTGACCGACCTTGCTGTAAAACTGGCACTGGTTGCACCCTGACAGTGTCAGTCCCAAGCCTGGATAAAAGAGGAGGGCGACGCTAATAATCCTTGTTATCACACAGTGAAGTGTCGTTAAACTGAAACTACTACTACTACCACCTAGCTTTGTGGTACTGTATGGTCATTATAATATTGCCTTGGACGGAAATGATAATATTGCACTGTTTTCATTCTATCTTCGCTTAATGGTGCCTTAAACAGACTTATTCAACATTGCCTTCTGTCTCTTTAACTATTTATGCATCAGACGAAACATTACCTTAATGTATCTTCATTCGTTACCTTCAGAACAAGAATACCATTCCCTCGAGCTGGGCCGAGATACAGCCGTGTGTGTATGAAGTGTTGCTGACTTCACTTTCTTGGCCTCAACACATAAGGGTGTGTGTCCAGCCCTCTGCCTCACCATCTCAAAGGGTTGTCTATCTCCCTAAGTTGTAGGAACAGCTGAAGCAATTTTGACAGACTGATATTATTCAAGGATGAATAATAGAATGAATAAAGTTATTGGCACACACATTGACACCAGTGCCCAACTCTAAATTACTCATAATAATGATTATCCAAAATAGGAGTTGGTAGATGTCATATTTATTATTTCGAAAGTGGCAAGTTAGCAACTCTTATTATACCAATTCACTGACTATAGCTGTCAAAATTTTGTTACCGCATAAATGTTATTCACGTTGCTGGATCATAAAATTAACAATAGGCCTATGCAAACTATAGTCAATCTACATGCAGCCAGTTAAGATAGTTGAAAAACGTAGGTCATAAAGAACGCCAAGGGACAACATCTGACGACTAACGAAATAAACTTAGAAAATGCCAGTTTTTGAGAGATAGCAGCTGCAGCCTGCAACTAATTATCCAGTTATATAAATCACACTGCATCGATTAAAACAATTTAATATTAGCTGTTTTAAGTTCTTGATTGAAACAGTGATGAGAATCTTAAGATAAAGGCGAATTTGATAGTTCTTTAAGTTTAAGTTAAAGCTGCATGTGCCGTGTCTGATCACTATTGTGTTTGAATTTGTCAACAGTACTGTCGAAACTGAATCTGCAGCAAATCTCGCTCTATGTAAAAAATGGAAATTAAGGCTAGAGACGCGATGCGTTCGTGCCCCGTGGTGCTGCGCAAATTAACTTCTTAAGCGCTTCACAGCACGAGCAAGATCGCTAAAGAGGCGCTGTTGATACGGGAAGCGTTGTACTTATTTGTAGTAAGCTCATCAGCATTTTGAACGTGCCCTATTTTTGTATCTCCTCTTAAACGTCAATAATCGAAAGCAACTTCTTCCTGCAGATGAGTTTTGAAGAGTTAATCCAAAGTGCAATTCCTTTCAGTTGGCATAATAACTATATACTCGAGTGTCACACACATATATATATAATGCCATACACATTATATTAGACATTGCCCTATATGTGGTCAAGTTGTTGTAGGGCGAGAAACAGGTTTTAGTGGGCGTAAATGAAAGAGCCCTCTGTGCGACCGACACTGCCTCCATGGCTGTCAAAATAATTGACAAATTATTTTGACAGCCATGGAGCAAGCCAGTACGCGCAAGTGCACAAGATCGGGCCTCACCATGGCAACTTTATATGGCGTCGATCATGAAGGTAGCGTATACATATATAGGCCTACCGGAGAACTGGATAAATGGATACACTGAATGAATGAGATGAAGAAGGATGCAGGAGAGGAAGTGGGAGACGCACAGAGGGAGGGCGAGACAGCGAAAGGCAGGGAATAGTGGCTGCGTTACATGCTCCTATATAAGGTATTTCAACCCTCCTATGCGATATAGTCAGAAGAGGCTTCATCACGTATGATTTCAGATCTCGGCCTTCGGCTCGAAGGTAATTAATGCCACTGCAGTGCATTATGCATGTGATTAACGATACCTGGGCTACAATCATCGCATATATATATGTATGCTATATATATATATATATATATATATATATAATTATGTATACACGATAAAGTCCGCCATATTTATGGATATTTATGTGATGAAGTGTGGGAAACCCCTCCCCAACGACAAGCTATCAACGAATTTCTACAAATCCCATAAGTTACACAGGCTGCGTATGAATCAATGAAAACCTCAAAATATAGTTTTAAAATTTCACGAAATTTTGGGCTAGCCGAACCCGGGCAGAACAAACTGCAGCCCGGGCACTGCCCGTAATTGCTCGTGCATGGTTACGTCACTGATTAACGCTGTAGTAGATTAGTACAGAATGGCTCAACTGCAAATAATAAAAAGATTTTTAATGGTATATTTATATATATATACTTCCTTAATTTCTCAACGAGATCTTCCCCGGTCCCCTATTTCTTGGATGGTATATTTACTCCAAGGTTTCTATGGTGTGGACACCCTGTTGTCTTGTCTCATATTGTACACTGTTGTATACATATGTTGTTGTACACTGACGGTGTACGGTCTTTGTACTCATTTCTGCCCTGTCGGGGATTTGAACCCCGCTGCTGTCCAGCTCGTTAATCGCTTGACTAAGAACTGTTTTTCGATGTTCACAGATGTCGTTCCGCGTCCGACAGAGCAAGTTCCGCCATGTCTTCGGCCAACCGCTGAAGCGCGACCAGTGCTACGACAACATACGCATCACGAAAAGTTCGTGGGATTCCACGTTCTGTGCCGTTAATCCTAAGTACGTTGCGATCATCACGGAAGCAGCCGGTGGGGGAGCGTTTCTTGTTCACTCACTCGACAAGGTATACGACGACATACGATACCATAGCAATGTATGCAGGGGTGGCGATCGCCGGGGACAAGTCCTTCACCTTTTACGGAATGGGGACACATTATACGTGTGTCCCACCCAGATTTCCTACTCATCTCATTGCGTGTCTCCCATCTGTCAAACGATATTGCCACCTCTGAATATATGACATGATAGCAACTTAGAATATACAACATATGCAATGATGTCCAATGCAATAAGAGCATGCAATACGCAGCATATACAATATGATGACAACTTACAATATGCAACATGTACAACGACATGCAAGTACAATAGCAACGTACAATATACAAGATATATATACGATACAATATGACAACATACAATACATTATAACATGCAATATACAGGATATACAACGACATACAGGTTTTTACAAGTCCTTCAAGTCTTTTTTTCTTTAGTCGTGGCTGGGTGGGGGTGCTCCTAAGTTGAGGGGTGCTGCGGGAATGCTCAGATTGAATGGATGAATAAATACAGATTGAGTTAGGTCAGGGTAAACTACACTAGGTCTAGGCTCACATGTACTATATCTTCTGTTCAGACTGGTAAAACCGACCATGATTATATCTTCTATTCAGACTGGTAGGGTTGGCTGTTATTCTACGGTGGTGGAAATAATTATTGCATTACTATGTGAGAAGCTAAGTAATCGAGTTTTTGCTTTTAAAGTCAGTTTTTTCGTTAATGTCGCTCAGATTATTTTGTAAGCGAGCATAAGTTCAGTCATTTACATATCTTCAGGAATGTCGGAAGGTCGATACAAGAAAGAAAATAAGAAAAATTCACACTGTTTTCTGATCATTGCAAACTAATATTTCGCTGTACCAGCTCTGGCTTTGATCACAGGGTAATTAATGCATTCATTATTTCCACCATTATTTACGTTTTGTTTCAGACGGGTCGAGTGGACAGAGATTCTCCGCTTGTCGTTGGTCACAAGGCGGCCGTTCTCGACATCCAGTGGTGTCCGCACAACGACGACATCATCGCCAGCGGATCGGAGGACTGTACCGTCAAGATCTGGCAGATTCCAGAGGGAGGGCTTGTCCGCCCCCTTGACGAACCGATGGTGGACCTCGTCGGGCATCAGAGACGGGTTGGTCTCGTGGTCTGGCATCCGACCATCCAGAACATCCTTCTCAGTGGAGGTTGATGGACTTCAGATTTTTTCTTAATGTTGATTCATGTTTTGGTAGTGGGCTTACTTAGATTTTGTGTTATTAATTGGATTTTTTTTTTAAATTGGTGTTGGATTTCAGTCTATATCATTGTGGCCCGATATTATTGTAATGATTAATTATTCGTATTAATTAATTTTGTTATTGTTGTTTTCATTGTTATTATTATTAGTAGTAGGTAATATTGTTGTTTGTGTTATTATTATTGATGTTTGTATTGTAATTATTATTATAAGTATTGTTACTGTTGTTATTGTTATTATTATTAAGTCTTAATTAAAATAAATACAGTAAAAAATACAGGTACGAATAACAACCAAGAAGGAGTACAGTACTTGGTTTGTGCAATTAAAAATAAAAACAAAGAAATCATTGTTTTAATTATCAAATCTACAATAATTCTATGCAATTCTACAAGTATTACTTAAATTTACCTAAATACATGTTCGAATGATTATAGTGGTGTTGATAATGAAGACAATAATAATAATAAATAATAATAATATGTATTTTATCTTGCAACTTAGTTAAATTGCCATTGTTACGTTCCAGGTTCTGACAATAAGGTGGTCCTGTGGAACGTCGGAACGGGAGAGGCAGTCGCCGAGATCGACTTTCCGGACATTCCGCTGAGCGCGTCATGGAGCTTCGATGGAACAAAGTTTGTTGTCTCCTGTAAGGATCGAAAAGTGCGAGTGGTCGATCCACGATCGAAAGAACTGCTCAAGGTGAGGTACTTTTGTATTTAAACATAACGATCATGATCATAGTGATGATGATGATTATAATTATAATAATAATGGAAGTAATAAGAGTGGTAATGAAAGTATCAATGATAATGATGTTTGTAATGTTTACGTGTTCTGTAGGAGGTTTGTGCACATGAAGGAACAAAGCCAGTTCAGGTCATCTTCCTCAAGAATGGAACAATCTTTACAACCGGATTCTCCAAAATGGGAGACAGGCAATACGCACTCTGGGACGAGGTATTACCGTATTACTGTATGACTAAAAATATGTATCTTCGTTTATTGAACATATGTCCGGCTAGCAAACCACAGCAAGTTACATTCATCAAAACACAAATAAATGCAATGTTGGAAGAGAGATAGGGACTGAAGCTTAGATATTGCACCAGAGTTGGAAATATTAAAGTACTGTAATTATGAATCATAGTCTAAACGATACCCTAAGCATAGAATGTCTGTCGTCCACAGTCAGAAGCTTAGATTGATATACTATTAAAATACTTCTATAGCGCCTCCATAATAACGCCCAAAGCATCAACTGGTAAATATTTTTTTATAATGATCTGCGGATAAATCGAGTGTTGTCTTTGGGTTATTGGAGTTAATATTAATTTTGAAAAGACGTAAATCATAAACATATTCATCTGCCGGCAGTTTTAACCGATATGATGATCTATTCGTTTATTTCTAAAGAAATCTGACAATCTGACAATAAATGCAGAAATGCTGACACGAGTGACAGAGGACAATGAAAGTAGTTATAATTGAATAAGAAACTAGTCAATATTTTTTATAATGATCTGGGAATAAATTGAGAGTTGGCTTTGAGTGGGAGATTATGGTTGTGTACAAAAATAATTACTGACTATGACAGATGCTATAGGCAGAGTTGCAGGCAGGTTGGAGGATTATTTCCTCTTATTCTCTCCTGTTAGCAGTTTGATAGAGACTTTAATTAATTTTTGGTGTTTTTGTTAGAATTTTACCAACATGGTTACATATGATATTGATACGAGCAACGGGATCATGTTCCCGTTCTATGATCCAGATACGAACATGGTCTATCTCTGTGGAAAGGCAAGTTCTGACATATTATCACCACTTTTCTACTTCCTCTTCATCATCATTATTATAAATCAAACCACTTGCAGGAACCAAGAAAAGAGGAAGACCACTTAGGGAATTAACAGATGACATGGAAGAATGGGGTGGAACAAGTCTCCAAGAGTTGAGCCACACTGTAATGAACAGAGAGGTGTGAAGAGATGTGGTCAGAAGGGCATAAGATATCTATGAGTGATGGTTGTTGATTGATTGATTCAATCAATCAATCAATCTGACAGTTGTTTATTAACTCAACAACAACATAAAATTCACAGAAGAACTCATGAAAGATCCAGAAAGTTCAACAGTTGAACTGTTGTTGCCATTATTACTATTATTTTTGTTTAGGGTATGTGATAGGGTCTGTTACACCCCATATCTTGTAGTTGGCCGACAGCACCACAGATTAGCATAATTTAAGCAAATTATCCACATATTAGAATAATTTATTTAAATTACCCACAGATTTGCATGATTTATTTAAATTATCCACAGATTGGCAGAATTTATTTAAATTATCTTCATCATTTTATTGTCCAAGATAAAAAGGATCAAGCCTTAGCGTGTTTTGTTGGCTGTTCGAACAGGGAGATAGCGTGATCCGGTACTTTGAGGTAACGGACGAGGTTCCATACGTGCATCTGCTTAGCATATACCAGTCATCCGACCCTCAGAGGGGCATTGGGTGGATGCCGAAGAGGGGCCTCAATGTCAACGCCTGCGAAATAGCCAGGTACTCCATGCGTGTTGTCTAGTGAATCAAGGACTCTGAAGATATAGAGCAATATAGAGATAGACTGTGGAGATATAGAGCGTACTGTCTCCCATACGCTTAATAAATGTGATAGTAATAATAATTAATGATGATGATGATTATTGTGATGATGACGATGGCGTTAATAATGATGATAATAATGATAATGCCATTCAGTCATTCATTACAAACTGTTCTTGGGTTCCAGTTACTACTGTAACCATAATCGTCCATTTTTATTGACTGCCTCCAACCGAAGTAACATGAAGACAAATAATAAACATGTATTTAACAGGATTATTGATAATTGTGTTATATTTCTTGATTCATATAGCGCCTCTGGAAGAATAACTTCACACACTGGCTTAATATGAGGTTGAGTTTCATTTAATGTACAGTGTCACAACAATTAGCAAAACAGTGCACAGCAAGCTCAAAGAGTGACCATATATGGGTATTTGAAACCAATAATGTAATGTAATGGGGCATTTTTATAGCGCCTCTTCAAGATTTCTACTCAGAGACGCTCTCTGGGGCGACCCAAATGATGTTAGAGTCATTGCCAACGAATAAAAACGTCTGTTAGCAAAACTGCACGGTAAACTGAAAGAGTTGCCAGTGGTGGGCCTATGCACAAGCGTGAAACCAACCAACGGATTCCCATTGACAGCTGACAGATGGCTGGAATGTTCAGAGTATCATAGGGAGAAATAAATAAACCATTAAGAAACCATAAAATACTCTGGTCTCATCATTTGGAATATGACTCCTATAGATAAATATTCAAAAGTATATATATATATATATATATATATATATATATATATATATATATATATATACTTTCGATCTTATATATATATATATATATATATATATATATATATAAGATCAATCTACTAATGTCACCAGAGCATTCTACTTTAGTCAACTAGTATAAATTGTTGGTATGAGGTATGAGGTATTCATGAGGGGTGCTATATAAATCATCCTACTTAATAAATGATTTGCTGTGTTTGTTGGTCTAGGTTTTATAAACTGCACACAAAGGGACTCTGTGAGGTCATCCCAATGACAGTTCCACGTAAGGTAGGTGTGTCACTGATACCCAGTGTCAATCTCCCAGAATTCGAGGCACACGATTAACACAATCCAAGCCCATCTTTCAAGGACTTATTATGCACAGGACTGGAAAGACCCTATGTAACGTCGTGTCACTAGTTTTAGGGCGATAATGGGGGGAGAAGTTTTCACACCTTTTGGACATTACAAGTTGATGCATTAACTTTTCGTTATGAAGATAAATTTATAAATATTTATGTTAGCAAAATATAAAAAAACACATCATATTTCAATTAGAAGCAAAATTTTGATTGGGGCAACATCTATGCTTAAGGCTGAAATGTGTGCTTGGATATTTCATGAGTAACCATTCCTCTAATAATCCCTTGCCATCTTTTGTTAGGGGATTAATTTCAGGAATTTTTTATGCCCGGATTGGAAGTGCCTCTGCTTTGTCCTTTGCAGTCGGAGTTGTTCCAGGACGATTTGTATCCGGATACAATTGGAGATGTTCCTGCTCTAACGGCAGAGGAGTGGCTTTCTGGAAAGAATGCTTCACCAGTTTTGGTATGTTCCTGCAGTTGGGATCTAGTGCAATGCAGTCTTAGCATGCTTGCATGTTCCATTCCCTTCTACCTGGCTACTTGTCTGTCTGTCTGTCTGTCTGTCTGTCTGTCTGTCTGTCTGGAACTGATGTCTGTCTGTCTGGAACTGATGTCTGTCTGTCTGGAACTGATGTCTGTCTGTCTGGAACTGATGTCTGTCTGTCTGGAACTGATGTCTGTCTGTCTGTCTGGAACTGATGTCTGTCTGTCTGTCTGTCTGGAACTGATGTCTGTCTGTCTGTCTGGAACTGATGTCTGTCTGTCTGTCTGTCTGGAACTGATGTCTGTCTGTCTGTCTGTCTGTCTGGAACTGATGTCTGTCTGTCTGTCTGTCTGTCTGGAACTGATGTCTGCCTGCCTGCATGTTGCTTTCTCTGTTGTTAACCAGACTATTACTAACCACTGTGTATCTGTCTGTCTGTCTGTCTGTCTAGCACTGCCTGCATGCATGCCTCTCTTCCTTGCCTTCATTATTTAAAATTAATGATAATAATAATGATGATGATGATAAGAATAATAATATTTGTTTAACTTCAAACTGCAGTATGATTACAAGCACAGTACGAACGAATTATAAGAAGTTGCTACAGGATTCGAATTTAACCGTTGGCAGCTATGCAAGACGCCTATTATCTAACCTTCGCTTTTGGTAACTTTACATAACACTTCATGTAACACTTCACATGACATGTCACATAGCGCTTTACACAACACTTCACAGGACACTTAAGACATCACTTCACATGACACTTCACACGACACTTCTCATTTGTGCTGACTTGACTAGATTACTGTAACGCCATCCTCGTTGATTTGCCAAAATACTGTATACAGTCCATCCTGAATTGTGCTGCCAGAGTTGTTCCCAGACTTTTGAAGTTCTCACACATCTTGGCCTATATGAGGGACATGCTACACTGGTTACCGGTGGAGGACAGAATCATCTTCAGGATCAATCTCATGGTGCGCATGTTGCAGCTCCGGGTTACATGTGCTGCGACCTGTGTATTCCAGTTGCCAGCCAGTTGGGGCAACGGTCCCTGCATTTCTGCATCTCGTGGGGACCTGGTGGTTCCGTACTCTCGTACCACGATGCGGGCAGGCAGCACCTTTTCGTGCGTTGGTCCGTTACATTGAAACTCCTTGCTGTTACCAATTTGGAGTCTCCCATTGTGTGTAGCACAGGAGACATTTTCTGGACTATTGAAGACGCATTTATTTGAGAACTGTTACGTAGCTTCGATAAGAGCCCTCGTGAGGTTCTTGTAGGATGCTATAGCTGTATAGGTGTTCATATACATACATTGCTACATGACACTTCACATGACACTTCACATGACACTTCACATGACACTTCACATGACACTTCACATGACACTTCACTTAACACATTGTGTTTCTTTCTCTTTGCTGACAGATATCTCTTCGCGATGGCTATAAACCGATGAAAAAGTCCGGTCTGAACAAGGTCGTTCGTTCGTCGAACTCCGGCAAACCGTCTGATCACAAGGAGACAACGGAGTCCCAGAGTTCAGTATCGAGTCCTTCCAAGGATCCGCCTCAAGGAGTGGCCCTTCCGCCCGTAATCTATCACCTTTTTATTGTATCGTAGTCAATTTGGAGGCATACATGTGCTCATACATATGGGTATGAAGTGTTAGCGACTTCCTTTTCTTAGCCTCGGCATACGAGGGTGAGTGGCCGGTCCTCTTCCTCGCCGTCTCATCTTCCCACTGGCTGATGTGGCTAGGGGCACCACAGACTTTTAGATGTGGTCTTAAATTTTCTATCATATCATTGGGAGGGCAGCTAGAAGAGGATGAAGGAGGAGGCCCAAAGCAGAGAGAAGAGGATGAAGGAGGAGGCCCAAAGCAGAGAGAAGAGGATGAAGGAGGAGGCCCAAAGCAGAGAGAAGAGGATGAAGGAGGAGGCCCAAAGCAGAGAGAAGAGGATGAAGGAGGAGGCCCAAAGCAGAGAGAAGAGGTGACGTTGGACATGTGAACCTGCATTCAGCTCAGAATTCTGCCCAAGATCTTAAAATGTTGCATTCACAAAATTTATTGTGCACTTTATCTCCAAGAAGTTAGAGGGAACATTTTGGTCCAGAGTAGTCTTGGACCACCTTTGTTTCTTTTGGTTCTGAATCTTGCATGTGGTGTAAATGAGTTAATTTCTTTGCTTTCTGGATTATCTGTCTCTCTCTGTGTGTCTGTCTGTCTCTCTCTCTCCCTCTCTCTCTCTCTCCCTCTCTCCCTCTCTCTCCCTCTCTCTCCTCTCTCTCTCTCTCTCTCTCTCTCTCTCTCTCTCTCTCCTCTCCTCTCTCTCTCTCTCTCTCTCCTCTCCCTCTCTCTCTCTCCCTCTCTCTCTCTCCCTCTCTCTCCTCTCTCTCTCTCTCTCTCTCTCTCTCTCTCTCTCTCTCTCCTCTCTCTCTCTCTCTCTCTCTCCCTCTCTCCCTCTCTCTCTCTCTCTCTCTCTGTCTCTGTCTCTGTCTCTGTCTCTGTCTCTCGTCTCTCTCTCTCTCTCTCTCTCTCTCTCTCTCTCTCTCTCTCCCTCTCTCTCTCCCTCCCTCTCTCTCTCTCTCTCTCTCTCTCTCCTCTCTCTCTCTCTCTCTCTCTCTCTCTCCCTCTCTCTCTCTCTCTCTCCCCCTCTCTCTCCCCCTCTCTCTCCCTCTCTCTCCCTCTCTCTCTCTCTCCCTCTCCTCTCTCTCTCCCTCTCTCTCTCTCTCTCTCACCTCTCTCTCCCTCTCTCTCTCTCTCTCTCCCTCTCTCTCTCTCTCTCTCTCTCTCTCTCTCTCTCTCTCTCTCTCCCTCTCTCTCTCTCTCTCTCTCTCTCTCTCCCTCTCTCTCTCTCCCCTCTCTCTCTCCCTCTCTCTCTCTCTGTCTCTCTCTCTCTCTCTCTCTCTCTCTCTCTCTCCCTCTCTCTCTCTCTCTCTCTCCACTATATTTATAAATTTGATAAATTCCTTCAACAGGACTTTGACATTCAGAAGCTGTTGGACGACGTACGCAAGTTGAAGATCATCGTAAGAGGCCATGAGAAAAGGATAAAGATGCTGGAGGAGAGAGCGACAAACGCCTGCGAGGAGGATGAAGTGGCTGCGGATGATGGCAACGTGGACGACGACGCAGTCTAGGCATTCTAAGTATTACCATTCATTCCATTGTTTTTGGTTATTTAGGCTAATTAGTTCGTTTATTTTTTATTCACTTTGTCTTTTATTTGTGAGTTTTTTTATAGTTATATGGGGTTATGTAAAAGACAATTGGTTCATTCATTTTCGCATTGATTTTTTTATTCACTTATTCATTCGTGTATTTTATTTAATTGTTTGGGAACCGTATAGTATTGGATAACCCAGTGGGGAGCAGAGCCGAGAAATCGTATCCCCCGTTAGGTTGACTGGTTCTTTCGCTCTGGGTCAAGTTTTTAAATTAGATGTACAACGTAATGGCTGCCAACAGTTAAATTTGACTCCTGTGATAACTTGTCATCATTCATTCATGCTTTAATTGTAATCATCCTGTGGTCAGTCAATTTGAAAATAAACGAAGATAGTTTATTTTGTATTTTTTTATTTACTGCTTCATTTTATTTATTTGATTAATTTTTGGCTTATTATGATTTAATTTGTTGATCTACCGGTATTCAATTTTTTATTTATTTATTCATGTATTCGTTAATTATGAATAAAATAATTCATTTACTTTTTTTTTTAATCAATTTGTTTATTTGTCTGTTTTATATTTTAATTTATTTATTTTGTTGATTAATTAACTGATTAATTAATTAAATTATTAGTAATTGATTAATTAATTGATTAATTTTCTGTTCCAGATCTCATGATGAAGTCAAGAGTATGGCTCAACAATTTTGTGTACACAAACAAAAGACCGAACATTCCCAAGATAACATTCAGAATCAAACGATCAAACATTCCCAAGATAACATGTTTACTCAGATCTGACAATGTTCCATTTTTCGCTGTATTGTCGTGAGAATCATGTTTGCCTGTATGTTTGTGTGAGAATGTAGAGTAGAAATGTAGCGTTTCACTTGCAGAAACATGTTGCGTAAGTCATGATATTACGTTCCTATCACATTTCACACGAAATACATTACATAAATTGAATTAGTCATGATAAATAATTGTGTTTCTATCATGTTTCACATGAAATGACATGTTGAATTAAACATTGTAATGTGCTCCTAACACATTGTGTGAAAAGTAACATGTTAAATAAGCCATAATATTGTGTTCGTATCATGTTTCACATGTTTTAACATTCTTCATTAGTCATTATATTGTGTTCCTATCATGTTTCACATGTTGTAACATGTTACATAAGTTATAATATTGTTTCCCCATTATGTGGCACATGAAGTAACATGTTACAGAAGTCATGACACTGTGTTCCTATCACGTTTCACGTGTAGTGACATGTTACATAAATCATTATTATTTTCTCGTTGAATTTCACATAAGGAAATATGTTCCGTAAGTCATGACGATGTTTTTGTGTGGAAAATTGTTTCTAAGCTACATTGTATCATGTCTCGGTGTATATGGATCAATTCTAGACAATCTATCGGATGTAAAGTATGTTGTAAATTATGTTGGTTTACTGTTGCATTCTTGTCTAAATATTCGGTAATAGAATTATGAACACTGATGTGCCAATAGTACAAAGGGTTTTGTAAGCAACTCGATTGAAACTGTTAGTGTTGGGGTCAATGTTAACATTAATTAATGTTAATATTTTATAGTTTCAGATCTTTGAACATTAATTAATGTTGATTAACGTTTGAAAGTCTCGATGGGGTGAATATTTGTTAATGTTAAGCAGTCTCTGTGAATGTTAATCAACGTTAAACAGTTTGATTGTTGTGAGCATTAATTATTGGTTATTGGTGTTCCATTTCTGGTTTGTTCCTGGTTCCTTATATATCGTTTCTAAATGTCTGTACCACTTTTGTGTGCACCTCTGCACTCTGTGAGGAGGGCATTGTCAAACAACATTGTCAAACAACAACAAGCTGCATTGAATTGTATATCGAGTGGACTTTTTGGCCGGTGTTTATAGTAGTAATAGTAGTTGCAGTTTAATGACACTGTGATAACAAAGATCATTGGAGTCGCCCTCCTCTTTTATCCATGCTTTTGACTGGCACTGTACTGTTAGATTGTGAACAGTGGTGGAACTGGCACTGTAAATAGTTGCTGGTGTTGGTACTTTACCTGTTTCACTTTGATTCATTTAGCTCATGTATTGTATTTATTAATTTATATAGCTCAGGCCGCAGCAGTGGCAATTCAATAGTGCTCCCAGTGTCATAACCCAACGCATAGGAAAATGTCTTAATGACGGAGAATGATGTAGGAGGAGACTGCGAAAGAATGGTATTTATTCATGTATTGGTTGAGCTGGCTGTTTTTATGGGGTGTTTCTTTCATGTGATTGTTATTTTAAGTTTTTCAATGATCACAGTGTTCTGATAAACTTAGACACTGAAAATGGTTTTGACGAGCTGTGTGCCAGTTACCAATGACGCTTTGTGTGTTAGTAACGTTTGCTTCTGTGGGTCCATCTACCTGGAATGACCTTCCTCCATCATCAAGAGATAAACTAATGACTGGCTTCTCTCCATCGGTTTCTCACTCTTTAGAAGCGTCTCTGTTTCTTTTCCCCCGGGGTTTCCGCGCTGAGAGCGCCTCTGAATAGTTATTCTGTGAGAGGAGCTATATAAATCAAAAGATACAATGTAATTGGTGTGAGCCAATACCCATCTGTTTGTAGTGTGCTTTGCTTGTTTTTTGTTTACTATGCAATTCATTCTGGTCAAGGATTTTAATAGTTGTGTAGCTTCTGTTTTAGTCAAGGAATTTGGTGCGATATTTTCTGTTTTTAATCTAGAAACCTGGTTCAGTATTGTTTCTTCTAAGTCTGGAATTGTAGTGATCGGTAGTTTTAATCGGGATATGGTTTCGTGCGATGGGATTGGTTAGTTGCAGTTTAATGACATTGTGTGATAACAAAGATCATTAGCGTTGCCCTCCTCCTTTATCCAGGCTTGAGACTGACACTGCTGAACTGCAATGTGGCATTTTCAAAGTCTGTATTATTTTCTGTATTTATTAGTCTTGGAAGTTGGCTCAATGGCTGAGTCTGGTTGAGTCCGGAATTGCAGTGCTTGACTCTATGAAGCCGCTATTTCGTTTGTTATTGCATAGATCTGTTTTCTCCATGTCTGTCTGCGTGGTCATTTGTTTTGTTGTTCGTATGCTTCTGTCCTGTTGTGTTTCTTGCAATGGTCCGTGGAAGTGCCATGGTAAATTATTACCCTATAACTTGTCTTTCTTAATTCTCTCTTCAAGCCACTTTCTTGTTATGATCGTGATCGTAGGCTCATAACTTGTAAAGCGCCACTCTAAAGCCAAGTGCAGAGCACAAGTTTATTCACAAGCGTTGTCAATATCGTACAAAGGGTAGTCGGAGCTAGGTCATGATCTGGTTTCCAGAGGGTCAGCTGTGTGTTTTAGGCTCTCTGTGTCACTGTCTGTCTGTCTGTCTGTGTATCGATATATGTTTCTCTGTCTGTCTGCCTCTCTCTCTGTCTCTTTAAATGTTGTTATGGTGTATCATTGTGTCGGTCTGTCTCTGTCTATGCATTGGTTGTATTTGTTTACCTGTCTGTCTGTCTCTGTTTCTTTCAATGTTGTGATGGTGTATCATTGTGTTTGTCTGTGTATTGGTCCAGTGTTTTGTATCACATCATGACAATTTGCATCGAGTACAGTCAGTTTGTGCATTTCATTCGACGCTGCAGAAGTTTCTCTTAAGTCCAAGTTGAAAACGCATACAAATTTGTTGAACTCGTTGTCATGGGGTAACCTTTGACCTGCAACCATTCCATTAACCTAGGAAAATTTTGTTTAAGCATACAAGTATACACAGATCTTTCAAATTTTATTTTTACATGTTTTATTGAATTACGAAAATATTTTTGAAGTCCAGTCAACTTATAATTTTGCTTTATTTACATTTTACCTGATCCCACTCTGTTTAATTTATCGCTTTCATCTAAATTAATTAATTATCAATTAAATGTGCACAGAGTGTGATTAGCAAGCATTTATTTATAAGCATGTATTCAGTCGTTTTGTTTTAATTTTGAGTCAGTGTGAAACTTAATTTATGTAGAACTAGTCTGTTCATGACGAAGTTATACCTTGGCTTTGGTTAGAACACAATGCATTTGTTTGTTGTTAATTATTAGTTGGTTTATTTATCATACCGATCATCTTTTTTTTAATGGCTCTTGTCTTAGCTTCTGAGACTAGAGCCGTTAAAATTAGACTTATTCAATTATTTTTATTGTTTTTATTATTATTAAGCTGCTACTATTAACACAAGTAACTACTACTGATGATGCTTTTAATTTTATAATGATGGTAATACTTCTATTGCTCAAAATGCTACTGATTCTAATGAAACTATTATTACAATTGCTAATAATTCTACCAAAATTTCTACTTTTAATTCTCCTTAATAGTTAATCATGCACCTAATTATACTGATACTACTATTACTAACATTGATAATGCTTCTAGTTTTACTGTATTACTATTACTACTAATTCTTCTCAAATATACTATTTTTACTACTAGGACTACTACTATTACTAAATACTACTAATAATAATTATTATTATACGTCTGTAACATTTTTATTTATTTTAACCAAACTAATTGGTGTAAGGACTCCATGGTGTTCTCGTTTGTGCTTGTGCGAACAAAAGCAAAGCCAAGTAATTGAAGGCAGTGCTTTTAGTTTCCATGTGTAATGGCCAAAGTATTAGAAGGCCAGCCTGTTAACTTGTTTTATTTTTTTGGCATGCTCAAGGCAAAGAAGGTGCTGCTTTTCACTCGGTTTTATTTGTGTTTTAGTCAATAGAACAGATGTATAAGTCGATTTCAGCAAATCTTACAACTTGTATTAGCCAAGCAACTGTTATGGTGACATATTTTTTGTTTTTTGGGTTTCTTATGTATGTCGTTGATTTGGACTTATTAAGTTTTGTCCTGCTTTCAAATTGCCATTTGAATGAATATGTAATGTAAGCTACTTCAAGGATGTGTGACAATTGTGATTGTCAGTGATGTTGCAACTGTCACATTCATCATAATCATCATCATTATTATCATCATCTCCTGATGCAAGCCGTTTGACGGCAATGGGTACGAATAAATTATCTCCATTGCCCTCTGTCATTTTTGAAGTCCATTGCTCCCCCTAGTGTTAGCACAAGTAATGTTATGTTCTCATTTATATAAACTATCCAGCGTAGTCTTCGTCTGCCTGTCTTTCTCCGGGTGCATTGTGTGGGATTCGGTCAACTCTCTTTGCCTGCCGCCATGTTGGTTGCAGCCGATCTAGGTCAGCTTTAGGTAACCACCCTATTGTTAAATGTGCTACTCATTCTACTGAAACCATTAGGCCTACTGCTACTACTACATATTCTACTACCCTTCTGTGCCGAGATTGAGAAAACCAAGTCGCCAGCCAAAAAGATCATTCTTTCTACCTCAAATGGATAGGATTACTCTACTACTAATTCTATTAGTCTTCTGTGCCAACTGCCAAGGTTTAAAAAAATGATGTCACAAGCTAAAAAAAGATAATTCTACTTCAAATGCATCAGCTTAGTCTAGTAAGTTATTCTTCTGTGCCAAGGTAGAAAAACTCAAGTAGCCAGCAAAAAAGTTTGGAGTTGTTTGTCGGTCGTGTTGCCCCTCTCTTGGCTATATTGATTTAATTTTTTATCTTGGAAAATGTTGGATCCTTCGGTTGACGGGATCAGAAGGGTTCCTGGAGCCTAACGTCGTGGAGTCGGTCCATATCAGACAAACGCCTGCATACCCACTCATCAACTCCCTTTGAACTACGAAGGATCGAAATTGAATTATTTTTTCCCGTTCTTGTATTTTCAGGATTTGCCTAACAGTGGTGTCGAACGCTCTTTCAAGTTTTAAATTTATAACCGTTGTTTTCAGTATTACTGATTATTCTGACCAGTATATTCGAATTCAAGTAAAATTTCCGTGTTATTTTAATTAAGATGGGAGATCTAATTCTAAAAGAAATTTGTGTTTTAAGTTTGACTTGTTGCGAAGGCGTATCCCATTACGCAGCTGCCATCTGGTGATAATGAAAGTCTTATCGCATGATGGCGATCTTTATTTGAGAAGAAAGGAAATTTATTTTGGATAATTATTATCGTGGTTGATCAAAGTTCAACAGTTTTATTAACTATGAACCACGACTCGAACCGAATTCTTTGCTGAACAGAAAACCGATGCAGCTAATACAACTCTCACTTTGGCTCCATATCGTAATTAGGGCAGCGGACAGAAATTCCGTAACCATGGGCAAGGTAATTACTGGCGTCTAAACTATCATTAGGCTCAATAAGAAAATTGTGTACTAGCCCAGTGGTCCGGCCTGGGTCCCTAAGAAATTTCCGGGCTTTTGAAGTTCTTAGATTAGATAATAAGCGCACCGTTTGCATTTAGAATTGAGTCAAGTTACTCATTTACATATTACCTTTAAAAGACGCCAAAGGAACGTAGCTTTTGTTGGGTCCGTGCTGTGGTCTTGTTATAGTTCTGTATGTGCAACTTCAAATTTAGCCAAAGGTAAATTTGTTACAATAGTTTTATATAAAAATCTATATAAAAGAAATTTTAAAATTTTATCAACTGTCCACCATATATGTAAATGTTTACGTTGGCTTTAACGCGTATAAATTTAGAATTAGGCCACAAATGATTATTAAAATGACTAACCATCCTGATACATAAGTAAGATCTTCTCAGAGTTTCTTTGAAGATCATAATTATTTATGAGTGAAATTAAAGAAATGTGTGCAATTTTTAAAGGAAAAATATACATTTAATAATTAAGAAAACAAATATCGCAGTTATTAAGCTCAGATCGCAGGTTAGATGTGAGAGACTGAATGTTGTCAGTTTGCGTCTTTCTGTTGCGTGATGGGGTTCAGTTTCTATCCTTTCAAACGTATAACCTGTTTAGAGCGTATTTCATAATTGCAGCCACAGACTGTGCATGTTTGAAATTTAAATTTGTTTTCCATGTCAGTGTCTAAAGGAAATGAGATTGGGACTAAATGTTGTATCATTTATAAGAATGAATGCATAAAATTATGTAATGCAAAATTTTTTATCACTCTTCAGAGTTAACCTAAAGACATGTATGTACATGATTTATAATAATTAGACTTTCCTGGTTCTTGTCTTTTGTGTAAGATTCATTTAGTGTAGGCATGCATGTTATAAATGACACTTCAATAATAACTGTGTTGCTGGCTTCAGTAGCGTACGCAGAAATGAGGCCCGATCAGGAACGCGTCCAGACGCTGCTGAAGGACACTGTTGTCCTGCTCTGCAAGAATGGCCTCTGCTTCAACTCAGAGCTAAAAGTCCAAGGCCTCCTTGGCATAACCCTCGACGGAGGAGACGTCTTTCTCGTCCAGATAGACGAGACCCTGACCAACCAAGAGGACGATCTCGACCCGACCGACCAGATCCGGTCGTGCCAGTCTGACCCTCTCAAACACAACCTCATCGACTCTTCATTTGACTCCAACTCTCAACTGATTGAGTCACCACGGCGACAGACGGCGACTCGAAACCGTCGATCGAAACGCCGGCCCGAACAACACTCCGAAGTCCGCTCCACGAAGACATCTAGCAACGACTCCGACATTCCACTCGATGCTGTCATAAAGTCAGAGGCGGTCGACATAGACTCGGATAACTCCGCCGACCGGATGGCATCCGAATCCCATCAGAGCGTCCACTGCTTTGTAGAAACAAACATGCTGGGTTCGTTAACACAGCTTCCGAAGCGGAGACGAATGGTTCGTAGACGTACCGTGACGTGTTCCAGGACGCTGGACGTTTCCGTCAACACAGGGGACAGAAACGGGCCACGTTTTCTCGATTTCTGCAGTCAGAGCTTTGCCGCAACCATTCCGCGTGATAAAGACGCCTTGATGAGCCTTGTCGACTTGACGGGGGACCAGTTTGCGGTCGGAAACGCTCCGTTCGGGGACTGTCAGGAGATTCCGCGGTTTCCGACAGAACCTAGGGATGAAAGGATCGGAGTAGAGGATGCGGAGTTTGAGTCGGTGAGTTCTGTGCAAGTTGTTGCTGCGAATTATATAGGGGGCCACTTCAAGGGAGACTCCTGGGAGGTGCTTCCAACATGACGGGGTAAAGCTCTTATCTGGCAGAATGGTCTTATACAAAGATTTGTCTTTGAATATGCAGTGAAATAGGCCACATGTTTAAGGGGCACACTGATCTTGAGGCACCTGTTGGCGAGTAACTGGTTCAAAGATTATTCTTGGAACTACAGCTTAAGCAGGCCAAACTTGAGCCTTAAACAGGCTAAACTTGTTAAAAGAGTCTTCGTCGAAGGGGTCATATTCTGGCCTTGCACCACAGTTGTTGTATGGGTGATTAACCAATATGGCAGTTGAGAGCAAATTGAGTTGTGGATCAGATCCACTTCTAGTTGAGCACTGTCTGTGCAGGTCAAGATTCTTGCCTTCTGCCTGCGTATCTGCGTGTACGAAGTTGTATGCTGGCATGTGTATGTATGTGAGTGTATATGTATGTATGTATGTGTCTATTTGTATGTATGGTTTATGACACTCTTTAAGCCGAACAAATCGAACAGAAAATGTTTCCTTAATTCTTGAATGGAGTTGGGAACGATTAGTTGAATTGCAAATCATTTTGAATTAGCCACTGAAATTCGATGATCGGTTAGAATCGGCAAATCTTGTAGCTACTAGCTAGTTGATTGGAATTTGAGTCAGCAGCATTTAAAGATGCTATTTTGTTCTAATGGGAGAGAATCACTGAGGTTGTGTACTTGTTATATATTTGTGGCAATGTATGTTACGTAAGATTTCAGTTATCTTCTCACTGAATTACATTATATCGGTGGTTTTCAATCTTGTCCCACTTAGGGCCACTTTTATTTAGTTGGAGGACATGATGGGCCACTAGGTTAAAAATAATTATTTTAACTTTTAACAGATTTTTATTTTAGAAATGAATCAAATTACACATTGACAAATTCCAGTTTAATCATTTAGATTACATTTGATGTTATTTATAAATGTCTAAAATATGATAATATAAATTAGAAATTAATGATTCTGTCAAATATTCATTTCTTTGCACGCATGTTTTTTATATCTTTAATGGATCGAGGGCCATTTTTTTAGGCTTAGCGAGCCACTTTTGGCCCACGGGCCACAGGTTGGGAATCGCTGCATTATAAATGAATCTAAGGAAAGGTTGTGGGGTGACATTTGGTTGGGTATGTGTTCCAGTTTAAGGCTGCATAAGACAATGCAATGTTAAATAATGTATTGAAACATAAGCGAATGTGGTGTTAATTTTCAATGTGGGATGCAGTCGCCTGTTGGTTAGAGCTGTCGCATTGTAGCATAGAATATGGGTTTCATTCTCATCCTGTGAGACGTTTTTGTTCTGTTTATTGGATTGCCAAATAAACGGGATTGACTAATTGATTAATTGATTGACTATGTAGGGACCACGACCAGGTCCTTCTCTTAAAAATGCCCATTGCCATAGGTAATTGGTTTGCGCAGCCAATAAATGTGCAATAAATCAGTGGCAATTACTGACGTGTAATAAATTAACAATAGTAATTGACTAACAGTCTCTTCTTATCCGCAGAACAAACTGATGCTCGGAGATGCGGACTCGGACCTCAAGATGGACCAGTATGGAGGAGGAGGAGGGCCCTGGTCTTCCACCGAAACGGGCGGCCTCGATCGCAAGTCCTTCCAGTGCGAGTACGAGGGATGCGGCCTTACCTTCTACCACAGCTACACACTCTACCGCCACCAGCGCATCAAACACGGAAGGCGCTTTGGAGCCGTAGACCAGATGTCCTTCTTCTGCTCTCATCCGGGCTGTGGCCGCGTTTTCTATCGAGAACTGGCACTCATAAAACACCAACGCGCCGTGCACGGAAACTCACAATAAACTCGCTCTGACACTTCGGTGAATGGTCTTGACGATGCTGGGGATTTTGTGGTGGGAGGTTTTGACGTGCTTTGAGAAATGGGGCAGTGTTTTTGGGGATGGGTCCGATGTTTGGGTTGCTGCAGTAAATGGAAAGGCCTGTGGATGGGAGGGAAATTTGTGGGGACTCTTTCTTTTTTTGGTGATGGATGTTCTCTGCCAATGGGAGGGGAAAGATAAACCTGTGGGTGGGAATTGAATGTTAGCAAACTGTTTGTTTTGTGGGGATGGTATTTGCCAGTGGGATAAGAAGGATAGATGAATTCAAATTTGTGGGTACACTTTTTTCAGTGGGAGATAAAATAAATTAAGCCTGTCGGAGGTAGTGTGATCTGGAGGAACTGAGAACTGGTTCTTCCGTAGGAGCTGGTCATAACCAGCGAGGGAGCAAACTCAGATTGATGAGTCGCTCGTTACTGGACATAGTGGCGCTGTATAAATTTGCAGTTACGATCTTTGGTTGAAAATGATCTGAGAAGAGGAGAGTGCTATGAGCAGGAGTGTAGTTTAAAGAAGTTAATTAATAATTCACGAATTCATTGCTACGATGTCTGTCTATCGTTGTCTAACATTACGAGCAGACTACGGCATTGTTCTGGCACTCCTTTAGTTGATGCCTTCAACTGTATAGAAGTTGCAGATTGTTATATTTAGTAATTAATTCTCATCTCACTTCTTCTTCCTTTGTGCATAAGACCTGTGTTTACCTTCCAGGCTCTAACCTGGTTACTAGATGCGATATACATTTTTACAGGATAACTTTATAATCTGAATTTTTATAGCGCCCCTTCTCGATTTCTACTTGGAAGTAGAAATTCGATTTTCATTAAGTTTGTAATTTTGATTTTACTGTCAAACTTTTCATTTTTAATCACGGTCTTCTGTGTTACACCAGTTTCCAGATGTGATGTACACTTTCAAGGATAATTTTCTATTATGAAGAAGGCTCGGTTTTCATTTGTTTTCATTTGTTCGTACAGTTTGTGTATTTTTACCCTCTTTTTTTTAACTTGGCTTGTGTAATGTTTGCCACGGACGGACTGTCCGTTGGACATCTGTCAGCTCTTTTTCAGTATGTTCCTGTCGACCTACATAGCTGAAATTTTGCACACATTTCAGGCTTGCATGACAATGCAATGTATCAAATGTTTACAGACATAACTCAAAAATTGAGAAAAAAATGACCAAAATGCAAAGAATTAAATGTCATTCAACCGTTCGAACGAGTCCTTGACGAGCTCAACTCTGTCAAGTTTACATCATCGATGATATGTAATCAAAAATCTCTTAAGAAAATGGAACGATTGCGCCATCTACCAGATAAAAGAGGGTGCGGAAAGAACCATGTTTTTACTTTAACTTGTTATTATTTGGATGGATACGACGAGTTCAAATGTTCATCGATTGGAATTATAAGAGGTGTCTTATAGATTACAGAATCTTCCCATTATTTGTGTTGCACTTGTCACCCAGGTTGGTTGGTTAGTTGCAGTTTAACGACACTGTGTGATAACAAAGATCATTAGCGTCGCCCTACTCCTTTATCCAGGCTTGGGACTGGCACTGTCATGATACACGAAAGGGAGGGTGAGGGCAAAACGAAGGAAAGGAAGGCTGAGAGTAAATTGGAGGAAAGGGTGGTTGATGGCAAAATGGAGGAAAGGGAGGGTGAGGGCAAAATGGAGGAAAGGGAAGATGAGTGCAAAATGGAGGTTTACATTATGGTGTGTCCTCCCTCCTTCCCCTGGGTTGGCTACTTGAACCATTGCTATTGTGACACACCTCGTGATTTTGCTGTTGATTTCCCCTCACATTTGGATGGAGTTGGGCTTCTCATAATAATTATCTTTCGATGATTTTTTTTTATAGATTTCGTTTCCTATGGAAGCGAAAGAAGCCATTAGAACCACTTAGGGTACGTAGGCATTCCTCTTTGTCTACGCCTTCACTGTTTCTTCCCTATCCTGTTAGTACTTGTGCGACTTTCTGTGGAGAAGTAGTTGACCACATTGGCGATTAATCGATTAGTAGGCGATTGGCACAGTGGGCGATGGGTTAGAGCGGTCAGCCCGTAGCACTCCGTGTGTGCTGAGCGTGCGGGTTCGACCCTCGTCCGGGGAGTCAATGTTTAGGGACATAAAGCAAGTTCTTCGCGCACAATAATTGCTCTGCAATACAAATGTATTTGCGCCGTCGAGGCGTGTGTATGCACGTCTGAGCAATAAATGTTGGAAGAATGGCGGTATCAAATTTCGGTGATAAATAAATAATCGATTAATCGCCTGTTAATCGAACCAATCGATTAATTGACGCGTATACTAATCGCAATTAGTAAAAGTCACTAATCGCCCAAGCCTACACCGAGCGCAAATTGTAATAAAAGCGTAATTAAGTCAAATTTTATTGCTAAGTGGCATTTAATTGTAATGCAGGTCTGAAACTGATTGCAAACTTTCGCCTGCATTATTGCACAGTAAAAAATATATTAAACCTAGTACGGATTCCCTAAATATTGCAAGCACTGTGTTTATGCTAGGCCTATAGGGTGTGACACGCAAAATTGCAACCGTGTTCCTTCGAAATAATCATTATTGGGCGTCTTCGGAAGAGTTCTGTACACCAGTGATTCTCAACCTGTGGGTCGCAAAGGATATCCAAGTGGGACGCCAACTTTTCTTTGAAATCGCATTTTTTACAATGAAAAATATTGTCACGTGAATGTAATGCGCTATATTTTCTTAAGGCCCAGATCGTTGCCTAGTTAGTGTTGTTGCCATTTTAAACTACGCATATCTCTGTTCAGCTATGATTACACTCAAGACTAAATAATTATAGGAATAGGCTCTGTGTAAATAATGACTTATTCAAATTGCCTAATAGGAACCTACAAACATACATACATGCTTCCGAGATTTTGGAATGGTGGGTCTCGTTAGGATCTAGCTACTGCAAAGTGGGTCCCCGTGTCAAAAAGGTTGAGAACCGCTGCTGCAGATTATAGCACTGTGGCCATAAATACAAATACTGACGCATCAATTATAATTCATCGCATTTATCGTCATCTTTTTCATCAGTTATTAATCGATTTGAAATTAATTATTTGATTTTTAAAATATTCGATTAGCTGTCCTATCAAGACGTGCGTCTATTAAAATGTTTTACTTTGATTCGCCAGATGGCGGCTCTGTTTTGAAAGAGACCATTAGATCGAATTTCTTCTACCATAGACTCATAGCCCTTTATTGGCGTACAGTGACGGTTTACAAATGGGCCAGCGCCCCGCAAACTGAATCGAGGCCCCTCAAAATTTCATCCGGCTATAAAGCACCCTCTCTCGTATCCCCTTCTCGTTAGAAAACACCCGTATCGCTTCTTGGGTTATCACGGTCCACATCCACATGTAGGCCTACGTGGGTTTTACAATCTTATTTCCTTTACAACTCGATCCCATTGCGCAAGTTTAAACCACCTATCCATCCATCCATCCATCCATCCATCCGCCCATCCATTCACTAATTTATTCACCTATCCGCCGATTCATTTATCCATACATCTATCTATCTATCTATCCAGAAACTATCCAGTCCTTCACACACCTTTCTATCCATCCACCTATTCATCTACCCACCCACCTACTCATCCCTCATAGGCGCCGACTCCACAGGACAACAGGGACATTTGCCCCAGTACTCGTCAAGGTACTGGGGCGAAGCTAATACTCTCACCCCAGTACCTTTTCAGACATTCAAATTTGTCCCCATTGCAAAATAGTATCACGTCTGGGAGAGAACGTGAAAGAATTCCCTCCCCACAAACTGTTCTTTTTCGGGAAACAAAACGCCGTGGTGCAAATGTAGCGGAACGTTATATATCTTCCTACGAAGTCGAGAGAGGAAATGGTGTGAGACAGGACACTGTCTCCTCTCTCGGCTCCTGCTCCTCTCTCGGCTCCAGCCCCGCTCTTCACTCCAGCCTCCTCTCTCGGCTCCTGCCCTTCTCTTTACTCCAGCCTCCTCTCTTCACTCCAGCCTCCTCTCTTCACTCCAGCCTCCTCTCTCGGCTCCTGCCCTTCTCTTTACTCCAGCCTCCTCTCTTCACTCCAGCCTCCTCTCTTCAGTCCAGCCTCCTCTCTCGGCTCCAGCCCCTCTCTTCACTCCAGCCTCCTCTCTCGGCTCCTGCCCTTCTCTTTACTCCAGCCTCCTCTCTTCACTCCAGCCTCCTCTCTTCACTCCAGCCTCCTCTCTCGGCTCCAGCCCCTCTCTTTACTCCAGCCTCCTCTCTCGGCTCCAGCCCCTCTCTTCACTCCAGCCTCCTCTCTCGGCTCCAGCCCCTCTCTTCACTCCAGCCTCCTCTCTCGGCTCCAGCCCCTCTCTACACTCCAGCCTCCTCTCTTCACTCCAGCCTCCTCTCTCGGCTCCTGGCCTTCTCTTCACTCCAGCCCCTCTCTTCACTCCAGCCCCTCTCTTCACTCCAGCCTCCTCTCTCGGCTCCTGCCCCTCTCTTCACTCCAGCCTCCTCTCTCGGCTCCTGGCCTTCTCTTCACTCCAGCCCCTCTCTTCACTCCAGCCCCTCTCTTCACTCCAGCCTCCTCTCTCGGCTCCTGCCCCTCTCTTCACTCCAGCCTCCTCTCTCGGCTCCAGCCCCTCTCTTCACTCCAGCCTCCTCTCTCGGCTCCAGCCCCTCTCTTCACTCCAGCCTCCTCTCTTCACTCCAGCCTCCTCTCTCGGCTCCTGGCCTTCTCTTCACTCCAGCCCCTCTCTTCACTCCAGCCCCTCTCTTCACTCCAGCCTCCTCTCTCGGCTCCTGCCCCTCTCTTCACTCCAGCCTCCTCTCTCGGCTCCTGCCCCTCTCTTCACTCCAGCCTCCTCTCTCGGCTCCTGGCCTTCTCTTTACTCCAGCCTCCTCTCTTCACTCCAGCCTCCTCTCTCGGCTCCAGCCCCTCTCTTCACTCCAGCCTCCTCTCTTCACTCCAGCCTCCTCTCTCGGCTCCTGGCCTTCTCTTCACTCCAGCCTCCTCTCTTCACTCCAGCCTCCTCTCTTCACTCCAGCCTCCTCTCTTCACTCCAGCCTCCTCTCTTCACTCCAGCCTCCTCTCTTCACTCCAGCCTCCTCTCTCGGCTCCTGGCCTTCTCTTCACTCCAGCCTCCTCTCTCGGCTCCAGCCCCTCTCTTCACTCCAGCCTCCTCTCTTCACTCCAGCCTCCTCTCTTCACTCCAGCCTCCTCTCTTCACTCCAGCCTCCTCTCTCGGCTCCAGCCCCTCTCTTCACTCCAGCCTCCTCTCTCGGCTCCTGGCCTTCTCTTCACTCCAGCCTCCTCTCTTCACTCCAGCCTCCTCTCTCGGCTCCTGCCCTTCTCTTTACTCCAGCCTCCTCTCTTCACTCCAGCCTCCTCTCTTCACTCCAGCCTCCTCTCTCGGCTCCAGCCCCTCTCTTCACTCCAGCCTCCTCTCTCGGCTCCTGCCCTTCTCTTTACTCCAGCCTCCTCTCTTCACTCCAGCCTCCTCTCTTCACTCCAGCCTCCTCTCTCGGCTCCAGCCCCTCTCTTCACTCCAGCCTCCTCTCTCGGCACCAGCCCCTCTCTTCACTCCAGCCTCCTCTCTCGGCTCCAGCCCTTCTCTTCACTCCAGCCTCCTCTCTCGGCTCCTGGCCTTCTCTTTACTCCAGCCTCCTCTCTTCACTCCATCCTCCTCTCTCGGCTCCAGCCCCTCTCTTCACTCCAGCCTCCTCTCTTCACTCCAGCCTCCTCTCTCGGCTCCTGGCCTTCTCTTCACTCCAGCCCCTCTCTTCACTCCAGCCCCTCTCTTCACTCCAGCCTCCTCTCTCGGCTCCTGCCCCTCTCTTCACTCCAGCCTCCTCTCTCGGCTCCTGCCCCTCTCTTCACTCCAGCCTCCTCTCTCGGCTCCTGGCCTTCTCTTTACTCCAGCCTCCTCTCTTCACTCCAGCCTCCTCTCTCGGCTCCAGCCCCTCTCTTCACTCCAGCCTCCTCTCTTCACTCCAGCCTCCTCTCTCGGCTCCTGGCCTTCTCTTCACTCCAGCCTACTCTCTTCACTCCAGCCTCCTCTCTTCACTCCAGCCTCCTCTCTTCACTCCAGCCTCCTCTCTCGGCTCCTGCCCTTCTCTTCACTCCAGCCTCCTCTCTTCACTCCAGCCTCCTCTCTCGGCTCCTGCCCTTCTCTTTACTCCAGCCTCCTCTCTTCACTCCAGCCTCCTCTCTTCACTCCAGCCTCCTCTCTCGGCTCCAGCCCCTCTCTTCACTCCAGCCTCCTCTCTCGGCTCCTGCCCTTCTCTTTACTCCAGCCTCCTCTCTTCACTCCAGCCTCCTCTCTTCACTCCAGCCTCCTCTCTCGGCTCCAGCCCCTCTCTTCACTCCAGCCTCCTCTCTCGGCACCAGCCCCTCTCTTCACTCCAGCCTCCTCTCTCGGCTCCAGCCCTTCTCTTCACTCCAGCCTCCTCTCTCGGCTCCTGGCCTTCTCTTTACTCCAGCCTCCTCTCTTCACTCCAGCCTCCTCTCTCGGCTCCAGCCCCTCTCTTCACTCCAGCCTCCTCTCTTCACTCCAGCCTCCTCTCTCGGCTCCTGGCCTTCTCTTCACTCCAGCCCCTCTCTTCACTCCAGCCCCTCTCTTCACTCCAGCCTCCTCTCTCGGCTCCTGCCCCTCTCTTCACTCCAGCCTCCTCTCTCGGCTCCTGCCCCTCTCTTCACTCCAGCCTCCTCTCTCGGCTCCTGGCCTTCTCTTTACTCCAGCCTCCTCTCTTCACTCCAGCCTCCTCTCTCGGCTCCAGCCCCTCTCTTCACTCCAGCCTCCTCTCTTCACTCCAGCCTCCTCTCTCGGCTCCTGGCCTTCTCTTCACTCCAGCCTACTCTCTTCACTCCAGCCTCCTCTCTTCACTCCAGCCTCCTCTCTTCACTCCAGCCTCCTCTCTCGGCTCCTGCCCTTCTCTTCACTCCAGCCTCCTCTCTTCACTCCAGCCTCCTCTCTCGGCTCCTGCCCTTCTCTTTACTCCAGCCTCCTCTCTTCACTCCAGCCTCCTCTCTTCACTCCAGCCTCCTCTCTCGGCTCCTGGCCTTCTCTTCACTCCAGCCTCCTCTCTCGGCTCCAGCCCCTCTCTTCACTCCAGCCTCCTCTCTCGGCTCCTGGCCTTCTCTTTACTCCAGCCTCCTCTCTTCACTCCAGCCTCCTCTCTCGGCTCCTGCCCTTCTCTTTACTCCAGCCTCCTCTCTTCACTCCAGCCTCCTCTCTTCACTCCAGCCTCCTCTCTCGGCTCCTGCCCTTCTCTTCACTCCAGCCTCCTCTCTTCACTCCAGCCTCCTCTCTCGGCTCCTGCCCTTCTCTTTACTCCAGCCTCCTCTCTTCACTCCAGCCTCCTCTCTTCACTCCAGCCTCCTCTCTCGGCTCCTGGCCTTCTCTTCACTCCAGCCTCCTCTCTCGGCTCCTGGCCTTCTCTTCACTCCAGCCTCCTCTCTCGGCTCCTGGCCTTCTCTTCACTCCAGCCTCCTCTCTCGGCTCCTGGCCTTCTCTTTACTCCAGCCTCCTCTCTTCACTCCAGCCTCCTCTCTCGGCTCCTGGCCTTCTCTTCACTCCAGCCTCCTGTCTTCACTCCAGCCTCCTCTCTCGGCTCCTGGCCTTCTCTTCACTCCAGCCTCCTCTCTCGGCTCCAGCCCCTCTCTTCACTCCAGCCTCCTCTCTTCACTCCAGCCTCCTCTCTTCACTCCAGCCTCCTCTCTCGGCTCCTGGCCTTCTCTTCACTCCAGCCTCCTCTCTCGGCTCCTGGCCTTCTCTTCACTCCAGCCTCCTCTCTCGGCTCCTGGCCTTCTCTTCACTCCAGCCTCCTCTCTCGGCTCCAGCCCCTCTCTTCACTCCAGCCTCCTCTCTCGGCTCCTGGCCTTCTCTTTACTCCAGCCTCCTCTCTTCACTCCAGCCTCCTCTCTCGGCTCCAGCCCTTCTCTTCACTCCAGCCTCCTCTCTCGGCTCCAGCCCCTCTCTTCACTCCAGCCTCCTCTATCGGCTCCTGGCCTTCTCTTTACTCCAGCCTCCTCTCTTCACTCCAGCCTCCTCTCTCGGCTCCAGCCCTTCTCTTCACTCCAGCCTCCTCTCTCGGCTCCAGCCCCGCTCTTCACTCCAGCCTCCTCTCTCGGCTCCAGCCCCTCTCTTCACTCCAGCCTCCTCTCTCGGCTCCTGGCCTTCTCTTCACTCCAGCCTCCTCTCTCGGCTCCTGGCCTTCTCTTCACTCCAGCCTCCTCTCTCGGCTCCTGGCCTTCTCTTTACTCCAGCCTACTCTCTTCACTCCAGCCTCCTCTCTCGGCTCCTGGCCTTCTCTTTACTCCAGCCTCCTCTCTTCACTCCAGCCTCCTCTCTCGGCTCCTGGCCTTCTCTTCACTCCAGCCTCCTCTCTCGGCTCCAGCCCTTCTCTTCACTCCAGCCTCCTCTCTCGGCTCCAGCCCCTCTCTTCACTCCAGCCTCCTCTCTCGGCTCCTGGCCTTCTCTTTACTCCAGCCTCCTCTCTTCACTCCAGCCTCCTCTCTCGGCTCCTGCCCTTCTCTTTACCCCAGCCTCCTCTCTTCACTCCAGCCTCCTCTCTCGGCTCCAGCCCCTCTCTTCACTCCAGCCTCCTCTCTCGGCTCCTGCCCTTCTCTTCACTCCAGCCTCCTCTCTTCACTCCAGCCTCCTCTCTCGGCTCCTGCCCTTCTCTTTACTCCAGCCTCCTCTCTTCACTCCAGCCTCCTCTCTTCACTCCAGCCTCCTCTCTCGGCTCCTGCCCTTCTCTTCACTCCAGCCTCCTCTCTTCACTCCAGCCTCCTCTCTCGGCTCCTGGCCTTCTCTTTACTCCAGTCTCCTCTCTTCACTCCAGCCTCCTCTCTCGGCTCCTGCCCTTCTCTTCACTCCAGCCTCCTCTCTTCACTCCAGCCTCCTCTCTCGGCTCCAGCCCCTCTCTTCACTCCAGCCTCCTCTCTCGGCTCCTGGCCTTCTCTTTACTCCAGCCTCCTCTCTTCACTCCAGCCTCCTCTCTTCACTCCAGCCTCCTCTCTCGGCTCCTGGCCTTCTCTTCACTCCAGCCTCCTCTCTCGGCTCCTGCCCCTCTCTTCACTCCAGCCTCCTCTCTTCACTCCAGCCTCCTCTCTCGGCTCCTGGCCTTCTCTTCACTCCAGCCTCCTCTCTTCACTCCAGCCTCCTCTCTCGGCTCCTGGCCTTCTCTTCACTCCAGCCTCCTCTCTCGGCTCCTGGCCTTCTCTTCACTCCAGCCTCCTCTCTCGGCTCCTGGCCTTCTCTTCACTCCAGCCTCCTCTCTCGGCTCCTGGCCTTCTCTTCACTCCAGCCTCCTCTCTCGGCTCCTGGCCTACTCTTCACTCCAGCCTCCTCTCTTCACTCCAGCCTCCTCTCTCGGCTCCTGCCCTTCTCTTTACTCCAGCCTCCTCTCTCGGCTCCTGGCCTTCTCTTCACCCCAGCCTCCTCTCTCGGCTCCTGGCCTTCTCTTCACTCCAGCCTCCTCTCTCGGCTCCTGGCCTTCTCTTCACTCCAGCCTCCTCTCTTCACTCCAGCCTCCTCTCTCGGCTCCTGCCCTTCTCTTCACTCCAGCCTCCTCTCTCGGCTCCTGGCCTTCTCTTCACTCCAGCCTCCTCTCTCGGCTCCTGGCCTTCTCTTCACTCCAGCCTCCTCTCTCGGCTCCTGGCCTTCTCTTCACTCCAGCCTCCTCTCTTCACTCCAGCCTCCTCTCTCGGCTCCTGCCCTTCTCTTTACTCCAGCCTCCTCTCTCGAGATCTCAACGCAATTGTCTACGTAGGGCCTACGACTGTAGGATCCATTTTCATCATTATATTATCTTTTATAAAGTTAAAATTCCTCGATAATAAATTTCTCCTTCGCCCTATCTCTGGCCATCAATCATCGGACATAAAGGAATGTAGTTTTCTTCAATCAATAAGTTAAAACCTTAAAATAGTAAAAGTTGTGAACCGCTACCCACAACCTATTCAATTTTTGTTCTACGGTGGGTAGTATCATCGGGGCTCACAACTTAAGGACGCGTCATTTTCGCCCCAATTGTATATGTACATTCCATTCCTTATAAAGTAATCAATTAAATACCTCTAAAATAAAGGTGTCTAAAATGTTCAAGCTCTTTATTAGTTATTATATTTCAACTGCTCCCTATCTCTCTATATTTCACCCGCAATCATAGAACATACATAAAAGTAGTTTTATTTAATCAATAAAGAATAACGTTAATTTGCAAAAAATAAGTTACTGCGCAATTAGTTATAATATTAATTATTTTAATACAACACGTATACCCCTATATACCCTCAAGAAGTCTACTTGGAAGTCTACGCTCTCAGTCCAATCACGCCCTTAGATATGACGGACAAAGCACGTGACTTGGGTAATTATACAGATAGATACAATACCACATTGTATGGCCAGTCTCTCGATAACAGCTAAACATTTTCTCATCCCAGCGTACACATTAGCGCGTTACACGTCCGCTTAAGGATGCGTTATAAATACACAGATACAGCTTACAAAATATACGCTCACAAAGATTAAGTTGTTTGAATTTCAGCTTCGCCCTGTTTTGGCCATCAATTATTGGGCATAACTAGTTCTCTTTAATAAATTATCTAAGTGTAAATATTGCAAAAACATCCAGGTTAACGCTTTCAGTGTTGCAGGATCTTGTGTTCCAACGAAAATAAGTATTTTATTAAAACATAATCACAAGAGGCTTCGTGATGATTAGAGTTATGTAGGCAAAAACCGTGTAACACCGCAAAATATGAATTTATGCAATCGCAGAACAAATCATACAAATCGCAAGAGAATTCACCTAAGCAAATAGAAAACAAACAATTGTCCCGAATATTTAATAATTCCATACTTCAGTCAACAAGGGCAGATTTAACGTTATGCATCGTTTCAGTGATGTGAGAATCTTTCAACCCTCCCTCTGCACATTAAGCACGTTTAAGTCTTTTCGTCTGCAATTGCTTCAGTTATGCAAGGATCGCCCATGGCCTGGACTCCATACTGGAGTCGCAGCTCCAAAGTTAACTATTTTTTCCATTAAATATACAGTAAGCAATTATAATAGCTCCTTAAATGAAGGTGTCTAAAATTCAAGTTTTGCTATTAAATTTCATTTGTGCTCTATTAGTCTTGGTAATTAATTATCGCACATAGAGCAATTAAGAGTTTTATTATCACAAAATAATAAATTTTATAACAAAATCAGTTATCGTACTGCTAATAATTATTTATATTTTTTATCATATGCGAATGTGTGCGTACGATGCCACCTAACGATTGAGATGAGCGACGCATTTCTCTCAAAGGTGTTTAAAGTTATGATTCTAATATTAAATTTCAGCCGAGTCTCAACTTTATAAATTAATTATTGGATATAAAGAAATGTAGTTTAATTATTCAATGTATTTATACGTGAAAATGGCAAAAATAGACTACCATCGTAATTTAAAAATTATATTATTTCTATCCAGCACATAATTATACCATGCCACCTACCGAATGAGAGTCGCAACACCTTGAGTGATAGATAGCACAGTGGGACGCAGAGGAACCGAGTTCGAAACCCGTATGGCCGGTGTTGGTAAATTGAAATAGATGTAGGCCTATATTAATTAGCACAGGCCTAATGACTCGGCAGCCTTGCATGGCTGTCGACATTATTTGTTCATTCTTCACATCTGGGGTCACAAAATTGTGACAAAAATTTAATTTTGCTAGCTTAGTTAGGATAAACAAGTTTGTATAAAAAAATAATTCTCATTTTGGCGCCCCTTCCAACTTGGCGTCCTGGAACCATGTGTCCCCTCTATCATCTCCGGCTAAGCCTCTGCCATTAATGATCCGCACGACACTTAACCTGACCCTAGCCAACCCTCACAATGCCTATTCTGACCCTAACCGATACTCGCGACGCATTTTACAAATATCAAGTGCTTTGACAGTGAGCATTCGCCGACGTTTGCGCATATCATCCTTGTCGTGGATGCGTCGTTAAATAAACTTCCTATACACGGTAATATATTGCAATGACCAGAGGAGGCGATCTCGTTTGACAAGTGGAAGGGGGGGGGCCAAATAGGAGGAGTAGAAAATGTGGGGGGGGGGCAATGTGTCCCCTCTTTGCAAAAGGTGGGGGGACTGTTGCCCCGCAACCTCCCGAGATCGCCGCCCTCTGGCAATGGCTATCTCATTAATTTCAATTGCTTAGTATCAATGTTCGAAGATCTTTTACCAGTAAATCTTAAAAGTTTGGTAAAGACATCTCTATCGGTTGTAGAGAAATTGCATTTCTTCTGGTGGGGTATTTTTTATTGAGCCACTCTGTGTACAATATTTTTATTTTGTAATAGGCCTACATTCATGCTTTGTGGTGTACCACGTGTAATTACTATTATTTCTATACTAAATAAAATTTGAATTGGTCGACATTTATGCTGAAGAGTGAAACGTGTGCGCTATTATTCAGGAGCTGCAATTCTTATAAAATTATTGATTCCTAGATTTATACTAAATTTCTCAATCCGTTCAAAAAAGATTGCCCGTGAGTTACGTATCAACCACTCGGCTTTCCATAGATATTCGTGACCTTTAGCTTGACCGATTTTCCGAACCGTTTCAGGTTGCTGTGTTGTGGACTGAACGGGAATCAAACCCTTGGTCTAAGCAACATGTTGGGTCTAATTCGTCCGCTGAGGTGCCTGATCAACAGCCCTTCCAGATGGCGTTCGGTCCACCTATCTTCGACCACGAAGCTACAGGATGACGAGATGACCCTTGAATACTTGGATGGAGATAGGAAAGGTTTGTGATCTACAAAACTTCATATTTGAAAACAAATCGGACGGGAGTAGGGCAGCCACATGTCCCGAAATTGCTAAAAGTGTCTCTATTATAAAATACGTAAAATTTTCTATTTTTATTTTCCTGCGATTAAAGAGAGAGAGAGAGAGTAAAAATAAAAAATGACAGCAGCGAAACAACAAGTCAGGTCTCCAAAATTGAGCCATCTGTAGCACAATGTATACTTGGGAGTATGATGGTTGACTATGGGTCTACCTTCTCCAGCAGAGACAAATGTGTCTATTCGTAATTTTATGAAACACCAGACTTCTGAAGCATTACTCAAAAGCCAAGCGCAGGGCATCTGCTCATTCACGAGCGCAGAGGGGCTGTCTAAAAGGGTTATTCGATGGAGGTACGAGTGAATGCCTGAGGGTCAGAGTGAGCAGAGCAACTGTTAAGGTGCATATCGTGTGGACAACCTTTCCAAAACAAAATTCATTATCATATGCCTTCCTGGCAAAATCCTTCAAACACACCGATCAACTAACTCTTCATCCTTGCCTTCACCTCTGATGCCCCTGTCCATAATCTTAGCATCACCTTTGATCCTCACCTCTCTTCCGTCTAACCAACTGCTCGTGACCTCTGCCGCATCCCGGATGGCTTATGCTCAGCTTGAAAACTGCCTCCACCATCATTGTTATGACCTCCATTGTCCATTCGAAGCTCTGTTACAACGGTTCTCTTTTCCTCAACAGTGAAGCCTCACAATGAAACATCTAAAACTTATCCAAAACCCAGACCATCACCAGAACGCCCAAGCATCATCACATCACAAGTTTTCTCAAATCACTCCATTGGCTAAAAATCCCAGGGTGCATCCATTTCAAAATCTTATGGCTAACCTACAACTCCTGATAGTCCCATCTCAACTATGTGTGTGACACAGTGGCCGATCGGTTAGAGCGGTCAGCCGTTAACGTTCAGTGTGTGATGAGCGCGCGGTTTCGAGCCTCGTCCGGGGAGCCAGTCACTGTGTAGGGACCTTGAGCAAGTCCTTCGCGCACCATTGCTCTGCAGTACAACTGCAATTGCGCCGTCGAGGTGTGTGTATGCACTTCTGAGCAAAAGATGTTGGAAGAAGGGCCGGTATCAAATTTCGGTAATAATAATAGTAATAATAATAACTATCTTCACGAACTCTTCAAGAAAACAATTATTGCATTTTATTCGTTTTACATTTTGCTTTTAATTTCCATTCAAGTATTTATTTATTTATTTATTTAGTTAGTACACTTGCTAAATTTCTCCAACCCTGATGTAGTTGGCCATGGTAGAAAAATAAATGAGTAAATTAATTAAGCAAATTACATTCAATTCATTTCGCTTTTTATTCCGTGTCAGGAATCGCTGTCTGTTCTATGACTCGACCAAAAGCAAAGAATGCCTTTGGAAGAAATCTTGCGAACAAGGTGACAAATGTTGTTTCAGTGGATTTTTTTCGAGTGTTTGTAAGGAGATGGTTGCTTTAAAATGAAACTGTAGTCAGTTTTAAATATTATTATAATTGTTTTTACTTTGCTATTACTGTTTTTACTATTATAATTTTTTTAAATTATTATTATCACTATTTTTACTAAATATTATTAGTTTTAAAAATTATTATTATTTTTACATAGATTCTACTACAGTAATTATTTTGCTAATTGTTGTGACACTATTTGTAAAAATGACGCTTAGCATCATATTGGGCCAGTACAGAGAGTGCCTTTGAATGGTTTTTCTGTGAGAGGCACTATATCAATCAATAAATATGATATAATTATTATTATTATTGTTATTCTAATATTCAATGCTTTGCTAAATATTGCTATCACTTTTTTTATTAGTACTTTTCAATATTGTTTATATTAATATTGTTATTGTAAAATTATTTTACTTTGTTATTATTATTACTCTTTATATTAATATTGTTAGCAATATTAATATTGAAATTAATTATATCGCCATCATCATCATCATGATTAAGTGTAAATCACAGCATAATTCCGAGAGCAGTGGTAATGTCCTTAAAAGGTATTCCGCGTTGAATGGTCACCAAAATCCTCTGGAAAATGTATGATGACTCCAGTAGAAATTTTATTATTATTGTTTTGTTGTTGTTGTTGCTGCTGCTGCTGCTGTTGATTCTACTACTGTTGTTATTGTTGCAGATTTTTTAGGCGCTGCTCTCTAATGATGAAGCACCAATCGATGGCGCTGAGCAATTGGAGCGAATGACTCGCTCAAGGTCCCTACTAAGGATCTCACCCATACTCTCCGTCTCAATATCTCAGAGAAGGAGGAGGATCGCACCCATAAGCTCCACCAATATTGCATCCCACCAGTGAATAAACGTGTCACCCCAACCCAAATGGGGTTCACAGGTCATACAAAGTGACAATACAGAGGAATGCCCATATATTCCAGCCATAGCCCTGGTGCTGGAATGCTGACGAATAAATGAGGTCAAGAAAATATGGGCGGCACATTCCAGGGAGCGTCGAACAAGGCTGAACTATAACTTTCATATAAACTGCGGGCAAGACCATAAAGAAATATAAGGATAAGAATTAAAGTGACAATAATTACAATAAATGGAATTATAATGGTAACTAATAATGAAGACGATGATGATGATGATTTCTCTGCTCGAGGACAGGTCCATTGGCTTATATGTCACTGGCTTATATGTCACTCGAGGAAATGAGTGAGGTGGTTACCCGTTACCTTCCCCAAAGACAGTTATGGGTGAGCAACTGATATGATGATAGCAAATAATTATGATAGTACTAATTACGGTGATAATTACAATATGGATGGATGGAGAATTTTATGATCTATGTACAGAACTGTGTTGGTTGGTTTCAGCTGAAGGAAGCGTTAGACACGGTCAAGTACGACAAGACCCTGACGGTGATGATCATCCGGAGTGGAGTCCCGGGCATCTTTTCAGCAGGTATGATCTCCGGCCATGATCACGATCTTGTCGTGATTGGTAACCTTTGTCAGAAGTGGAACGACGAGATCACGATCATGTCGCTCGATCCTAAATCCTCGCTCTACTATGGAGGTTTTTGTTAAGGAAGAAAGTGCTGTATTTACCACTAGGCCAACAAGGTCATTGTCGTCGCCCTCCTCCTTCATCCAGGTGTGGGACTGGCTTTGCCTAAGTGCAAACAGTGGAAGATTTTGTAGTCATCGGGCAAGGCTCCACACTGTTCGAGATTGAAGTGGTGTGGTAGTTAAGTTTAACGACGCTCTGGATAAAAGGGACATTAGCGTCACCCTCCTTCTTTATTCAGGCTCGGGACTGGAACTGGCAATGTGCGAGCAGCATGGGTTTTATATGGCGTCTGATAATTCTATGATAAATATGGATGAACCGGGTTTTAATTTTTTGCCGAGTCCAAGTACCGAGTTTTTTGAGTTGAAATTTGCAGAGGCCGAGTCCGAGTTTTGAATATTTAAAAAAGTCTCATTCTCTTGATGTTTAGATTGGCAGTTTGCATAACTTCAATGAAATTTTACTTTTGCCTTAGTTAACACTAGGAAGTAGTAACTTGTAAGCACTTGTCAATGGTCGTTTTGTAATAAGAAGATTTGACATTCGTTTCCAGAACAGATAATTGAAACGATTGATACTTGGACCCATTGTTTACCGAGTTTTGACGAGTTCCAAGAAAACTGGACCGAGTTGAGTTCCAAATCGTGTTTTGGTTCATCCATAATGATAAGGGTGTTGAGCATAGGTCAATCTGTCTATTTCATTGCCAGGTGCCGACCTGAAGGAGAGGCTGTCTATGCCGGAACAAGAGGTCGGTCCATTTGTTACTGGACTCCGACAGATGACCATTGACCTCGCTGACCTTCAGATCCCAACGATTGCTGCCCTCGATGGGGCCGCTCTCGGAGGAGGATTGGAATTCGCTCTCAGCTGCGACCTCAGAGTTGCAGGTTGGGTAATAATGTCATTCTTTTGACATCGTATGGAAACATATCACATTAGGCCTACCATCCTTTTTACACTCGTTTATTTAACTTGGCTTGCGTGAAGTTTCTCAATGATTAGAGACATTGGTTCGTCGGAGTCCTTTCAACTCTTTTTTCGATATGTTCCCAGAGCTGAAATTTTGCATACAAGTCACGCTTGGATGACAACGCATTGTATCAAATTTTTACGGACATAACTCCAAAATTGAGAAAAAATGCAGAAAATTAAATATCGTTTACCCACTCAAACAAGTCCTCATTGATGAGCTCCACTCCGGCAAGTTTACATTGTAAATGATCCCTCAAGGAAATGGATCGATTGTGCCATCTACCAGATTACCAAAAGTCAATAAAAGAGTGTCCCGAAAAACCCATGTTTTTACTTTCACTTGTTATTTATATATATAATATTAATGATTATTATACAAACAATAAATGTTATTTACATTCTAAAAGCATAATTGATTGAATTTATATTCTATAAACCATAATTGATTGAATTTATATTCTATAAACCATAATTGATTGAATTTGTATTCTATACACCATAATTGATTGAATTTATATTCTATAAACCATAATTTATTGAATTTATATTCTAAAACCCATTATTGATTGAATTTATATTCTATAAACCATAATTGATTGAATTTATATTCTATAAACCATAATTGATTGAATTTCTATTCTATAAACCATAATTGATTGAATTTCTATTCTATAGACCATAATTGATTGAATTCTTTCAGCTAGCGTTGCAAAGCTGGGCCTTGTGGAGACAAGATTAGCCATAATGCCAGGGGCAGGTAACGTTTTCAGTGATGTTCTTGTTTCATTAAGTTCTGTATTTGAATGTTGCTACAGCTAATTCTGCCAGAATGGGGGTTGTCGAAACCAGACTCGCGATCATTCCTGGTGGAGGTGAGAGGAGGGTTTTTCCAATTTCCCTTTGCTTGATCCCTGCTTAAGACCCCAGCTGGTAAATTTTTGTCAGTGGTGCTATATAAATGAATGCTTCTGGATAGGCAACCTGAAGAGACACCTGATTGGATATCTTAAAGGGGGAACCTCTGAGTAGGCATCTTGAAGGGGCACCGCTGAGCAGGTATCTTGAAGGAGCACCTCTGAGTAGGTGTCTTTGAAGGCCTATAAGCAGGTATCTCTGAGTAGGTGGGTAGGTGTCCCAAAGGGGCACATCTGAATAGGTATTTTGAAGGGTCACCTCTGAGTAGGTATCTTGAATGGCACCTCTGGGCAGATATTTTGAAGGGCACCTCTGTGTAGTTATCTTGAAGGCTACCTTTGAGTAGGTATAACTTGAAGGGGCACTATGTTAAGTTTGTAGTGATTGATTGTTTGATTGTTTATGCTTTTCCTGTGCTGTCTAAACCAAGCTTTGCTTCTAGCTTTAGCTGCAGATTTTCTGACCTGTGACACTCTTACAACGAACAGACCAGCATACGTGCCGTAAACCATTTCAACGTTAAGGGTGGAGGCTTGGGAGGGACAGGAAGGGACGACCTGTCCAAAATTTTGGGTGGGGGTTGAAACTGCTTATATCCACCCAATTCTTCATAAATATTATAGACTATCTTATTTTTTGCTGTGTTCACTGTCTAAGTCTTTGTTGACCTTTTCTGTGTACGATTCAGGTGGAACGCAGCGCCTGGCACGCATCGCTGGAACGTCCGTTGCTAAGGATCTCATCTTCACCGCGAGGGTTGTCGATGGCAATGAAGCATTCCGTCTGGGCGTAGTCAACTATGTCGTCGAACAGAACGAAGCGGGAGATGCTGCTTACCAGAGGGCGCTCCTGTTGGCTGAACAGATTGCACAGAACGTACGTGTGTTGGAGTGGTCACTTTAGACACCTTTTTAACGAAGTTACGCAAGGCTATATATAAATGGAAGGCACGGCTGTGTCATTCCAGCAATGTTGTCACTCAAATCCGCCACTGTTAGAACGCTGGCAATGTCAGTCTCAAACCTGGTTAAGGAAGGAGGGCAACGCTAATGAACGTGTTATAACTCGTCCACTGCTTGTATAATGGCAGTACCAGTCCCAAGATTGTATGAAGGAGGGCGACGCTATTGATCCTAGTATCACAGCCTCACCTTTACACACCTTTTAAACAGAGTTAAGCGATGTTTTATTATTGTCAGGACAAGATATATTCAGCTTGCTGTTGGAGTTTGTTTCTGTCGTTATTACAATTCACTTGAAACTTTGAAATTGACTCAACCACTGCCCCTGATTCTGGCGGTGCTAGTCTCAAGACTACAGAGAGGAGGAGGGCATGTCTTATTACATAATCCTTAAAGAGTGACCAACCAAGGAACAATTTACTAAATATGATTTTAATGCATGAATTTTCTCATTTGACCATTTTTTCAAGGTTTTCTTTTTGTGTAGGGTCCGGTTGCACTAAGAATGGCTAAGATGGCCATCAACAAAGGATCAGAGGTTGGGTTATTTAATATACATTATATAATATATATATATATATATGTATGTGAAATAGCCATTGAATGAACTATATCCCTTGTTGTAATGGCAGTTGCAAAGGGCTTGAATTACGTTAATGGAACCGAGCTCTTGCCTCTGCTTGACCTCCCCAGATTCTGGTTTGGCACCGAATCTGATCTGGTCCATAGATTTGGCCCCATCGAAATGCTCATCTTCTTTTGAAAGGCCTTTGTGCTTATATGAATAATCTATTATAACTAATTCTACAAATAATCTTTGGTATTAATGTGCTAATTAATTACTCAGCATTATTAAGCATCGTTAATTACTTTTTAATTATTCGCAATTTGTCAATTATTAATCCCAGTCATTACAGAGCGCCTCTAGTCTTGAGTGGTGACATGTTAGTTTTCCATTATAATTAGTAATTTTTTTTATACAATTGTTGTGTAATTGCTTGACGATTTGTTGTTAGATAGTGACTAATTACAATAATCAGTTTTAATTGACATCTTGTTTAAATTTTATTTCAGGTTGATGTAACGTCAGGATTGGCCTTTGAACAAGCTTATTATGCTCAGGTGAACTGCAATCATTTAATCTGCGTGATCATAATCTCCAACTATAGCGCCACTTGAACAAAGCCAAGCGACGATGGATTGTTCTCCATTAGGCCTCCCGCACTCCAATGCTGTGAGCAGCTGACCTCCTTACTTCAGGTCAGTGACCCATCCGTCCTTGGTGGGTGAACTGGGTGGTCACGGTCTGGCATTGGCAGTGCCTCTGGCTCCGTGTTTCTGCCACAGCATACTTCTAGATGCTTGGGCAGACTTATCATCGTCATCATATTCACAATATTCTTATTCATCATTATCATCATTATATTCATCATTATATTCATCATTATATTCATCAGCTGCTGAAGCAATAGCCATATGGCGGCGATGGGTACGCATAAATGATCTCCTACATTGCATCCATGTCTTGTTAGGTCGCCATCAATTAAAATCTAATAATTAATTCGATTTCATGTTTTCACGATGTCTTCAGACCATTCACACCAAGGATCGCATGGAAGGGATCCGAGCGTTCAACGAGAAGAGAAAACCACAGTTCAAAGGGGAATAGAGATCATCACTGAACACGGCAAAACTTCCTTCCAATATTAAATGAAGCAATTGTGATTAGAAACAATAAGACTGAATGAAGTCGTTTTGATCGAGGTTTTGATTTATTTTTGAAATGTCTATGCAATCATCAAACCAGTTGAATTAAAATACAATCTGGTATATATGATTGAAATTAGTGCAATTGTGTGGTTGAAAAAGTATGTGGTTGAAATTAGTATGCAGTTGAACTTTGTATCTGAATTTAGTATGATTGAAAAGTATATGATGTGGTTGAAAAAGTATGTGGCCGAAATTAGTACGTTTGCTGAGCTTTGTATGTAAAATCTAGTATAAAATTGAAATTAATAAACTTATGTGGATGAAAAATTATATTGCTGAAATTAGTTAGCAGTTGAACTTTGTATGTGGCTGAAATGTATATACAGCCGAGTTTTGTATGTGGCTGTTATTTATGTGCAGCTGAAGCTAATAATTTTATGGAACCTATTGTTGCACGATCCTGTTATCACATATTTTATGTCACTGTACATACAGATTTACTTATTGATAATAGCAAGTGAGTCGGTTACATTCAACACCTTTGAGTGGATAGATATCTAAGAGGAACAGTAGTTAAATGATGAGCACTTAACCATTTGGTTATTACCAAGCATGTGGGTTAGAGCCTTAACTTGGATGGTCACTACTAAGGCTGTCAAAAATGTTGAAATCACGACCCGGGTACCCTTCGATCTGCGTGGTCCGATTACCCGACCCACGTAGATTTTGTTAGGAAATGTAGGGAATTACACATTTTTACAGACTGTCGGGCACCCGAGAATCAATTTCATTTGCCGGGCTGTCAGCCAATATGACCAACGGAATATTTCTGGCATATGTTCAAGTAAAATCGCAAATTTTTATGTAATTTTGGGTTCCCGAAACAGATTTATTACTCGGGCGGGTACCCGAGTACCCGTTGATAGTTTTAGTCACTACCAATGTTCCCTCTAATTTTTGAAGATAGACTTAGATAGTGTATGCAAGAAATGCGTGTGCAGCATTTCATAAATGGTTCTTCAGTGCACAGGTTCGAGCTGAATGCGATGATAGTTGCATTAAGACCATTATAATTATCTAAAAGTCCATGCACTGTGATTAAGTTCTGAAAACCTAAGAAAAGTCTTTTCTCTAAATATAAATAGTGTAACGCATCAGCCAACAAAATCAAAGTTTCTCGAGCAAGGTAGGTCACAGCCGGCTAAGAGACTCGATATACGTAGTCTCATAAAACCAAATAATGACTCGTTTTTAAGTGATATGCAAGTCTTTCAATTAGACTGGTTACACATTTCAGATTTGCTGTCCTCTGGCATGTAGTGTGTATAATGATACTACAATCATTCATTAGGATAATGTAATGGACAAACCAGGGTTGTGGTCTCGAGACGGTCTCTTGTTATTGATTTATGACATACTGACCATTTATGTACACATGTTCCTATGGGGGAAAATGCAATTGCAACATTACCAGACATTTCAAAATTTGCTTTCATAAATGTCAAGGTTTTGGAACAATCTAATAATTCTGTGGTCGGCCACGTGTAGTCACTGTTAACCTACAATTTCGAGTACAAGTAAGCCTACACCATGTAAACGGAACGTTAATCTACTTGTTCAGATGTCTTATTTAGAACCTATCGCATACTGTAAGTAATTTATTATAGTGCAATATTCTCAGGCCGAAGCCAAGGGCTGAACCCGCAAAAGATCAGACTGGCCAGTAAAACTGTATTCTGGACCATTATTTGAGTTATCATTGTCACATCTCTTGTTTAATGGCACAAGAACCGCCAGCGTTAGCTTTTAAATCTAAATCTAACGCACCAACTAAATCGAAATATACTATGCCAAAAAATCTAATATACCTAATACACCAAAACATCTACTAAACCAACTAGAATCTAACATATCAACTAAAACTAATATACAAAGTAAATCTACTATACACCATAAAATCTAAGATTCCAACTAAATTTAACATTCAGATTCAAAATAAAAGAAATAAGTTTTATTTCATCAAATTCAATCCTGAACAGCATCGCCATAATTATGCTGTTGTTTTCATTGGATCTTATTCTGGTGTACTCTAGTTAAGCTAGTAATCTTATTCTGACCAGTTGCCATTCTAGTCAAGGCTTAAATGATACACAATGTGTTGTCTCCTAGACCAGTTGAAAGTTGTACTTTAAATGGATCATGGAGTAGATCAACTCCAATCAAAATTTTCAGAATTTCAACTCCTGATCGCATCAAAATGAAAGATTCTTTGATAGAACGATGACCAGCAATATGACAAAGAACTGAACTATAAGTATTATATATACATATATATACATACATATATATATATATATACAATATACAAATATACATATATATACATAAATATATATACACATATACATAAATATATACATATATATACATAAATATATATACACATATACATAAATATATACATATATATACACATACATATATATACATAAATATATACACATACATACGATATTAAATGTCCACTATCCAGTTAACAAGACCAGGTCCGCGTGTTATCAAATTTGTATCTTAAACTTGTGGTAACTTTTACGGAAATTCTATCTGTCAAGCAATACACGCGTAAAGCGTCACACAAGAAATTTTACTCTTCAAGTCAAATAGAAAGAAATGCTGACGAAGTAGCTGGCTGGATTCGTTCCTTTCGCAAGCCTCTGTCGTTGAAACCGCTGCAACTCGTCCAAATCAACCTTCTCGGCCCCTCGAAAACCCAAGTGTTGCTAATCTGCCCTTCCTGTCAGCTGTCTATTACCGCACCCTTTTTTCCTGTTCCCGCGCTCGCCAAGGCAGCGATCAGCAGCTGATCAGCAGCCTTTGTCAAGGATGCATCTGTCAATCGCAACTAGGTAATTATATAGCGCACTTAAAGAGTGTAGATTAGCGATATATAATTATGTTAGTAATGTTACATTGACCAATAATCAGAGTCTTGACTGAAAAGCTTTGTTTAGCAGTTTCTTTTGGATTCCAAATAATTGCCGTTTAGAATTTTCCGTACGCTCGTTACTTCATATTCCATCTGTCAATTCTCGACCAAAATGACACCTTCCTAAGCAGCTATAGTATACTCTGCCTCCATGCAGAACCTCTGGAAACAGGACTCTGACCTCCCACGGACCATCAGCGCTCGTGAATAAGCTGGTGCCCTGCGCTTGGCTTTAAAGTGGCGCTTTAGAAATTTGCAGATTACGATTACGAATCCCTCTGATTTTGCAGTCCTCGTTAATAGGCTGGTGCCGTGCGCAGGCTGCGCTTAGATTTCAAGTGGCGCTATAGCTTGGCGATTACGATTACCGAAAATTTATATTGCTCCCCTCCGCCATATCAACGCAGAGGCCTAACGATGTTAACGTCATAGTGAAATATATCTGTTAGAAAAACTATGCAGAGTAAAGCTGAAGAGTCATCAGTGGTAGGCCCTCGCATAAGCGTAGAACCATCCAACGGATCTCATAGACAGCTGACAGTGACAGATCGCAAGTGCCGAGGTCCAGTAGAAAGGAAGTCGGTAAGCCTTTCATACCCATGGCCTTCCAGACTGGATTTAATGGACGGTTGCTCATCGAACCAGAGTATTACAAGCGCTCGGTCAAGTCAGAGGGATTGTCCAGAGAGATCAAATTGAGATCAAAGTCCGACTGTCACGAGCCAGAGCAGGAATCCTTCAAGGTGTGGGACTTATAAGCTGTGGTCAATTTGTAACCGCGGAGGTAGCGAAACTAGGGCTGCAGACATGTTGGTCTTTTAGTTATTTGGTTTTTAAAAAAATGGCAATTTTTTGGTTTGTTAAATTTTTTCAATTTACTAATATTACTATTTATATTACTAATTGTGTGTTATTCAGTCGGGCTGATCCCGCAAAAGTTCAGACTGGCCGGCAAAACTGTTTTCTGGACCATTACTAAGATTAGTATTCTTCAGCAATAAAATTAATGTTTTAGCGTCTTAATAAATTGAATTGTTTATGAAAAAAAGAGTATCGGTCTTGGTCTTGAACCCTCGATCTTGGTCTTGGTCTCAGATCACCCGGTCTTGGTTTTGGTCTCGGACCACCTGATCTTGGTCTTGGTCTTGGACCTCTCGGTCTTGGTCTCGAGGTTTTGATCTCGTGCCCAACACTGTTTCACAGTGTATGATAGCATCCCATGTTATATCAATAATATGTAAGTAAATGAGTAAGAATATTCGTTATTATACTGCCAACAAACACACAACAGCTTACATGTATTACAATAGCTTCAATTTTTTGTACAAAGTCACATTGCATTAGCATAATAAAAAGTTCGCTTGGCAAAAGCATCAAATTGTATAAATTGTTTAGTTTTTTGTGATGAATGCAAAGTTGTGTTTACCATTAGATTAATACCAACATTCTGGATGGATAATGTGCAGTTGGTTCCAGACCTATGTATTATGTTACAGGCAATGTGTCAATCAAGGATTTAATGCAGCTAAGCATTCATATGACAGGTGTACGTATTGTGGTAATTCATAATTTCTTTGTTAATGTGAATATCAATTGGTTCGATTAGCTGTGTTGGTAAGAGCGAAGGCTGGGTGTTATGACATTGTTGTAAAATGCCTGATTTCTTAGTTTTCAGGCAAAATGTAAATCATCCATTTACGGTTAGGATTAGAGTTTGGGCTAGGGTCAGGGTTAGGGTTAGCGTAGGGTTAGAGTTTTACAAATTGCGTAGTCATTTTACAAAAAATCCTTAGCTTAATTTACACATTGCCTGTAACATATACACTGTCAGAGGAGCAAGGTGGATTGTGAGGAAAAGACAAGGAATGGTCCTGATAATAAGTGACTTTCCCGGTAAGGTTAAAAATCAAATTGACAGAATTAACAGTGCTGTGCATGGCTACAACTCTATATATTCGGTCCAACTACTAATAATTAAGCCTACATCAGAACTGTTTGACACTGATAGTTTCCCCAGTGAGCTAAATTAATTGGGGCCCACATGGTGGCAACTGATAGCAAGCCATGGGTCTCTTGTGGAACCAACATCATCCTATTACTGATATTATGTTACTGCCAGGGTCTGGCATTGTTTGCTCATTAACGTAAATTGTCCGTTCCCCGGCCAATCTATATCCACAGAGAAGAATTGCTATCACTAGATCATTTTCATAAACTTTTCCTCAGTGTATATTCCCGAACTGATCCAAGTTTCTAAAGTGCTTCTCAAAACCTAAGCGCAAGGCACCAGCTAATTCGCGAGCTAGTATATCTCTGATCTTTCTAGACAACCCGTCTGACAAGACGCAGCGCTTGCGAATCAGCTTGGGCCTCACGCCTATTCTTCAAGCGGTGCGTTAGAAATGTGAAGAGTTTTGGTGGCGTTTGTAAAATATATCATTTGCAAAAATGCTTCAAACTCAGCTGCTTTTTGCAATCTGGCAGTGCCAGTCCCAAGTCTGTATAAAGGAGGAGGACGACGGCCGCGACGCTAATGATCTATGTTATCACACGGTGTCGTAACACGTTAAACTACCATACAAAAAGTGCTTCCATAAAATTAGGCCCTACGTGTCAGTTTAGTTTCTCGCGTTTGTCAAATATAAACGAATCGGGTTTTAGGTTATGATTGAATGATTCAAACGCATTTCTATCGTTATAATCAAGTAGATACAGCTGTCGAAATAATACTATACTGTGCCATCAACAGTCTAAATATTAATTACCTTCATTGTACACAAGGATGGGTGAGCCGCGTGCAATTATCCAGATAATAAAATGCTTGCAAAATGATAGCGAATGCCTGCCTGCCAAAGCTAGTCAAGTGAGTTTTAAATAAGTAAGTAAAACTCTGGTCGTCTCGCATTTATCGAAATGCGGATCGACTAAGTACTATGCATTGAGACAAGTTTAAAGTAGTTTGCAAAATGATACATAATCGATGCAAATTGACAGTAAAAGTTAGCGGGAATTCGGTCATTAATTGAGTGCAAGTTCCCTTTCTTGCAAAGATGTACACCTACGTCATCGAGTGAGTGTTCTCGTTATACTGCGTGCGTGCAGGCTAAAAAGATGGCGAGCGATGTTGGCTCGTAGGGCGATGAGATGGTTTTAAACAGAATAAAGTCACCGGAATTATTAATATGTCTCGTTTGGCCGACTACTTTGTTGTGGTAGGATACGACTACAATAAAGAACGTAAGTAACGCACGATATGATTTTAATTATTGTATGCTGAATGGGGGTAAAAGTCGTTGAGCTCGATTCTGGCTAGTACAGTGGTGTGGCCGGGTGTAGGCCGTAGGGACCCTAGACATGAACGGTAAACACATCCAAGTCTTTTTCTGGCGAAATAATCCTGCATGTCTGAAGCTGTCCAGGAGCGAATAAATGGTTGTCGAATGTCTTGATTGTGATTTGAGGATGTTTATTGAACCGTGTGCATTGACGGAATTTATTTTGAAAGCATTTTAAATGCATGTGGAGGTGCCATGTAACTGTAGTCTGTACAGTAATTTTGTGATGTATTCGTTTTGATTGCCGACGACAATTTGTGTTTGTTTTCTTTGGTCATTGTTTTGTGTGTTATGGGTATTTTTTTTATGGCTATATGTATTTTTGTCTGTCAGTTTCTGTCTTTTTTTATGTATGTCATTTTGCTTGGGTTTATGTTTGACGGATGTGCAGAAAATTGATCGTGTTGGTCAAACTTAGTGAGAGATGTGATTGAGCACGTGCACTTATCAGACGTGCATGTATGTATATGTTTGTATGTATATGCAAATAGCTCAGGCCTCTGGCAAGGAATAAAGAGTAATATGTCCACTAGCATTTGAGCTTAAAATCTTTGAGCTTGCGAAGTAGCCAAGGACCGTACAAGTCTGATGGCATTGCCCTACCCCCATACTGAATGACCCGTGCGTTTTTATCCCATTTATAATGGTTTTGATTTACGTACAACGATTCAAACAGCAAATCTGTTAGCTGCAGATGATGGAAAGATTGGATTATACGTCGTGTCACATTTGACACAATGATGATGAACTGCGTTTCGTTTGGCAGTGACATTACTGCACAATTTGTGCTCATCCAGAATGATTTCCACCCATCCAAAGCAGGGTGAAAGGGTGGTTAGCTAGTGGTGACTGCAAAGAGATGTGTGTCTCTCTTCAATGTAACCTTTCTTCTCTGGTCTTTATCTTGACTTGCCATCTGTGGACAACCCTTTGGACATGACGTAGCACTCGTGAACCAGCCTGAATTCCCTGCGCTTAGCTTTAGAGTGACGTTTTAGAAATTTTGATTATGCTTTTACGTGCATTTGCAATAAGGTGGCTATTGGGCCTGATCTTAAATCGGGTCGAGGAAATGCGTAGATTCACATGATACATTTCACGTGTATTGATTTTGCCCAGGACCCCTGCCGCCGGGTGCATTTTGATCACCGCATTGTGCGCATCCAATTTAAAAATACGTATGTGGGACCTGAATATATTTGTAGATGCATGCACAGTTGCACACAGACGCTCACTCACACATACACACGCACACACACACAAACACACACTTCACTGCATGTGTTAATGATTTACTTTGATTAGATGCCAGCAGTTATAAATTACAATATACACTACCCACAAATACATATATATGTTACAGGCAATGTCTGAAACCAGGGTTTTTGTAAAATGCATGGGCAATTTGTAAAACTCTACCCTAGCCTTATGCTAACCCTGACCATAATTCTAGCCCTCACCCTAAATCGGGAGGTTTGGTGTTTTAGTTTAAGGCAATTTGTAAAATCCCCGATTTATGGTTGAGGTTAGAGTTTGGATGAACATTGGGGTTAGGTTAGAATTTTATAAATTGTCTAAGCATTTTACAAAATCCCGGTTTTTAGACATTGCTTGTAACATATATAATGATATCTTTGTTTCATTTCAAATTGACGAACCATAGAATGATTACAAGTACAGTATGAAATAATGATGGACAGGTTATTGCTGTCCCGAGTAGAATTTAACCATCGGCAGCCACTCAAGGCGTTTTGCATCTGATTTAACTAATGTCAAAGGATGAGTTAACTTTAGTGGTATTCAGAATTGAACTCTTTTCCTCTGCCCTGCACACCCATGTCTCATCTATTACTCTATGGTCTCCCCCCACACATTAGAAAACCTAAACTGAAATGATTGATTGCTGAATAAATAAAAAGGTAATAAACGATTGTCGAGATAACACTTGTGATGTATGTACAATGTGTGCACACATGATACATTTATACAGAACCGTTTAATTTAAGATATTATTAGCTTCTGAGTCACTTCTATAGGTTGATGTATGTATGATATGTGTCTGAGTCATGTGTCAATTTGCACTAGTTTAAATCATTGTAATACTAATGACGTTAATGTATGTGCGTACATGTTTGTGTATGTATGTTGTGTGTGTGCATGAATGATTGCGTATGTGTATCGTATCTGAGAATTTATATAGCGCTTCATACAGTACTATCTGTTCAGAAGCGCTCTCAATGTGACAACCCTGGGCTGGTTGGTTTGAAGAATGGAATAGTCTACTACCGCCATATCTCCTATTCGCGAATACGTACTCCGAAAATAAAGATTCGCCCTGTATGGTATTCGCAAAGATTGGAATAGGCTACGCCTTGCAATAACTTCGCCAGGAGACAGAATGGCGCCGGGAATATTCCTGCAGACGTCATTATTTAAGTGGTTCTAATAATAATGGAGTGCCGTGATTTGTACAAATTCAGAGCGATTATGACAAAAAGCAGTTGGCGTGATAGAATAGTAAATTATAACAAATAAATAAATATTTTGCTTTAAAGAAAAGTGAATTATAACAGATAAATAACTATTTCTCGTAATATGAAAGTTTCGCGATGGGTAGGCGAATTTGTCCGACACTGCATGGTAGGCACTTTAGATGTTAATCTTTGGCAATACAAACTCCAAAGGAAAAGTTTGCTCACAAATGCACACAAAAATGCTGAAGGATGAGGACTTGGAAAGTATAATAAGGGTTATGAG